>CM076573.1:176907453-177529256 GCA_034641835.2 Pinus albicaulis | reverse complement strand
TTACGTGTACGCTTACTCATATCAAATAAACCCAAACCCAACAAACAAAGGGTAAAGAAAGATCTAAGTACATGGGAACATGTACCTAAGAATGGTAGAATTTTTGATGTATGATGATGATAAATATTCATCTTGGAAACTCTTCATCCATATATGGTGATGATATTCATCTTGGAAACTCTTCATTCCCGTGCCAGTACTTTTCACAAGAAGTTCTCGTTGTCGTTAAACACGCTGTACCATGTTAAACACAACGATGACATTCACACCCACGTCTCATGTGAGCGTTGAGATTTGTAAAACGATAAAAGGATGATAAATTCCAATTTCTAAAGGAATGCCATGACAATAGCCTTATCCCTAAGTTTGTCTCTTGGTCATTTTTTTATATGGTTTATTATTTGTTTTTCATTTGGTCTTTCATGGAATCTTTTTCACCTCATTTTGGAACATCCAACTTTTCTTCACCACCTCACTAACCCAAATGCTCATCGCCAATCTTCGCCAAGAAGTCGCGTGACCCAAGACAAATTTCTCGTATGTATTCATAAGTGCGAGCAATGTGGTTCCATGGAGGTCAACATTAAAAAACATCTTTGTATGGAATCCATTTTCCCTCATGCACATGAGAAGTGCAATGAAAAATCTTGGAATTTGAAAATGTTATGAACCTTATCTCATGTTCCATTCATTTAGATCTGAAGTATATGGAAGAAGAAAAGCAGGGCAATGTATACTTATCCTCGCTGGCTAGGTTCAAAGACTAGGCCCAGTTCTCCATTGGTTGCTATGTACTCTTGACACCCCCCTTTTTAAGCCCCTTTCTTGTTTCTATCATTTTTTAAAGATCAAGTCAACAGAAAGTTGTTTTTGTGTTAGTTGATATATCTTTCATGCCTTGTTAACTAAGCCTTAAGGCATTACTATTTGAAAACAACTTCCCCAGCTGTCAATGTGTCCATGTTTGGGCCATTTGGATCAATAGACTATTGAAATGTTTTAGGCCATTAGATCAAGTAAATATAAATATTTTTATATATGTTTTTTATAATGTTATTAGTTTATAGTTTTTCTTGTTCTGTATTATTTTTCTTACAACTATTTTATTATTCCAAAAATATATGTTTTTTTTTACATATTATTTATGGTATAACTATTTTATATTTTTGTTACAACTATTTTATTATTCGAAAAATATATGGTTTTTTTTATATATTATTTATGGTATAACTGTTTTATAATGTTTTATATTTTTGTTACAACTATTTTATTTTTCGAAAAATATATGGTTTTTTTTATATATATTATTCATGGTATAACTGCTTTATAATTCATGAGTATTATTTTTTAATATATAAAAAATTAAATTAATAATGATTTTTTTTAAAATATGTGATCTTTTTTAGATTTCCAAATTATTTCAGACCACATGATTTATCTTGAGCAATAATGATGAATGTTCACAATTCTTTAACAATTGTTTGTATCAAAGTAAAGGATACAAAAGAAAGGAGACATGTTGAAGAGAAGCTTCCAACCTTACAACAAGCCCTAAAAAGACATAATGTTCAATTTATGGAATCCATTTTCCCTGACACACATGAGAAGTGCAATGAAAAATCTTGGAATTTGGAAAATGTCACGAACCTTATCTCATGTTCCATTCATTTAGATCTGAAGTATATGGAAGAAGAAACGCAGGACAATGGATACTTATCAAGAATGTATGATTCTTTAGAAGGAAAAAACGTTGACAAGGCTATGGAGGACCAAATAGAAGAATGAAAAACGGAAGAGGACTCTTTACAAAATGGGTTACTCAAGGATTTTGGAATCCATATGAGCTACATTATCTCACTGATTGAAGCAAGCACTCAAAGAGACAGACAATAGACCCGAGATAGAGTTATGAGAAGGGAAACATTCCAATTTACCTTTAAAGGGGTCAGTAACAATTGTTTGTATCAAAGTCAAGCATACGGAAGAAAGGAGACATGGTGAGGAGAAGCTTCCAACCTTACAACAAGCCCTAAAAAGGCATAACTTGGAATGTATGGAATCCATTTTCCCTCATACACATGAGAAGTGCAATGAAAAATCTTGGAATTTGAAAATGTCATGAACCTTATCTCATGTTCCATTCATTTAGATCTAAAGTATATGGAAGAAGAAAAGCAGGGCAATGTATACTTATCAATAATGTATGATTCTTTAGAAGGAAACGATGTTGACAAGGCTATGGAGGACCAAATAATAGAATTAAAAATAGAAGAGGACTCTTCAAAAAATGGGTCACTCAAGGATTTTGGAATCCAAATGAGCTACATTTTCTCACTGATTCAAGCAAGCACTCAAAAAGAGACAAACAATAGTCATATAGAGACAATTTATTCATAAACAAGAGAAAGTTAGAATTATAACCTAAGATAGAGTTATGGGAAGAGAAACACTCCAAATGTAAGGAGTCAAAGTTACTTGAGTAGTAGTTCACTCAACATAATTCTCCACCACTTATTCTAGAGGAGAAAGTTCCTTCTACCTCATCAATTGAAGAAGGCCCAGATGAGAAAATCAAAAGAGGTTGTCACTCTGCTCTTTTTTGTCTAGGAGTCTCTTTACCTTTGCCCTTAAATTCAATGACTCAAAAAATACTAGACAAAAGACACTTACCTATTGCAATCAGTTGATAAAAAAGGTATCTCGAAAGGGTCACTTGGGGAGGAATCTATTATTTAAAAGATCGGGAAAATAATTTCATTTCAAAACAAAAATGTATTATCACTAGGGAAGGGATTTATTACATTTAAAGTTTGTTCCCATTCTTGTCACTACAAAATTTGTTTGTTTCTTTTTATTTGATGGGAAAGTAAATGATCTTTAAAAGGCACTAAAGTCTTGAATTATGATGCTTAAAGAAGTCGCTAGATTCCCTGATTATGAGCTGATTTTTTCTTCTTACTTTTGGGTCTTCATGATGTTTGTTATTCTAACTGAGGTGAGAAGTTCCAACGAAGTGGAATATTGGTCATTCAAAGAGGAATGATGGAAATACGATTGTAGATAATTTATTAATATAAATTATCTGAACTGAGATGAATTAATCATCCCCAAGGGTTAAAAAGGATGAGATGATTTTTTCTTCTTACTTTTGGGTCTTCATGATGTTTGTTATCTTGACTGGGGTGAAAAGTTCCAAAGAAGTCGAATATTGGTCATTCAACGAGGAATTATGGAAATGACTGTAGATAATTTACTAATATAAATTATCTGAACTAAGATTAATTATTCATCCCCAAGGGTTAAAAAGGGCCCAAATGTCTCTTATCCATAAAATTGACAATTAAGATAACTCTATCCTCTATGCTCAAATGACAGGTGAAGGTGGATTTACCATACTTAAGATTTTTAGTAGTCTCTTATGAAGTACAACATGTCATAATAAGTTTTTATTCCATTAAATAATTCTAGCTGTAGAGCAGAGTTAGAGTTCTAAGAGTAGTATCAAAGGAATTCAACATTTCGAATGTGATAGAAGCAAATAATTTCATGGAAGGGTGAAGTCTGCCCAACTTGGTCATAAAAACCAAGTGCATCCTTCATGCAAAAAAAAATAAACATGCAGATTTCGTCATATGGAGGTCTTGAGTACTTTGGCCAAAATGTCTCATCCATTATGAAAAAACACATGTTACATGTAATTAATAACAAAGAAGTTGTTCCACATCAATTACCCAATATGTATATTTTGATTTGAGGTCCTGTAAACATAATTCTCCACCCCTTATTCTAGAGGATCAATTGGAGCCAACAAAGTTCCTACTACCTCTTCTTTCTTATATGCTATTCTTTCCTATACCACAACCTTATGGCGTTTCCTTTGCAACATGTGGGTGCAATTGCTAGTTTATTATAATCTAACAAATGTATTGAAATCACAAGTTTAACTTGTTTATAATCTAATATTTCTAATCTAATTTATATATAATCTAACATATTCATTGAAATCACAAATTTAACTAGTAAACTTTACACAATTCAAATACGATCAATTTTTTCAACCTACAAAATCCATATATATATATAACCAAAAAAATCAATCCACCAAACACAACACCCTCTTTTACTATTTCATTTTCATAACGTTGTGATACAAAATATTTTTAATGAACAAACTTCCTGCCCTGCCAAACAATACGTGGACAAACTTCCAAATAATTATGTGTTTTAAATCCTATACAAACGTGTGCGAAATAAAGCTTTTTGAACTGTGTGTAGACATTTTATTTTTCAAATTCTAATCAAAGATAATGCGAAATAAAGTTGTGTGAACATTATTCTCCTTTATTGTACAAAATAAAGTTTTTTTTTGTTTTTTTTTAAACTAAAGTTTTCAGGATTGTGTTGATGTGAACATGTAATTGGATGGTTTTATTTTTCTGAACAGTTTGACCACTTTTGGATTCAACTAAACAAGCTTACTAATTGACATTTATTGAAATAAGATCTAACCATAGTTTATAGTTTTATAATTTATTTGTTTATTTCATCGTATTTTTTTATTTATTCAAATAGGATCTAACCATATTTTATGATTTTATAATATATTGGTTTATTTCATCACGTTTTGTTACGATATAGTTTGTTCATATTATGCCATTGTATCACATGGCTAATATGTATTATTGGGTGATTGGCTTATGTAGTATTCCATATCCTTTCCATATATTACTTTGTGCTATAACTTTTTTATTTCCATTTCATTTCATGAAAACTAGTTGTACTTTTTTATCTTGGCTTTTTAAAGGACATTTTTGGGAAATTATATTTTAAAATAAAGACATTTTATGAAAAAAGTTCATAGTTCTTTACAAAATATCTACCATAACCTTTTTACTTCAATTTCATTTAATGAAAAACTAGTTGTACCTTCCTTTTTACTTCAATTTCATTTAATGAAATACTAGTTGTACCTTTTTATGCTTGGCTTTTAAAAGGCACAAAATTAAATTTAAATAAAAGCTTGAGATAATGTCATCTTATTATGAGGTTAATTTTTAGTGCCTAGATTGTTTAAATAATATCTAAATAATAAGGATATTTCAATAAATTGAACACTTGATGAAATTTAAAAAAAAAACTAATGAAATGAAGCTATGTAATGAAAAAAGCTTTCTTTTAAAGGTTATTAAAAAAGAAGTCACATCTCTAAAAGGTGTTGAGATTTAACAAGAAGATCCTAGTGAAAATTATGCACCTACACTAGGATGGAGCTTCAGGCTATTTTTAACTGGAGGTCTATTTATAGATGCATGAGCAAATTCTATTTATAGATGAGCTCTATTTATAAATGTATGTGCAAGTTCTATTTATAGATTGCATGTCTATTTATAGATGCATGTATGCTATAATTATCCCTTAATATTAGTTGGACAATAAACAATAGTCGATTCTTAATGAGCACTTGGAAATAGTTAACTGAAGTGGAAAATCAGTTAGCTATAGGAAATTCAAGTTTAGAGGTTGGTTGGTGGGACATGCAAGTGGACTTAGTTGTGACCGAGTGATTCGAAGTTGTAACAGAGTTGGAAGTGTAGTTATGAGAGTTGTAAAGTAGTTTAACTCGGTTAAGTGAGTTAAACTCAGTTGTGCTAGTTGTAACTGAAGATACACTAGTGAGAGATCAGTGAATTAATTATTAATTAATTCACAGTCAGTGGCCTCACATGCAACTGAAGATTTACTATTGTTAACTACATGCATGTCAAATCCAGTGGAGAGCCAGTTGAGATGTAGGTGAAAGGGACAGATTGACTATCAGTTGTGACATTAGTGGGTGCACACATGCCACCACACACACATTGGATGTGCCCATGAGGATTGCTCAGTCAAGGCAAGCAGGATTCCATTCATTCAGGGATTGCTATCAACTAGGATTGTGCAGTGGAGGCAGGCTATCTGAAGGCAGTAAATTGGCACATGAATTTGCAAATTTTTGTATGACAGTGTGAGACGATTGTATATTGTACTGAGAACTCTTGGATTAGAGTTTTGTATGAGATTGTTTCATGATCCATGATATATGCATAATATATGATAGTGGGGTTTTTAGCTTTATGTTTTCCCGGTAAAAACATTTGTGTTATGTGTGATTGATCTTTCTTCTTGTTATTGCAATTAGCGATCGTGTTTTAAATTCCACAAAGATTTTTGTAGAAGCAATTCTGTATTTAACAGTGGCATATAATTGCTTCTGTATTTAACAGTGGCATATAATTGTTAGATTAGGAGAATCCAGGCAATACATAATTTGTATTAAAATTTCTACATGGTATCAGAGCACAGGAGATTGCAATTTTGAAGTAGGAGTTGAGTTTGTAATTGGTGGAAAGAATTTGAATTTGCAGAAAGAATTTCTTGGTGCTACAGTTGAGTTAACATCGAAATGTCTTTCAATGGTTTGCAACTAGAGTATGCACTCGAGGGCAACTTGAACTACATTGCTTGGAAGGACAGGATGGAGGCAGTGCTCGAAGATAATGGCTTGAAGGAATTCATTGGTAGTGATGTTCCTAAGCCCACTTCGACAGATGTTGCATTACTTGATGCATGGCAAAAGAAAGTGGCAAAGGCGAGGAGGATTATGTTGGAAGGTGTATGAGACCACATTGTCTCAAGCCTTCATGGGAAAGCCACACCATATGCTATGTGGAAGGATTTAACGGATCTTTTCCAAAGCAACAACAACCATAGGAAATTGGCACTCAAAGATAAACTCAAGAAGATCAATATGGAAAAGGGCGACAACATTCCAAAGTATCTCACGAAGTTTGTCCAATGTTGGGATGAATTGGGGAGTGTGGGAATAACTGTTGATGATGATGATTTGGTGAGCTTGGCTCTCTTGGGACTTCCTAAGAGTTGGCACAGTTATGAAGACTCTATCAACGGATGGGAAAAACTGCCAGATTGGGAACGACTGTGGTTGAATCTAGTGCAGGAGGAGTTCAGGCGGAACACCAAAGATGGCTCTTCATCAAAGAATGATGATGAAGAGGATTTTGCTTTCGCTGCCAAGGCAAAGAAGGGGAAGGGGAAGAAATTCCATTCTAAATCTGAGTCTAAAGGCAAGAAGCTGGATATGTCCAAGGTGAAGTGTTTTCACTGTCACGAACATGGGCATCTTGCTACTAATTGTCCGCAGAAGAATAAGAATAAGAAGGTTGTTGGAGTTGCAGCTGGTGAGGCCCTTGCCTCGGAATTTGAACTTGACTTCTCCTTGATCGCATGCATGGTGTCAAGTGCATTGGGATCAGTGTGGTATTTGGATAGTGGCGCTTCCTTCCACATGACAGGAGATAAGGAGCTTTTCAGTGACTTGGAGGAGAAAGATCTCCAAATGCATATAGATGCATAGACGATGACTGACATAATGACCGGCATTGGTACCATTACCTTTTAGAGGGAGTCAGGTAAACCATTTCAATTGAAAGATGTTATGCATGTTCCAGGTCTGAATAAAATCTTGGTCTCAGTCACAATGTTGGACGATAGAGGCTATGACGTTGTTTTTAGCGATGTAAAAGCTTTCCTGCAACACAAAACAACGGGTCAAGCCAAGAGGATAGGGATCTGAGTTAAGAATCTCTACAAGATGGAGGTAGATGGCTATGCTGCCATGCTGGGCAAGGCAGAAAAAGTGGTGAGCTTGGATGAGGATGAATTATGGCATAGGCGATTGGGCCATATTCATCATGGAGCCTCAAAAGTCATGCAACAAATATCTACTGGACTTCCAATGGGAACACTTGCTCAGTTAGATCAATGCAAGGGTTGCACCATGGGGAAGTATGTAAAGTCCACCTTTCATGAAAAGGAGAACTGTGCTTTGGCGATCCTGGAGAGAGTTCACACAGACGTGTGTGGACCATTCTCGGTTGCTTCAACAACAAAACATAAGTATTATGTTATTTTTGTTGATGAATTTTCTCGTAATTGTTGGATCTTCTTCATGCAGAAGAAGGATCAAACATTCTCAAAGTTATGTGAGTTTAAGGCATTGGTGGAGAAAGATTCGGGGAAGCAAGTGAAGGCTCTGAGGAGCGATAATGGTGGAGAATACATCTCTAACGAATTCAAAGACTTCTTCAGCAAAGAAGGAATTCGAAGAGAACTCATAGTGCCTCATAACCACAGCAAAAGGGGGTCATGGAGAGGAAGAACAGAATGATCGTGGGTGCAGCATGAACGATGTTACATGATCAGGGCCTACCAATGCATTTGTGGGTAGAAGCATGCAACATTGCAGTTTATGTGCAAAACCGTTTTCCTCATAGAGTACTTGGCATGAGTACACCTGAAGAAGATTTCACTGGTAAGAATCTGGATGTTTCACACTTTAAGATTTTTGGCTCATCTGTTTATGTGCATGTGACCAAGAACGCCAGGAAGAAGCTAGAGCCAAATGTTGAAGTTGGGATATATGTGGGGTACAAAAAAAAACCCCATAAATATCGTGTGTATTTTCCTAACAGTAAGATGACTGTTATGTGATGGGATGTAAAATTCGATGAGGGGAAAGCCACGCGGTTGTCACTTGAGAGGCAGCTAGACTTGCATGCGGAGGAGGAACTGTTGGTTCCCAAAGATGAGTCTCTAGATGTGGATCAGCCACAGGAGGAGGTTCATGGAGTGGAGGATTCCACTCATGTAGGGCCAACCATCAGAACTGGCATAAGGCATACCATAGAAGATAATAGGCTGAGACTTGATGCTGCACATAATGTAGGAGCCCCTACTTCATAGCGCAGACAAAGACAGTCTCCTGACCGATTTACTGGATACATGGCTCTCATGAGAAAATGTATTGTGACTAAGCCATCTTCCTTCCAGGAAGCAGTGCAGGAGCCCACATGGGTAGATGCAATGGTGGAGGAGTATGACTCCATTGTCAGAAACAGTGCTTGGGAAATTATTCCAAAGCCGATTGATAAATCAGTGGTAGGTTCAAGATGGATCTACAAAGTAAAGGAGGATGTTGATGGGAGTGTTGAGAAATACAAGGCCAGATTTGTGGCCCGTGCCTTCTCACAGATCGAGGGGATTGATTATGAAGAAACCTTTGCACCTGTCACAAGGTATTCTTCCATAAGGACCATCCTTGCTCTCTCAACGCAGATGGGCTGGCACATTCATCAGATGGATGTGAATACTGTGTTTCTCAATGGGATCATTGAGGAAGAGGTGTACATAGAGCGGCTTGAAGGATTTGAGGTATTCAACAGTGATTCACATGTGTTCCGACTCAAAAGAACATTGTATGGGCTGAAGCAAGCACCCTGTGCAAGGTACACTCAGATAAACAGCTATCTCACCGGACTAGGATTCACCAAAAGTGAGGCAGATGAAAACCTATACGAAATTGTGGTGGAGGGTAAGATTTTAATCATTGTTCTTTATGTTGATGATTTAATATTCACTGGTGATGAGCAGCTGATACACTCATGGAAGGAGGACCCTGTAAAGGAGTTTGAGATGAAGGATATGGGCCTCCTTCATTGTTTCCTTGGATTGAAAATATGGCAGCGAGATGGTGAAATTTTTGTGTCTCAAGGAAAGCATGCAAGGGAGATACTTGGTAAGTTTCACATGGAGGGCTGCAAACCCATGGATACTCCTCTTCTAGGAAACTGGAGGAAAGAGGATGCTACATCTGGAGAGGTAGTGGATGCTACTGTCAATTAACAGTTAGTGGGTTCGCTAATGTATCTAATGAACACGAGACCAGACATTTTCTATGCGATTAACCAACTAAGTCAAGCGATGGTTAAGCCTACCAAGCTCTTTTGGAAGGTGGGAAAGCATGTTCTGAGATACCTGAGGGGCACATCTGAGTATGTCTTATGGTACAGACAGACGGATGAGGTGAAGTTGCATGGCTTCACGGATGCATATTAGGAAGGCAACCCATCGGACAGAAAGAGCACATCAGGGGGGATCTTTAGCATTGGATCTACAGTTGTTTCTTGGTACAGCAGGAAGCAAAGATCTGTGGCACTCAGTTCAATGGAAACAGAATACATGGCAGCGATTCAAGCTGCATGTGAGGCTATCTGGATGAGAAAGATCTTGGTTGGTTTGTTTGGTTCTCATTTAGATCCAATAGTGATTCATTGTGATAATCAGAGTTTCATTAAACTCTCGATTAATACCATGTTTCATGATAGATCTAAGCATATAGTTATCTGTTATCATCATATCAAAGATTGTATGCACCGGAAGATCATGTTGCTTCAGTACATTCCTACAGAAGATTAGGATGCAGATATTCTCATGAAGGTGATAACTAGGAGAAAATTTGAATACCATAGAGACATGATCGGGGTGAAGTATAATCCCTTTCTTGTTGAGAGCGAGTGTTGAGATTCAATAAGAAGACCCTAGTGAAAATTATGCACCTACACTAGGATGGAGCCTCAAGGTATTTTTTGGTGGAGGTCTATTTATAGATGCATGAGAAAATTCTATTTATAAATGAGTTCTATTTATAGATGCATGAGCAAATCCAATTTATATATGATCTCTATTTATAGATGTATGTGCAAGTTCTATTTATAGATTTCATGTCTATTTATAGATGCATGTCGGCTATTATTATCCCTTAATATTAGTTGGACAATAAACAATAATATATTCTCAATGAGCACTTGGAAATTGTTAACTAAAGTGGAAAATCAATTAGATATAGGAAATTTGAGTTCAGAGGTTGATTGGTGGGACATGCAAGGGGACTTATTTATTACTAAGTGATTCGAAGTTGTAACAAAGTTGGAAGTGTAGTTATGTTAGTTGTAAATTCGTTTAACTCAGTTAAGTGAGTTAAAATCAGTTGTGCTAGTTGTAACTACAGATACAATAGTGAGAGATCAGTGAATTAATTATTAATTAATTCACAATCAGTGGCCTCACATGCAACTGAAGATTAACTACTGTTAACTACATGCATGTCAAATCCAGTGGAGACCCAGTTGAGATGTAGGTGAAAGGGACAGATTGACTATCAGTTGTGACATTAGTGGGTGCACACATGCAACCACACACACATTGGATGTGCCCATGAGGATTGCACAGTCATGGCAAGAAGGTTTCCATTCATTCAGTGATTGCTATCAGCTGGGATTGCATAGTGGAGGCAGGTTGTCTGGAGGCAGTAAATTGGCCCATGAATTTGAAATTTTTTGTATGACAGTGTGAGACGATTGTATATTGTACTAAGCGATATTGGATTAGATTTTTGTATGATATTGTTTCATGATCCATGATATATACATAATATATGATAGTGGGGTTTTTAGATTTATGCTTTCCCTGTAAAAACATCTGTGTTATGTGTGATTGGTCTTTCTTCTTGATATTGCAATTGGCGATCGTGTTTTAAATTCCACATAGATTTTTGTAGAAGTGATTCTGTATTTAATAGTGGCATATAATTGTTAGATCAGGAGAATCCAGGCAATACATAATTTGTATTAAAATTTCTACAAAAAGATAGATATGGAAACAATGAAAGACCTATGCATTTATTGATTTTGAGGGTCATGCCATGAGGTATTCCCTTTTCTTTCTCATCCATAATTGTTTACCATATAGCATGTCTCAAGTGTCACAAGTTTGGTCCCTCGTTTTGTTCTAGGGCTTAAAATCCTAACCTGCATGATCTATATATCGCCCAACATTATTACTGGTTGTGTACATATCTCACTTTGACAATTTACCTCTCTGATGTCTATATATCACTCTCTCTCATTTAGCAACCCAACATTTGGTAACTAGTCTACATTATAATATCTCTACTTGAACTATTGCTACAATAGCCATGTTCTAATTTTGTTTTCATGGCACTTGTTTGTTGTCATTTGGGACCTCTTTGTACTAAGCCCAACCCCAATATTCCCTTATTAATAATAATTTTCATTTTGGTATTCTTCCTAGTGATTGAATGTGAAACTTGAAGCTTGGTTATGGAACCATGACAAGCCCTTTCAACATTTAATCATTGGTAGGCTAACTCTAGATAATACTGCTATAAACAAATACAACATGCATCCTCTCTCTCTCTTTAACCATGCAACATCAGACCATTGTAGTGTGAACCACAAGGGGCATGTGCTTGTTTTCCAACTGACATGTGATAATTCCCTATGTTATTACTAGCCCCTGTTAAGTGCGAGGACCCAACCATAGTTCTTATAACTACTACTACACTCATTCAAATAAATTTCACAAAATTTCAAAACAACGAAAATTTCACATTTATAAAATATCATAAGCATGAACATAAATTAATTTAATCGACATGTATAACTTGTAACAATTTATCTGCAACATGTATAACTTGTAATAATTTACATAAATAAAATAATTGACAGAAGAATACCTAATCTGGTGATTCTATTGGGATGCTCCTGTTGGACTAACCGACTAAATTTACCTCACAACCAACTAGGAATGATTTCCTAGCCGAGGGAACCTGCCCAGCTTTCCTATCCCTCCGAGCCCAAGTCCAACTAGGTGTAGTGTGTCCAAGTTAAAACCAATACTCTCCAGTAGATCCAAATTTGAGTTCTCTCACTTTTCTCTCGATTATCTCCCCTCTCTTTCTCCAAATTCATCCCCAAAATAAAATCCTTCAGCGCCAAAATAAAGACCAAGGATCTCCCATTCCACTCTCAACCTCCTTCCCTTTATGTCTCTCCCACTCATCCACCTCAAGCACCTACCATTAATGCTATGGATACCCCCCATTCTTTTAATTTAATGACCTTTACTCTCCTTCGCATATCTTATGCAAAAATAAATTTGAGAAGACAACTTGAAAACCTTGGGAAAATAATGATTAATATTTAATTTAGAAATAAATTTGAGAAGACAACTTGGAAAACCTTGGGAAATGCAATAATAATATTTAATACATAAACAAATTGGAGGAGACAACTTGGAAAACTTTGGGAAATGAAATATTAATATTTGATTCATAAATAAATTGGAGGAGACAATTTGTCAAACCTTTGGAAATGAATAATGATTAAACAATAACAAATAATAAAATATTAATATATTAAGTCATTTCAGTAAAATAAAATTACAATTCTCATGTATATAATTATAGACATATACCAATATTAGTTAATACTTATAGGTCAAGATTTTCAGGTTAATTAAATTAATCAAGATTAGTCATTAATCAAGCTTAACTGTTTATTTTATCATCTAAATTTTAAGATTTAGAATACTGGTGTATTTTTATGAGGTGTGGGTATGTAGCTAACATACACATATCTCGTATGTATACTAATAATACTTATTGGAATCAAGAAAAAGAAATCAATCATTCAACAAGTAGTCTAATAAGATAATGTAACATAATGGGATCAAGTAGGGAATTACATTAGGAGTGACATTATACATTTGAATGCAGCTTCAAGTATGACCAATTATCACGATCCTATATAGTTCATTTTTACTCATTGGAATTTTGGTATGATTGGCACTCTTTGATATAAAGTCATCGTTTTTCTCACCCAACCTATACCTTACACAAACTAATCATATAGATAATGGATTTGTTTGGTTCTGTCTCAAGCTTCACATAATCATAACTGAAGGAAAGGATACATCAACTTTCAAGTGCATGGTTATTCATTTAACTCTTTTTTATTATAGAATAGATTTCTACATGAATATTTGCATCATTTTATTATCATCATATTAATATGTATCAAGGTTGTATTCTAATCACTATTTAGCACATTTGTTGTTGTCACCATAATTGCAATATATTCCAATATATAGTTTTGATCACCATTGTCACCATTTAATAAGTTGAACATTTACTTATTCCATATTTTATCTTTCCATCATTAAATTTGAGTTCCAAGATCTAACTGAGTGCCAATCACATTGCTAGTAGCTGCAATTTCATCTTGGGTGAAAGCCAAGTGAGCTAGTCTAGCTTCATAGCAAGAATTATACTATATTCACATTATCTTAGTGTAATTTCATTTGGGGGTGTGTGAGTTATCTTATTGTATATTGAACTAGTTCATTTTTTCCCTTGTACCCTCAAAGCAACTGTGACCTAGTTTGACAATTTATGGATCCCCCCCCTCCCTTAGGTCTAGAGTGGGTCTAGGACACCCTCTTACTACTTAGAAGTGAGAGGCAATGCTATAGAGGTCACAGTGGGTGGATTTCTTTATATTTTCCCCTAATATCTAGCCAACACGACTAGGCTTTCCCTTCACCATTAATTTGAGCGACAACATTATGGTGTCATTTTTAGGGAGAAAGCCTTTTTCCTGTATCTATTTTTTCCTTTGATGAATATAACAAGTTCATTTGTTAAATCCACTATGTAAACCCATGTCTAAGAGGTGTTCCACCAGGAGACTATCCACCAACATATCAAGTAGATTAAGGAGACCACTTTGGAAAAATACTTGACTTCCTTATCGTTAAAGATGTTCAATATCATTTTAAAATCAATAATCATGAGTTGAACATGTAACAATGAAATATTTGGTACATAATTAGAGATATCTTTCAACTTCACCAATATTTAAGGTTATCCTCATGCCATTCGAGAGAAAGCCATTGAAAATTTTCTTACTTTTCAAGGAAATAATCTTGTATCTACAATTGATCATGTAAGGAAGTTCAAGACCATGTGTAATATGTTTTCCAAGAGGCACCTAGAAGTACAGATGAGGTTTTTTGCAAAGTATCTTGAAGATGATTCCTATGAATGGTTCACATCATTTCCAGAGAATATCCTGAGCACATGGGATGACTAGTACTAGTTCAATATATGTTCATCATGAACTTCATGCATGGCTAAAGAGTCAACCATATTAAAAAACAATGAACTATTATAAATATAGCTCAATGATGATTAATTACCAAAAACTGAGGAATTGGTATACATTTTTTAAACTTTCCACTTGGAAACTAAGGAACTCCACTGGGGGAGTTCTACTATCGTTGTTATCTAGTTTTTAGCATTCGAGTGTGGTTGTGTGTGAGTCCTTCTGAATAGCATGCCCTGATCTGTGGAGGTTTTGACCCAACAAACCTCTAGGGTGTTTTTCCCCGAAACACTCTCATATTTAAATTAGAATAAAATAGCATATTCTTATACTTTGATTAACCCCAACAATATTTCAATTAGCTGCAAAGTTAGGTCAATTTGACAACCTAGCCAATTGACTATATATTCAAGCCAATCAAATAGATAATTGATATCTTTAACTAGACAATCAAGTTAGTTGAATATACAACTAAGCCAAATGACCTTTGGATTTTATCGACTAATGGGATAAGTCAAAATCCTCTTGTGGAATCATATCCCTCCAATGTTATCATCCCTCTTATATTGCAACCAACAATGAGTTTTTATTAATACATTTTATATACAATAAAAATAGATTAGTCCCTGACCATATTATCCTATTCACAAGCTTATATAACATATATGTAAAATTTCATTACAAAAATTGGGGTGTTACATTCCACTCCCCCTTATTTTTATATTTCCTTTAGTGCAAATCACAATACGAGGATCCATATAGATACAATTTTGACATCAAAATGTCAAAATATTTGCAAGCATATCTCCTACATGACAGCTTCTAGCTCCCATGTCGCATCCTTAAGGTTGTAATATGTTCACTAAACCTTTACCTACTCCATAGATTTTATGTAAAGCATCTTGAATTTTCTAGGATGCACATTAACCCTTCCTGGAAGTCCCCTTTTGGCTCTACCTACATCATAGTCCAATCATTGACATAGTTAGGATCACGTACATAATTTTTTAATAAATACACGCGAAAAAACATTATGCACATACATAGGTGTAGGAAATGCAAGCATATATGCAACTGACTCATTCTATCTAGTACTGTGAATGGTCACTTTGAGGTTTACGTCTCTGATGTTTATATATCACTCTCTCTCATTTAGCAACCCTACATTTGGTAACTAGTCCACATTAAAATATCTCTACTTGAACTATTGTTGCAATATACATGTTATAATTTTTTTTCATGGCACTTGTTTGTTGTCATTTTGAACATCTTTATATTGAACCCAACCCCCATATTCCCTTATTAATACCAATTTTCATTTTTCTATTCTTCCTAGTGATTGAATGTGAAACTTGAAGCTTGGTTATGGAACCATGACAAGCCCTTTAAACATTTAATCATTGGTAGGCTAACTCTAGATATTACTGCTATAAACAAATACAACATGCACCCTCTCTTTCTCTTTAACCGTACATCATGAGACCAGTGTAGTGTGAACCACAAGGGACATGTGCTTGTTTTCCAACTGGCGTGTGATAATTCTTTGTGTCATTATTAGTCTCTCTTAGGCGCGAGGACACAACCACAGTTCCTCTAACTACTGCTACACTCATTCAAATAAATTTCACAAAATTTCAGAACAAGGAAAATTTCACCTTTATAAAACATCATAAGAATGAACATAAATTAATTTAATTTACATGTATAACATGTAACAATTTACCTGCAACATGTATAACTTTTAATAATTTACATAAATAAAATAATTGACTAAAGAATACCTACCCTAGTGATTTTGTTAGGATGCTCCTACTGGGCTAACTGACTAAATTTAACTCCCAACCAACTAGGAATGATTCCCTGTTGGCTTGAGGGGTCCTGACCCAGGTTCGGTGTGCAAGGTTTGCCAACAAACCCCTATACTACTAGCCCTTTCGGCAGTGACCTGCTTTCGCAGGTCACAGTCTCACCCGAAGTAGTATGGGTGGGTGCTGGAACCAGATTTCCGCACCCTGAGAAAGGAAGGGTAAGGCAAGCAAAGCTACGTTCTGTTTCTGTAATTCCCATGTTACCTTGTTCTTCACTGGGTTAATTATGTATCTATTTGCATCCACGTGCACTAGATCTACAATTATATGCTTTCTATAGCATCAACACAGTATTATATAAACAGAGCGGAACAGATCTAGATCCAAGCATTCAGTACAAAGATCTTCGCAGAGGAAAGACAAAAAATACATAACACAACAATTATCAGCAATTCATACAACAATACTCATAGATTCAGATCTCTAATAATCCTTCGCATTCATTCATTCATCAATCTTCCTTACAATTCCCTTCCCAACCTATGCACACAACAACAGGGTCCACACACAGCTGGACTAGGATCTCCGCGCACACAACCAGCAGGATTCCATTCCCCAAAACCCAAACAGATAGCTTAAGCAACAAATTGCATCAATATCTCCTCAATTCTTCTCCTTTACGATACAAAATACATCTCTATTTATAACAATCTAGCCTCAACTTTCCTATGGTCCGCAACCCATGGCTTTCGGACCCCTAGTTTACCCTTTGACCCATTACAATGCATTCGGGGCTTTGACCCACCCCAAAACCCCTATGCTATACTAAATATAATCAAAAGTAATCAAAATGGACTAGTTTCGCAGCTTGTTAGGAGACCCCGTTCCAACAGTCCCCCTACACAATCTTGTGACTGGTCCCGAGTCACTGCAGTGGTGCGGCTTCCATTTGCACACGCAAAGTGGTCAAAGTGCGGATAAGCAGAGGGAGTACATCTAGACTTTGGGCCGCAGCTTGCTGCGCAATGTTGACCAACGTCAGGGAGGCAGGCCCATCTGGATCCACAGTAACTTGCTCTAACAGCCGGTGGAGGCGTGCGATGGCGGACTGAGCATCGTGTGCAAGCTGGAGTGCGGTATCAGACCATGGCTTCAACCCTTTTCGAACAACCTTCTTGGAGTGGCGAAGGCTATCAATCTTGCCCATGGTGGATAGACGTTGCGTAGAGATGGTGGAGGGTGTGGAGGCTCGAATTTGATCCAGAACATCTTCTGCTTGCTGTAAATCATACTGGATATGCTGAATCGTGGAATGGTGTTGCACTACCATCCATAGCTATGTAGTTGTTTCGACCAATTGTGCTCCCTGCGTCAATTGCTCCTCAATGATACGCATTGTGTCTGTGACCACGGTAATCCGCTGGGCCCGAACTTCTGGAGGTATGTCATACTGCTGCTGCCTGTCCCGGTCATGGCAGCGAACCTCCCGCATCACTCTAGAGGATAGTCTTTGTAGCTCTGAACTAGATAGCTGCACTAAGTCTAGTTGGGCATCCCCAGTAGTTTGGTCGGGAGTGCAAACTATGGTAGTGCGAGGGAGTGAACATACATTGCTTCTGGTGGGTGGCGCTCAGGAGCTGCGGAGACGTCGCAGAATGTCCCTATATCTCAAAATTCCTTCTGTGTGTGGGCCACAGACAATCCTCTCTGTCAGAAGCTTGTGCTCACTCCTATAACTGCACTCAGCATTCCCAGCTCCTCTTACTAGTTCTTTCGGCAGGTTAGGGTCCATATTTTTAACAGAGAGACAGACGTCATAGAGAATATGGATGAACACAAAAAACCAGAATGCGGATAGCTAGAGCCTGTTGAAGGGTGAATAAATAGCTCGACGCAAAGTTTTCTAGTCATCCGCACCCCCTCCGAAGCTATTTAATGGTGACGTAGCTCGTTCGTGGCACGTACCCTCGATCTTCCAAATCGTTCTTACCATAAATGGCCGCATTGATGATTTGCCTACTATTTTGCGTACTTGTAAGGGTCTTTTTTTATTAAATCATGGTATGCCAACGGTCATCCTTCGTGCCCAAGGTCATGTCCATGGAATGTCAGACCATGGATGACGCTTGTATGTCATTCGCGTACCTCGGATGAGGGTCGATGCGAGGTGTAACTGCAATTTGGTCAACAGTCTTTTTGAGCCCCTTATGTCACTCGCGGGCGGGACGTCCCTGTGTGAGAAGGTTGCGTCATATTTCCTTATGTCATTTATTACTCGAGACATTCACAGATTTTCCCGGATATACATAGTTTCAGACAGGTCCGTAATCCTACGCGTGCTTAGGTCTGTCGTACCCTGGCAATTATGTTCGAGCAAGGTTCGATCGCACCCTTGAGTGTTGCACATCAGCAGGAATCCGTGTAGGTCGACCGACCTCGGAGCCCATATGGCCACAGGGGTCCCTATGCGCAGGATCACCCTACTCCAATACTTCCCCTGAGTAAAGAATACCAGTCCTTACATAGGTGCTTCGCATAGTGTTAGTGGTAGTGCTTCTGGCCTATGGTCTGTGGGACTCTTCGGTTCATCATGCTGCTGATTTTCGCCTGCGTCCTCCCAGAAGGGCGAGGTTCTTTCCGTGGTAGAGATGCGATGGAAATTTCTGATGGTCTGAAGGCTTCGAAGCACTGAAACCTCATGCAACCGACCATGCCAATTCTCCAGCTCCTCATCGGAGTCGGAAAAACATTCACTGTCCTTTTCCCAACAGAGCATTCCTTCATCCGTGGGGTTAACCCGATCTTCATCCTACGCAGTTATCTTATAAATGTGATCCAATTCCTCCTTTTCATAGGTTGGCTCTGTATACCGCGCACCTTCTGCTGGATCAAGTGGTACTATGATACGCGTACCTTTGTTTTCGAACACCATGCTGCGTTTCTTGAGATTGATAACCCCCCCCCCCTATGTCTATTGCCCAGTCCAGTCCAAGGAGCGCAGGGTAGGGGTCTGCATCTTCTACTATTTCTATTACTTCAAAATCAGCTAGGACCCGTACCCCTGCGATGTCCACCATGACTTTCGGTAACCTACCCAGAGGGATGATATTTTGTTGATTTGCCATTCGTAGTTGAATAGTGAACCATTCCAATTTAGGCTCTCCCATTCATTGCCATGTCTGTTTTGGTAAAACATTCGCATCTGATCCAAGATCTAAGATAACCTGATCCATCTCGTAGTCTTCGATCTATGCAGTCAATCGCATCTCTCTCCCGGTGTGTTTCTTATAGCTGTACAGCTTGTGTACATCCTTGGTCTCGGGGATCAAATTTGGCCGAGCTGTGCAGGTATTCAGTAAAGCTAGGAGATTTCCTATGGTCTGTGGATTCCTTAGTAACTTCAGACACGCTTTTAAAAAGGGCTCAACTCCTTCTTCTATCTGAGGCTGCGCGGAGGCTGCCAATGGTGCTTGTTCTTTGAAAGACACTCCTTCCCGAGAGGAAAGCCCTTCCTCAGCTCCCTGGGTGACCAGCCCACTACGTGCCATGACTTTTACACTTGGATCCGCCTTTCTTGGCTCGTTTTAACTCTCTGTACGTTCTGCGTCGGGGTGGGCTGCTTTTCCTGCATCTTGGCTATTAAAATTGGGCAGTCTTCTACCTCATGGTCCACCTTTCTATAAGACTTGCACGATGGCTTGGTGGGATTAGGGAATTCTCTAGCAAAGTGCCCTATTTCCCCATAGTTATAACATATTAGCTGCCCACGTCCTCAACCTTCACTTCCTCCCCGACCTCCTCTACCTTGGGCCAGTGATCCTCCAAAGTGCACAACAAGTCTTGGCGATGCAGGGTCTGATTGTACTCTATATAAATTCCCACGATCCATCATTAAGTCATATGTATGACAATTTTGTTCATCATGTCCCATTGATCGGCAAAACCGACACCATTGTTGTTTTAGTTCTGGGACATACACACCTAGCCGAGGGCAATGGTCTGTATCATGTAGTCCTGCTACATGACAATCATCACAACATAGCGCAGATCTGCTTGATCATGTTCGCAACAGGACAGGTTCTCTACTTGCCCCTAGGCGTATCGGACTAGGTCCTCCTGCTTGCATATAATCGGTCAGCAAAGGACACTGATCCTTCGTATGGCCAGACACTCGACATCGTATGCACCAGAGATCTACACAGATGTCCTTTCATCATTATTTTTGCAGGTTCTGTATCTCCATATGCATAGCCCCAAGTTGTTCCTGGATTTGTTGTACCCCTGCCGACGTATCTTCCCGGGGTGCAGCTTCTAATTTCATAGCGACTTCCACAGCATTCTCCTGCGATTCAAAGGTCTGATGACTCATTGGTGTGCACAGGTGGGGTAACAACATAGCGATGAACCACTCTGTGTGTTTTCTATCATCATATTCGAACCCTCCTTCCCTAATTTCCTTCTTCAATCGCTGATCAGCCTCCCATACTGACTCAGATGCACCTTGTTTGAAGTCCTTTACTTCCACTACCAACTGGGAATAATATTTCAGCTTCCGAAATTGTTGCTTCAGAGCATCTTTGATATCTTGAATGGAGGCGGTCCCATTCTAGGCAACATATCGTATATATCAATCCAGAGCTCTGTCTTCGAATGCTAAAGACAATTGCACCCTCTTTATCGTGTCACTTGCCACATTCTGCGCAGTCCAGACAGAGTCTACCACAAACCAGAACTGGTCCATATCCTCATCTCCTACCCCCTTGAAGGTGGGCAGTTTCAAATGCGCAACCATATCACTATCCAGGGGAGGTGGTATGGGTGAATTCTTACCTTTGTGTGGTCTAAGCGGCGGTGTAGCTGGGGGATCTTGCACAGTTGGTTCTTGCAACAGATTATAGGCGGATCTCCCTCCGTTAAGGTTAGTTCGATAGTATTTACCCCTACGCATCGCGCTTCCGTCCAGATCCGAGGTCATTCAGTCAATATGACTACACAAAATGCTCTTTTCGCACAGTAACTTCTTGATTAGCAGCGGTAATGTCCTCAGAAATTTTCCCCGAAACCCTTTGAAGAATCATCGTTCGGCCTCAGAGTATGATACAAACTGATCAATGGCAAATTCCGTCACAAATCCTCCCAGCACACTATCCACCCAATGATCCACCGTGCAAGCGATAGTGTTATTAGTTTTTTCCAGCTATTTGAGCAGTTCAAGGGTCTACTGCATGATTCGCTCATCTTTCCAGCACTTCTGAAATTCCACCAGTCTGGCTAGCCACTCCTGGAGTTCAATCACAAAGGTCACAAAGAATATTTCATAGCTTTCAGTAAGGACGTACCTATTTTTCCACCTTTCCACCTTTAACTTCTCACTGCGATTTTCTTTTACTGCAAATTCCTCGATCTGTCTTTCGAACCAGTTTTCGATCTCTTTTCTTTCAGGCTTCCAGTGTTCTCTTGTCATTACCTGTTTCCTCTCTCAGACTTCTTTCAGTCCCGACAACGGAACCATTTGTTGGCTTGAGGGGTCCTGACCCAGGTTCGGTGTGCAAGGTTTACCAACAAACCCCTATACTACTGGCCCTTTTGGCAGGTCAAAGTCTCACCCAAAGTAGTATGGGTGGGTGCTGGAAATAGGTTTCTGCACCCTGAGAAAGGAAGGGTAAGGCAAGAAAATCTACGCTAGATCTTGTAATTCCCATATTACCTTGTTCATCGCAGGGTTAATTATGTATCTATTTGCATCCACATGCACTAGATCTATAATTATATGCTTTCTATAACATCAACACAATATTATATAAACAGAGTGGAACAGATCTAGATCCAAGCATTCAGTACATATATCTTCGCAGCGGAAAGACAAAAAATACATAACACAGCAATTATCAGCAATTCATGCAATAGTACTCACAGATTCAGATCTCTAATAATCTTTCGCATTCATTCATTCAACAATCTTCCTTACAATTCCCTTCCCAACCTGCGCACCCAGCAGCAAGGTCCACACACAGCTAGACTATGATCTCCATGTACACAGCCAGCAGGAGTCTATTCCCCAAAATCCAAACAGATAGCTTAAGCAACAGATCACATCAATATCTCCTCAATTCTTCTCCTTTACGATACAAAATACATCTCTATTTATAACAATCTAGCTTCAACTTTCCTATGGTCCTTAACCCATGGTTTTCGGACCCCTAGTTTACCCTTTGACCCATTACAATGCGTTCGGGGCTTTGACCCGCCCCAAAACCCCTACGCTATACTAAATATAATCAAAAGTAATCAAAATGGACCAGTTTCACAGCTTGTTAGGAGACCCTGTTCCAACATTTCCTATCATAGGGAAACTCCACAGGTTACCTAGACCTATGAGCCCAAGTCCAACCAGGTGTAGTGTGTCCAAGTTAGAATCAATACTCTACAATAGATCCAAGTTTGTGTTCTATCAATTTCTCTCAATTCTCTCCCCTCTCTTTCTCCAAATTCATCCCCAAAATAAAATCCTCTAATGCCAAAATAAAGTCCAACGATCTCCCCTTCCCCTCTAAGTCTCCTTCCCTTTATGTCTCTCCCACTCATCCACCTCAACCACATACCATTAATGCTACAAATACCCCCCCATCCTTTTAATTTAATGACCTTGAATTTCATTCCCATACCTTATCCAAAAAAATAATTGAGAAGACAACTTGAAAACCCTGGGAAATGAATGATTAATATTTAATTCAGAAATAAATTTGAGAAGACAACTTGGAAAACCTTGGGAAATGAAATATTAATATTTAATTTAGAAAAAAATTGTAGGAGACAACTTGGAAAACCTTGGGAAATGAAATATTAATATTTAATTCATAAATAAATTGGAGACAATTTGTCAAACCTTTGGAAATGAATAATAATTAAACAATAACAAATAATATAATATTAATATATTAAGTAATTTCAGTAAAATAAAATTAGAATTCACATGTATCTAATAATAGACATATACCAATATTAGTTAATAATTATAAGTCGGAAAAAAGAAGATGAGCTCTAGAACCCTAACGATGGTAGACTCGCCATGGAGATGGAAGACAACCCGTATACCAAGCTCCTTACTCACACCCATTGGACCAGACTTAGGTTTTTGACTTGGATCTTCGAGCTGGTCACGGGTTTTTCTCGGTTAGAAGCATTACTAGTTTATCCAGGTGATGTGCTATTTTTTCACCTCTGAGTCCCATGATATTGTTTTAGTGGGTTTATTCTATTCCCTCCCCTTGCTCCTCGTCAACACTAAGCTCGACCTTTCACTCGGGAGAAGGGAACTCATTGCTTCCTTCAAAGATTCCTTGCTACAGTTCAAGTCGTCTCGCTCTACTCTGTCGTGACATTTCGACAGAAGGGCCCTCATCATTCCTTGGTCTTACACCCTAACCCCAGCTTACGAGCTTTCCTTGTCGTTTTTCTTTCTTACCTCGAAACAAGGTCAGTTTGGCGTAGAGAGGATTTTTACTTTCAAGGACAGGATTTTATACTGCAAGGTGGAGAATAACAGATGATGAGGTGGATTACTCCTCGGATCATTTGGAACCCTCCTAAATATGGGTTGGTTTAGTCCCACATAGGTCATGTGGCCCGGTTAATGAGGTGGACCTAGGGACTAAGGAATATGTGGCCATGGAAATAGGAGAACCCTCCATGTCACATTACACGTTGGAGGAAACGCTCTTGGTCTCTGTGGTGGTTAGCACAGAGCCTATTTTTTCGGCTATGGCATCCCCGACATACTCCATTCCATCGTCATTGATTCTGAGATTGTGGGAGCAGCAAGCGCAGGAAATTCTAGATGAGTTGGGCCTGTTTACGGAAGGGTTGTGTTTTGATAGCGGGTTACAGGAAGGAACCCTAGGGTTCGAACAATTGGGTATCAATCAAGGGGATCAACCATGTACTCACCCGACGGGACAAGAGGAACCGCCCACTGTTGTGAAATCTGGGTGCTTTGAAGGTATTTTGTATACTTCACCCCCACTAAAAGAGAAAAAAACATTCGATTCATACGATTCACCAGAAGCGGAGGGCATAGGGTGGGACAAATTTTCAAACAGATGGTGGGAAAAGAAACAAAGGTGCACCAAAATCGCAACGGGAAGAAGGGACCTGGTCTTCGGACGAGGTGTGGGCATGGAAATATTAGAGCACACTTCCCAGACTGTACTGGTTGGAAGAGTTAGAGGCAATAATTACACCACTGCAAGGCTCAAAATATGGATAGCGGAAATTTGGGGGAACTCCATGGCTCAACTTTTGGGAGTTCTTACAATGAACCAAGGCTGGTTCGCTCTCATATTCCCACACCTTGACATGGCTGAATGTGTCCTCACTAAATAATGGCACATTGAGATGACCCCTTTTTGTACTATACAACACCCCCCATTTATTATTAAAATAAATGGGGACCCTTTAAAAAATAAATAGAATTTATGAGCATGATTTTTTTTTTAGCTTAAGTCTTAAAACTTTAGGAATACAATTTTTTCCCTTTCTGCTTTGATTTAAAAAGCGCTCATCATAAATCGCATAACTTACAAGCCAATTAAGTTTTAACATATTAAGTATTGCGAATTGTGATATGCGCTTCAACCTTGTCGGAGTTATATTAAATCCACGTTGAAAATGCTTAAAAAACCCTTTAAAGAGAAATCACATTGCGCCTTTTAAAAGAGAAATCTTATAACAATTCAGTAAAAGCTGCGATGCGTCGAACCCGACGAAACAACAGAATAAGAATTATAAATATATAAGGGTCTGATAAAGCACAACAACATGAGTCTTCAGTGCATTTCATGTTTCACGACGAGAAACCAAATGGAATTTTTTAGTACCGCAATAAGTTGCGATGTGCAATTTGCGCAGATCACATTTCACAAGATTCATCGGCAGCAAAAAACATAACTATTGGTAACTATTAAAAGTTGCGATGTGCGATATTAACACTTATTATTGAAGTCCTCTAAATGATTCTTATATAATCAACCCGTTATAAGATTTAACATCTCAGATCGTTAGATTGGACATATTACGTAAGATGTGTAAGAGATTTGATAGAAAGAGTTATGGGTTTTTAACGACATTTAATGGGTGCAAGGTTCAAAAGATTGATATATGTTTGAAGCGTGTTTTTAATAATAGATCGCTGAATTTTGATTATTATGTTTTAACTCTATCCTTCTCTCTATTCATCTCAGATCTGACTTGTTTACTATTTTCACTTGAATTCAGGAAACTGCCTAACAAAGAGAGAATAACTGGACTGACCAAGAAAGGCAAGCAAATTGTCCAAACGTCCGCTGAAGAAGACACAGACATGCCTCCATTTTTCTCAGGCACAACCTGTAACAAGGATTGTGGCAATTCTTCATGGGAAGCAATGTACCACATTTTTTAGGGAGAACAACTGAGGGAAATAGTAAAAACAATAACAATAGATGCGACAATTTCCTCAGACACGTCCTAATTTGAAATTGGATTGTTCATTTCTTCACATAATAGCAACGAGGCCGAATATTATAACCTACAAAAGGGAAATTTACCACCTTAGCATAGCAGACAGATCATTCAATAACTCTAAGCTGGAGAATATTGGTTTGTTCATTGTAGAGGATTTAAGGATAATGTATCACTTTCCCATGCCACAGAATAATTATGATAAATCTTTTATCCAAAGCTTTACAAAGAAGAATCCAAACCTCATGAAAGTGATAAAGGGATGGAAATAAGACCAAGGCAAGCTCAAGCAGGATAAAATTGGTATGTACCTGATAGGACAATTACCCTCACCTTATTGTTTTGAAGCTAGAATGCTATGTAGGTTATTTGCAAGACCAGATACTGCTAGGTTTTCCATAGAATGGATTCCTTTAATTGGTGTAATCGTAAATTCAACTATTATGAATTTGGTTAACATTCTGTCTGATAATTTGGCCAGAACTATCATGGATTATAGAATCAAAAGAAGTGTTTCCGCTAGAACAATAACCCATTTCTACATGAGTGCTTACATTATGGATGCCATTTGCTTTTATTCAAGCTTTCCTATCATGGGATGGAAATGGACAAACAAGGACCCCACTCTAATTCATATTTACCATAGAGCCCTTTGGGAATCTGATTTTAATTTACATTTCCATAAAATTTTCAATGGAGCTATGTTACCCATCCATCAGATTATCTTTAATGAAAAAGCCCCTAGGATTTTTAAGGAAGCTAGCACGGACATTTTACCAGCTGCTAGATGGTTTGCTGAAGAAAATTTCACATATATCAGAGTTTTTGGGAGTTATTCTTCTCCCCATGTTCTACCCTATTATGTTCCTGATAAGCTCCTAGCCAGGGAAATTGCCTATCAAATTCTAGTAAGCGGCGTGTCCAAACAACTCAAAGATGCCAAGAAGGCCATTTGGCCTACTTTCCCTTCACAGTGTGGCACTTTTTCCCTTTTCAATATTGGTCATGCATTCAAAGAGCTTTCAAATTTCACCTCATTAAATCTGGATCTAATGCCAAAAAGGCCATTTGATCCTAATAATGTGGTTAATAATTTCACCACTGAGCTTAAATTGAAACATTTCTTGAATGAGAAAGATATGTTTAATGATTTCTTTGAAGGTATGGAGAAATTCGTAGATGTATTTAAAGTTGCATCCAGTCAGCTCAGTAAAACAGACTTTGAGGCTTTTCAAGCATATATAAATAAAAGTCTAGAAACATTCCCTTTGGACTTGATATTTATTGAAGATGTCAAGAGGCCAACTCCCAGTATTATTCTGAATAATGAGGCTAAGGATATGTATGAAGATGAATCCCAAGAGAAATGAAATAACGATTCAGGGAAATCACAACATAATTCTCAAAATTCAGATCACTCTGACAATGAATCTGAGAGTATAAATGAGAGTCTCGATAAAATAATTGAGAAAGTGATTAAAGGTATTGAGATGAAAACATAAGGAGAAATTAATGGAGCTGAATCATCTTCTCAGGGAGTTCAACATATCCAGAATACACCCGAGTGGACATAGAAGCCTCAATCAAAATATTTGAAGAAATAATGGGAGAATTTTTCCAAGGCACTAGAAACACCACCACCAAAGCCTATTATTGATGAATCAATAAGTTTCCAAACTCTAGAGAAGACCCAAAATTTAGTGGAAACTGTAATACCACTACAGCGGGTACCTAAATTTCATAATCAAGAGATCATCCCAGCATACCCTACATAAAATATTGTTTTAAAGATTGAATAAATACCCTCACTTGATGTCTTCTACAGTCTTAGTCATAAGTTTGTAGTTAAGAGAAGAAAGAGAAGAAGAATTGATGAGTTAGTTTCAAATCTTATGGATGAATCTGTAGACGATCTATGGAAAGACCCTTTGGTTGATCCTACAAAATTTTTTACTAAGCTATCACAGTTCGTAGGAGAATATGTTACTGCTACCATTGACAAAGCTATAGAGGTACAACTTCTACTTAAGTGGAAAGAAGACAAAGTTCAAGAATTGGAGAAACTGCTAGAACATGAAAAGATTAATTCTAGTAAGCAGATTGAAATGAAGATGTCTCAATTTCAAAAAGATTTTGAAAGACTTAATTTGTTTCACCAGGTGCATATTACAGGGAAAGAAACATGGCTTGAAGTAGTAATGGAAAAATTGAAAATTCAACCTCAAGTAGAGCAATTCATAAAAGAAGCATTGGAAATGAATGCAAAGTTAAAGTAGCAGCAAGAAACCTTTTGTCAACAAATTTCAATCACCAGTTCTTATTGTGATACAAGCAATATTCTAATCCAACAAGTGGCTAATAGTAGACTTGAATGTGAGAAAGATGAAAAGAAGATCACCGAGTTCATTCAGTGGCAAGGGTCTGATGCAGGAAAGAAAGTTGACCTTCTTAAGATAGATAGATTTCATAAAGAGATTTTATTTAAGGATTGGGAAATGCAGCTGAGGCAAGCAAAGAAGGCAATGACAAAGGCATCAAAGTTTACAAATGAAATTACAGAATCTGTTAATGAAAAACTTTTAAAAGTTGAACTTATTAAAGAATCCACAGCTCAAGTGCTCCCAGAATTCAAGCCATTAGAAGCACATTGGAAGGAAAGTATAGAGACGCAGGTGGAAACTATTAAAAATATAAATAATTTTGATAAGGAAAATTACTTGAATTTTCTGATCAAACCTTTTCATCAATTCCTAACTCCACAGTCATTAACTGATTCTACAAAGAAATCACTGCCAACACTTTCGAATGCAGTGTTTAAAGGCCAGGTCAGATCCAGGATTACACAACCAGCTCATCTAAAGCCAATGATAGATATTTGTTAGCTCCGAAATCAAATGCAGAAAGAGGATCATCCCACATAATCATGTTGTTATTTTATTTCCTAGATTATAGTTTAAGTCCACTCCTTACGAGGATGGTTGTTTGAAACCTCCTCCATTTTTTATATAATAATCTATTTTAAACATATTTTAGTTTAGTATTTAAACCCTTCCCATGCATTTAAAGAGGGGTCTAGAAATTTGTCAAAAACATTTGCAAAGAATGCACTTCTGTAAGTTTGTGAATGCCTTGATGAATTAATGGAACGATCTTTTGACATATGAATCTGTTTAACTAAAATTTCACTATTGTACTCTTTAAATTGCTTGAAAGTGAAGAGGAGCAGAAAACTACTGTCAGTTTGAATGAGTAGGACCTCATATATATGGTACTTCTACACGTTATATTAAGTTTTTCTTCTTAAATTGACAGTTATCTTTTTATCTACATTATATATTAGAGCTGCTATCATAAGTGAATGTTAAATGCACTTCCGTATTGATATGTGTTTATGATTTCTTATCTTATATATAATCAAACTAAAAATGTGATATATATTTCACAATCCTTTTGATTAAACTATTTTGTCAAAAGAATTAATTTTACACAATTTTCATCTCTTTCAACTTTTACATAATCTTCATTACTAATAGTTGGAAGATATCTTTTTAGAGCGCATGAAGGAATGAACATTCCCGAGTATATAGTAGAATAAATATTTTATTTAAATGCATATGATAGAATAAATCACTCCCCATTTGCATGTTATAAGCAAAACACGCCCTCATCATCCTTATTGGGAAACTTGTCCCTTTATCCCCAGTCACATCCACTACACCAAACGGAAAAGGACTTGCCCTAAGCTCAGGATTGGGTGGTTTCCCCCCCATGTTGTTGCAACGGAATTCCGAGGCTTCAACATTTTGGTGGGAAGGAGGGCCAATTGTGAATGGCAAGAAGGTATGATCAATCTAAAACCCAATCTAAGAGTATCTCTCCCTCTAGATCCCCTTCAACATCTCGAACATTAGCTAGATCTAAATCTTTAAGATCTGAAGTTGAACATCCATCTCTTAAGTCTCCTAGTGAAACTCAACCCATACTATTTCCAAATTTTCACCAAAATTCCCCAGAAGTTCAGTCTTTGATAGAAAAGTTAGATAGAGTATCCATTTATGTTGAAAACCCTGAAACTTCTCAAACATTTGAGATTAGTGTTTCATCTTCTTTACAACCTAGACAAATATTAACTCGATTGGAAACTTAGAAGACATGAATCCCTCCTTTTGGATTCAACTAAACAAGCTTAGTAATTGTCATTTATTGAAATAGGATCTAACCATATTTTATAGTTCTATAATTTATTTGTTTATTTCATCGTATTTTTTTATTTATTGAAATAGAATCTAACCATATTTTATAATTTTATAATATATTGGTTTATTTCATCATGTTTTGTTACGATATAGTTTGTTCATATTATGCCATTGCATCACATGGCTAATATGTATTATTGGGTGATTGGCTTATGTAGTACTCCATATCCTTTCCATATATATTACTTTGTACTATAACTTTTTTACTTCCATTTCATTTCATGAAAAACTAGTTGTAATTTTTTATGCTTGGCTTTTAAAGGACATTTTTGAGAAATTATATTTTAAAATGAAGACATTTTATGAAAAAGGGTTCATATCTCTATACAAAATATCTACCATAACCTTTTTACCTCAATTTCATTTCATGAAAATCTAATTGTACCTCTTTATGCTTGGCTTTTAAAAGGAAGAGAAAATTAAATTTAAATAAAAGCTTGAGATAATGCCATCTTATTATGAGGTTATTTTTTAGTGGCTAGATTGTCTAAATAATATATAAATAATAAGGACATGTTCAATAAATTGAACACTTATGAAATAAAATAAAATAAAAAAAAACTAATGAAATGAAGCTATGTAATGAAAACTTAAAGGCTAAAGCTCCCTTTTAAAGGCTATTAAAAAAGAAGTCACATCTCTAAAAAGTGTTGAGATTCAACAAGAAGATCCTAGTGAAATTATGCACCTACACTAGGATGGAGCTTCAGGCTATTTTCAGGTGAAGGTCTATTTATAGATGCATGAGAAAATTCTATTTATAGATGAGGTCTATTTATAGATGCATGAGAAAATTATATTTATAGATGTATGTGCAAGTTCTATTTATAGATTGCATGTCTATTTATAGATGCATGTCGGCTATTATTATCCCTTAATATTAGTTTGGACAATAAATAATAATCTATTCTCAATGAGCACTTGGAAATAGTTAAATGAAGTGGAAAATCAGTTAGTTATAGGAAATTCGAGTTCAGAGGTTGGTTGGTGGGACATGCAAGTGGACTTAGTTGTGATTGAGTGATTCGAAGTTGTAACAGAGTTGGAAGTGTAGTTATGAGAGTTGTAAAGTAGTTTAACTCGGTTAAGTGAGTTAAACTCAGTTATGCTAGTTGTAGCTGAAGATACACTAGTGAGAGATCAGTGAATTAATTATTACTTAATTCACAATCAGTGGCCTCACATGCAACTGAATATTTACTAATGTTAACTACATGCATGTCAGATCCAGTGGAGACCCAGTTGAGATGTAGGTGAAAGGGACAGATTGACTATCAGTTGTGACATTAGTGGGTGCACACATGAAACCACACACACATTGGATGTGCCCATGAGGATTGCACAGTCAAGACAAGCAAGATTCCATTCATTCAGGGATTGATATCAACTGGGATTGCGCAGTGGAGGCAGACTGTCTGGAGGCAGTAAATTGGCACATGAATTTGCAAATTTATGTATGACAGTGTGAGACGATTGTATATTGTATTGAAAGCTCTTGGATTAGAGTTTTGTATGAGATTGTTTCATGATCCATGATATATACATAATATATGATAGTGGGTTTTTTAGCTTTATGCTTTCCCGGTAAAAGCATCTCTATTATGTGTGATTGATCTTTCTTCTTGTTATTTCAATTGGTGATCGTGTTTTAAATTCCACAAAGATTTTTGTAGAAGCAATTCTGTATTTAACAGTGGCATATAATTGTTAGATCAGGAAAATCCAGGAAATACATAATTTGTATTAAAATTTCTACATGGTATCAGAGCACAGGAAATTGCAATTTTGAATCAGGAGCTGAGTTTGTTGGTGGAAAGAATTCGAATTTGCAGAAATACTTTCTTGGTGCTACAATTGAGTTAACATCGAAATGTATTTCAATGGCTTACGGCTAGAGTATGCACTCGAGGGAAACTCAAACTAAATTTCTTGTAAGGACAGGATGGAGGCGGTGCTCGCAGATAATGGCTTGAAGGAATTCATTGACAGTGATGTTCCTAAGCCCGCTTCGACAGATGCTACATTAATTGATGCATGGAAAAATAAAGTGGAAAAGGCGAGGAGGATTCTATCGGAAGGTGTACGAGACCACATTGTCTCAAGCCTTCATGGGAAAGCCACACCATATGCTATGTGGAAGGCTTTGACGGATCTTTTCCAAAGCAGTAACGACCATAGGAAATTTTCATTCAAAGATAAACTCAGGAAGATCAATATGGAAAAGGGCGACAACATTCCAAAGTATCTCACAAAGTTTGTCCAATGTCAGGATGAACTGGGGTGTGTGGGAATAACTATTGTTGATGATGATTTGGTGAGCTTGGCTCTCTTGGGACTTCTTAAGATTTGGCACAATTATGAAGACTCTGTCAACAGACGGGAAAAACTGTCGGATTGGGAACGACTGCGGTCAGATCTAGTGCAGGAGGAGTTCAGGCGGAACACCAGAGATGGCTCTTCATCAAAGCATGATGATCAAGATGATTGCGCTTTGGATGCCAAGGCAAAGAAGGGGAAGGTGAATAAATTCCATTCTAAATATGAGTCTAAAGGCAAGAAGCTGGATATGTCCAAGGTGAAGTGTTTTCACTATCACAAACATGGGCATCTCGATACTAACTGTCTGCAGAAGAAGAAGAACAAGAAGGTTGTTGGAGCTGCAGCTGGTGAGGCCCTTGCCTCACAATTTGAACTTGACTTCTCCTTGATCACATGCATGGTTTCAAGTTCATTGGGATCGGTGTGGTATTTGGATAGTGGCGCTTCCTTCCACACGACGGGAGATATGGAGCTTTTCAGTGACTTGGAGGAGAAAGATCTCCAAATGCATATAAAGATGGGCGACGATGGATGATGCAGTGTGACTGGAATTGGTACCATTACCTTTGAGAGGGATTCAGGTAAACCATTTCAATTGAAAGATGTTATGCATGTTCCAAGTCGGAAGAAAATCTTGGTCTCAGTCTCAATGTTGGACAACAAAGGCTATGACGTTGTTTTTAGCGATGTAAAAGCTTTCCTACGACATAAAACAACGAGACAAGCCAAGAGGATATGGATTCGAGTTAATAATCTCTACAAGATGGAGGTAGATGGTTGCGTTGCCATGATGGGCAAGGCATAAAAAGTCGTGAGCCGAGATGAGGGCGAATTATGGCACAAGCGATTGGACCATCTTCATCATGGAGCCTCAAAAGTCATGCAACAAATATCTACTGGACTTCCAATGGGAACACTTGCTCAGTTAGATCAGTGCAAGGGTTGCACCATGGGGAAGTATGTAAAGTCCACCTTTCATGAAATGGAGAACTGTGCTTCGACGATCCTGGAGAGAGGTCACACAGATGTGTGTGGACCATTCTCGATTGCTTCAGTAGCAAAGCATAAGTATTATGTTATTTTTGTTGATGACTTTTCTCGTAAATGTTGGATCTTCTTCATGCAGAAGAAGGATCAAACTTTCTCAAAGTTTTGTGAGTTTAAGGCATTTGTGGAGAAATACTCGAGGAAGCAAGTGAAGGCTCTGAGGAGCAATAATGGTGGAGAATACCTCTCTAATGAATTCAAAGACTTTTGCAGCAATGAAGGAATTCAAAGAGAACTCATAGTGCCTCACAACCCACCACAAAATGGGGTTGCGGAGAGGAAGAACAAAAAGATCGTGGGTGCAACATGAGTGATGTTGTATGATCAAGGCCTACCAATGCATTTTTGGGCGGAAGCATGCAACATTGTGGTTTATGTGCAAAACCGTTGTGCTCATAGAGTACTTGGCATGAGTACACCTGAAGAAGCTTTCACTGGTAAGAAAACAGATGTTTCACACTTTACTATTTTTGGCTCATCTGTTTATGTGCATGTGACCAAGAATGCCAGGAAGAAGTTGGAGTCGACTATTGAAGTTGGGATATTTGTGGGGTACACACAAACACCCCATAAATATCATGTGTATTTTCCTAACAGTAAGATGATTGTTATGTGACAAGATATAAAATTAGATGAGGGGCAAGCCATGCGGTTGTCGCTTGAGAGGCATCTAGACTTTCATGTGGAGGAGGAACTGTTGGTTCCCAAAGATGAGTCCCTAGATGTGGATTAGCCACAAGAGGAGGTTCATGGAGTGGAGGAGTCCATTCACACAAGGCCAACCATCAGAACTGGCAGAAGGCATACCACAGAAGCTGATAGGTTGAGACTTGATTCTGCACAGAATGTAGGAGCCCCTACTTCATAATGAAGACAAAGACAGTCTCCTGACCGATTTACTGGATACATGGCTCTCATGAGAAAATGTATTGTGATTGAGCCATCTTCCTTTCAGGAAGCAGTGCAGGAGCCCACATGGATAGATGCAATGGTGGAGGAGTATGACTCCATTGTCAGAAATAGTGCTTGGGAAATTGTTCCAAGGTCGATTGATAAATCAGTGGTAGGTTCAAGATGGATCTACAAGGTAAAGCAAGATGTTGATGGGAGTGTTGAGAAATACAAGGCCATATTTGTGGTCTGGGCCTTCTCATAGATCGAGGGGATTGATTATGAAGAAACCTTTGCACCTGTCGCAAGGTATTCTTCCATAAGGATCATCCTTGCTCTCTCAACACAGATGGACTGGAACATTCATGAGATGGATGTGAAGACTATGTTTCTCAATGGGATCATTGAGGAAGAGGTGTACATAGAGAAACATGAAGGATTTGAGATATTCAGCAGCGAGTCTCATGTGTGCCGACTCAAAAGAGCGTTGTATGGGTTGAAGCAAGCACCCCGTGCTTGGTACACTCGGATAGACAACTATTCCACCGGACTAGGCTTCACCAAAAGTGAGGCGGATGCAAACCTATACCAAATTGTGGTGGAGGGTAAGCTTTTAATCATTGTTCTTTATGTTGATGATTTAATATTGACTAGTGATGAGCAGCTGATACACTCATGCAAGGAGGACCTTGCAAAGGAGTTACAGATGAAGGATATGGGCCTCCTTCATTGTTTCCTTGGATTGAAAACATGGCAGTGAGATGGTGAACTTTTTGTGTCTCAAGGCAAGTATGCAAGAGAGATACTGGATAAGTTTCACATGGAGGGTTGCAAACCCATGGATACTCCTCTTCCAGGAAACTAGAGGAAAGAGGATGCTTCATCTGGAGAGGTATTGGATGCTACTGTCAATCGAAAGTTAGTGGATTCGCTAATGTATCTAGTGAACACGAGACCAGGCAATTGCTATGTAGTTAACTAGCTAATTCAAGCGATGGTTAAGCCTACCAAGCTCTTTTGGAAGGCAGGCAAGCATGTACTGATATACCTAAGGGGAACTTATGAGTATGGATTATGTTACAGAAAGACGGATGAGGTGAAATTGCATGGCTTCACGGATGCAGATTGGGCAGACAACCCGTCGGACAGAAAGAGCACATCAGGGGGGATCTTTAGCATTGGATCTATAATTGTTTCTTGGTACAGCAGGAAGCAGAGATCTGTGGCACTCAGTTCAGTGGAAGCGAAATACATGGCAGCGAGTTAAGCTGCATGTGAGGCTATCTAGATGAGAAAGATCTTGGTTGGTTTGTTTGGTTCTCATTTAGATCAGACAATGATTCATTGTGATAATAAAAGTTGCATTAAACTCTCCATTAATCCCATGTTTCATGATAATCTAAGCATATAGATATCCATTATCATCATATCATAGATTGTGTGCAACAGAAGTTCATGTTGCTTCAGTACATTCCTACAGAATATCAGGATGCAGATATTCGGACGAAGGCACTCACCAGGAGAAAATTTGAATACTATATAGACAGGATCAAGGTGAAGGATAATCCCTTTCTTGTTGAGAGGGAGTGCTGAGATTCAACAAGAAGATCCTAGTGAAAATTATGCACCTACACTAGGATGGAGCCTTAGGATATTTTTAGGTGGAGGTCTATTTATAGATGCATGAGAAAATTCTATTTATAGATGATCTCTATTTATAGATGTATGTGCAAGCTATATTTATAGATTGCATGTCGGCTATTATTATCCCTTAATATTAGTTGGAAAATAAACAATAAACTATTCTCGATGAGTACTTGGAAATAGTTAATTGAAGTGGCAAATCAGTTAGCTATAGGAAATTTGATTTCAGAGGTTGGTTGGTGGGGCATGCAAGTGGACTTAGTTGTGATTGAGTGATTTGAAGTTGTAACAGAGTTGGAAGTGTAGTTATGAGAGTTGTAAAGTAGTTTAACTCAGTTAAGTGAGTTAAAATCAGTTGTTCTAGTTGTAACTGAAGATACAATTGTGAGAGATTAGTGAATTAATTATTAACTAATTCACAATCAGTGGCCTCACATGCAATAGAATATTTACTACCGTTAACTACATGCATGTCAGGGCCAATGGAGACCCAGTTGAGATGTAGGTGAAAGGGATAGATTGACTATCAATTGTGACATTAGTGGGTTCACATATGCAACCACACACACATTGGATGTGCCCATGAGGATTGCACAATCAAGGCAAGCAGGATTCCATTCACTCGGGGATTGATATCAGCTGGGATTACGCAGTGGAGGCAGTGAATTGGCACATGAATTTGAAAATTTTTGTATGACAGTGTGAGACGATTGTATTGTACTGAGAGATATTGGATTAGATTTTTGTATGAGATTGTTTCATGCTCCATGATATATACATAATATATGATAGTGGGGTTTTTAGCTTTATGCTTTCCCAGTAAAAACATCTGTGTTATGTGTGATTGGTCTTTCTTCTTGATATTGCAATTGGCGATCGTGTTTTAAATTCCGCAAAGATTTTTGTAGAAGCGATTCTGTATTTAACAGTGGAATATAATTGTTAGATCAAGAGAATCCAAGCAATACATAATTTGTATTAAAATTTCTACAAAAATATATATATGGAAACAATGAAAGACCTATGCATTTAATGATTTTGAGGGTCATGCCATGAGGGATTCCCTTTTCTTTCTCATCTATAATTGTTTACCATATAGCATGTCTTTATCTAGCCACTTGGAAAACACATCTTGTCTTAAGAATTGTAAACTCATACTGAATACTTATTGTTTCCCTTATTGTCTCAACTGTCACCAACATTATAATTGGTTGTGTACATATCTCACTTTGAAAATTTACATCTCTGATGTCTATATATCACTCTCTCCCATTTAGCAACCCAACATTTGGTAACTATTCTACATTATAATATCTCTACTTGAACTATTACTACAATAGACATGTTCTAATTTTGTTTTCATGGCACTTGTTTGTTGTCATTTGGGAACTCTTTGTACTGAGCCCAACCCAAATATTCCCTTATTAATACTAATTTTCATTTTGGTATTCTTCCTAGTGATTGAATGTGAAACTTGAAGCTTGGTTATGGAACCATGACAAGCCCTTTCAACATTTAATCATTGGTAGGCTAAATCTAGATTCTACTACTATAAACTAATACAGCATGCATCCTCTCTCTCTCTCCCTCTTTAACCATGCAACATGAGACCATTGTAGTGTGAACCACAAGGGACATGTGTTTGTTTTCCAACTGACATGTGATCATTCCCTATGTTATTACTAGCCCCTGCTAAGTGCGAGGACCGAACCATAGTTCCTATAATTACTACTACACTCATTCAAATAAATTTCACAAAATTTCAGAACAAGGAAAATTTCACGTTTATAAAATATCATAAGCATGAACATAAATTAATTTAATCTACATGTATAACTTGTAACAATTTATCTGCAACATGTATAACTTGTAATAATTTACATAAATAAGATAATTGACAGAAGAATACCTAATCTAGTGATTCTATTGGGATGTTCCTGTTGGACTAACTGACTAAATTTAGCTCCCAGCCAACTAGGAATGATTTCCTAGCCCAGGGAATCTCTCCAGATTCCCTATCCCTCCAAGCCCAAGTCCAACTAGGTGTAGTGTGTCCAAGTTAATACCAATACTCTCCAGTTGATCCAAATTTGAGTTCTCTCACTTTTCTGTCAATTATCTCCCCTCTCTTTCTCCAAATTAATCCCCAAAATAAAATCCTTCAGCGCCAAAATAAAGACCAAGGATCTCCCATTCCCCTCTCAACCTCCTTCCCTTTATGTCTCTCCCACTCATCCACCTCAACCACCTACCATTAATGCTATGGATACCGCCCATCCTTTTAATTTAATGACCTTTACTCTCCTTCCCATATCTTATCCAAAAATAAATTTGAGAAGACAACTTAAAAACCTTGGGAAAAGAATGATTTATATTTAATTCAGAAATAAATTTGAGAAGACAACTTGGAAAACGTTGGGAAATGAAATAATAATATTTAATACATAAACAAATTGGAGGAGACAACTTGGAAAACCTTGGGAAATGAAATATTAATATTTGATTCATAAATAAATTGGAGGAGACAATTTGTCAAACCTTTGGAAATGAATAATGATTAGACGATAAAAAATAATAAAATATTAATATATTAAGTCATTTCAGTAAAATAAAATTACAATTCACATTAGACATATACCAATATTAGTTAATAATTATAAGTCAAGATTTCAGGTTAATTAAAAATTAATCAATATTAGTCATTAATCAAGCTTAACTGTTTATTTTATCATCTAAATTTTAAGGTTTAGAATACTGGTGTATTTGTATGAGGTGTGGGTATGTAGCTAACATACACATATCTCATATGTATACTAATAATACTTATTAGAATGAATCAAAATAAATCAATCATTCAACAAGTAGTCTAATAAGATAATGTAATATAATGGGATCAAGTAGGGAATTACATTAGGATTGACATTCTACATTTGAATGCAGCTTCAAGTATGACCAATTATCAAGGTCCTATATAGTTCATTTTTACTCATTGGAATTTTGGTATGATTGGCACTCTTTGATATGAAGTCATCATTTTTTTCATCCAACCTCTACCTTACACAAACTTTAATCATATAGATAATGGATTTGTTTGGTTCTGGCTCAAGCTTCACATAATCATAACTGAAGGAAAGGATACATCAACTTTCAAGTGCATGGATATTCATTTAACTCTTTTTTATGATAGAATATATTTCTACACGAATATTTGCATCATTTTGTTATCATCATATTAATATGTATCAATGTTATATTCTAATCACTATTTAGCACATTTATTGTTGTCACCATAATTGCAATATATTCCAATCTATAGTTTTGATCACCATTGTCACCATTTAATAATTTGAACATTTACTTATTCCATATTTTATCTTTCCATCATTAAATTTGAGTTCCAAGATCTAACTGAGTGCCAATCACATTGATAATAGCTCCAATTTCATCTCGGGTGAAAACCAAGTGAGCTAGTCTAGCTTCATAGAAATAATTAGACTATATTCACATTATCTTAGTGTCATTGCATTTGGGTGTGTGTGAGTTATCTTATTGTATATTGAACTAGGTCATTTTTTCCCTTGTACCCCCAAAGCAACTGTAACCTAGTTTGACAATTTATGGATCCCCCCCTCCCTTAAGTCTAGGGTGGGTCTAGGACACCCTTTTACTACTTAGAAGTGAGAGGAAATGCTATTTAGGTCACAGTGGGTGGATTTATTTATATTTTCCTCTAAGCTCTAGCCAACACGACTAGGCTTTCCCTTCACCATTAATTTGAGCGACAACATTATGGTGTCATTGTTAGGGAAAAAGCCTTTTCCCGTATCTATTTTTCCTTTGATGAATCTAACAAGTTCATTTGTTAACTCCACTACATAAACCCATGTCTAAGATGTTGATCAGCGGTTGTCATTGATGTAAACCCAAGCAACACCGGGGACTAACCCAATATTGCATGAGAATTTTGACCTACCAAATTAATATGTTCTGGGTCAATAATTCTTTTGATGGTTTCTACTTGTTGAGATGTTTCCGTTGATATATGGCACGCCATGTAATTCTTCACGGTTTGAGAGATATTCATGTTTGAATTTTGTACCCCTAGTTAGTGGGCTAAAACCCCATGGGGTTGTGGCATGGGTCATTGAAAAGTCATAATTAATATTTTTTAAGCTCCTAAAATCCCTCCCACGTTCACTTGTTGAAGCCACTCTCAACCTAAGCATTTATATAAATTGTGATCCTCATATCCTCCTTATGCAAGGGATTTTTCCATCTGAAACAAGTCATCATGGAATTTTCGCTCTAATTTTTTTTCTACGAAGGTTCAGAAGCTGAAATTTTTCTGAGGCAAAGAAGAAATCCTGAGGAAGCTACTGTGAAAATTTTAGATCAAGGTGCACAATATTTTTGGAGATATGATCTGTGGAAGTCAGTGTTTTTGCAGGCTCCTGAAATTCATATCAAAGAAGTGACCTTGGGAAAATCGTTATAAATATCTCTCTGAGTATCAGATTGAATTCAATAAAGAGTGGTAGATAGTGCACAGAATTTAGTTTTTTCTCTATCAATTTTAGAGCCGAATAAAGAAATAGTGACACGTGGCACACCGTACAATTTCACTCTGTTGAAACAGTCCATAATTAGGGCATTGTGAGAGATTGGGTATAAATCTATCTTGAAGAATCCTAATTGGGTCAGACCTATGGCATTGGAAAGATGACGCATAGGAATACTACAGGACCAAAAATAAGATATTGGGGATCTGAAATAACAGAGATACACCAGATTCAATATCGAGCTCCTAGAAGGCAAAGAAAAAGCTAGATCATGTGTTGTCAAGGGCTGCAAAGGACCATAATTTCTAGGGAAGAAAATAAAAGCAAGGTGCAGCAGAGGGTAGCATGAAAAGAGCAGCAACCAAGGTGCATAACATCAGCAAGAAGTTCATCACATGAAGTCTTCAAGTGGGCAACACTGCATACAATCATTGTAAAGGTATCATTGTACTAAGTCATTGTAAATACATTATTGTAAAAATTGTACTAGTGTCTATCTGCCAAGAGTTGAAGAGGTAGTGTTGGGAGGTTTAGGATCATCATTAGGTGGTTGTGTCAAAGTTGGGGTTATGGTCTAGTGTATCTTCTTCTTCTACATCATTCTATATCATTGTAAATTGGACCATTTTACCTGGTACGGGAGTCCATTCTTCTTTTATTCTTCTATAGGGTGGTAGGGTGGTGCTAGGGTGAGTTGTATCTCATTGGGTGTTGGGGCATCCGTTTAGTTGACTACTGAAGAATCTCGGGCGTTGGAGTGTCCATCCAGTGGGAGCTAGAGAAGAATTCTTTTCTAGATTCTAGAAAGTTGGAGCTTTATTTTCAATTGGAGTTGAATATTAAAGAATTATTAGAAAAGCATTAGGTGGTTTTTGTCCCGGAGTGGGTTTCCACCTTAAAAACTGTGTGCATTTGTGTTCCTTTTGTTTTCTATTATCATTGTACAAACACCGATAATAATTGAATATTAACTAATGCTCTAATTGAAAGGAATACTAATTCACCCCCCCTCTTAGTATTTCCAACAATTGGTATCAGAGATTGGTTCCTTCAATAACAGTTTAACAACTGGAAGGAGGTCATGGAGCATACTAAGAATGGTGTAACTCTATTTAATGAAAATAATCATGCACTCTGGAAAGGAAGAATGGAGTTCTATCTCTTGGCGCAAGGTTACGAAGTATGGGACACTGCTCAAAATGGATTTACATCAACCGCGGATGAACAAGGTAAGAAGAATTTGGTAAATGATGCAAAAGAAAAGAATATTATTATCAGTGGACTTATTGAATCTGCTTATCATAAGGTGTTGGGTTGTAAAACTGCCAAAAATATATGGGACAAGCTTGAGAATATATATGCATGTGACTCAAATGTCAAAGAAGCAAAGCTTCAAATCTATAGAGAAAAATTTGAGCAACTCAGAATGAAAGAAGATTGCAACATTGCTGCATACTTCCAATATGTTGATGAAATAACCAATACTCTGGAAGGATTGGGAGAGCCAGTTGATGAGAAGACTATTATACGAAATATTCTTAGAACATTACCAGGGAGATTCATCCCAAAGGTATTGGTCTTAGAATACAGTGCAAATATGGACAAACTCAGCAAAGAGGAATTACATGGAGTTCTCATAGAATATGAAATGAGACTTGATGAAAAAGAGGGTACTTCACATCTAGAAATTGCGTTCACTGCATCTAAGAAAACCAATAAGGATAAATAACCTTCATTTGAAAATACATGCACCTGTAAGTGTGAAGAAAAGGGAGATGATGGAGAAGGTCTTTCAGATGAAGAATATGCTTACTTCACGAGAAAACTAAAAATTGGTAAGGGAAAATTCAAAGGTAAACTTCCATTGATATGTTTCGGCTATGATGAGGTTGGGCATTTCGCAGCAAAATGTCCAAACAGAAGTGATGGCAACTCAAAAGGAATGAAAGGATTTAAGAAATTCAACAAGCAAGGATCCAAAAGGAACTTTCTCTCTAAAAAAGATAGCTCATCATCCAATGAAGACAATGACAGTGAAGAAGAAGCCAATGAGAGAGTATTGTTTATGGCCAAGCACAATAAATAAGAGGTATCAAACAACGAAGAAGAAGGATTGACCATAGAAGAATTTTATAAGGAAGCAATCAAGCTTATAAAAGATCTCAATGTAGAGAAGATCCGTTCCAATACTCTTGAAGAACAAGTTCAACGTCTCAAAATTGAAGTTGAAGAACACAAATGCATTGAAGAGTCACTTCAAAAGAAGTTGGAAGAAAGCAACCAAGAAAGGGAAGAATTAGAAGCCGAATTAGTCTCATTGTGTGAGAAAGTGAAGAAAGGAAAAACTATCCAAAACTATGCCAACAACTCAAGGGCATTAGAAGAACTCATCAACAATCAACGATCTTACAACGATAGAATTGGCATCGGTTACAAAGAAGAAGAAGCAGGACCTTCTACAACAAAATACAATGAACCTATGAGATCTGACATGCATGTAGACTTCATTGGACAAGATTCACAAGAACAGCCTTGGAAGACAATTCCTCAATGAAAATTTCCATCCAGGTACCAACATATTTTTTATGGCTACTGTTATTCACGTGGAAAATTTGGTCATAAAGCTGTAGAATGTCGCACGTACCCTAGGAATGAATACAATTCCAGGAGATCTGTCAAATATGAACCTCCCAGGGCTTAGTGAAACATCAATAGATTTGAACATTTAAGAAATAATATTGATTGTTACAAATGTCGAAACTTTGGACACATAGCCAAAGACTGCAGACTTAAAAATCCTCCAAAAGAATCTTCGAAGCCACAGAACGAATGAACATGGAAGAAGAAGAATACTGATAATTGTGCTCTCGCTTTCAAGGCTCAAAACAACAAAGATGTGCGGTATGTTGATAGCGGTTGCTCAATGCATATGACTGGAGATAGAAATAAATTTGTATCTCTGAAAGAGAAGAAGGATGGAACCATGTCCTTTGGAAATGATGGATCTTCAAATGTTATAGGATCAGGTACTGTCACTCTCGAAAGAAAATATGCTCTAGCCAAGAATGTTCTATTGGTTGAAAATATGAATCACAATATTCTTAGTGTTGGACAAATGTGTGATCAAGGACACACAATACTATTCAACTCCACAAAATGTGAAATCAGGAAAGGCATGTATGGTGAAATTGTGGCTACAACAAGTCGAGCTCCAAACGACATATATGTTCTGGATGAAGCAACTAAAGCATGTCTAATAGCTAAAGAGGATGATATAATATTTGGTAGCAATGATGATCGACTAAGTAAGAAGTTTTCTACAAAGGTGCAAAGTGATTTCGAGATGTCTTTACTTGGTGAGCTGACATACTTCTTAGGGCTTCAAATATCTTAGCAAGAGAAAGGAATATTTATATGTCAAGCCAAGTACATCAAGGAAATGCTCAAGAAATTTAAAATGGAATATTGCAAACCCATCCTTACTCCAATGGTAACAAGTTGCAAATTGAGCATAGACGACTCATCTAAGGATGTGGATCAAAGGTTGTACAGATCTATGATTGGTAGTCTTCTATATGTAACAGCCTCCTGGCCAGATGTTATGCAAGCAGTTGGACAAGTAGCAAGATTCCAAACATCACCAAAAGAATCACATATTATTGCCATCAAAATAATTCTTTGATATATAAAGGGAACAACAGAATATGGCTTGTGGTATCCCAAGGGTAACAATATCATTATTCATCCTTTTACAAATGCAGATTGGGCAGGAAGTGTTGATGATTGTGAGAGTACTCTTGAAGCATTGGAATATATTTGCCAGAAGTTTGGGATTCTCCCAAGTTCTCATTAGATATTCCTTATTCAGAATATAAAGGGGGAGTGGAAGTGTGTACGGGTCTGTAGGATGGTTGTGTGTCAAGGGGAGTTACCCTTTTCCATTGATGTCAAAGGGGGAGAGAATGTTGTACGATGAGGTGTCATGATCGCAGGGGGAGTACGTGTGTTGCCATCAATGCCAAAGGGGGAGATTGTTGATCAGTGGTTGTCGTTGATGTCAACCCAAGAAACACCAGGGGCTACCCCAATATTGCATGGGAATTTTGACCTACCAAATTAATATATTCTGGGTCAATAATTCTTTTGATGGTTTCTACTTATCAAGATGTTTCCGTTGATATATGGCACGCCATGTAATTCTTCACGGTTTGAGAGATATTCATGTTTGAAGTTTGTACCCTCAGTTAGTGGGCTAAAACCCCATGGGTTTGTGGCATGGGTCATTGAAAAGTCATAATTAACATTTTTTAAGCTCCTAAAATCCCTCCCACATTCACTTGTTGAAGCCACTCTCAACCTAAGTGTTATCACTCAGGTTTTCCTTGAAGTTGTAAGAAAAGGAAAGTATACCCGAGGTAACCACAAACCAACCTTCAGATGCAGAATCTAGCCAATCTGCATCCAGAGAGGGCTCTCTCTTTATAATTTATCTTTGTTCTTAGAAGGTTTTAGGCTAGTTATAGATCCAAGAGTTTATTTGGGAAAATGGTGGAATCCACAAACTAAGGGCAAGGTTGAGGGTTTTCAGTCCATTGGGCTATGGAGTCAAAGGATGGCTTTACTGGATTTCTATTCTAAGCACAAGATGGTATTACAGGGCAAGATAGCTAGACAAAGAACAATCCTTAAAATTTAAAGTGGATGGGATGATCTTGAAGGGATGAAAGGCAGCTAAGAATCTTTCACCATGTTCAAAAGAAAAAAATGAGATGACTACAAACAAAGAGCAATGAAGAATTCTTTATTATAGTAATCAACAATGTTTAAATTAGCAAAGCAAGAGCATTTAAGAATTCATGCTTATAACCAATTTAGAAGAAAACATTAAGAACAATCACATCTGAAATCAGAGTACAATTAAGTAAATTCTGATTCAATCCTTTATGTAAATTATTCAGAAATGGACATAATGATATTACAAACTGATATAAAACTTAAGACAAAGGGTAGAAAGACTTATTGAACTGCAGTCCAACACATGAATCCTGCAAAAAGTCCCGAGCTTCAAATCGTCATCCAGTAAGCCACGAATAAATTTCTCCAAAATGCTTTTATTCCGAAAATCTCAATGTTACAGCAGAGTAATAGAATCCACCCAAAATACTTCCAAGAGTGAAGTATTTATACAAATTCTAAACTAAAATATCTTGAAAAAATATCAAAATTGGTTCACAAATCTCTCCAACCATTTTACATAAATAGAACTTAAGTAAATGAAACTCAAACTAATGCATCTATTTGGCACTATTTTTGATGGATAGGTGATGAAAAAGAGGAGAATTCGAATTTGATCCAACTCTTAGTTGATGATGAGGCATCCAAGTCACTAACTGCTTCCCTTTTTTGTGAATTCTGCTCCAACAATTCTGCAAATTTGGGGTCCAATGATACCTCTATATTTCTCAATACGTAATAGATATGTAAAAAGTGAAAGAGGTTATTTTAGATAAATATGTTGGTGAGATAAACCTCTTTCACTTTCCTAAAATTCCTCTCCAGCTGTGCACAATAGGCTCTGCAAAAATATTTGTAAAACAGAGTTTTACAGAGTCTGAAAAATAGCCTCTAAAGATGTGAATGTATCTCTCATTCTGAAACCACTGTGCACAAAGTGAGATAGTTTTTTGTATATGAGTCCCTTAGGAACAAAAACCTCCTTCAGTTTTGTAAAATGTATTTCTAATTGGCCACAATATTCTCTGCAAAATGATGACTTGACTGTAATTTTCTGCAAAAAGTGCTTTCCAACTTTGTTTAATATTTCCAAAACCATAATAGCTGTTAGAAAAGTGAGAGAGGTTTTTGTAGATGATCTGATCAAGAACATAAACCGCCTTCAGTTTTGCAAAATTCATCTTGGATTGATCACAATAGTTTCTACAAAAAAATGACTAAAATATGCAATTTATGTAAAAATGTTCCTTCTTCTTGTGTTTTTCATCTTTTCACCTTTTTTGTTCTTTTGACTGTTTTACTTTCACTTTAAACAAATTTCAATTTTGGTGAAATTACTTTCATTTATTTTTACCATTTTACTGCCTCTGTAACTTCATTTTTACTGTTTACCTTTGACTGCTCTGTAACTTTGTTTTGACCTTTCACTCTGACTTTTACCTGATACACTTTATCCACTGATACTCTTTGATTTTGATACGCTTTGACTTGGGGATAAAACTGATTTCTGATTTGGATCATAATTGGCATGACAGTAGTGGATAATTTCTGGGAAAATGAGGACTGAGGGGATGAGATATCTCGGGAAATTGGATTCCCACAACCCAATGACATCCAATCCCTTCGAATAATCGTCTCTGCAGCGACAATAACTTCGAAGGGGGATTTTTAATTTGGAAGACCTTATCCACTAAGGGAAAATATTCTAATTCTCTGTGGGGGCATTCAATGGGGTTACATTCAGCGCTGCCGGGGCTTCCATTTTGGTTCTTGTGTGTTCAAAATGGAAGTTTCTGGGTTTTCTTCACAGAAATGTCGTGATTTCAGTTTTAATGAGGGAAATTGGCACAGTTGCAGGTTCGGGGAAACAATTCACAGTTTTACAGCTCAGGGAATGATCTTAGAGATAATATTTTAACACTAATCCAGTGAAAAAACATGGAACACAGAGTTTCTTTTGAAGTTCGGAGCGCAATAGAATAAATACCTGTTTTCGGAGGCAAACTGGGATTTAACAGGTATCAAGTGGTGGCAAGAGGATGCTCCAACACTGGTCTGGCAGAATTCTGGAGTGAAATCGGATAGAACAGTAGATTTCATTGAAAATTTGAATTTCGTAGTGGAAGGCGCAGTCGCTTTCAAATAATGAAAATGACATAAAAAACACGAAAATTTGTTTTATTTCCAAAGTCAAAAAGGGGTTTTTAGTTTATCGAGGAATGACGTCATGGAAGTACGGGATGACGTGTGGCAGGGGTCGGGCGGTAAGCGGTAATTACCGCACCGCTTATGGGCAATGGTGGTATTGAATGGGGAGGCAGCGATTCCACTGATCAATGGACGCGTGGCAGGTGAACTATTTGAAAACCACCAAGTCCCCGCGCGTTAAAACTCTGACAAAGGATGGGTAGCGGAATCGCCATGGAACGTTGATCTTTGGAGGGGTGATCTAACGGTGGAAAAGACGGGGAAATGATGGGGCGTTATTGTGCGGGCCCAATATATTTATCGTTAATTAATCACCCCGGGCGGGAGTTGATTGGTGGAGGTAGTTGGTTATTAATTAATTCTAATAATTAATTAATTCCATGGTATAATGGAAAGAGGGGTCGCGGCGGGGTTTTAATTGTGTTTGAAACGTCGGGTGGAATGCCAGGTGGATGGGCCACAGTGGCATAGGGGCTTTTCCAAAGTTTAAAAAAAAAAAAAAAAAAAAACTCCGGGTTTATTCTTTTTGTGTTAAACATATAGAATTATATGTTTAAACGTTATTTCGATATTTCTATTTATATGGTAATAAATAAACATTATTTAATTACCATAGGGGCGGGACTATGATATAAGGATATATTTAACCAAAGGGCGTATGAAGCGGGTTTTTAATGAATATTTGGGAAGTAAATACTTTGGTTAAAACATAATAGAAGGGTTTTTGGGATATTAATTTAAAAGGAATTATATACTTAGGATAAGGTATTTTCACTAGGGATTTAGTAACTAGAGTTAAACATTAATATGACAAAGGGACAAGGGAACTCAAAACACTTTGCTCATCTAAGAAAGTGACAATTTCTGAAGTAAATTGCAATATCTCATCTTCAACACTTAAACTTAGAATAGTAAGTTATTTTGAGGGATTTTATGGAAGTTTTGCATATTTTTCCTAAGCAAAATGAGATTTTACTTAGGAAAAGGTTAAAGATGAATGATTATAATGATGAATTATCTCAAGTACTTAGGTCTTTTTGATCATTAGGCCGAGGGTCCGGTCCCTCCAAAAGTCAAGGAAATGCCTTGAGCCCTTTTGATCTCCAAATACCTTAGTACTTTGGGGGAAATTAGTAAAGATCTTAGGGAAAAAATGATGTGGGAAGTTAATGATTTTGACTTTGCTTGCTGTGATTTTCCAGTGTATTTCCTGCTTCAGTATTTGTGATGAAAGTAAAGGATCAAAAACATTTAGCAGCATCATTCATCAGATAAAACTTTGCAACACCATCTACCTACCCTATCTACTACTACCATTTTCTCTTCTTTATTAGGGTGCATTTAGACTTGCAAACCATTTTCAACCTTTTCTTTTTACATGATAAATCTATCTATTTCTACCCTTATTACATCCAAGGGCTCAGATTAAACTGTTGAGCACCTTTTAATAACTCTACCTATCTACTTATCTGCCAAGATTAAACTATTTGGTCAGATATTTATTCTCTATTCTATAACATGAAATTGAAATATGAATAAGTCAAGTTTAAACAGTTTGACCCTTCATAAATTGTGGCAAAGTTTGACAAGCTGCACACAATTACTTTATTACAAAAATGAAATAGTAGTGGCATTTGGATTGGCACACTTTCCTTGGTCTATCTTTTGTTTGGGGTTCATTTCTTTCACTTTTTTGACCATTTTATTTTTCTTACCCTTTGATTTTTCTTTTAGGGTATACCCTCTTTACATTTTTTAAATTTTTTAATTTTTTTGGTTTTTCAAGAATATGGAACACCTTTGCTGAAGAAAAAGGTTTGAACATATTCCATAGTTCAATCAAGACAATCATGAAAAATGACACCTATTGGTATAGGAGTCTAACACTAAGCATTTATATAAATTTTGATCCTCATATCCTTCTTATGCAAGGGATTTCGCCATCTGAAACAGGTCATCATGGCATGTTCGATCTAATTTTTTTTCAACGAAGGTTCAGAAGCTGAAATTTTTATGAGGCGAAGCTGAAATCCTGAGGAAGATGTTGTGAAAATTTTAGATCAAGTTGCGCAATGTTTTCGGAGATATGATCTGTGGAAGTCAGTGTTTTTGTAGGCTCCTGAAATTCATCTCAAAGAAGTGACCTTGGGAAAATCGTCATAAATCTCTCTTTGAGTATCAGATTAGAATTCCGTAAAAAGCAGCAGATATAACATAGACTGTAGTTTTCTCTCTATCAATTTTAGAGCTGAATAAATAAACATTGACACGTGGCACGCCGTACAAGTTCACTCTGTTGAAACAGTCCATAATTAGGGCATTGTGAGAGATTGGGTATAACTCTATCTTGAAGAATCCAAATTGGGTCAGACCCATGGCATTGGAAAGATGATGCAGAGGAATACTATAGGATCAAATATCAGATATTGGGGATCTTAAATAACAGAGATACACCAGATTCAATATCGAGCTCCTAGAAGGCAAAGAAAAAGTTAGATCATGTGTTGTCAAGGGTTGCAAAGGACCATACTTTCTAGGGAAGAAAAGCAAACCAAGGTGCAACAGAGGGTAGCATGACAAGAGCAGCAACCAAGGTGCATAACAACAGCAAGAAGTTCATCACATGAAGTCTTCAAGTGGGCAGCACTGCATACAATCATTGGAAAGGTATCATTGTACTAAGTCATTGTAAATACATTATTGTAAAAATTGTACTAGTGTCTATCTGCCAAGAGTTGAAGAGGAAGTGTTGGGAGGTCTAGGTTCATCATTAGGTGGTTGTGTCAAAGTTGGGGTTATGGTCTATTGTATCTTCTTCTTCTACATCATTCTATATCATTGTAAAGTGGACCATTTTCCCTGGTACGAGAGTCCATTCTTCTTTTATTCTTCTATAGGGTGGTAGGGTGGTGCTAGGGTGAGTTGTAGCTCATTGGGTGTTGGGCATCCATTCAGTTGACTACTGAAGGATCTCGAGCGTTGGAGCGTCCATCCAATGGGAGCTGGAGAAGAATTATTTTCTAGATTCTAGGAATCTAGAGCTTTATTTTCAATTGGAGTTGAATATTAAAGAATTATTAGAAAAGCATTAGGTGGTTTTTGTCCTGGAGCGGGTTTCCACCTTAAAAAATGTGTGCATTTGTGTTCCTTTTGTTTGCTGCTATCATTGTACAAACACTAATAATAATTGAAGATTAACTAATGCTCTAATTGAAAGGAATATTGATTCACCCCCCCTCTCAATATTTCCAACATAAGAGGTGTTCCACCAAGAGACTATCCTAAGGCACTCTTCCATTGATCCAAGAGCCTGAAAAACTTATCCACCAACATATCAAGTAGATTAATGAGACTACTTTGGAAAAATTCTTGACTTCCTTATCGTTAAAGATGTTCAATATCATTTTAAAATCAATAATCACGAGTTGAACATTTAACAATGAAATATTTGGTACATAATTGGAGATCTCTTTCAACTTCACCAATATTTAAGGTTATCCCTATGCCATTCAAGAGAAAGCCATTGAAAATTTTCTTACTTTTCAAGGAAATAATCTTGTATCTACAATTGATCATGTAAGGAAGTTCAAGACCATGTGTAATATGTTTTCCAAGAGGCACCTAGAAGTACAGATGAGGTTGTTTGCAAAGTATCTTGAAGATGATTCTTATGAATGGTTCACATCCTTTCCAGAGAATATCCTGAGCACATGGGATGACTAGTATTAGTTCAATATATGTTCATCATGAACTCCATGCATGGCAAAAGAGTCAACCATATTAAAAAACAATGAACTATTAGAAATATAGCTCAATGATGATTAATTCCCAAAAACTGAGGAATTGGTATACATTTGTTAAACTTTCCACTTGGAAACTAAGGAACTCCACTAAGCTTCTTCACATGCATCCCCATATATATTTGTCCTTTAACACATTTTTTTAAGGTACGTGGAATTTGGTTTACACTAAAATAATATATAACATCCATTTTGTCACCCCTTAAGCCCCTCTCATATTTAAATTAGAATAAAATAGCATATTATTATACTTTGATTAACCCCAACAATATTTCAATTAGTTGCAAAGATAGGTCAATTTGACAGTCTATCCAATTGACTATATATTCAAGCCAATCAAATAGATATTGATATGGTTAACTAGACAATAAATTTAGTTGAATAGATAACTAAGCGAGTTGACCATTGGATTTTATTGACTAATGGGTAAGTCAATTCCCTCTTGTGGAATCATATCCCTCCAATGTTATCATCCCTCTTATATTGTAACTAACAATGAGTTTTTATTAATAGTTTTTATATACAATAAAAATAGATTAGTCCCTGATCATATTATCCTATTCACAAGCTTATATAACATATGTGTAAAATTCCATTACAAAAATTGGAGTGTTACATTCCACTCCCCCTTATTTTTACACTGCCTTTAGTGCACATCACAATACACGGATCCATATAGATACAATTTTGACATCAAAATGTCAAAATATTTGCAAGTATACCTCCTGCATGACATCTTCTAGCTCCCATGTCGCATCCTTAGGGTTGTAATATGTTCACTAAACCTTTACCTACTCCATATATTTTATGTAAAGCATCTTGAATTTTCTAAGATGCACATTGACCCTTCCTAGAAGTCCCCTTTTGTCTCTACCTACATCATAGTCCAATCATTGACATAGTTAGGATCATGTACATACTTTTTTAATAAAGACACATGAAAAACATTATGCACATACATAGGTGTAGGAAATGCAAGCATATATGCAACCAACTCATTCTATCTAGTACTGTGAATGGTCACTTTGAGGTTTATATCTCTGATGTTTATATATCACTCTCTCTCATTTAGCAACCCGACATTTGGTAACTAGTCCACATTAAAATATCTCTACTTGAACTATTGTTTCAATATCCATGTTATAATTTTGTTTTCATGGAACTCGTTTGTTGTCATTTTGGACCTCTTTGTACTGAACCCAACCCCCATATTCCCTTATTAATACTACTTTTCATTTTTGTATTATTCCTAGTGATTGACTGTGAAACTTGAAGCTTGGTTATGGAACCATGACAAGCCCTTTAAACATTTAATCATTGGTAGGCTAACTCTAGATATTACTGCTATAAACAAATACAACATGCACCCTCTCTCTCTCTTTAACCATACAACATGAGAGCAATGTAGTGTGAACCACAAGGGGCATGTGATTGTTTTCCAACTGACGTGTGATCATTCTCTGTGTTATTATTAGCCCCTCTTAGGTGTGAGAACACAACCATTGTTCCTCTAACTACTGCTACACTCATTCAAATAAATTTCACAAAATTTCAGAACAAGGAAAATTTCACCTTTATAAAACATCATAATAATGAACATAAATTAATTTAATTTACATGTATAACATGTAACAATTTATCTGCAACATGTATAACTTGTAATAATTTACATAAATAAAATAATTGACTGAAGAATACCTAATCTGGTGATTTTGTTGGGATGCTCCTGCTGGGCTAATCGACTAAATTTACCTCCCAACCAACTATGAATGATTTCCTATCCTAAGGAACCTCCACGGGTTACCTGGACCTCTGAGCCCAAGTCCAACCAAGTGTAGTGTGTCCAAGTTAGAACCAATACTCTGCAATAGATCAAAGTATGTGTTCTATCACTTTCTCTCAATTCTCTCCCCTCTCTTTCTCAAAATTCATCCCCAAAATAAAATCATCTAGTGCCAAAATAATGTCCAACGATCTCCCCTTCCCCTCTCAGCCTCCTTCCATTTATGTCTCTCTCACTCATCCACCTCAACCACATACCATTAATGCTACAAATACACCCCCATCCTTTTAATTTAAAGACCTTGACTTTCATTCCCATACCTTATCCAAAAAAAAATTGAGAAGACAACTTGAAAACCTTGGGAAATGAATGATTAATATTTAATTCAGAAATAAATTTGAGAAGACAACTTGGAAAACCTTTGGAAATGAAATATTAATATTTAATTTAGAAACAAATTGGAGGAGACAACTTAGAAAACCTTGGGAAATGAAATATTAATATTTAATTCATAAATCAATTGGAGACAATTTGTCAAACCTTTGGAAATGAATAATAATGAAACAACAAAAAATAATAAAATATTAATATATTAAGTAATTTCAGTAAAATAAAATTAGAATTCACATGTATCTAATAATAGACATATACCAATATTAGTTAATAATTAAAAGTTGGAAAAAAGAAGATGAGCTCTGAAACCCTAACGATGGAAAACTCACCATGGAGATGGAAGACAACCCGTATATCAAGCTCCTTACTCACACCCATCGGACCAGACTCAGGTTTTTGACTGGATCTTCAAGCTAATCATGGGTTGCTCTCATTTAGAAGCATTACCCCTTTATCCAGGCGCTGTGCTGTTTTTTCACCTCCGAGTCCCATGCTATTGTTTTAGTGGCTTTATTATATTCCCTCCCCTTGCTTCTCGTTAAAAATAAGCTCGGTCTTTCACTCGGGAGAAGGGAACTCATTCCTTCCTTCATGGATTCCCCGCTACAGTTCAGGTCGTCTCTCTCTACTCTGTCATGACATTCCAATAGAAGGGCCCTCATCATTCCTTGGTCTTACACCCTGAACCCAACTTACATGCTTTCCCTGTCGTTTTGCTTTCTTACCTCATAACAGAGTCAGTTTGGCGCGGAGGGGGTTTTTACTTTCAAGGAGGGGGGTTTCTACTACAAAGTGGAAAATGACGGATGATGAGGTGGATTACTCCTCGGATCATTTGGAACCCTCCCAAATATGGGTTGGTTTAGTCGCACATAGGTCATGTGGCCCGGTTAATGAAGTGGACCTAGGGACAAAGAATATGTGGCCATGGAAATCGGAGAACCCTCCATGTCACATTACACGTTGGAGGAAACGCTACCGGTCTCTGTGGTGGTTAGCACAGAGTTAATTTTGCTATCTATGTCATCCCCCACATACTCCATTCCATCGCCATCGGTACTGAGATTGTGGGAGCAGCAAGCGCAGGAAACCTTGAATGAGTTGAGCCCGTTTACGGAAGGGTTACATTTTGGTAGCGAGTTACAGGAAGGAACCCTGGGGTTCGAACAATTGAGTATCAATCAAGGGGATCGACCATCTACTCACCTAACGGGACAAGAGGAACCACCCATTGTTGTGGAATCTGGATGCTTTGAAGGTATTTTGTTATCCCCCCCCCCACTAGAAGATAAAAAAACATTTGATTCATATGATTCACCAGAAGCAGAGGGTAGAGGGCGAGACAGAGTTTCAAACAGATGGTGGGAAAAGAAACAAAGGTGCACCAAAAGTAGAGTCAAAAGAAGGCACTTGGTACTCGGACGGGGTGTGGGCATGGAAATATTAGAGCACACTTCCCAGATTGTATTGGTTGGAAGAGTTAGAGGCATGAATTACACCACTGCAAAGCTCAAAATATGGACAGCGAAAATTTGGGGGAACTCCATGGCTCAACTTCTGGGATTTCTTACAATGAACCAAGGTTGGTTCACTCTCATATTCCCACACCTTGACATGGTTGAATGGGTCCTCACTAAATACTAGCACATTGAGATGACCCCTTGTTGTACTATACAACACCCCCCATTTATTATTAAAATAAATGAGGACCCTTTAAAAAATAAATAGAAATTTGTGAGCATGATTTTATTTGTAGCTTAAGTCTTAAAACTTTAGGAATAAAATTTTTTCCCTTTCTACTTTGATTTCAAAAGATCTCATCACAAATCGCATAACTTACAAGCCAGTTAAGTTTTAACACAATAATTATTGTGAATTGCGATATGCGCTTCAACCTTGTCAGAGTTATATGAAATCCCGTTGAAAATGCTTTAAAAACCCTTTAAAGAGAAATCATATCGTGCCTTTTAAAAGAGAAAGCTTATAACAATTCAGTAAAAGCTGCGATGAGTCACACCCGACGAAAAAACAAAATAAGAATTATAAATATCTAAGGGTCCGATAAAGCACAACAACACGAGTCTTCAGTTCATTTCATGTTTCACAACGAGAAACCAAATGGAAATTTTTAGTACCGCAATAAGTTGCGATGTGCGATTTGTGCAGATCACATTTCACAATATTCATCAGCGGAAAAAAAACATAACTATTGGTAAATGTTAAAAGTTGTGATGTGCGATATTAACGCTCATTATTGAAGTCCACGAAATGATTCTTATCTAATCCACTCGTTATAAGATCTAACGTCTGAGATCGTTAGATTGGACATATTACATAAGATGTGTAAGAGATTTGATAGAAAGAGTTATGGGTTATTAACGACATTTAATGGGTGCAATGTTCAAAATATTGATATATGTTTGAAGCGTGTTTTGAATAATAGATCACCAAATTTTGATTATTATGTTTTAACTCTATCCTTCTCTCTATTCATCTCAGATCTGAGTTGTTTACTCTTTTCACTTGAATTCAGGAAACCGCCTAACAAAGAGAGAATAACTGGAATGACCAAGTAAGGCAAGGTAATTGCCCAAACGTTCGCTGAAGAAGACACAAACATGCCTCCATTTTTCTCAGACACAACCTATAACAAAGATTGTGACAGTTCTTCATGGGAAGCAATGTACCACCTTTTTTAGGGAGAACAATTGAGGGAAATAGTAAAAATAGTAACAACAGATGCGACAGTTTCCTCAGACACGTCCTAATTTGACGTTGCTTGTTCATTTCTTCACATAATAGAAACGAGGCCAACTATTATACCCTACACAGATATGGTAAAGTGGGTAATTTAACACCTTAACATAGCAGACAGATCATTCAAGAACTCTAAGCTGGAGAATATTAGTTCATTCACTGCAGAGTATTTAAGGATAATGTATCACTTGCCCATGCCACAGAAGAATTATGATAAATCTTTTGTTTAAAGCTTTAAAAAGAAGAATCCAAACCTCATGAAAGTGATAAAGGGATGGAAAGAAGACCAAGGCAAGCTCAAGCGGGATAAATTTGGTATTTACCCGATAGCACAATTACCCTCCCCTTATTGTTATGCAGCTGGAATGATATGTAGGTTATTTTCAAGACCAGATACCACTAGGTTTCCCATAGAATGGGTTCCTTTAATTGACATAATCATCAATTCATCTATTATGAATTGGGTGAGCATTCTGTTTGATAATTTGGCCAGAACTATCATGGATTACAGAAGAAAAAGAAGTGTTTCCGCTAGAACAATACCCCATTTCTACATGAGTGCTTACATTATGGATGCCATTTGTTTTTATTCAAGATTTCCTATCATGGGGTGGAAATGGACAAACGAGGACCCCACTCCAATTCATATTTACCATAGAGCCCTTTGGGAATATGATTTTAATTTACATTTCTATAAAATTTGCAACGGAGTTATGTTACCCATCCATCATATTATATTTAATGAAAAAGCCCCTAGGATTTCTAAGGAAGCTAGCACAGACATTTTACCAGTTTCTAGATGGTTTGCTGAAGAAAATTTCACTTATATCAGAGTTTTTGGGAGTTATTCTTCTCTCCATGTTCTGCCCTATTATGTTCCTGAGAAGCTCCTAGCCAGGGAATTTTCCTATCAACTTCTAGTAAGCGGCGTGTCCAAACAACTCAAAGATGCCAAGAAGGCCATTTGGCCTACTTTCCCTTTATAGTGCGACACTTTTTCCTTTTTCGATATTGGTCATGCATTCAAAGAGCTTTCAATGTCACTTGATTAAATCCGTCTCTAATGCCAAAGAGGCCATTTGATCCAAATAATGTGGTTAGTAATTTCACCACTGAGCTTAAATTGAAACCTTTCTTGAATGAGAAAGATATGTTCGATGATTTCTTTGAAGGTGTGGAGAAATTCGTAGATGTATTTAAAGTTGCATCCAGTCAGCTTAGTAAAATAGACTTTGAGGCTTTTCAAGCATATATAAATAAAAGGCTAGAAACAGTCCCTTTGGACTTGTTATTTATTGAAGATGTCAACAAGCCAACTCCTAGTATTATTCTGGATAATGAGGCTAAAGATATGTCTAAATATGAATCCCAAGGGAAATCGAATAACGAGTAAGGGAAATCACAACATAATTCTCAAAATTTAGATGACTCTGACAATGAATCTGAGAGTAGAAATGAGAATCTCGAGAAAATAATTGAGAAAGTGATTAAAGGTATTGAGATGAAAATGGAAGGAGAAATTAATGGAGCTGAATCATCTTCTCAAGGAGTTAAACATATCCAGAATACACCTGAGTAGACGGAGAAGCCTCAATCAAAATATTTGAAGAAATAATGGGAGAAGTTTTCCAAGGCACTAGAAACACCACCGCCAAAGCCTATTATTGATGAATCAATAAGTTTCCAAACTCCAGAGAAGACCCAAAATTTAGTGGAAACTGTAATACCACTACAATAGGTACCTAAATTTCATGATCAAGAGATCATCCTGGCATACCCTATAGAACATATTGTTTTAAAGATTGAAGATATACCCTCACTTGATGTCTTCTACAGTCCTAGTCATAAGGATGTAGTTAAGAGAAGAAAGAGAAGAAGAATTGATGATTCAGTTTCAAATCTTATGGATGAATCTCTAGACGTTATATGGAAATACCCTTTGGTTGATCCTATAGAACATTTGACTAAGTTATCACAGTTCGCAGGAGCATATGCTACTGCTACCATTGACAAAGCTATAGAGGTACAAATTCTACTTAAGCAAAAAGAAGACAAAGTTCAGGAATTGGAGAAACTGCTAGAACATGAAAAGTTTAATTCTAGTAAGCAGATTGAAATGAAGATGTCTCAATTTCAAAAAGATTTTGAAATACTTAAGTTGCAGCACCAGGTTCAGATTACAGAGAAAGAAACACGACTTGAAGCAGCAATGGAAAAATTGAAAAGTCAACCTCAAGTAGATAAATTCATAAAAGAAACACTTGAAATGAATGTGAAGTTAAAGCAGCATCTAGAAACCTTTTGTCAACAAATTTCAATCACCAGTTCTTATTGTGATACAAGAAAGATTCTAATCCAACAAGTGGCTAATAGGATACTTGAATGTGAGAAAGTTGAAAAGAATATCACTGAGTTCATTCAGTGTCCAGGGTCTGATGCAGGAAAGAAAGCTTACCTTCTTAAGATAGATAAATTTCATAAAGATATTTTATTTAAGGATTGGGAAATGCAGTTGAGGCAAGCAAAGAAGGCAATGACAAAGGCATCAAATTTTATAAATGAAAATATTGAATCTGTTAATGAATAGCTTTTAAAAGTTGAACTTATTAAAGAATCCACAGCTCAAGTGCTCCCAGAATTCAAGCTATTAGAAGCACATTGGAAGGAAAGTACAGAGACGCAGGTGGAAACTATTAAAAATATAAATAACTTTGATCAGGAAAATTACTAGATTTTTCTAATAAAACCTTATCATCAATGCCTAACTCTAGAGTCATTAACTGGTTCTACAAAGAAATCAATGCCAACACTTTTGAATGCAGTGTTTAAAGGCCAGGTCAAATCTAGGATTACATAGCCATCTCAGCTAAAGCCAATGATAGATATTTGTCAGCTCCGAGATCAATTGCGCAAAGAGGATCATCCCACATAATCATGTTGTTATTTTATTTCCTAGATTATAGTTTAAGTTTACTCCTTACGAGGATGGTTGTTTGAAACCTCCTCCATTTTTTATGTAACAATCCAGAAATTTGTCAAAAATATTTGCAAAGAATGCACTTCTGTAAGTTTGTGAATGCCTTGATGAATTAATGGAACAAAATCTGTTATCTTTTGACATTTGAATCTGTTTAACTAAAATTGCACTATTGTACTCTTTAAATTGCTTGAAAGTGAAGAGGAGCAGAAAACTATTGTCAGTTTGAATGAGTAGGACCTCATATATATGGTACTTCTACACATTATATTAAGTTTTGCTTCTTAAATTGACAGTTATCTTTTTATCTACATTATATATTAGAGTTTTTATCGTAAGTGAATGTTAAATTCACTTCTGTACTGATATTTGTTTATGATTTCTTATCTTATATATAATCAAACTACAAATGTGACATATATTTCACAATCCTTTTGATTAAACTATTTTGTCAAAAGAATTAATTTTACATAATTTTCATCTCTTTCAACTTTTAAATAATCTCCATTCTTAATAGTTGGAAGATATCTTTTTAGAGCACATGAAGGAATGAACTCTTCCGAGTATATAGTAGAATAAATATTTTTGTTAAATGCATATGATAGAATAAATCATTCCCCATTTGCATGTTATAAGAAAAACACACCCTCATCATCCTTATTTGGAAACTGGTCCCTTTATCCCTAGTCGGAGCCATTTTACCAAACGGAAAAGGACTTTCCCTAAGGTCCGGACTGGGTGGTTTTCCCTCCATGTTGTTGCAATGAAATTCCGAGGCTTCAACATTTTGGCAGGAAGAAGGGCCAATTGTGAATGGAAAGAAGGTCTAATCAATCTAAAATCCAATCTAAGAATATCTCTCCCTCTAGATCCCCTTCATTCTCGAACATTAGCTAGATCTAAATCTTTAAGATCTGAAGTTGAACATCCCTCTCCTAAGTCTCCTAGTGAAACTCAACCCATACTATTTCCGAATTTTCACCAAAATTCCCCAGAAGTTCAGTCTTTGATAGAAAAGTTAGAGATAGTATCCATTTCTGTTGAAAAGCCTAAAACTTCTCAAACATATGAGATTAGTGTTTCACCTAGTCTTGATGATGAACCACACTGGTTGGTTCGAAATGCGTTGAATTTTTTCATGATAATGTGATTATTACTGAAAGATTTCTTTATAGAATATTAACTCAATTATAAACTCAGAAGACAATAATCCCTCCTTTTGAATTTCCTATCAATACTTCTCGAAGGAAAATAAAGAAGACTGAATCAGAGTCAATCACCAGCGAGTTCTTATCCAACAATCCACTCCATTCACCTTCATTACCTCCACTCACTTCCACAATTCCTATTCCAACAATCAGTGTTTCTTTAACTAGTTCAAGTACTCAAACTACTACTCCTTCAACTAGTTCTAGCACTCAGCCTGCCTCTTCTTCAACTCAAACTCAATCCATCACCTCCACCCAAGGTCCAATGGCAAGCAAGGTACCTCCACCAGATGTAAAACCATGGAACAATCCATGTATTGTACAAATGCATGCTCCTCTTCATCCTCTTCCAAAATACCTTGAAATATGGTTACCTAAATTTAATCCTGATGATGGTCTTCTAGCTGAAGAACACATCCATAATTATATGTTAGCCATCAATTTAAAAGAGTTAATTGAAGAAGGCTGTGTAGTAATACTATTTCCATATACTCTCACAGGATCTGCAGGATCCTGGTATTTCTCATTACCTGCACACTCTATAACTAGCTGGAATATGTTTGAAGAACAATTTTTAGCTAAGTTTGGAGATGAAATAACCACTGCATTGCTCATCAACGATCTCTCAAATTTAAAGGATAAAACAGGAGAGAAAATAAAATATTTCAATTCCAAATTTAATAATTACTCAATAAAATTCCTGCTACATTAGTCCCTGGTGAAAAATTTCAAATTGAGTGGTATATTTCTTCTCTCCCATCTAATATAGCCATTTTTGTTGATAGAGAAAAATTACCTACATTGGTAGAAAATATGAAAGAACCTTTATCTGTAGAGAAATGCATAATCTCTCTTGAAAATAAGAATTCCAAAGAAGACAGAAATCTAAGAAAGTATCCTTCAATGATGATTCAAAGAAGAAGCCACCAAAAGACCCTTTTGATGTAGAAGGCCTTCAAAATTTTTTAAAGACCATTACAAATGAAATGGAAGATATCAAAAACCAGGTTGTTGAAATTTCCAGTTCAAAGAAGACTTTCAGGCCCTTCAAGAAAAATCAGTCTTCTAATTCTCAGCCGCCCAACACCATATCTAATGATGAGTTTGACCAAGACATAATTGAAGAGAAAACATAAGAAGAAGAAACTGAAGTCGAAGAAGAAGTTGAACTAAATGGAATGTGGGATTTTATCCTACCAAATGAAGAACAACAAGAAGCTTTACCTGTAATTAAAGGGAATAAGAATACCACTAAAGCAACGCGGCCAAATCAGAAACATAAGAACTCAACACCTACTAAAGAGAAAATAGTATGTAAAAAGCCTACATCTAAGGCTACACAAACTAACCCTGCTACTTCATATGTTCCACCTACATCAAAGACAATGGTAGTCTCTGACACCATTGAATATGATGCAGTTGAGGATATAAAAAATACTAAGGCCAACATTTTAATACATGAACTTCCTAAACTAAAACAACAACAGAAGCTTTTACTTAGAGATTTGAATGCAGTTCCTTCTTCAGCCTTACCAACTCTGGTAGTAGTTCAAGTTGCTAATCAAATGGGTAAACCTCCTTCTCCTTCAACTAAAATAGATGCTACAGATCTGATTATGATAGGTGATCAATCCATCTCTCATGTTCCTCCATTTATTTTAACATATGAGATCTATAATAAGAACGTCCACAATTGTTTAAGAGATTCAGGGGCTTCCTCTAATATCATGCCAAAATCAGTATGTGCTAATTTGAACATAACTCCTCAAAGTTCTCCTATTCATATAGTATATCTTGATAGAACAAAAGTAGAGTTTGTAGGAGAAATCAATTATGTTTCCATTAGAATGTCATCAAACCCTAAGGTTTCCCAGATAATTGATATATTGGTGGCTGATATTCCAGAATTTTATGGTTTATTATTAAGCAGAGACTGGTCTGAGAAGCTTCATGGATATTTCACAATAGACTGGTCACATATGTGGCTGCCCCACAATGGAAAGACAAACCAAATTTGGGTAGACCATGAGAAATTCATGAAACATACAGTTACTAATCTTGAAGGAATCAATGAGACAATATCATTCAATAATAATATTATTGGAAATTAGTCGGTATAATCATTTCTTGGAAATTTTAATGCCCAACCATCACCCTTTTTTGATAATGCGGCTATTTCTCAAATCGAAAAATTCTCCCAGACAGACACTTCTAAGTGTAAAATTTTTGTAAATAAACCAGTAGTTAATTATTTATTTTGGATTCTTATTTTGATGGCTCTAAATCAGAAGATGGTGCAGGAGTTGGTTGTATTTTAATAAGCCTAGAAGGAGAAAAAACTATGTTAGCCTGCAAACTTGAATTCGATTACATAAACAATATAGTAGAATATGAAGCATTAATTCAAGGTTTTTATAAAGCAATTGAACTTGACATTAAATATCTGAAAGTACTGGGAGATTCAGAGATCATTGTTAGGAAAGTAAGAAATAATATCCATTGTCATTCTGGACATCTTAAGCATTATCAATCATTAGTCCAGGAATTGACTTCTCATTTCTTAGCTTTCAATATTTCCTATGTACCCAGAATACAAAATGCTAGTGAAACTTTATTGGCTAATGTAGCATCAAAATTAATTCCATCTCAAGAATTTAGTCCCGATAGGTTTTCTATTGAATTTATTTTTAGACCATCTGTTCCTGATAATATTACTAATTGGAGAGTCTTTAATAATGATTATGATATCATAGATTTCCTTATATCTGAGGGATCTTATGATAATCAAATTCTAGATGAAAATGAACATGATGCTTAGATAAAGGAAGAACAGGATGAAAATACAATACCAAAATCAATTGTCAAATTAGAAGACCTTTATGATTTAAAAGATAGGTTTAAGAGAGTTACTAATTCTAAAACTTAAAGTTCAACTTTAATATTTGAATTAGTAAATCTTGGAACTGATGATAAACCACAAAATCTCAATTTAGGTCTTGATCTGTCTTCTGAACAAAGATTATCATTTCTCAAGTTACTAAGGACTTACAAATTTTTTTTTTCTTGGGATTACACTGATCTTAAAACATATGACACTTTTGTCATTCAACACACTATTCCTATGATTTTGGATGAGAAACCAATACAACAAAAGTTGAGGAAAATTCACCCTAATCTTGAAAATCAAATCAAAACAGAGCTGAATAAACTCCTCAAAGCTAAGATCATCTTTTCAGTTAGACATTCAAAATTGGTTTCGAATTTGGTTCCTATTAGGAAGAAAAATGGTGACATTAGGATTTGTATGGATTTTAGAAATTTGAATAAAGCATGTCAAAAATACAATTTTCCATTACAACCCATGGAACAAGTACTGCAAACTATAGTTGATTCTGAACTTATGTCTTTTCTAGATGGATTTTCAGGATATAACCAAATCCCGATACATCCAGATGATAGATTAAAGACTACATTCAGGACTAAGTGGGGAACTTATGCCTATCAAAAGATGCCATTTGGGTTAATCAATGCAGGTGCCACTTTTCAAAGAGCCATGGAAACAACTTTTAGAGGACTCATTAACATATCAGTGGTTATTTATCTAGATGACATTATAGTCTTTTCTAGACAAGAAACCAATCATGCAAATGACCTGAAACAAGTCTTTGAGCGATGTAAAAGGTATGGAATTTCATTAAACCCAAAGAAGTCATATTTTTCTCTAGATGAAGGAAATTTTTTAGGATTCATCATGTCCAAAACAGGTATTTATATTGATCCTTAAAGAATCGATGAGATTAAAAGGATTCCTTTCCCTTATAATAAGAAGACTATGTAGTCATTTCTTGGGCAGATAAATTTTGTAAAAAGATTTGTCCCTCACTTTTCACAAATAGTTTTACCTTTAAAAACAATGATTAAGAAAAATTCAATCTTTAAGTGGGGACATAATGAAAGGGAAACATTTGATTTAATCAAACAATCTATTATCAATGCTCCATTCTTTACTACTCCCAATTTTCTTAATCCTTTCACTTTATATAAATTATCATCAAATACATCTTATGTTGTTGTTCTGACACACCTTAATGACCAACTAATTGAAGCACCAATATCATTTTTCAATTCCAATTTGCAAGGTTCAGAACTAAACTATTCATCTGTTGAGAAACAAGAATTTTCTGTCTTCAAAGCTATAAAGCATTTTAGGCCATTTCTCCTCAAAACTCACACCAAGATAATAGTTCCATTCTATGCAATAAGGCAATTATTGATGCAATGAGAATTAGGAGAAAAATGGGCTAATTGGGTTATTGCTTTACAAGAATATGATGTATAAATTAGACCTTCCAAAATTGTTAGAGGTCAAGGCTTTTGCAGAATTCTAACAGGAGCATTCCATTTATCATCAAAAGAAGACTCAGGTAATGATGTGCAAGTGTCAGAGGTAAGCCTCAATCATGCTCAGTCTCAATATGTTGATCTCAAGTTTTATTTGAAAAGTGGATATGTCCCAACACAGCTCAGTTATAAAACAAAGTGTTCTTTAAGATTGAAAGCCAAGCAATATGAAATTATCAATGATGTATTATTTAGAAGAAACTTTGATTCCGTGTTATTAAGATGCTTATAGAAAACTAAAGCAGGGAAAGTTTTGCAGGAACTCCGTGATGGACCAGCTAGAGGACATTTTGGAGGGAATACAACATCACCTAAAATCCTGCATGCAAGTTACTATTGGCCAACACTTTTCAAATATGCTCATGATTATGGAAGGAAATGCAAAGTTTTCCAAAGTGCATTTGGAAGATAAAGGAAACCAGATTTCCCATTACAGACAGTTAATATCAAACAACTATTTGAGCAATAAATACATCCTCACAGCTACCGATTATTTTACTAAATAATATAATAAATAAATACTTCCAAACAACATAAATACATCCTCACAGCTACCGATTATTTTACTAAATGGGTGGAATAAATACCACTAAAGGTAGCCAAATTTGAGAATATTATTGAGTTCATTTATCAATTTAACATAACTAGATTTGGTTTATCTACTACTTTAATGTTTGATCATGCATCTTATTTCTCAAGAACTGCTATGATAGAATTTGCTATCAAAAAAGGTTTTAAATATAAATATTCTGCTAACTATTATCCTCAAGGAAATGGTTTAGCGGAATCAACAAATAAAAACCTTAATAGAATCATTAAACGAATTGTTGACCAAAACCAACGAAATTGGCACAAATCATTAACATTTTCTCTTTGGGTAGATCGAATAACTCAGAAGGCCTCCATTGGTACTTCTCCATTTAATCTTGTTTATGGGAAAGACAGTGTTCTTCCTACCAATGTAGTTATTCCTTCTCTTGCCTTAGTTCAATTTATTGATGAATCACTTTCTTCTTCTTTACAAGAAAGACAATTTCAAATCCTCAAACTTGAAGAATAAAGAGAAAAAGATAAATTTATTCATGCACATCATCAACAGTTAGTTAAAGCTTCATTTGATACAACTTCTGTTACTCTAGAAACATTTCAAATTGGTGATCTGGTATTGAAATGGGATAAGGTACACAAGGAAAAAGGAAAACATACCAAATTCCAAAGACTGTGGCTAGGACCATTTCAAATCATTGAATAAATAGGCTCATCAACATTTTTATTGCAAGATCTATTAGGCAAAAGAGATTCTTTGCCTATTAATGGGCATATTTAAAAAAAATGTTTTTCATAAGAGGTAACCCCTTTTATTCTTCGTATATTAATGCCTTTTCTTTTCTTAGGAAAATAAAAGTTGAATAGTATTTGTTTTTGGCTTTTCAAATAAACATCTCAGAAAATATTTTTGATTTATCGCTTCTAGAAATAAGAATTGTTAAGGAAACAATCGAAAGATTCATATATCAAATAGATTTTATTTTCGCTGAAAAATGTAATTTCACTAAATTTATTTATTCTTTGATGAAATCTCATTTTTATAAAGTATGGTTATTCTATTAGCAATCAAGAAAAGAATTTTTAAACATAGTAAAGACTCTTTTAGAGATAAGCAATCTTAAACTCTAAAAATTATCATCCAGAAATCTCGAAAGGACCAACGATTCACCCCATCTGGCAAAATTTTCATTTTTTAGGAAGTAATTCAAAAATTATGCTAAAAATCCTAAGAGGTAATAAGTCTCATCAAGAGCTTGTTTACCATGTTCATAGGGAAATAGTTGAACTAACATTACCAATACTACCTACCAAAACAGGGTAATGACTTGAGATTATATCAAAAGAAAAGGGGTCTCATCAAGAGCCGGCTTGATCAGTTTAATGACGACCAGTGAATGGCATTGTCAATCATTTGTTACCAAGCCAAGACAATGGCTTTTAAGTGTTATAATTACATAGAAATATATACAAAAAAAAACAAGTTCCAAAAGAGATAAAGTATTTAAAATTGAACTTATTTTTTGAAGATTGTAATATTAACTGGATGGGACAATGAATCATTGTTGGGTAAAAGGTAACCCTTAAATTTCATATTGGATTAGAGGCCCTACCTGTGATAAAAGTGTATATATATATAAAGCTAATATGAATGAGCCACCTGCTTCAACTATTTGTACTTAGTAAGGAGTGATGTAGATATTCATACTTTTATTTGTAAAAGATGGATTATTATGAATTATAATCAAGTGATATTTTATTGCTTAGTGAGATATTATTTATTGAAATTCATTCGTGCAACTATTTTTATTTTGAAAAGGTTTAGAAATTAAAAAAAAAAAAAAATCAGAGATAACTGGTTCTCCCAAGTGAATCATCAATTGTTGTACTATACAACACCCCCCATTTATTATTAAAATAAATGGGGACCCTTTAAAAAATAAATAGAAATTTTCGAGCATGATTTTATTTTTAGCTTAAGTCTTAAAAATTTAGGAATAAAATTTTTCCCTTTCCGCTTTGATTTCAAAAGTGCTCATCGCAAATCGCATAACTTACAAGCCAATTAAGTTGTAACACAATAAGTATTGTGAATTGCGATATGCGCTTCAACCTTATCGGAGTTATATGAAATCCCCGTTGAAAATTCTTAAAAAACCCTTTAAAGAGAAATAGCATCGCGCCTTCTAAAAGAGCAAGCTTATAACAATTCGGTAAAATCTACGAAGAGTCGAACTCGACGAAACAAAATAACAATTATAAATATCTAAGGGTCTGATAAAGCACAACAACGTTAGTCTTCAGTGCATTTCTTGTTTCGCGACGAGAAACAAAATGAAATTTTTTATTACCGCACTAAGTTGCAATGTGCGATTTGCACAAATCGCATTTTGCAAGATTCATCAGCGACAAAAAACATAACTATTGGTCATTGTTAAAAGTTGTGATGTGTGATATTAACACTTATTATTCAAGTGCACGAAATGATTCTTATCTAATTGACCCGTTATAAGATTTAACGTCTCAGATCGTTATATTGGACATATTACATACGATGTGTAAGGGATTTTATAGAAAGTGTTATGGGTTATTAACGACATTTAATGGGTGCAAGGTTCAAAATATTGATATATGTTTGAAGCGTGTTTTGAATAATAGATCGCCGAATTTTGATTATTATGTTTTAACTTTGTCCTTCACTGGATTCATCTTAGATCTGAGTTTACTCTTTTCACCTGAATTTAGGAAACCGCCTAACAAAGAGAGAATAACTCGAATGACCAAGAAAGGCAAGGCAATTGCCCAAACATCTGCTGAAGAAGACACATACATGTCTCCATTGTTATTAGACACAACTTGTAACAAGGATTGTAAAAGTTCTTCATGGGAAGCAATGTACCACCTTTTTTAGGGATAAGAGCCAAGGGAAATAGTAAAAACAATAACAGAAGATGCGAAAATTTCCTCAGACCCGTCCTACTTTGACGTTGCATGTTCATTTCTTCACAGAATAGAAATGCGGCCGAAGATTCTACCCTACACAGATATGGTAAAGTGGGTAATTGACCACCTTAACATAGTAGACAAATCATTCAAGAACTCTAAGCTAGAGAATATTTGTTCATTCACTACAGAGGATTTAAGGATAATTTATCACTTGCCCATGTCATGGAAGAAATATGATAAAGCTTTTGTCCAAAGCTTTACAAAGAATAATCCATACCTCATGAAAGTGATAAAGGGATGGAAATAAGACCAAGGCAAGCTTAAGCGGGATAAAATTGGAATGTACTGGATAACACAATTACCCTCCCCTTATTGTATTGCAGCTGGAATGATATGTAGGTTATTTGCAAGAACATATACCACTAGGTTTTCCATAGAATGGGTTCCTTTAATTGGCGCCATCACAATTCCTCTATTATGAATTGGGCGAGCATTCTATCTGATAATTTGGCCAGAAATACCATGGATTACAGAAGCAAAAGAAGTGTTTCCACTAGAACAATACCCCCTTTCTACATGAGTGCTTACATTATGGATGCCATTTGCTTTTATTCAAACTTTCCTATCATGGGATGAAAATGAACAAGCCAGGTCCCCACTCCAATTCATATTTACCATAGAGCCCTTTGGGAATCTGATTTTAATTTACATTTCTATAAAATTTGCAATGGATTTATGTTACCCATCCATCAGATATCTTTAATGAAAAAGCCCCTAGGATTTCTAAGGAAGCTAGCACAGACATTTTACAAGTTGCTAGATGGTTTTCTGAAGAAAATTTCACTTATATCAGAGTTTTTGGGAGGTATTCTTCTCCCCATGTTCTACCCTATTATGTTCCCGATAAGCTCATAGCCAGGGAAATTTCCTATAAACTTCTAGTAAGCGGCATGTCCAAACAACTCAAAGATGCCAAGAAGGCCATTTGGCCTACTTTCCGTTTACAGTGTGGCACTTTTTCCCTTTTCGATATTGGTCATGCATTCAAAGAGATTTCAAATTTCACTTCACTAAATATGGCTCTAATGCCAAAAAGGCCATTTGATTGTAATAATGTGGTTAAGAATTTCACCACTGACCTTAAAATAAAACCTTTCTTAAATGCGAAAGATATGTTTGATAATTTCTTTGAAGGTGTGGAGAAATTCGCAGATGTATTGAAAGTTGCATCCAGCCAGATCAGTGAAACGGACTTTGAGGCTTTTCAAGCATATAGAAATAAAATGCTAGAAACAGTCCCTTTGGACTTGTTATTTATTGAAGATATCAACAGGCCAACTCTTAGTATTATTCTGGGTAATGAGGCTAAGGATATGTCTGAAGATGAATCCCAAGAGAAATGAAATCACGAGTCAGGGAAATCACAACATAATTCTCAAAATTCAGATCACTATGATAATGAATCTGAGAGCATAAATGAGAGTCCTGAGAAAAATAATTGAGAAAGTGATTAAAGGTATTGAGATGCAAACAGAAGGAGAAATTAATGGAGCTAAATCATCTTCTCAAGGATTTTAACATATCCAGAATACACCCGAGCAGACAGATAAGCCTCAATCAAAATATTTGAAGAAAGAATGGGAGAATTTTTCCAAGGTACTAGAAACACCACCAACAAAGCCTAATGTCGATGAATCAACAAGTTTCCAAACTCCAAAGCAGACCCAGAATTTAGTGGAAAATATAATACCACTACAGAAGGTACCTGAAGTTTATGATCAAGAGATCATCCCGGCATACCCTACAAAACAAATTGTTTTAAATATTGAAGAGATACCCTCACTTGGTGTCTTCTACACTCCTAGTCATAAGGTTGTAGTTAAGAGAAGAAAGAGAAGAAGAATTGATGAGTGAGTTTCAAATATTATGGATGAATCTATAAACACTCTATTGAAAGACCCTATGGATGATCCTACATAACATTTGACTAAGTTATCACAGTTCGCAGGAGCATATGATACTGCTACCATTAACAAAGCTACAGAGGTACAACTTCTACTTAAGCGGAAAGAAGACAAAGTTCAAGAATTGGAGAAACTACTAGAACATGAAAAGTTTAATTCTAGTAAGCAGATTGAAATGAATATGTCTCAATTTCAAAAATATTTTGAAATACTTAAGTTACAGCACCAAGTGCAGATTACAGAGAAAGAAACACAACTTGAAGTAGCAAGGACAAATTGAAAATTCAACCTCAAGTAGATCAATTCATAAAAGAAGCACTCGAAATGAATGCAAAGTTAAAGCAGCAACAAGAAACATTTTGTCAACAAATTTCAATCACCAGTTCTTACTGTGATACAAGCAAGAATCTAATCCAACAAGTGGCTAATAGGAGACTTGAATGTGAGAAAGTTGAAAAGAATATTACTGAGTTCATTCAGTGGAAAGGGTATGACACAGGAAAGAATGTTGACCTCCCTAAGATAGATAAATTTCATAAAGAGATTTTATTTAAGGATTGGGAAATGCAGCTGAGGCAAGCAGGGAAGGCAACGACAAAGGCATCAAAGTTTACAAATGAAATTATTAAATCTGTTAATCAACAACTTTTAAAGGCTGAACTTGTTAAAGAATCCACATCTGAAGTGCTCCCATAACTCAAGGCATTAGAATCATAGTGGAAGGAAAGTACATAGACATGGGTGGAAACTATTAAAAAGATAAATAAATTTGATCAAGAAAACTACTGGAATTTTCTGATCAAACCTTATCATCAATGCATAACTCTACAATCATTAATTGATTCTACAAAGAACTCGCTGCCAGCAGTTTCAAATGTAGTTTCTAAAGGCTAGGTCAGATCCAGGATTACACAGCCAGCTCAGCTAAAGCCAATGATAGATATTTGTCAGTTCCGAGATCAAGTGCACAAAGAGGATCAACCCACATAATCATGTTGTTATTTTATTTCCTATATTATAGTTTAAGTTTACTCCTTACGAGAATGATTGTTTGAAACCTACTCCATTTTTATGCAATAACTATTTTAAACATATTTTAGTTTACTATTTAAACCCTTCTCATGCATTTAGAGAGGGGTCCAGAAATTTTTCAAAAACATTTGCAAAGAATGCACTTTTGCAAGTTTGTGAATGCCTTGATGAATTAATGGAATGAAATGTGTTATCTTTTGACATTTGAATCTGTTTAACTGAAATTACACTATTGTACTCTTTAAATTGCTTGAAAGTGAAGAGGAGCAAAGAACTACTGTCAGTTTGAATGAGTAGGACCTCATATATATGGTACTTCTAAACATTATATTAAGTTTTGCTTCTTAAATTGACATTTATCTTTTTATTTGCATTATATATCAGATACATTTTCATAAATGAATGTTAAATGCACTTATGTACTGATATTTGTTTATGACTTCTTATCTTATATATAATAAAACTAAAAATGTGATATATATTTCACAATCCTTTTGATTAAACTATTGTTTCAAAAGAATTAATTTTACATAATTTTCATCTCTTTCAACTTTTAAATAGTCTTCATTACTAATAGTTGGAAGATATCGTTTTGGATAGTATGAAGGAATGAAAAATCCCGAGTATATAGTACAATGAATATTTTAGTGAAATGCATATGATATAATAAATCATTCCCCATTTGCATGTTATAAGCAAAACACACCCTCATCATCCTTATTGGGAAATTGGTCCCTTTATCCCCAGTCGGATCCACTCCACTAAATGGAAAAGGACTTGCTCTAAGGTCTGGACTGGGTGGTTTTCCCCCATGTTGTTGCAATAGAATTCCTAGGCTTCAACACCCCTGTATTACTAAAGCGTTGGACGACCTTATTCGACCCAGACAAGGAGAAGTCTAGTGCAGGACCAATTTCGGTTATATTTCCCGGGCTACCATTATAGTTTTGGTCTGAAGAGGCTCTCCGATTTATTGGTGAGGATTTGGGGGTTTATTTGGACCACGAAAAATCCTATCTCGAGACTGGGAACATATCGGTGGCTTAGATCCTTGTTCATCTGGACATGAGGGAAGGACTTGTGGAGGCTTTAAATCTACATTTCAACGACATGGTGCAGGTTCAGATACTCGATTATGAGGGGGTCCCATTCAAATGCAGGGGATGTCATGAGGTGGGTCACATGTACAAGGAATGGTCACTTATCATTGTGGCCTCTACTCCTACAAAGATTTTGGTGCATGCGGGGACACAAACAGACAATGTGGGGGAGGTGACACGGGCACATGCTTCAACTCCGGTTGAATCTACACCGGTCACTACTTCTACATGCACCTCAGCTCTAGCTTCACATCACAAGGTTCAACACCGCTCTACCCATCCTCTGGAGGAGGACAACACTCCAATCCTAGGTACTCCTCTTGTTACTTCCCTTTCACATATTTCTGATATTCATTGCATTGTTTCCCCTGCTATGACTACTGCTTCCATCAATATTAATTTAACTAATTGTAATTTGGATCCCCTAAGATGTCCTATTGCAACTACCTCCCCCCCAGTGATTCTTGGCCCAATCCCCACACCATTGCTGGAGAATCCTCGGCTCATTCGATACTTGATTCATCGTTTCCATCTGTTGGACACCGATACAACCTTAGATCTGCATCTAGGCCCATCAACCCTCATGATTTCGGTCTTGGTACTGACTCTGGTGATTTGATCCCCAAAGCCACAAGGGGAAGACCCTCATCTATCACCAAGTCTATCCAAAAGGCTGGAATGGAGGTGGCAGCTGGGACACAATCCTCCATTGATCGGGTTCTTAGAGCAAAGAACACTCGGGGCATTAGTGACCCATGATCTGCCTATCCCTAAATTGTCGAGGTTTGGCCAGTCCTGACAAAAAACAGGCCCTAAAAAGACTTCTATCTCGTGTTCGTTTGGAAACTCTCTTCCTTCAAGAAACATTGGGTGAAGGTTGTTATATTGCTAGCTTACTGTCCTCATTTCTCCCTGACTGGACCTTTCAGACCTTAGATGTCAAGGGGCGATCTGGTGGTTGTGCCTTGGGGCTCAATAACAGAACTATATTGATACACAGCTGGTGGGGTGGGGCTGGTATCCTAGGAGCTGACATTACTACTTGTGAATCCGATATATCTATTTTTTTAATCAATGTATATGGTCCCTACCAACATAGAGATAAATTCTGGGATGATTGGATGCATAGTTCTATTATGCAACGGGACAAAATTATTATGATCGGGGATCTCAATATCTCTATTGGTCTATCTGAATCCTGGGGACCATGTACCACTCCGACCCTAAATCTGCATATTTTGAAAGGATGATTGATGAGGCTTATCTATTAGATCTAGCTATGCCTAATAAGCTCCCCACTTGGAGGAACATGAGAACTAGGGAGGTTGCATTGGCTAGAAAATTTTGAAAAATCCAGGAAATGGGTCGGGGATGGGGGCTCCTCGGATCACTCCCCTATTTATCTTGAATTTCAGTTGGGTAGCCAAAAGCCCCACTCCCCCTTCAAATTTAACTCAAACTGGCTAGAGAAGCCTAAATTTCATTGTTTGGTCAAGAGTGAATGGCTTCACTATGATCAAAGACCTGATTTGGAGCCTGATTAGGTACTCTACAACAACCTATCTCAAATAAAGGCCCTCACCATCAGATGGGCCAGAAGAAAGAAGAAAGTGAGGAAGATTCATTATTCAATATAGAGACAAAAATTGGGAATATGATAGGCTCGGATGGGCTCGGTTTCCTAACCTTAGAGACTAAGGATAGACCCATATCTATAGAGATGGAGAAAGCAAGGATTCTTAGGAAACAGGAGGAAGAATGGAGGCTCAAAAGCAGGGCCATCTAGTTACAAGGTGGAGATGAAAACACCATATTTTTTCAACAATGTGCCAAAGGCAGAAGAATAATCAACACCATTTGGGAACTAAAATATCAGAATGGCAGGGTGGCACATAATCACTCCTATCTTGCAGACATGGGCGTCAATCATTTCTCAAATCAATATAGGGACCTTGGGAATGCAAATATTATGGAGATCATGCAGATTGCCCGCTCGATGCACAGATATGTGGCAAAGGATAATTTGGATGACCTTAATGCTCCAGAGACTTGGGGGGAAGAGGAAGGGGTGCTGAGATGGTTTAATAAGGACAAAATTTTGGGTCCAGATGGATGGCCCATTTAATTCTACCTCACATTCTTTGAACTCATCGGTAAGGATCTCCTACAGGTTATCGAAGCAAGTATGACATCTAGTCATGTATACGATGGTTTTAATGCTACCTTCATTGCCCTCATCCCCAAGATTGACAAGACACCTATCATTCAATGACTACCGCCATACATCCCTCTGTAATTACATATGTAAGAGCATATCCAAGATTATAGCAAACTGTATTAAGCCTATTCTATCCCAGCACATTTCCAAAGAACAATTTTCCCTTCTCAACTAGAGACAAATTCATGAAGCGATTAGTACTGCTCAGGAAGCCTTACACTCCATTAAACTTAAGAGTCTCAAGAGTACCATTCTCAAAATTGACCTTGAAAAAGCCTTTGACTGTGCTAATCGGAGTTACCTGCAACTCATCCTCATTCATATTGGCTTTCCACACTCCACTACTTGGATTTATGGGATGTATTACAAATCCATCTTTCAGCATTCTTATCAATGGTGCAACTTCTGATTTCTTCTATGCAGGTAGGGGTCCTTGGCAAGGTTTCCCTCTCTCCCCTTTACTTTTTTTATTGATTATGGAAGGACTATCCACTCTTATGGAAAAAGAAAAATATGATGGATCCATTCATGGCGTCAAAATATCAGATCTCATACAACTAACCCATTTGTTGTTTGTTGATGATGTCCTCATTTTTCTTGATGGAAATTTTCATGACAATAACAACTTCCTGAATCTACTCAACATGTTTTGCAAAGCTACTGGTATGGATCCCAACCACAGTAAATCCACCATTATGATGGTGCGATGCACAAACCTTGAAGGTAGACATGCCTTGGGCCTCTTTCATTTTGAGTGCAATGAAGTGGAGGAGGGTATCAAGTACCTTCGTTTTCACCTAAAACCAAATGACTATCGTATTAATGACTGGAATTGGTTGATTTCCAAAGTGGAATGTAGAGTCAACATCTGGCAGAAAATATTTCTCTCCAAAGTGGGTAGGGTGGTGCTCATTAAATCTATCCTTGAATCCATACCAGTGTACTAGATGGCACTGGCCTAGATCCCCAAGGGTGTTACTACTAGGATCCAACAAATCTGTAGAATATTCCTTTGGAGAGGCAAACAAGAGGGTCACACATATGCTTGGATTGCGTGGAAGAGCATAACAAAGCCTAAAGGTTGGGGGGGTTGGGGACTAAAATACCTCAACCTCTTTGCCACGGCCCTGACAACAAAAATGGGTTGGCATCTAATCACTAGTAGGAGTCTGTGGCAGGAATTTACATATTACAAATACATTGCTCCTAGGACTACCATGGATTGGATCAGAGGCCACATACAACACTCCTCTGTCACATCCATCATATGGAAGGCCATTACTAGATCCATTCACATTATTAAAAAAGGATTGGCATGGCACATTGGATCTGGTGAATAGGTTAATATTGGTGTGGATGCATGGTCGGGTAGTGGACAAGTGTACCATTTTCCATTGGGCATAAGACAACATCTGGCACTCTCTGGTTATCTCTACATCTCACAAATTTTGTATCCTCTTGATTCCACTTGGGCATAACAGGCTTGGAGAACTGCACAAGAGCTTGCCATCCCCGAAGATTGGATGCTGACTTGGAATCGGTACCTCAGAGCACATTGGACCACAAATATCTGGTTGAACGATTGTGAAGACGAAGTATTATGGGTCATCTCTCCTAGAGGTCGATATACACCAAAGGAAGGGTATACCTCATTGAGTGAACTACAAGAACGACAACTAAAACAGTGGTTGTGGAAACACCTCTGGAAACTAAAAGCTCCTCCCAAAACTAGACTCTTCATGTGGTGCATCCTCTCCAATTCCACAGAGGACAACCTCACCAATCAGGATATTCATGGGCCATAGAGAGGTAGTTTATGTCACCTCCAAGCCGATGATGTGAATCACTTGTTCCTTAATTTCCCTGCAAGTAAACATATATGGCATATCACGACGTTACCTTTGGGTTGTAGCCATAATTGGCACGACACCTCGGTTAATGTGGCTTGGAATAATTGGTGGTAGACTACTAACAGGCCAAAGGATTGAAACATACCCCTTCTTATTGCATGGGGGACTTGGCTTGCCCGAAATTAGGCCATTTTTTTGGGTAAGATCGCGGACTGGGACAACATCCATAGAAACATAATCTCCATCTTTCAACTCATCCCAAATGACGATCCATCACCTCATAACAAAATTATACAACCTTAAATTATTGATAGATCCATCCCGTGGGCCTACTTTGATGGTTCATCCAATGTGATGAGTTGTGGTGGAGGTGTTGTACTTCACATCTTTGATTCACACTGCTATCATCTCAAGATGGGTCTTGGACCTAGTTCTAACAACTATGCTGAACTCAACAGCCTTAGACTCCTCCTCATGTTTGCCCGCGAGAAAATTTGCAACATAATACAGATCTTCGGGGATTCAAAAATCATTATCAATTGGTTTAATAATGCAACTCGCTGTCATGCTCACACTCTTAGATCATTATTGGACGAGGTTTTGACTCTAAAACTTTATTTTGATTTTATGTCTGTTACTCACATTTACAGGCAGAGGAACCATTTGGTTGACCAATTATCCAAAGAAGCATCGTAACTAGCATGGGGGAGATATTTTTGAACAGGATGGACTGCTAGAGTATCAATACTACCAGATACCCTTCATTGAGGACATGGAGGATCCAGGGGCAATCTAGTTACTGACTGCGCAATTTTGGTTTTTGTGGGTTGGCTGCTACATACTGCTTTTATTGTAAATATTTAGGTAATTATTTTTAATTTTTTTCCTGATTTTACAAGACATTTATGATGGCTGATATACAACTCTATCGATTTTTTTGTCTCCCGCATGATCTATGCATAGATAATCATGTTGATGATTCAACGTGTAATTTTTCCTACAATAATGAGAAATTACGAATTTTTTCCTTGGAAAAAATAAGTCGAGATTTTCAGGTTAATTAAACATTAATCAAGATTAGTAATAAATTAAGCTTAACTATTTAATTAAGCTTAACTGTTTATCATCTAAATTTTAAGCCTTAGAATACTAGTGTATTTGTGCGAGGTGTGTGTATGTAGCTAACATACACATATCTCATACGTATACTAATAATACTTATTTGAATCAAGAAAAAAAAAATCATTCAACAAGTAGGTTAATAAGATAATGTAATATAATGGGATCAAGTAGGGAATTACATTAGGATTGACATTCTCCATTTGAATGTAACTTCAATTATGAACAATTATTAAGATCCTATATAGCGCATTTTTACTCATTGGAATTTTGGTATGATTGGCACTCGTTGGTATAAAGTCATTGTTATTCTCATCCAACCTCTACCTCACACAAGCTCTAATCATATAGATAATGAATTTGTTTGGTTTTGGCTCAAGCTTCACATAATCATAATTGAAGGAAAGGATACATCAACTTTGAAGTGCATGGTTCATTTAACTCTTTTTCATGATAGAATAGATTGCTACATGAATATTTGCATAATTTTTTAATCATCATATTAATAGGAATGAAGGTTTTATTTTAATCATTATTTAACACATTTATTGTTGTCACCGTAATTGCAATATATTGAAATCTGTATTTTTTATCACCATTTCCACCATTTAATAAGTTGAAAATTTAATTATTCCATATTTTATCTTTCCATCAACAAATTTGAGCTCCAAGATCTAACCGAGTGCCAATCACATTGCTAGTAGATCTAATCTCATCTAGGGTGAAATCCAAGTGAGCTAGTCTATCTTCATAGCAATAATTATGCTATATTCACATTCTCTTAGTGCCAATGCATTGAGGGGTGTGTGAGCTATCTTATTGTCTATTGAACTAGGTCATTTTTTTCGTTGTACCCCCAAAGTAACCATGACCTAGTTTGACAATTTATGGATCCCCCCACCCCATCCCTTAAGTCTAGGGTGGTTCTAGGACACCCTCTTACTACCTATAAGTAAGAGGCAATGCTATCAAGGTGATAGTGGGTGGATTTCTTTAAATCCCCCCCTAATATCTAGTCAATAGGACTAGGCTTTCCCTTCACCATTAATTTGAGCAACAACATTATGGTGTCATTGTTAGGGAAAAAGCCTTCTTCCCATGTCTATTTTTCCCTTTTATGGATCTAAAAAGTTCATTTGTTGACTCCAATACGTAACCCATGTCTAAGAGGTGTTCCACCAGGAGACTATCATAAGGCACTCTTCCATTGATCCAAGAGCCTGAAAAACTTATCCATCAACATATCAAGTAGATTAAGCAGACAACTTTGGAAAACTACTTGACTCCCTTATCATTAAATATGTTCAACATCATTTTAAAATCAATAATCACAAGTTGAATGTGTAAAAATGACAAATTGGGTACATAATTGGAGATCCATTTCTACTTCACCAATATTTAGGGTTATCCTCATGCCATTCGAAAGAAAGCCATTGACAAGTTTCTTACTTTTCAAGGAAATTTTGTTTTATCTACAATTTATCATGTAAGGAAGTTAAAGACCATGTGTAATAAGTTTTCCAAGAGGCCCTTGAAAGTATAGATGAGGGTGTTTGAAAAGTATATTGTTTTCCAAGAAGCACCTAGAAGTATAGATGAGGTTGTTTGCAAAGTATATTGAAGATGATGCTTATGAATGGTTAAAATCCTTTCCAGAGAATATCCTAAGCACATGGGATGACAAGTACTAGTTTAATATAAGTTCATCATGAACTCCATGCATGGCTAACGAGTCAACCATCTTAAAAACAATGAACTAGTAGAAATATGGTTCAATGATGATTAATTCCCAAAAACTGAGGAATTGGTATACATTTGTTAAAATTTCCGCTTGGAAACTAAGGATCTCCACTTAGCTTCTTCACACACATCCCCATATATATTTTTTCCTTTAACACACTTTTAAGGTATGTGGAATTTGGTTTACACTAAAATAATATATAAAATACAATTTTTCACCCCTTAAGCTCCTCTCATATTTAAATTAGAGTAAAATAACATATCCTTATACTTTGATTAACCCCAAAAATATTTCAATTAGCTGCAAATATAGGTCGATTTGACAGTCTAGCCAATTGACTATGTAGTCAAGCGAGTTAACTAGATAATTAATCTAGTTAACTATACAATCAAGCTAGTTGAATAGATAGTTAAGCCAATTGACCATTGTATTTTATCGACTAATGGGATAAGTCAATTCCCTCTAGTGGAATAATATCACTCCATTGTTATCATCCCTCTTATATTGCAACTAACAATAAGTTTTTATTGATAAATTTTATATACAATAAAAGTAGATGAGTCCTTAATCATATTATCATATTCACAAGCTTATATAACATATATGTAAAATTCTATTACAAAAATTGGGGTGTTACACTCCACTCCCCCTTATTTTTAATTTCCTTTAGTGCACATCACAATACAAGGGTCCATATAGATACAATTTTGACATCAAAATTTCAAAATAGTTGCAAGTATGCCTCCTGCATGGCATATTCTATCTCCGCTCCCATGTTGCATCCTTAGGGTTGTAATATGTTAACTAAACCTTTACCTACTCCAAATATTTTATCTAAATCACCTTGAATTTTCTAGGATGCACATTGACCCTTCCTGGAAGGCCCCTTTTGGCTCTACCTACATCATAGTCCAATAATTGACATAGTTAGGATCATGTACATACTTTTTTAATAAAGACACATGAAAAAAATTATGCACATACATAGGTGTAGGAAATGCAAGCATATATGAAACCGACCCATTCTATCTAGTACCTTGAATGGTCCCCAAAATATAGCTATCAACTTGGTGCAGCTGCCCAAATTTAGTTACTTCTCTCTGGATTTATTTTCAAAAATACAAGTTCACCCTCTTAGAATTCTCATGTTTCCTTTCCCTTGTTTACATGGTTTTTCTTTTTGTTTTGGGCTACCTTAAAATTATATTTGATTTTAAACATTTTATCTCCCATGTCTTTGAGCATCTATATCTCAAACACTGTTTTGTCTATTCGATTGATATCCTAGATCACTGGAGTATTACATTTTTCCCCATATTATAGGGCTTCAAATGGTTTCATTTTCAATGATTCTTGTTACTCATGGTTGAATATGAATTCATCTAAATGAAAATATTATTCCCATTTGGATGGTTTTTCCATTACATACATTCTGAGGATGTCCTTAATTAATTGGTTGTCCCTCTATGTTTTCCTATTAGTCTATGGATGATAGGTATTATTGAGGTTCAAAATTTAGCCGAATACTTTTAACAATCCCTTCCAAAATTTTGAGGCAATCTTGGAATCTCAATATAATACAATCACTTAGTTACTCCATGCAACCTAGAAAATTCTTTCATGCAAATATATGCAATGTTGGTTGCCTTATGATTCATCTTGACAATAATAAAATGTGTAGCTTAACTTGTCTACCACCACCATTATTGAGTCATGTTCTCTCAATAACCTAGGAAACTTAGTGATAGATTCAATGGTGACTACCTCCCATTTCCACTCTATACTTATAAATAGATATAGCTAACATTTTAGAGCCATGCTCAACCTTTTCCCTTTGAAATTCCATGCATTTGGCCATGTAATCAACTACATCCTTCATAATGTTTGGAAAAAAATATTGGTTCTTTATTACTACAATGTGTTGGACACCTAATCCTCTATGGGTAGGTGTGGAAGTCGAACAGTCAAAGAGGAGTCCAAGTGACCTTGGAATGTGGAATCCAAGAGTCACCCCATCGTATTATAAATACACATCTATGGTTAATGGAAATGAAATCTCACGTTTATCTTTCCTAAGTGTGTGTTTACTGTGCATTGTTTAACATGGTATCAGAGCGGGCGATTGTTGGCCCTGCTCGAATCAACTAAATTATAGCTGCATTCTTTGCCTTGTCTGAATTCCAAAATAGAAAATGTGCAGTCTTTTCTGGTGACTCTACCCTCTGGGTGCACTACCTGCATCTCTGTCATTTTCCTACCATTCTTGCAGGGTCATTTCTATGTGTGTCAGAGCATCTTCTATTTTGGAAACTGGTTACCTCTCCCTGGTTTTAACACCCTTCCGTGCCCTTTCCATATTGTTACAAGATGTATAACCGACTCCATTATAACGCTGCCTCCGTTTGACATGCTGCTCCTCCCACCTGTCTATGGTAATTCCTCGTTCCCTGGCCATTGTACTCTCCAATATATTTTCCATTATTTCCTCAACTTCATCAACCACTATTAGTGAGGTGCTATATCTTGATTCCAACGACGGGGCTCTATCTATCCTAATTCGTTGAAGAAAGGACAAACATCTTGAAAATTATTCTTGTACCTTAGCTACTGAGGTCTCCAATCTGAGAGGCATTCTCTCTTAAACCTCATTAGCATCTAAATGAGAACCTGTTAGAGCCCTTGATTCTAGTGATGGGAACTTTTCCACTCTAATATGTCGAATAAATACCAAATTCCTTGTCATTGCTTCATGTTCTCTGGCTAGAGAAGTCTCCAATCCCAACTGTGTTCTTTCTTCAACTCCATTGACCATCATATGTGAAGATGTTCTACTAGTTCTTGGTGCTAGTGGCAGAGACCTCGCAACTCTAATATTGAAAGCCGATGGAAAAGATCTTGAAAATTCGTCTTGTTCCCTTATTAGAGAACTAAGCAATCTAGGTGGCACTATTTCTTCAACTTCGTGAACCACTGATTGTGGAGATGTTGCAGATATTGATCCCAAAAATGTGACTCTTTCAGCTTCAGTATTTTGATGAAGAGAAGTAGGATGTTCTGACATTTCATTGTGTTCCCTAGCTGTAGCAGCAAAATATTCCAATCATTCGGCGTCAGCATTAATGGTGAAGTTGTCCTCATCGGTTCTAATTTCCATGATTGTTCAGATCTAACATGTCTGCGAAGAAGAGCCAAATGTCTTTACATTTCCTCTTGATCCCTGGAGAGATAAGCTCACATTCCAAGAGGAATCCTTTCATCCTCTTCAAATACTAAATGTCAAGGCAGTGTTCTGCTTCTTGTGTCCCGTGATGGGGATCTCTCAGCTTTGACATGCCAACGAAGAAAAACCAAATCTATCAACATCTCTTCTCGTTACATGGAGTTCTCATTTACCCGATGGTGAGTAAATTGTGCATTATATGTTCTATGTTAGAATAAAAGTGAAAAAAAAAAGATAATCCCCTTAATATATGCAATGCCCTCATATATGCATCAGTCCTCACTCTACATTATGCTCTCAACACTGCTCCATTACACAGCCAAGCCTCCTCTACGCTCACGTTGCTCCATAGTCAGGATTCCTTTTTTTCTTCTGAAAACTTTGAATACTGTGAAAGGATTTGTAGCATATAAAATTATGTAGTTTCATCTCCATCTATATGCTGTGAATGTGGACAGTCTACAGGTGGTAGAAAATAGAACGTAGACACTTTGTGTGAATACTTCTACCACTGAAGGTAGGAATTTGGGTCTAGTTAATCTTAAAACAGTTATATGTTGAAACGACCTTTCATATTCTTATGTTGGAATATCTATGTGTTCCATTGTTAAGAGCTAGATAAATTGCATGATTGGAAAGCACAAATATGTGTTACATTTTTCATCTGAGGGTACCTTTCATTTACAAGATGGAATGAGTAATGAGCCTAAGATCTAATTCAAGGCATTAATTATTGTAATTTATTCATTCTTCGGAGTAGTACTTGTGAAAATGACCAGAATTAATACAATATTAGAGTTCTTGAATACTTAGATGTTTTTTTTGCTGAAGACACAATCAAAATCGACAAAACCACTCTTGTCGAAATTCAAATATGTCTACAAAATGCATAAGAGAAGATTAAATTTTTGTAGCTTGAGTAAAAACTACAACAAGAAGAATTACAGTAGTGGAGTCATCATTCTAAACCTGTTTCTATTCAGAATATTGAAACGGACTCCCATAAGCAACAAGTCAATATTGTTGTTGTCAATTCACATTCAGTGCCTACTTCAAGAGCAAATTTGCATGCAGGTGTTGAAATTCAGCCTGCACCTCCCAAGCCCATCATCAGACCTTGGGAAGAGCTTGTCCATAACAAGCATAGAACAGACCTTGGATATGACAAGGATGTTTCCTTTCATATTCCAGACTACTCCAAGCCCATCAAATTTTAGAGTGCCAGATTTCTTCATGATATCTCACCTACAACTGTTCCAGATTCTGCTTCTCTTCCACAACAACAACAACATATTGTAAAATTCCAACACTGTGATCAAGTTGGCCATATGAAATATCATTGTTTCAATCTTCACCCATGCAAGAATTGTGGTCAGCACAATGATTCTTCACACAGATGCTTCAGAAACAAGCCTCCTAAAAGAACAAATGTTCATCTTGGATGGATCACTTCTTAGCAATGGGCATCAACAACCAATAATATGTTTAATTCATATGTCAGAAATTATCTAGAATATTGAACAATCTTGCAGTTGAGTTTTTGCCATAATCTCACCTTGTACTTGACAAGGGGGAAAATGGTGGTCATCTACAAGCTTCAAAGCCACATCAAGCGAGCCTGAGCCACAATCTATCATTCTAGATTCAGAGTTGTAGCTAGATACATAGAAATTCAAGTGAACCTGAGCCACAATCTCTCGTTCCAGATTCATAGTTGTAGCCAGAGACATAGCAGTTCAAGCGAGCTTGAGCCACAATCTCTCATTCGAGATTCATAGTTGTAGCCAAAGACATAGAAATTCAAGCGAGCTTGAGCCACAACCTGTCATTCTAGATTCAGAGTTGTAGCCAGAGACATGGATGCCCAAGATCATGCCTTTTTTTGGTGGTCAGCCTTAAACCATCTATGCAAGGTTGATACTCTTCCTCTTCAAAGAATTTGAGACACTTCCTCTAGCAGAAGACTTCAGCTTCTTTCTAGTTTTGGAAGAGCTATAGGAAATGCATCAAGAATTCCAGAGTTGGTGGTCATCCTTAAAACATCGCAGGTTGTAGACCTCCCTTCTTCTAGGTTTAAGGTCTCCCTCTTCAAAATATGATGAGTTCTTCCTCTAGCAAAAGACCTCAACTTCTTGCCAAATTTGGAAGAGTTCTGGGAACTGCACTAAGCGTTCCTTATGCCAACATTTCAGAGATCTCATTCAGCCTAGGTGCTGCCATGCATACTTTGCATTTTTGTATTATGGCTCTCTTCTTGGACTCACACATACCCCATCGGATTAAGGGGGAATGTTGGACACCTAATCCTCTATGGGTAGGTGTGGAAGCCAAAAAATCAAAGAGGAGTCCAAGTGACCTTGGAATGTGGAATCCAAGAGTCACCCCATTGTATTATAAATACACATCTATGGTTAATGGAAATGAAATCTTACACTTATCTGTCCTAAGTGTGTGTTTACTGTGCATTGTTTAACACAATGGTCACCTAATATCCTAGGTTTCTAGAACATGGGACCTTGTGTGTCTCTTTTAATATCAAATTTATTAATTCACTTGAGTTAGGAAAATAAAGTTCATTCCTATACAAGAGGATCTCATCTTCTTCAAACCTATAATCTTTCCATTTCTTTGGTAAATTTACTTTTTGTACACTTTCCTTAACTTGGAAATAGTGATGATATAAATTTTCAACCCCTAAAATATTTTCTTTTAAATCATACCTATACATACTTATTGATGTAGCATGTATCTCAACTACCCTCCTACTAAGTGAATTATATTTTACTCTCCTTTCCATAAATTTATGTGCTTGATATCAAATCCATATTTGATGTGAAATTCCAACCATATAATTTTTTTTGCATTTATATTTGAGTGTTCAATCATTTTTTTAGACCACTATACTATGTCCTCAACTTGGAATTTATTCCCATGAGATAATGCCTTAACATATTTAAGGCATGGATTCTCGATGCCAACCCTAGGCTATGTGTTGCAAAGTTTCCCTCTCGTTCTTTCATTTTTTTACTCATAACAAACTATATGCCCATTTTATATAAGGACTCCACCAATCCCTTCCTTGTCTGCATTTTTTCACACTTTAAATTATCCTATGGATCAACAATCTTCAATATTGGTATACTTGTCCATACTTCCTTCAAATTTAGAAATATTTCCTCGCATTAATAAACCTATTAAAAATTCACACCTTTCCTTTCAAAGGAAGTATGTGCAATCCTTGAGAATCATCCAATAAACCTCATATAGTATCCAACTAGTTCCATAAATAATATAACCTTTATAACATTCCTTGGTTTTGGCTATTTTTTATGCCTTCAATTTTCTCTGGATTCATCGTTATGCCTTCCTCTAAAATTATATGCCCTAAGCACTACATTTTCTTTTGGTAAAATGAACATTTATAAACTTGGGATATAGTTGATGTCCCCTTAACACCTACTACACTATTCTTAAGCATTGTTCATGTTATTCCTTCAACTTATAATAGATAAGTATGTCATCTAAGAGGAGAATGACACAATTATATAGTTCTTTTCCCTAAATAATATATCATCTTTGACTCACTCTAAGTTCCTTGGCTTTGATAATCTACATTAGGGCTACTGCTAAAATAAGGAGTGTTGAAAGAATTCATCCTTTGTTTCGCCTATTCCTTCCTCTTGTCTTTCCAAAGACTCTAGAATGTTAATTTTCATTTTACACTTCTCATATAAATATTTAGTCTTCCTTATGGCCTCTTCTAGAGTCTTTGATTCAACAAATTGTATCTTATCCTTTGAAAAACAAGGCTAGTCCACTCAATAGTATTTTTATTTTCACCTTCTCATCTTTGATAAAACCAAAATATTTTAGCAACTCTAAGAATTTCCTCTCACATTCATCCATGATCATATTTCATAGCTAGAGTTCAAAGCCTCTTGTATCTTTTTTATATAGAAATGCCCTCAAAGATAATGTTACTAGAAATATTTTGTGAACTACTTCTATATGATATTCTTCTCATTGATGTGCTTTACCTACTTCATTTTGTCCCACCACATAGAATCCTTCCCTTCCAAATGGTAATATCGCAATCCTAGATTCTAGATTGGATGATTAATTATGTAATTCAAAGCCTCTTCTGATTCCAAGAAACCAAGATTTAACCTCTTCCCCCTTCCTATTTTCTCCATCAAAATTTGGTGGCTTGAGCTTCCTAAGCTATCCTTTCAGATTATCCAATTCATGCCATCTCATTTTATATGTAATAGAGAAATAATTGGGCTTCTTTTTCACTCTTTACATGAATATGCATTCCCGAATGAATAAGTTCTAGTAGGTGAGTAATTTGGTTTGTGGGTCCCATGAAAACTTCTTGAATGTTGGACTTCTCTCTAGTTCTCCCTTCTCACACGAGGTCTACCTTCTTCTCCATGCCTTGAAATCATTCCAACTCCAACTTTCCTTTGCAATTGGTTAAACAAGTAGCAGTTGAGTGTTGATATGATTTTTTTTCCTAAGCTCTAATTTTTATCTCCTTATCAAATATATAGCTAAATATCTCACTTATTAGGCTCTATGTGGTCTTTATTAGATCTAATAGATCTATTATGCTCCTATACCCATTAGATTATGTTTCATCATTGTTCAAACTAATATTTAGGAATGTCATTTCTTGCTTATGGCTATGAGTTCCTTGAGAACATTCTATGTTTCTAGTACTCATAATTTTGCATAATATGCATGAGCAAAATTATCTTTAGCAGGGATAATTCTACAATTTTGGAAACTATGCATATTTCTACTCTCATCACACCAGTGCCATTAATTCGACCTCATTGACATGGTTCTAGTCTTGGTTTCTCGAGAACACCAATGTGCTATACCATCTTTTGAACCCTTCAATATATTACACTCTAAACCATTTTTCTAGTATCATACTTGTTGGAAATATATTTAGCTACATGACTCAGACAAACAATTGACCAATGTAAATTGTTAATTAACAACAAAGACAAATAAAATTAATAGTCTAGTTGATCAAACCCAAGTTAGGTTGAAAAAAAATATATATCAATTGACTATGAATATAAATTCATTTCAAATCAAGATGGTAGAACAATGAAATCTTAGGTTAGGGCAACCAAATCCATTAGTCAATTGCAAAGATAAATCATTTTGGAAATCAAGTTAGTTGACCAATGGGTTGGTTCAACCAGATAAATACAATAGTTGACTATGAAGATAAGTCAATTAGGTAGTTGAGATAATCAACCAATGAAATGTTAGGTTAGGTTAACCAAAGAAATACATTTTTTGACTATGAAAATAAATTGATTGGGTAGTTGAGCTATTCAACCAATGGAATATTTATATATCACTCCACCTACCTAAATCTCTTTTTGGAACCTATATTTACTGCCATGTATCGAAAGAATCAAGGAAAAAGCTTGATCCAATAACAGAGTTGGGGGTATTTGTGGGTTACACATAAACTCCTCACAATTACCATATGTACTTACCTTCCCTTAGAATGGAAGATGTGAAAAGGGATGTAAATTTTGATGAGGAGAAAGTAATGCATTGATCTCTTGAGAGGGAGCTTTAGATCTCACCAGAGGAGCTTTTAGCTCCAAAGGAGGATCCTCATGAAGTTGTGGAGCAGCCACACGTAGAGGAGAAAAGAATGGATACATCAACTCAAGCAATTTTTTTAGAGAAGGTAGGAAAAGAACCAAGGAATTTGATAGACTTGTGTAGGATGTGAGGGTGAATGTGGGAGCTCCTTCAAATTTGTGCAGACAGAGGAGTTCAGATGATCGGTACAATGGCTACATGGATCTAATGACTGAGATTTTAGAGACTAAGCCATCCTCTTTCGAGGAAGTAGTATAGAAAATTTTATGGGTTGATGCAATGGTGGAGGAATATGAATCCATTGTAAAGAACAATGTTTGGGAATTGGTGCCAAGACTGACAAATAAATCAGTTGTGGGTTCGATATGGATCTTTAAGGTTAAGCATGTAGTAGATGGAAGCATAAAGAAGTATAAGGCCAGATTTGCGGCCAAGGGGTACTCTCAAGTTGAGGGAATTGACTACGAGGAGAAATTTTCTCCTGTAGCAAGGTACTAATAAATTAGATTAATTATTCCACTGGCTGGGAATATGGGGTGGAAGATACACCAAATGAATGTAAAGACAACATTTCTTAATTGGGTTATTGAGGAGGAGGTGTACATCAAGAAACCAAATGGTTTTGAGACATTCGATTGAGAGTCTCATGTGTGCAGACTCAAGAAAGTGTTGTATGGTTTTAAACAAGCACCTCGTGCTTGGTACACTAGGATCACCAACTATCTCACTGGTTTGGTCTTCACCAAAAGTGAAGCGGATGCAAACCTCTATCAAATTTTGGTAGAAGTTAAATTGCTTATTATTTAATTATATGTTATGATTTTATTTTAAATGGTGATGAGCAGTTGATCAAATATTGCAAGGAGGACCTTGCAAGGGAATTTGAAATGAAGGACATGGGTCTTATGCACTACTTCCTTAAGTTGGAAGTATGGAAAGGTGATGGAGAACTATTTGTGTCTCAAGGAAAGTATGAAAATGAGATGATACAAAGGTTCCACATGGATAGTTGTAAACCCTTGGAGAAACCTCTAATGACCAACTGAAGGAAGGAGGATTCCACTTTAGGTGAAGAAGTGGATGTTACCATTTATCAGAAGCTAGTGGGTTCACTAATGTATCTTGTGAAAGCATGACCAGATATGTGTTATGCAGTCAACCAACTAAGCCAAACTATGGTTAGGCTGACCAAATTGTTTTGGAAGGCATCTAAGCATGTTTTATGGTACCTCAAAGGAACTTCCTAGTTTGGACTATGGTAAAGACAGACACAGGGAGTGAAGCTATGTGGCTTCACATATGTACATAGGTTTGGGATTCCATCTGAATGAAAGTGTACACTAGGTGGAATTTTCAGTGTTGGGTCCACAACTGTTTCATGGTACAATAGGAAGCAAATATTTGTGGCACTCATCTCGACAGAACCATAATACATGGTTGCAAGTCAAGCAACATGTGAGGTGATCGGGATGAGAAATATACTTATGGGATTATTTGGTGAGATGATGGATCCAACTATGATCTATTGTGATAATCAGAGTTTTATTAAACTCTCTGAGAATCCTATATTTCAAGATCGATCCAAGCATATAGATATTTGGTATCACCATTTACGGGACCATGTGCAGAGCAGATAATGTTGCTACAATACATTCTCATAGAGAAATAAGATGCTGACATTTTGATAAAGGCCTTGTCAAGAGGTAATTCCAAGTTCAATAGGTGCAAGATAGGGGTGGTTGTTAATCCCTTTCAGGCTGAGAGGGAGTCTTGAAAAATGTAGCAAGAAAGTTTCAATTTGATTTTACTTTGGTCAAATTGAGAAAATTTGATTTTCCACATCAACAGACAACTTGGATACAATTAAATAGTGTCAAATGGATTGTGTCACTTATTTGACTCAGTAAATTCAATTTAGAGGGCTTGGAGTTCATTTAAGCATGTGTGATTGCTAATTTTTAGTAATCAAGGCTAGTTATTTCAAGTTGTTTTCAGTTAAACTAGCTCTAACTGTTGGAGGAACTAGTGCAAGGTTAGTTGTGTAGTGGTACTTAAATATAACTCGGTGATAATCTATTTAATTGATAAATAAACCAAAAATAGATAGTTCATGCAGAGAATTCGAGTTCCCCAGCTGTGGTGGAGATTCCTAGGTAGTGTAACTTCAGTTGTAGACTAGTCTTGTGTATACAGGTGTTGCATGCAATTAGATGATCAACCTTGGGAATTATGCAATCATTTTTGGAAGAAATTCCTAAATAATAGGGGCTTAATTTCCTTAGGAATTATGCAAGAAAATAAGGGCTCAAGAAGAGGAAGAAATTGACTAATTTTGGGTTAGAGCTTCTCAATGAGAAATGAGATAGGTTATTCATTTACACGTTGTGTTCAATTGAGCAAATAAATTGTAATACATCTCTATTCATCGTATTAATGCAAGAAATCAAAGGGTTTTTTAACATATTTCTTTCACCTGGAAAAATAATGTGTGCATGTGTGTTATTTCTTATTTCATGTTTGTGATTGATGTTCTAAATTGTGAATTGAATTATGTAGAGTAGTAGATTAGTTCTAAATTTCATGAGAAGTTGCAAATATACACCATGATTTTTACATTCCCATCAAGGAAGGTGTCAAACCATTCCAAAAAAAACTAAGGAAAACACATCCAACATTAGAATCATTGATCCAAAAAGACATTAAAATATTTCTTGTTACCAAGATACTATAAATTTTAGAAGTGACTCTATGGTGACCTCCACATCCAAATCAATGAAGAATTTTTATATATGAAGATAGAAACTATGTTTTCACTTACAAAATTACATCTAAGAAATGAGTTTATTCTCTTTAAGAAAAAGAGACAAAGGGGTCAAGTCCCGCTAGCACAACCGGTTGAGGATGGGCCTCATCAGCAAGGCGACCCAGGATCAAAACTCATCGGGGGGTGGTTGTTCCCTGTGCTGGGGGGAGGAGACATGCTATAAACTCTAATAAATAAAAGGGCTGGTGCGATCCCTGGGTGACTTTGACGGATTAGATGCCCCTGGGTTGTAGCTACTCAAGCCACAAGTCAAGCCTGCTGGAGGATCACAGAAAAATTGACAAACAAAAAAAAGACAGATAAAGATGGTTTATGAATACCTCTTACAAAGTAGCAAGGATACTCCAAACTTCAAGTGTATTGATATTGATTGGGTTTGAGAATCCAAACTTGAAATAAAATGATATCAATATCCATGAATTATATCAACCATGGATGTAACAAATTTTAACATGCATTCCATAAAACTAAAATAGAGATGAAACAATTATATTCCAATACTTGTGATCCCTTTTACTCATACCTCATAAATTGAGAGAGTAAGTCCTTTCGATATAGGTTTCAAATTTATCTCCTTTTATGATAAACAAGTATTTTTTTTCCTAAATCCATTATTCCTCCAAGTAATTAAAATAGTTTAACCCTCTTGGTGACTTTCTTACTAAAATTTGTAATGATTGGCTGAGATCCACAGTCTCCTCCAAGAGGTTACACTATAATACCCCAAGGAAACAATACAATACTGCCCTAACTAACTCTAATAAACAAGTAAAACAATAGTTAAATAATGGAGTTAGTTAGCAACCGCCTCCAAGAATATAGCTAGATAGAAGGGTAACTCCTTTAGCTGAGGAATTGACCATATAACAACCTACAACAATAGTAGATGAGTCTCGCTCCCATGTGTGAACCAAGTCACAAAATAACAGGATGCCTTTAAATAAGATGCAAAAATGTAGCACAAATTTTCCCACAACATATTTTAAAAGAATTATAACTATGTAAATTATTGTTGAAAGATAAGTGAAGTGCTCCTCTAAGATAAGTGCCAAAATCACATTGTAGTTCACCTCAAAACCTTATGTCGCTTCATTAAAACAACAAGTAGTATGCATGAAGTCCATGTGGAAAGAGGGGAAGGGGGCATGCACCCTATGAAGGTGGTTACCTATTATATCAAACAACATTATCAAGATAGGTGTGCCAAGTACTGGTGCACTCTTCTACACAAACCACATCTCATCACATAAAAACAATTCCATGACTAATTTCCCTATATAAATATTCAAATACCATGATGCCAAGGTTGATATTGTGAGACAAATGTGAAAACATCATCCAATAATTTGATCCATGAAGAAAAGGAATGTAATATATAAAGGGCATCAATAAATGGTCCATCCACCAATATCAAAGCACCAGAGAGCCTTCCATCACTATCCATATGAGAACTAAGTGCAACCATGAAGAGATAAACATGCACCAATATAATCCACCATATAAACCATTGAGTGAGTGTGTAGCATCCCACACATCGCCAAGATAAAGTAAGATGATCCATGCAACATCTCAATTAAAGATAAAATGTGTATATTTTAGGTTCATCATCATCTAAAAATTTCATCCATGAAAAACCTTGTCATGTTATTAAAATCAAAAGTTTACCTCGCATTCAATATATGGGGTAACACTTCCCATGGTTTAATCTCTTCTTCATTACTTCTTGCCATTTATTGTCTTATTCCCTATTCCTATATCAAGGTTGCAATGAGTGATAATGATGAACTAGCTAGAACAATACCAATTCACACAAAGTAGCAAAGAACCAAAGTACCAATTTCAACTGTATTTTTGGTTTCTTAAGAACCTATAGTTTTTATGACCAAAGAAGCAATCAAACAATGCAATGGGGTTCTTTGTCATTCTTGGTTACAAAATTGATGAAAACTTAGTAATAATGATATTATTGGAAAAAACATGCTTATCACCTTCATTTATATAGATGGAAGATTCTTTCATGTATGCATGGTGGTCAATAGCTTAGGAGGAGGTCGTTAAGAAACTAGAAGCACAAAATGTGAAAGTAGCAATTTAAAAGCTAGTAGTTTATGCGGTTGTATTCCTATCTTTATAATAATCACTAGCAATAATGGAAGACAAACCTTAATAAACTAAAAATTATAATTGGCAATGATGAAGACAAACATGTTTAGATGGTTTAATCAATATATATCTCACCTTTATCATCTGGCTAGGAGATCTATTCCCCCGTCAACTTCATAATAGACAATGGACACTCTGCAAGAAACCTACTATGGTAGTAGTGATTGATAAAATATTAAAAACTTTGCACAATATTTGAAAGTGTGATCATGAACTTTTTCATTTCACATGTTATCCATGTAACCACAATTTGAGGAATGCTTATGACAATGTTTAGCTAAGAGTTGGTCTTTTCCAACAAATTCTAAATTTCAACTTCAAGTACAATTTATTTTCTATCAAAGGTTAAAATTGGTGTATGATCTAATTTATGCTTTACTTTATTATGTTTTTTTATGTTAATTGTAACATATAAAAATAGTGATATTAAAAAATTATAATTAGGTGTTAATGGTTTTGTTGATCATTTTATTTTATTTTATTTTATTTTTTTTAAACTAGAAATATTATTTGTTGAGATTCAACAAGACGGTGATCCTAGTGAAATTAAGCACCTACACTAGGTAGGGCCCGCGGGCTATTTTTAGGTGTATGTCTATTTTTAGAATGGTGAGCATATTCTATTTATAGTGAGAGTCTATTTATAGATGGTTGAGAAAATTCTATTTATAGATGAGATTATATTTTTATATGCATGGGCAAAATCTATTTATAGATCACATGTCTAAAAATATATCAGATGTCAATTATTATTAGCCCTTAATAATAATTGGACAATAAATAATAATATATTCTCTTGAAGCACTTGATTTCAATTAACTGATGTGGAAAACCAATTCACTGAAGGAATTACGAGTTCTAAGGTTGGTTGGTGGGACATGCAGAGTGGACTTCGTTGTAACTGAGTGATACAAAGTTGTAACAGAGATGGAAGTGTAGTTATGTGAGTTGTTATTTAGTTTAACTCAGTTAAGTGAGTTGAACTCAGTTGTGCTAGTTGTAACTAGTTGTAACTAAATATACACTAGTGAGATATCAGTGAATTAATTATTTAATTAATTCACAAACAGTGGTATCACATGCAACTGAATAAATACTAATGTTAACTACATGCATGTCAGATCCAGTGGAGACCCAGTTGAGAGATAGGTGAAAGGGCTTGGTTAAGTATCAGTTGTGACTATAGTGGTTCATTCAATGCAACTACACACACATTGGAGATTGCAATGAGGGTTGTGCAGTCAAGGCAAGGCAAGATCGAATTCATTCTAGGATCTTCAACAACAGGTATTGCACCGTGGAGGCAGGTTGTCAGGAGGCAGTAAATTGGTGCATGTGTGAGCCAATTTTTGTATGACAATGTGAGACAATTGTATATTGTACTGAGAGCTCTTGGAGTAGATTTTTGTATGAGATTGTTTCATGATCCATGATATACATAATATATGATAGTTGGGGTTTTTATCTTTATGCTTTTCTGGTAAAAACATTTGTGTTATGTGTGATTGATTTTTCTTCATGTGTTTGCAATTGGCGATTAAATTTCCGAAAGAATTAAGTAGAAGGATTTTGTATTTAATAGCGGATATAATTGTTAGATCAGGAGAGTCCGGTAATACATCACAGTATTAATAAATTTCTACATGGTATCAGAGCAAAGAATATTGCAATATTGAAGCAGTAGCTGAGTTTTGTTGGTGGAAACAATTCGAATTTGCTGCAAGAATTTCTTGGTGCGACAGTTGAGTAAACATCGAAATGGATTTCAATGGTTTGTGGTTAGAGTATGCACTCGAGGGTAGCTCGAACTACATTTCATGGAAGGATAGGATGGAGGCGGTGTTTGAATATAATGGCTTTAAGGAATTCATCGATTGTGATGTTCCTAAGCCCACTTCGACGGATGATGCATTACTTGATGCATGGCAAAAGAAAGTAGCGAAGACGAGAAAAATTGTGTTGGAAGGTGTGAGAGACCATATTGTCTCAAGCCTTCATGGGAAAGCCACTCTATTTGCAATGTGGAAGGATTAGACAGATCTTTTCCAAAGCAGCAGACACCATAGGAAATTGGCGCTGAAGGATAAACTCAGAAAAATCAAAATGGAAAAGGGCGACAATATTCCTAAGTGTCTCACAAAGTTTGTCCAATGTCAGGATGAACTGGTGAGTGTGGGAATCACTGTTGTTGATGATGATTTGGTGAGCTTGGCTCTCTTGGGACTTCCTAAGAGTTGGCACAGTTATCAAGACTCTGTCAACGGACGGGAAAAACTGTCGAATTGGGAATGACTGTGGTCGAATGTAGTGCAGGAGGAGTTTAGGCGAAATACTAAGGATAGCTCTTCATCAAACCATGATGATGAAGAGGATTGTGCTTTGGCTTCCAAAGCAAGGAAAGGGAAGGGGAAGAGATTCCACTCAAAATCTGAGGCTAAAGGCAAGAAGTTGGATTTGTCCAAGGTGAAGTGTTTTCATTGTCACGAACATGGGCATCTCGCCACTAACTGCCCACAGAAAAAGAAGAACAAGAAGGTTGTTGGAGCTGCAACTATTGAGGCCCTAACCTTGCAATTTGAACTTGATTTCTATTTGATCGCATGCTTGGTTTCAAGCATAATGGGATTGGTGTGGTATCTTGATAGCGGTGCTTCCTTCCACATGACGGGAGATAAGGAGCTTTTCAGTGACTTGGAGGAGAAAGATATCCAAATGCATATAGAGATGGGCGATGATGGAAAATACAGTGTGACCAACATTAGTACCATTACCTTTGAGAGGGAGTCAGGTAAACCATTTCTATTGAAAAATTGTATGCATGTTCCAGGTCTAAAGAATAACTTGGTCTCAGTCGCGATGTTGGAGGATAGAGGTTATGACGTTGTTTTCAACGATGGAAAATCTTTCCTGCAACATAAAACAATGGGTCAAACCAAGAGGATAGGGATTTGAGTTAAAAAAATCTACACGTTAGAGGTAGATGGTTGCGCTGCAATGGTGGGCAAAGAAGAAGAAGTGGTGATCCGGGATGAGGGTGAATTATGGCATAGGCGATTGGACCATCTTCACCATGGCACCCTGAAAATTTTGCAGCAAATTTATACTGGACTTCCCAAGGGTACACTTGCGCAGATAGATCAGTACAAGGGATGTACTATGGGTAAGGTTGTGAAGACAATCTTTCATGAAAAGGAGAACCGTGCTTCGATGATCCTGGAGAGAGTTCACACATACCTGTGTGAGCCATTCTCGGTTTCTTCAACAACAAAACACATGTATTATGTTATTTTTGTTGATGACTATTCTCGTAGATGTTGGATCTTCTTCATGCAGAAAAAAGATCAAACATTATCAAAGTTCTGTGAGTTTAAAGCATTGGTGGAGAAAGAGTCGGGGAAGCAAGTGATGGATCTACAGAGCGATAATGGTGGTGAATATATCTCGAACAAATTCAAAGACTTCTGTAGCAAAGAAGGAATTTGAATAGAACTCATAGTGCCTCATAACACACAGAAGAATGGGGTCATGGAGAGGAATAACAGAACGATCGTGGGTGCTACACGAGCTATGTTTCATGATCAGGGCCTACCAATGCACTTGTGGGTGGAAGCATGCAACACTACGGTTTATGTGCAAAACCATTGTCCTTATAGAGTACTTGGCATGAGTACACCTGAAGAAGCTTTTACTAGTAAGAAACCAGATGTTTCTCACCTTAAGATTTTTGGCTCATCTATTTATGTGCATGTGACCAAGAACATCAGGAATAAGCTGGAGCCGACTGCTGAAGTTTGGATATTTGTGGGGTACATAGAAACACCCCATAATTATCATGTGCATTTTCCAAACAGTCGAATGACTGTGGTGTGACGGGATATAAAATTCAATGAGGAGAAAGCCATGAAGTTGTCGCTTAAGAGGAAGCCTGACTTGCATGCAGAGGAGGAACTGTTTGTTCCCAAAGACGAGTCTCTAGATGTGGATCAGCCATAGAAGGAGGTTCATGGAGTGGAAAAGTCCACTCACGCAGAGCCAAACATCAAAACTGGCAGAAGGCGTACCACAGAATCTGAGAGGCTGAAGCTTGATGTGGCACAAAATGTAGGAGTCCCTACTTCACAGCACATACAGAGACAGTCTCCTGACCGATTCACTGGATACATGGCTCTCATGAGAAAATGTATTGTGACTGAGCCATCTTCCTTTCAGGAACCAGTGCAGGATCCCACATGGGTAGATGAAACGGTGGAGGAGTATGACTCCATTGTCAGAAACAGTGCTTGGGAAATTGTTCCAAGGCTGGTTGCTAAATCAGTGGTAGGTTCAAGATGGATCTACAAGGTTAAGCAAGCTGCTGATGGAAGTGTTGAGAAGTATAAGGCAAGATTTGTGGCCCGGGGCTTCTCATAGATCGAGGGGATTTATTATGAAGAAACCTTTGTACCTATCACACAGTATTCTTCCATAAGGACCATCCTTGCTCTTTCAGCATAGATGGGTTAGCACATTCATTAGATGGATGTGAAGACTGCATTCCTTAATGGGATCATTAAAGAAGAAGTGTACATTGAGAAACCTAAAGGATTTGAGATCTTCAACAGCAAGTCGCATGTGTGCAGAATCAAAAGGGCGTTGTATGGGCTGAAACAAGCACCCCGTGCTTGGTACACTCGAATCAACAGCTATTTCACTGGACTTGGCTTCACCAAGAGTGAGGAAGATGAAAACCTATACCAGATTGTGGTGGAGGGTAAGATTTTGATTATTTTTCTTTATGTTGATGATTTAATACTGACTGGTGATGAGTAGCTGATAAACTCATGCAAGGAGGACCTTGCAAAGGAGTTCGAGATGAAGGATATGGGCCTCCTTCACTATTTCCTTGGATTGGAAATATGGCAGCGAGAAGGTGAGTTGTTTGTGTCTCAAGGAAAGTATGCAAGGGAGATACTTGGTAAGTTTCACATGGAGGGCTGCAAACCCATGGATACTTCTCTTCCAGGAAACTGGAGGAAAGAGGATGCTACATATGTAGAGGTAGTGGATTCTATTTTCTATCGATAGTTGGCGGGTTCACTCATGTATTTAGTTAATACAATATCGAACATATGCTATGCAGTGAACCATCTTAGTCAAGCGATGGTTAAGCCTACCAAGCTCTTTTGGAAGGCGGGCAAGCATGTCCTGAGATTTCTCAAGGGCACATCTGAGTATGGATTATGGTACAGACAGACGGATGAGGTGAAGTTGCATGGCTTCACGGATGCATATTGGGCGGGCAGCCCAACGGACAAAAAGAGCACATCAGGAGGGGTTTTCAATGTCGGATATACAACTATTTCTTGGTACAATAGGAAACAGAGATATATGGCACTCATTTCAGCGGAAGCGAAACACATGGCATCAAGTCAAGCTGCATGTGAGGCTATCTGGATGAGGAAGATCCTGGTCGGTTTGTTCGGTTCTCATTTAGATCATACAGTGATTCATTGTGATAATCAAAGTCTCATTAAACTCTTAATTAATCCTGTGCTTCATGATATATCTAAGCATATAGATATCTAGTATCATCATATCAGAGATTGTGTGCAGCAGAAGATCATGTTGTTTCAGTACATTCCTATGGAAGATCAAGATGCAGATATTTTGACGAAGGCGCTCACCAGGAGAAAATTCGAATACCATAGAGACATGATCGGGGTGAAGGATAATCCATTTCTTGTTGAGAGGGAGTACTGAGATTCAACAAGATGGTGATCCTAGTGAAAATTAAGCACCTACACTAGGTGGGGCCCGCAGGCTATTTTTAGGTGTATGTCTATTTTTAGAATGGTGAGCATATTCTATTTATAGCGGGAGTTTATTTATAGATGGTTGAGAAAATTATGTTTATAGATGAGATTCTATTTTTAGATGCATCGGTGAAGTCTATTTATAGATCACATGTCTAAAAATAGATCTTATGTCAATTATTATTAGCCCTTAATAACAATTAGACAATCAATAATAATTTATTCTCTTGAAGCACTTGATTTTAGTTAACCGATGTGGCAAACCAGTTCATTGAAGGAATTACGAGTTCTAAGTTTGGTTGGTGGGACATGCAGAGTGGACTTCGTTGTAACTGGGTGATACAAAGTTGTAACAGAGTTGGAAGTGTAGTTATGTGAGTTGTTATTTAGTATAACTCAGTTAAGTGAGTTAAACTCAGTTGTGCTAGTTGTAACTAGTTGTAACTAAAGATACACTAGCGAGAGATCAGTGAATTAATTATTTAATTAATTCAAAAGCAGTGGTATCACATGCAACTGAAGAAATACTACTGTTAACTACATGCATGTCAGATCCAGTGGAGACCAAGTTGAGAGATAGGTGAAAGGGTCTGGTTGACTATCAGTTGTGACTATAGTGGTGCATTCAATGCAACTACACACACATTGGAGATGCCAATGAGGATTGCGCAGTCAAGGCAAGGAAAGATCGAATTCATTCAGGGATCTTCATCAACAGGGATTGCACAGTGGAGGCAGGCTGTTAGGAGGCAGTAAATTAGTGCATGTGTGAGCCAATTTTTGTATGACAGTGTGAGACGATTGTATATTTTACTGAGAGTTCTTGGAGTAGAGGTTTGTATGAGATTATTTCATGATCCATGATATACATAATATAGGATAGTTGGGGTTTTTAGCTTTATGCTTTCCCGGTAAAAACATCTGTGTTATGTGTGATTGATTTTTCTTCATGTGTTTGCAATTGACGATTAAATTTCTGCAAAGAATTAAGTAGAATGGTTTTGTATTTAACAGTGGATATAATTGTTAGATCAGGAGAGTCCAGTGATACATCACAGAATTAATAAATTTCTACAGTATTTATATTATAAAAATTTGTGCTCACTCATGGAAAATGCATTAGGAATTACGTACCATCTTCTTCAAAATTTCTATACTTTTTCTCTTATCCAAGAGATATGCTAAAATTTCTTGAGGAGCATACTATTGGGTGACAAAAATGGGGTTTATGTAGGTGTATACCTTACAAAATTTCCCCTGCATAACGCAACATTTACAAAACATAAAACTATTGGTTGATAATAAGGTTTTTTATGACCATGAACTTGCTAGAGTCATGAGGAGGATCATTGATGACTATGAACCATTATTGTGAGGGGTTAATTTGGATGCTCTTCATTAGAGAAATTTTGATGTCTAAAATTAGCTTTAAAACAAAAATGTATAACCAAAATCAACTTTATAAGAACCAATAGGATTCAAGATGATGATGTCAACCATGGGGGATAATTCACCATTTTTGGAGTAAAAAAGTAAAAAGATTATAAAAAAAATGGAAAAACTACTTTTTACTAGTATTTTCAACTTATCTCTCTACAATTTTACTCAAATTTCAACCGAGATCACTCGTTGGATGTGAAATTTAATTCCTCATCCAAGAAGTACCCACGTTGCATACTTTCGATGGGCCCTGGTAAATAAAAAATGAGAAATACATGAAAAATGATTATTGCAATCACATTGTTTCATGTATTTCTCATTTTTCGTGTAGCATAGTCCATCGAAAGTGTTGTGGCTCATTTGCAATATCCTTTATTTTAATTTTTCAAATATACAAAAAATGGAAAAATATAAAAATTTATGTTAAAGTACATGTTTATCATACTTTATCATAAAGATGTAATATATGTATAAGTTTAAAGTTCAAAGCTTTAAAAGATTCATGAAGGTGGGTCCGAGCACTCAGTTAATAAATGAGCAAGTTCATGAGCGGGATCCGAAGATTTGATTGGCGGGAGGTAAAAGCAGCAACCCGCGGGCACATTCAGCATGCGGGTTATCAAAGAGGGTGCCTCTGTAGTTGACTCCGTTGACTGCGGGGCCGTTCAAGATCTGTGGTCAGGATTAACGGCGAGGGCATGACCCCGACAAGATCATCGTACCTTTGAGCCTCTCGCAGTGATGTAAGCTACTGGTTGGAGACAGCTATCAACCACGTCATGATATCTTTTAACAGTCTTTTGGCGCGTCAATTCCGCATTAAATTCACAAGCCCCACGCCACCTATTTAAAATTGGTTCCTATTTTCACAAGGTTATTGTTGTTTCTCTGTACTTGTCAATTTGACTGCGCTTGTGTCTTCCATTGTTGTCTGCCACCTTGTCATTGTTCACCATCCTAAGTAGAATTATAGCCAAGTGTTCGTCTCTTTCCGGTTCATCCAGCCATATTCCTCTCATGGACACTAAGAGGGATATTCGAGACATTGTCTGCTCTTTAGATCACCTCCAAATATACCAAAAGGTCTGTCTGAATGACAAAGGATCTCCAATTTTTTCCACCAACTCCAAAACATGTGTACTGTCTGCATGTGTTCCAAGAATGCACCTTTTTTCTGAGTTTGTGCATTGGCTAGTGTCTGTCATGTACCCTGGCAAGTGTTTTGTAATGAATTATCAAGGAGAAAATGTCTTACAAGTCTCAGCCCTATTAATTCGTCAAGCCCTGTGTTACCATGAGTCGGAATCTTATGTTCAATTCACTGACGACTCCTTGATAGCACATTATGATAGTCTTGCAAGTCAAGAATTCAATTAGTTTGTCTTTTTTCTCAAGCCAGATACGAAGCAGTTTGTACCTGACAGCAAAGAATTCTCCATGGAATTTTTTGACGCAGAACTCCAACCAGTGTTGAGGTGTATTTCAAAGATATTGGGAAAAGAAGATGGCAGAAAGAGATCTCAAAAGGGCACAAAATGATCTGGAGACAGTAACAAAGATAATGAAAGCCAAATATGGGGAAATCAATAAATACATGACATATTTCCAAACAACTAATGCTGAGATTAAAAGTCTAAAGGAAAAATTGAAGGGAAATATATCTCTAATACAGGAAAAGGACATCATCTGGAATGATATTATTGAAGAGATGAAAGCAATTTGGGGTTTTCTGACTATTGTATCAGAAGAAAGAAGCATTATCAGAGATTTCGAGGAGCAATTTATGGCAGACAAGCAGAAGAAAATTAACAGAGCTATTTGGGCAAAGAAATTTATTGATTTCATTGATTCCAAGACTGATCAAGAGTTGGAGGAGAATGAGATTAAAGATAGGATTTTATTTGTTGTAGAGATTAACAAATTGATTGTTAAAAATGATTGCAGGAATACTACAGAGAAGAAGTTGACAAATATTAAGGAAGCAGTAAGCAAGTTTGATAATTTATATGACAAAAGAGCCAAGGCAGGATTGCCATCATGCTGGGGCCTTGGAGGTAGTATTTTATCATGGGATTTCTATAAACCACTACTGCTATTGGAAAAAAGCAAGGTGGATAACACTCATGAAAAGACTCAGATTCTGAAAGGAGCAACAATGATTAATTTTCTTCAGATGCATTTTCAGGTATATTGGTTGGTGAAAACCTTGTTTACAGAGAGGCCAACGTTCAACAGGATCACTGCCTTTAGATTGGAATATCATAGGCTGATTAATTCACCTAAGACAAACATTGAGGTGTGGAAGAAATGCAGAGCCTGGATGACTGTTCTACCTAAAGACCCCTCAACTTCAAAGCCTAAGACAAGTCAACAAATCAAGATAATACAGCAACAACGGGACCAGTTCATATTCAACAAATAGATTAGGGTTTAAGTTTTATTTTATCTCTTTTAAGAGAATGTAATTGTAATAAGACATTTCAATGATATGTAATAGGTAGTTTGAGAAGTTTCAAGTAGTTTGAGCAGTTAGGAGTAGTTTCAGCAGTTACAAATTGCTTTACATTGTATTTAAAGTGATAGAATTGAGAGGGAAAGGTTCTGAGTTTTGGACCTTCAGACTACTGCAAATTTTGTACTTAATTTTCAAATGATTAATGAATGAAGATAAAGATTCTTGCATCTGTGGGTATTGATATGTTTTCCAGTTTCCATTATGTATTTTCTTTCTATGAATAAAATGAAGTAAAGAAGCTACGAGTCTCTTTTTACATATGTGAATAAGAGTTAAAAATCCTTAATGGGTGCTCCTTCATTTTAACTATTCCACTTTCTTAAAATTCTTCTGAAGTTTAAAGTGATAGATTATGTTTATCAGCATATCAGTTTGGGCTTCCTTCCTTCATGTTCTTCTTATCATTCCATTTAATATCAGCAGATAATGGCATTGTGAGGCATTTATTGCATTTGATTCTTGAGGGTTTAATAATAAATCTCTGAAGGTGATTAAGCAAATACCATTTGACATAATATTTCTGTGACATATATATATAAATGTCTTGAGCACTGATTCCTTACCGTAGCCAAGGGATTGTTTCTTAAGATACAACAGAAAGTATGCAACATGGGTACTCCTTCAACGAGGAATTAAATTCCACATCCAATGAGAGCTCTCACTCAAATTTTGAGTAAAACCGTAGGGAGATAAGTTGAAAAAGTAGTTTTTTTTTTCCCTCGAAAATTTCATGATGTAATCTAATCTTATTTTATTATAATTTTCCATTACTATTTTATAATATTCCTTAGGAGGCCCATTTTAGACCTAAAAATTTCTCTAATAGACCTCCTTGCATATCATAGATCTCTTATAATTTTCATGAGCCCTCTAAGGCCTCCCATTTTACAATGAGTTGATTTGCATTGGGTTAAATTAATTATTGAGTTATTAGATTCCATTAAGGGATAATTGATGACCTAATTTTTCCATCTTAATCAAATATTTCACTTTCTCCATCAATTTTTCTGACCCCAATCCCCTGCAATTCCAGGAGAGGACCCTCGTTATTTACTTGTTGTATGAGTAGTCCCTTGTTGAGGGGTTGAGTTGCCTCCTTTTTTGGTATTTCTATATCCCTTTAGTTTTGGATCTGATATTTCCTGTGTTCCCATTTCATTATCATTCTTTGGTTTTTTGTTCCCTACCTCTCTATTGGTCCATCGACCAACCTTCCGTTGGAGCCTTTCTAATTCCTTTTCCTTCTATGCCTCCTTCTTTTCTTCAGCTGAGCTTGGAACGAAAGGCCTCAATTTGGAGCATTTAGGGGAGAGAAATTATTCCTCTTGCGAGGAATTTTCTAGTTCTTTCTTTTCTAATGGCCACATGGGTTCATCATTTTTTTTTCTGATTCACATGTTGGTATTGTATTTTTTACTTATTCTTGTACATTAGTTTCAAGAATTTCCCCTTCTCCCGTCACCTAATTGAGAGCCTCAAAGCTATTATTTTTCTCTTTTCGATCTTTAATAGATCCTTCCTCTCCCACCGAGGTGGATCATTTAGGGGAAGTTGGTCCTTTCCCTTTGTTCACATTATGATCTAATTTATTTGGTGAATTGTTCCATTGTTTAGCTTAGCCCCTTCTCCTCTTTTGTTGTTGTCATTGTTCTCCTTCATTCCCTTGTTTTTGTTGCTCCTCCTACTTCATTTTTCAACTTCTTGCAAAGTGGTAATATTCATGGTAAAATTTGCATTTAAAAAGAATGTGAACGGTAGTCAACCTCTTGAATATGGGTTCAAATATATTTAGGGTTATTGATATTGGGAGCCCCTTATCTAAATCTACCTCCACACATATCCTTGCACGGGAGAAGAGCCCCTCTAGTGGCTCACCTTGATTAATGTATTTCCCAAGTGTATTGTCATATTTATGGAAGTAGTATCATTCCAGTAGTGCAAGGGAAAAAAATGGAGCTTTACCGAAATAAGGATGACAAATGGGACATCAATTTCAAGGTTAAAATCCAGGCTCCATCGATCTAGATATAAGCCTTAGAAGTAAGGCCCACTTTGAAAGATCAGGTCTCGATCGTCTCTGTTCTCGAAAAGAAGATAAAAAAACCTTTTCCACATAAAGTTGAAATGACAAAACCCTTAATCATAAGTTTCCAAAAAATTTCAACACACGACCTCACAAAACCCACAGAGAATCATATCCTCATGACACTAACTTTAATTATAATAAGTATTAAATATATTTTGATAAACTGTTAATTAATTTATCTGATTTACATTTTAAAATATTCCATTTTCTATTAACATTTTATAATTACAATTCTAATACAACTGAAATTCTTCAACTAATTTTAATAATACATTTCTTTCTTTTATATAATAATTTTAAGTACAATGAAAATAATAATTTATAATTACAATTTCACAACAGTATTATTTAAATATTCCAATACATTTCTACTTAGCACACACTTTGAAAGTTGAGATGTTCTCAGATTTAGGATTTTTATCCATGATTATTAACTTCTATTTGATGTTGATTTATTTAATATAAAATAATTTAATTCAATTTTTTTCCCTACTTGAATTTTAATTAAAATGTCACTGAAATGATAAATTTAAATCGTCAAACGTATTAATATTGAGTGTTCAAGAACTTTTCAAACTTCTGAATTCATTAATATATTCAAAATACATTTCAAATAATCAAGATTAATGATTTTCGTAAATATTATATCATCTTATTATCCAAGTTGGGGAAGGATACAACGCATATCGAATACGTAGACTTTTCATTAACCAGTTTAATGATAATGTATAAGATGTATAAGGCTAACATGAAAAAACAAATTTCATTTATTTATTTAATAGTTTATTTTTGTTTATTTAAAATTTGATTAGTTCACTTTGTTAAAAGATAATGGAGAAAGCTAGTTGTTTGGATAAGATTCAGACTCTAAGATTAGGTCTCAGATCTTAATCTTTGATGGGAACCGTTCGAATCGGTGCCGACCTCTAGTCGGCATAGTTGCCATATATATGAAGAAAAAAAAAATTAACAATCCATAGTTTAGTGACCACAATATTAACGATAAAGAATTTTAAATTACTTTGAATGTTTATGAACTGATTTGGTTGAATGTTTATTAACAAAAAAAAAAAAATATATATATATATATATATATATATATATATATATATAAAAGATCTAACACTAATAGGTATTATTTTATGGGAGATTGGCCTCATCTTTAGGAAGAAAAAAATGTGTTTAACATAGAGGGGAGGGCATGGAAACTCTTTAAGAAGGCATGCCATTCTCCTCCACCTACATGCGCTCCATCCAGAATTGTTCATGGATGCATGATCGGTGGTAAAGAAAAGGAAGCAGAGGGCCGCTAAAGTCGGAGAGTTGGTACGAGACGAGGTCGGGCCCAAATTGCAATGGTATAGTGGGATTAGGAGTGACCTTCGACTTTAAGTTAGTTTAGTTAGTTTTTTATTTTTTATTAACATTTTTTATAATTTTTTATTAATTTTGAGTTTTTTTTTTTTTTTTCTTTTTCTTTTTGGAAGTCAGCACCCATGAGGAGATTGGAACCGGTGAGTATGGAGTGTCTTAACAGAGCACCCTTCACCATCGAACCAAAGCCCTGTGGGCTAAATTCTATTTTTTATACTTATTAATATAATTTTTTTTATTTTCCTTTAATATATATTTAATATATTATGTTATTTTTTTTCTCTCTCTATATATATATATATAATATAATATTATGTTATTATGTTCATTCTAGAATCTAGTATGAGGGACATGTGTAAGTATGTCATGTCCTAAAAATAATAATAAAAATAATTTTTTCTTATATCTGCCAAACATAAAACAAAAATTAAATAACTATAGAAATAAACAATTAAAAATCTATTAACAAAGCAATTAACTCAATTATTGATATTTCATTTTCACTTTTCAAGTAATAAAATACAAAGATGTAATTTTACAGAGATAAAACATTCAATGTGAATTATGAATAAAATATTTTAACATAAATTAATATAAAATTTCTCAATACACATGTTATGTAATATTTATGATATTTAAAAATACAATTTAAATAATTAAAAATTACACATTATTTTTTGCACTTTAAAATAAATTTGTAACAAAAAAAAATTTGATCTCTTTCTATTCATGTTAAATCCGTGCTTTAAATTAATCTATATTAATATATAAATTGACTCGAAAATCATTTAACCCTTAACACAAAACCTCGACTCGTGACTTACCCACTTAATTAGTTGTGCTTTTGTAATTTTGTTCCCCTTTTCTATATTGATATTATTTCCTCTCATGGCAGGGCATGGTGTGCGAGAGGAACAACCTGTGGCAATGTTCGACCTTATCTAACGGTTATCAATACCACATATTTCTGCGTATGGTGTTTTAAGTGGAGTTCATAGAAAAATTTGTATTAGTTTTATTATCTTTGAACATTGTATTTATTTATTTTATTTTATTTTATTTTCAACCAATAATTCATTTTAAATTTTTTTGGGGATTTATATATTGTTCAAGGTTGTGGTCGGCACCATTTGATTTGATCTTTATCTTAGAATTTCTCAAAGAGTTGATCGGTGTTGACAGCAGGCTCGTCCTGCCTTGTCCTGTTTGACTGTTAAGTCTAGGAAGTCATACATACTCTACCCCTTTGGTTTTGAACTTGTGACTTTTTAGGAGGAATCACATGCTCTTAACCATTTGGCCCACTCAAACTGTATTTCCTAATCTCATGTACCTTTGTGTTTGAGAATTTCCTTCTAAATGCAACACTCTTTGTTGCACTAATTATATACATGATTCTAAATTACAGTTAAAGACAAGCTAAGTAGAATTTTCAATAGAGGTGAAGTTGAAACTAAGGTGGGCATCATTGTGCATTTTCAATAAGTCATCATTTTTTTCATCATAACATATGTTTTTATATGTCTATGTAGAGGTTAATCTTGACAATATATTATTTACAAGTTATAGAATTCTTTCGGTAGTAATCACATGCAATGGAACATTGTCGACGTGTTTTGAACCAATTAGTGTGGTTCATCATCAGGATTATGTGAGAGATCAGATCAAGACTTTAAGTTTAAATAGATGTAGAAATGGCTAAACCAGCCTAGATCCATCTAACTCTGGATCTATCATGCGCCGAGAGGGATCAAATCTCTCGAGGTGCAAACCTATTTTTTGAGTGCAAAACTTGAGGTAAGGTTTGCACCTCGAGAGATTTGATCCCTCTCGGCGCATGATAGATCCAGAGTTAGATGGATCTAGGCTGGTTCCATTCGGAGGCATCAACGTCACATTTTTCAGATTATTAAAATTTTTGTATATTTTTGAGATGTAAGATGGATCCAGCCCAGTATGACCCCGATGTCAGGTGGGTCACGTCCTCATACAAAATGTCGGCTTAAGTTTTAAATTAAAAAAAAATTAAAAAATAAAAATCCTATTGTGCTAGAACATATATCAATTTCTAATACAATTATGTATTATTTATATAATTTCTAGAAAGTCTCATATATATTGAAAATACTTGGCAAAAAAAGGAAGGAAAAAGTCAATAACATAGAGTATAATGGAAAGTGAAAAGCTTGACCATGAACATATTCTTGACGTTGTTGATAAAATCGCTTGCTTGAGGGTAGGGCCATAATAAATTTGGACAACATATTTAAAGAAAGTGGACAAAAAATATCCTTTTAGTTTCTAGAAAGTCTCATACATATTGAAAAGACTTGGCAAAAAAGAAAGGAAAAAGTTAATAACATAGTGTATAATGGAAGTGAAAAGCTTGACCATGAACATATTATTGAAATTGTTGATAAAATCGCTTGCTTGAGGGTAGGGCCATAATAAATTTGGAAAACATATATAAATAAAAGGGAAAAAAAAATCCATTTCATTTCTAGAAAGTCTCATACATATTGAAAAGGCTTGGCAAAAAACAAAGGAAAAAGTTAATAACATAATGTATAATGGAAAGTGAAAAGCTTGACCATGAACATATTCTTGACATTATTGATAAAATCGCTTGCTTGAGGGTAGGGCCATAATAAATTTGGACAACATATATAAAGAAAAAGGACAAAAAAATCCATTTCATTTCTACAAAGTCTCATACATATTAAAGACTTGGCAAAAAAGAAAGGAAAAAGTTAATAACATAGTGTATAATGGAAAGTGAAAAGCTTGACCATGAACATATTCTTGACATTGTTGATAAAATCACTTGCTTGAGGGTAAAGTCATAATAAATGTGGACAACATATATAAAGAAAAAGGACAAAAAAATATCCATTTCATTTCTAAAAAGTCTCATACATATTAAAAAGACTTGGAAAAAAAGAAAAGAAAAAATTAATAACAGTGTATAATGAAAAGTAAAAAGCTTGACCATGAACATAATCTTGACATTGTTGATAAAATCACTTGCTTAAGGGTAAGGCCATAATAAATTTGGACAACATATTTATACTTGGTTGAAAATTTGTCTTGTAAATCAACATCTACCTACTTTCTCGCTTAATTAAGAATAAATAAATATAATTAACATCAACATATACCTCTTTTTGTCCTTTTTCTTTATATATGTTGTCCAAATTTATTATGGCCCTACCCTCAAGCAAGCGATTTTATCAATAATGTCAAGAATATGTTCATGGTCAAGCTTTTCACTTTCCATTATACACTATGTTATTAACTTTTTCCTTTCTTTTTTGCCAAGTCTTTAATATGTATGAGACTTTGTAGAAATGAAATGGATTTTTTTGTCCTTTTTCTTTATATATGTTGTCCAAATTTATTATGGCCCTACCCTCAAGCAAGCGATTTTATCAATAATGTCAAGAATATGTTCATGGTCAAGCTTTTCACTTTTCATTATACACTATGTTATTAACTTTTTCCTTTGTTTTTTGCCAAGCTTTTTCAATATGTATGAGACTTTCTAGAAATGAAATGGATTTTTTTTCCCTTTTATTTATATATGTTTTCCAAATTTATTATGGCCCTACCCTCAAGCAAGCGATTTTATCAATAATGTCAAGAATATGTTCATGGTCAAGCTTTTCACTTTCCATTATACACTATGTTATTAACTTTTTCCTTTGTTTTTTGCCAAGCCTTTTCAATATGTATGAGACTTTCTAGAAATGAAATGGATTTTTTTTTTCCTTTTATTTATATATGTTTTCCAAATTTATTATGGCTCTACCCTCAAGCAAGCGATTTTATCAACAATTTCAATAATATGTTCATGGTCAAGCTTTTCACTTTCCATTATACACTATGTTATTAACTTTTTCCTTTCTTTTTTGCCAAGTCTTTTCAATATGTATGAGACTTTCTAGAAACTAAAAGGATATTTTTTGTCCACTTTCTTTATATATGTTGTCCAAATTTATTATGGCCCTACCCTCAAGCAAGCGATTTTATCAACAACGTCAAGAATATGTTCATGGTCAAGCTTTTCACTTTCCATTATACTCTATGTTATTGACTTTTTCCTTCCTTTTTTTGCCAAGTATTTTCAATATATATGAGACTTTCTAGAAATTATATAAATAATACATAATTGTATTAGAAATTGATATATGTTCTAGCACAATAGGATTTTTATTTTTTATTTTTTTTTAATTTAAAACTTAAGCCGACATTTTGTATGAGGACGTGACCCACCTGACATCGGGGTCATACTGGGCTGTAGATGTGCCTCTCGGCGCAACTAACCTTTATTCTAACGGCTGGTTTGACTTTTAAAATTTTGATTATTGATTAATATCAACGAATTTTATTGTTATTATTTTTAATTAATATACTAATCACTTATTTAATTAATAGTGATATATATATATATATATATATATAATTTAATTTGTTAATTAATTAATTAATTTATATTTATATTTAATTAATTAATTAATTAATATATTTTTTTTTAACATGTCTTTTTTCAATTTCTAAGGCCTCCCTTAACTTTTGATGATGGAAATGGTCAACCCTCGCAAGGACCTTAGCCTCTTCGATGCAAATATAATGGTTAGTCTTTTCTGCATGCTCAACTACGGTGGAGGAGCGGGATCTTCCATGTTTAATGTCGACAACATGCTCATAGATCCTTTGATTTATAGACCGGCCTATTTCACCGATGTAAGGAGTCCCACAAGAAAAAAGACATGTTAATCTCAATCGAGATAACCGCTGGAATATCAACAGGTGTTGGATCCCTGCCTTGTATTCTTAATTGTCTTGTGTTTCGCCCCTTTTTCCCGTTCTGTAAATTTTAGGCTCCTTGTAGGATTCTTTTTTGTCGTTGGTTATCGTTTTCTTTTTCCTTTGACCTATTTAAATAAAATAAAATAAAATAAAATAAAAATTAATTAATTAATTAATTAAATATAAATTAATTAATTAACCAATTAAATTAAATTAAATTATATATATATATATATATATATATATTATCACTATTAATTAAATAAGTGATTAGTATATTAATTAAAAATAATACAATAAAACTAGCCATTATTAATCAATAATCAAATTTTCAAAAGTCAAACTAGCGGTTAGAATAAAGGCTAGTTTGGCCATTTCTACATTTATTTAAACTTAGTCCTGATGAACCACACTGGTTGGTTAGAAACAGGTCGACAATGTTCCATTACATGTGATTACTACCAAAAGAATTCTATAACTTGTAACGATGGATCACATAAGCCAAAATTTTAAAAAATCTATTATTTTTTATTTTATTTTTTCGTTGAGATTTTTACTCTTTTATTTTAAAGTGAGAAAATCTAGCATAACTTAGTTGTCAAATCTATAGTGAAGACAATATTATTGCCTATTATCTAGCAATATAAGTTGACTAGTCACCTTTATTCAAGGAAAATCAAGCCAACTAAAATTATTTGCTAGTAATCTATAAGAGACAAACTTTTCACTTCTATCAAATACATTTGAATCTGGTATCATTAACCAATTTCTAACTCTTAACCAAACCAAAAAAAATAACTATACAAATTAATTAATTTACAATTTATAAATTTAATACATACTATAAATTGAATATATGTCTTTAAAATATAAAGCAATCGCTATAAGCGTATGTATTTTTTTTATATGACTTTCTTTGTATAAGTTTATATTACTTTCATTACACAAATTCTCTCGTTATTATATGATGAGTGTACATTCTTTTATATGTCATTTTCCTTTCCAGAGGTAGAGGCAACTAAAGATGGCCAGAAATTCTAGTGAGAAAGCAAGTGCGGCGGCCAGTAGTGCCAGACACCTTACATTCGATGAAGTAAGAATCGTCACCCTCAAATTCCTATATATACAACCATACCTTATTACGAGACAGATGTACGTGGCCGTCTGTTAACCACGGAACATTGAAGGTCAAGGTCAGTCGCTGAATTTTTAATTAGCAAAAGGAATTGTATTGACACTTTGATAAAGTTCAATCTGATAAGGTCATTCGATTTTGCTTGGAACATTGAATTTTTTTAATATTTAACTAAAAATTAGATTGGAGTGTATAAAGTTAACTCGGAATTTTTTTATTATTTATTTTTTAAAACATTTTAATTTTAATTTTCTTGTGTTTCATTGGTTGTGATGGTTGTTTTATTGTGTAATGATTGCAATTTGACCATACTAATTTGAAAAAAACAACGATCTTTTATTGATAAACAAAAGACAGTTACATCTCCATAGATTTGATAATCAACAATAGTCTCTAATTGTATTAAAATATTAAGAAGTGTATATGAAACATCATGAAAAATACAAAGCGAAACAAAACATATTTAAAAAATCAATTACTTTTTATATAATTTATAAACTTAATTATTTTTTATAAACTTACAAATTTAGGCGAAAGTCTTTCTCTTCTGTTTATTTTAGCTTTTTAAAACTTAAAAAAACACATTAAAATTTCTATTTATTAAATTAAATTACTTTTTATAAACTTTTAAGTTTCAGCTAAAATCTTTCAACTTTTTAAAACTTATAAAATACATTAAAAAATTTATTTATTAAATTTAATTACTTTTTAAAAACTTTTAAGTTTAAGTTAAAATCTTTCTTTTATTTCAGTTTTTTAAAATCTAGAAAAACAAATTAAAATTTAAAATTAGAAAATTTCTCATTCCCCATTAGTTTCTATTTCCTCACTATCATTGCTTAGCATCTACATTCCACTTGCCATTACAAACTCAAACTACCTACCATTTCTATAGATTAGAGGTTTCTCTTTGAATTTTTATAACTCTGTAGATGAGAGGTTTGATATTTGCAAACACTTAGAAACTATTTGAAAACTTAGGTAATATTTTATTTTTATCAATAGAACTGTTCAAATATAATATTTGTAATTTTAAGTTGATCAATCTGTGCTACTAGTCTGGTTTCCCGATAGTAGGCTAGTAGCACAACAAACTATTTCTTGTAATGCTTATCAAGTTTCTCTTAAATGCTTTTCCTTGATAACAAAATGCCGAAATCACAAAAATTAAATATTAATAAGATAAGAAGCTTAATTATTCTAAGATATTTTTTTGGTTGTAATTATTATCTTGAAATCAGCTCAACTCACCAACATCCATGAAGGTTGTTGAAGATGTCACATAATTTGACTCATTATCTATTTGTCCACATGGCTTATTGAATCCCTAATTTGAGGAAGGAAACACTTTCAAAGTCTTATTTATTTATAATGTAACTATTGTTTTAAAGGGTTTTTTGAATATTGTGTTTTAAAATCCTCTCATTGATGTAACACCCCCACACCATCCTATTAGGGTGATGCTAATTTCACTATTATTTAAATCATCATAACATAGCTAAATACATATGTATAATATGAAAAAAAAAGATAATAATGTGCGTAAAATGTCATAAAATATAAACAACAAAGCATATCGAATACTTATTTGATAAAACCATCTACTAGTTGTAGACCTCAGATGTACCACCTAGCCAAAGGCCATGGAACTCCATCTCTCTCAACAACGTGTCACCCCTAAGACAAGGCATGAATCCATAATGCAAACAACTACCCAAGCTAGGTACATGTCAAGCGTCAAATATGAATAGGGCCAAGGTACCAAGCCTCAATACCCTCCAACCAATAAACTCACATCCCCAATCAACCCACACAACCCAAGGTAGTGTACCGTCTTATTTTCACCTGTAATCCATCAAGTCATCCCAATACTGATCCAGATTGGATCCTTATATTTTTTTTTCACCCATCCTAATGCTTTCATAAAGAAAAAAGTGGAGGGATCAACTCATGGGACCATTTTTACTAGTGGTACCCAGTTTCGAAAAACAGGGACTGAAATCCTTCGGGAGCATTTTGAGGAATAAAATAATGGTTTTTGGGTTAAATGGTTGTTGTTTTATCATAACATTTAAATTTATATTCTATACATAGAGACCTCTCCAACAATGCAAGAATCACATCAATCGAAGTTTGAGTGTGAAAGTTATGCCACTAAGAAGTTGACCTTCCTGTTTCACCACCATAATTCGAGAGGATGCCATTTCAACCCCCATTATTTATAAAAAGATGTTAGCCATGTGATTATTATGTAAAGGACTCTAAAAAATTCCATATTGTAACTATGGTTAAGAGTTGAGGTAGTCAAATGTAACCACTAGGAGGCAGTCAGGTTGTGTTATAACCAGACCACTAGGAGGAAAAGGGGTTCCATCATTTTGAGTGCATTCGTTCCATAGATGAGAAAAAATAACCAAGAGGGTTAGGAGGTAGAGCACATAGAGAGGATTTTTGCACTATATCAAGCCATGGGCAACATACCATACTTATTTTCACTCGTAGCCATATTTCCTTTCAGAGAAAGAGAGCAAACCTGCCTCACCTTCCAAATGAGTTTTTCTCCAAAAAGAGTTTCGTAGAGCGAAATTTGTGCCAAATGTTGGTGAGAGATTTTTTTTTCTTTGTTCTCTATTTTCTTCATAATTTTAAATTCACATGCATGCAATATTAACAATAAATCTAAAGATCCAGAAATCGATTAAAACTGTAATAGTGTAGAATTTCATATTTTAAATATAATTGTATTAGATTTGTTATGACGAATTGTCAAATGGAATATCCATTACAGATCAAATACCCTCCAGGGTTTCCACCTCGAGTCGACCAGGGATGTCTTAAATCCATTTGCATTTTATAAGTTCATCTTAATCTTAGGCGTCTCCAAGTACCCTCTAAGACCATATAGGACACATGTCCCTACACTTCTCCCTCCATGCTCTAGCCTTCCCTGAGGCATTCCAAGGAGAATCACACTCATACCTATACCCACCAAGGTTCCTCAAGGTACAATAGCCAAGGATCCTTTGGTTCTACACAAAACCAAGTTTGCAATCATGCGTGAAGGTTTTTTCTTTACCCCGTCTAATGCTTTATGCAACCCTTGTTGCACCAGCAAGTCCCTAACTTTCAGTTTCCACAATGTGAAATTGTTCTTCCCGGTGAACTTCTCCACCTCGAAATTTGCATTCGTCATTTTGGCCATTTCTTCCTACATTCCAAACTAAAAACATGTGAATAGAGTATAAATTTTTGGATCATCACAATCAATGATGGGCGGTTTGTCTTCATTAGGCATGCCTTATTTTCCTAATCTGTGATCATCTACAAGTAGTAGTGCCAAGATCCATGATTTAAATACATATCCAGATATAAATTAATGTTGTAAACAACAATTTTTTAGAGTTCTCAAGGTGTATTCCCATCCTATAGAATCTAATTATATTGTTGTACGTCAACCATCAATATGTATTGGGAAATTAGTACCAAATTCTTCTGAAATTGACATCATGTACATGTCACCACTCAAGGATAAATATATCCACAAGATATTTATAACCACCATATGTATACCATGAATTTGGATGACAAACTCCCAAGATACATCAAAGTGCTAACATTAATCATAGGTGGTTGGTACATTATACGAAAACACGATAAACATTGGTAGCACCGTACTCAAAATTTAATTTAGTCCCATCACATGTTCAACCATTTCTCTAAAATGATCCCAACGAACAAGGATGTTGAAGTAACGCAAAGTGAACTTCATTATCATGATGCACAAAATCAATTATATGAATATAACCATCAGTTATCCACTTTGATTCATCAACCAAATTGTGCATCCATGAAGGGACAACCACACCAATGACAATTTATCATAAAAGAGAAATGAATTTCCTCCCATCCAAAATACCAAAGCATAAGTACCATCTTCATGAATTAGTATCCACAAGGGGTCTTCTTTAAGCTCTAACACACTACTCTTCCACAAGAATATATATAATTTGAACTTTGTCCTTGTAGGTCATCTTTTGTTCACGAGGAGAATTGTTGGAAAGACATTTTTTTTTTACTGTTGTTTGACTTATCTTGAATTCATAGATCAAATTTTGAGAACAACAAATGGAAGAACATGTATGTATCTATTACGAAATACACCTACAAGGAGGGCCCTTTTCCATCCTTATTTATTATGTAAGTATATGCTATTAACAAACCCAAATCATTTTTGTCTAAAAACCTTTGACTAACTCAACATGCACTTGCTTTGTAATAAATCATTTTTCTTAGCATAGTACATCATATAACCTTGTTAATTTCTAACCGCTCTCTCACTAACTCGAGAAACCCAAGCATCCTCACATTTGTACCACTGATCACTAAGCATTAGATATGATACACAGTGCCATGCATTCAACTTATTGGTATGTGTAATAACAGTAGATATCAACACCATTTAATCTGAGCTTCTTGTTCATCACAAAAAAAAAGGTTTTCTCTCTTCCTCAGAGATCTCTTATTCTACTCTTTTGCATTCCATCTTCTCATGATTTTCATCTTCATTTGATGGTATATCAACCTCTTCATTAAGGGCTCTAGCATAATTTATCTCACATGATTCCAATGCACCCTTCCTTGTGTTAGTGCCATCAACTCCATCATCACCTAGAGCACCAACAAGGCCTCTTTCCTTGGTGGTATCCCCTGACCTTTGCATCATTTGTACTATAGAACATTCAATTATTCGTCATAAGGTTGTGCCTTAATATATACTCGTGCCATTGAAACAACACAATCATTGGCTCCAAAATGAGTCTCAAACCATATATCAACCATATGTTGTTTCTAACTACAAAAATTGGATATATCCTCTACAACTTGCACTTGTACAAGATATCCAAATCAGTTTCAATAATTTGATCTAGGATTCTCAGAAAACCTATGTTTTATTCCAACCATTGGTCCATAAGAGCCTAATGTAGATGCATTAATCTCAAATGGAGTTGAAACTGATCTATCCCCAAGAACCCCATTCAGTCCTACCATTAATGATTGACATAGTGTTTCTCTAGTGGATCCTATCAAATGAATGGTACCAATATCACTATCACAAAACTTAGCATAAAATTATTCATTTATTGATACAACTCATATGGATCAAAATTTCAAATTCTCTTGCACATGATAACATATTTCATGGTAGAGTGTTTCCACATAGTGTGATATCCATTTGTGTCTTAAGAAGACAAAACATCCAAAGGAACAATTATTCCTAGAGTTTCATTTAGCAATTCAATACCTAAGATCATATATTGTTGCTATATCTTATTTTTCTTCTCTAATCCACCAATAATTCGATCACTGGTAGCCTCAAAGTGATCCATTGTTATCTACTTCTTATAATGCCTTGCAACTATAAAATCTACTTCATTACAGACATTTTGAATGTAAGCACTAGCTAAACCAGGAATTAATGGAGACAATGTTGAGAATAAAAGGATAATGCTTGATCAAGCTTATTTTTTGTAAGTATAACAAAAATATTTGTTCCTTGCCTTTTATATTGAGTTGCTCAATGGGATGTTGGCCATCAAATTAACCAATTCTTAGAAGTTTATTTAGTATGTCAAGTTGTTTAGTCTCTTCAAAAAACACTACTTCATCAGTTGTTCCAAATCCATCTATCTAATTAAAAAAAATATTTCTAAGTTTGTTAAAAAAAGCTTTTTCAGCAACTTTTCATAGCCAAAATTTCATGTAACCAATTTAAAATCTTGTCCAAATTTCACCATACAAAATGAAAACCATAAAAATAAATAAAAAAATAAAAAATTATTAAAATAAAAATAAAAATAAAAAAATCACGAGTGTGCTTACCATGTCGGCTTTGGAACAACCTTCTATGTTGATTTAGTTAATATAAAATAATGTAATTTATCTTTTTTCCCCAGAATTTTAATTAAAATGTCACTGAAGTGACAAATTTAAATCGTCAAACTCATTAATATTGAATATCAAGAACTTTTCAGAATTCTTAATTCATTAATATATTCAAAATGCATTTAAAATAATCAAGAATAATAATTTTCCTAAATATTATATCATCTTATTATCCCAAATTCATTTAAAATAATCAGGAATAATAATTTTCCTCTATATTATATCATCTTTTTATCCCGGTTGGGAAGGATATAACACATGTCTTTTAATTAACCAGTTTTTGACTTAAAAATTAAATGACATGTCATGACAATGTATAAGGTTAACATTAGAAAACAAATTTCATTTATTTTTTTAATATTTTATTTTTGTTTATTTAAAATTTAATATTTTATTTTTGTTTATTTAAAATTTTATTGGTTCACTTCGTTTTGGTTTTATTGTTCAATGATGAATGACGTACTATAGAAAGTTCATAATTATTTTTAGCATTTTAATTTCTAATTATTATTTAATAATAATTGAAAATTAAAATAATAAAAATGACTATGAACTTGAATAATAATTTTTAACTAAAATGTATTCTCTTTTTTTAGAAGAAAAAAAATCACTGTATATTTATGAAAATAAGCAGTACATAATTGAGACATTGGGATTTGTATGTATGATGAAGAGCCAAGATTGCATCCTGTATATAACAAATCGTGTATATGACTTTATAAATCCGAAAAACTACATCTTAAGACTATTAGTCTTATAGAGACCCACATGTAGTATCACTATTAAAACATAATGATACTGTGTTCCCGAGATGTCAGTGTTTTAGAACCTGACAATCTACATTCCCTGGATGAAACTGCGATTGCGTCTCCAGAGAGAGAGCTCAACCAAATATTTGAGTTTATGCAGATACCACTATGTGGATGAAAATAGGAGACCAACAGCGATTGTATAAAGAGCTATATATTTGTAGACAAAACTCGCTCGCTTGTAAACAACCATATGGTGCCACGCTTGCTTGCAGAGGGTAATATTTGCCATTGAAGATGGAAAGGGATAAAAAACGAAGGGTACCCTTTTATCTGTTTCTTGCTTCCTTTTTATCTGTTTCTTGCTTCCTATTGTGAACCGGTGCCGAGTATGAAAAGTCCATTTGATTATATAGGAAGAGACGCTGCCCTTACAACTATGATCACCTCCCAGAGGCATAATTGGAATATGTAGAGTATAAAAGTAGCAATACAAACAGTCAAGGATCCGCTTCTGGCTTGATAGTTGATGATAAATTAAATGTATTCTCATTAATTGTTTTAATCAATACGAAAATATTTATAATTAGAAATTTTAAAATTTTAAAGTCAAAATATTAATAAAATTAATTCAATTGGAAGGTAAAATGAATACTATAATATATATGAGATTCTTAAAAAAAAATTGTGGTGAAATCTTGATTTGTGTTATTTAAATTGTTTTTTTGATTGTATATATAGATTTAACATTGTGAAAAATCTTTAGAACACTTCTATTATGCAAGATTTATCCATTAAACTTGTGATTTCAATAAATTTTTACAAGATTTTAGAAAAATTAAATCAAAAAAATAAAAAAATAAAAACTTTCAAAAAATCTCAATAAAAACAATTAATTAAAAAAATATTATTTATCTATAATTTTCAATAATCAAATTACAAAAATAAACCAAAACGAAAAAAACTTTCGAAAAATCTCAATAAAAACCATTAATTAAAAATATATTATTTATCTATAATTTTCAATAATCAAATTACAAAGATACCAGAAACCTCTAGTCGGCATATGTGGGTTCGGAGGAGTCTACGTCGACTAATCACAAGAAAAAGGGTCTGACCTTCGAACTATAGTTGAGGTCGACAGCAAACCTACTCTGGTGGGACCTGTCGACTTGCTCTGGTGGGACCTGTCGACTTGCTCAGGTGGGACCTATGACTTATGGCTTGGAAATCTGGATTAAGAGATTATAATGATTTTTGTTGCGGTTGTCTGAAAAATTTATATAATAATCTAGAAATTTCTGTAAGATTATGAAAAATTATGGTAAAGATTTTTGGAAATTTGAGTTATAGTAGTTAAATTTCAGTATTTTGGGTGTTGTAAGAGTTTTTCATAGTGCTGAATCTATTTCCACCATCACAAATACAATTCAAACACTCCAAACTATTCTATTGCTTTGGTAAACAACTCCATATTTAAAAACATAAAAACATTCATGACACAGCTAAAACTGCAAATAAAAAGTCGGTTATTTATAAGCTTGTAATGCTGCCTTATCGCCATTGGAAAGCAATATCCAAGGATTTTATAAGTGGACTTCGGATCACAACAAAATTGGAATTGGAATTGGAATTGTTCCAATATACGGTAAGTGTATATTGATAAAATGACCTTGCTATATACATGAAGCAGAAAAAAAGTTTTTAACCATCCATAGTTTAGTGACCACAATATTAACGATAAAGAGATCGATTAAAAATCATAGTTAGCTTTTAAATGGTTTTAAATTACTTTGAATGTTTATGAACTAAGTTGGTTGAATGTTTATTAAAAAATATATGATCTGGACAATAATAGGTATTATTTTATGGGAGATTGGCCTCATCTTTAGGAAGAAAAACACGTGTTTAACATAGAGGGAAAGGCATGGAAACTCTTTAAGAAGGCATGCCTACTCTTACTCATGGTTTCTCCTCCACCAACATGCGCTCCATCTAACCTAATAATGTAAAATATTTCACAATCAATTAAATAACACAGAACTAACCTTTGTTCTTCCCCATCAATTCAATATATATTCGCAATAGAGATGCCCCTCTCCTCTATTTAAAAAATAAACGAAAAGCATTTATGTGGCTTCTCATGTGTCTCTGGTTTGATGACGTCAATAGTCTGGTAAAGTTGTTCTAGCTTCAAATTTTAATTTCAGTGAAGAGGCTTTATTATGCCTATCATATCTTTAGTAAATGGAGAAGTCCTATTTTGAGACAAACTAGTCCTATTTTGAGACAAATTAGAAATGAAAACAATACCAAAAATGGACATTTAGAAATCTAATTACACAAATAAAATAAAAAATAAAGTAAAAAAAGATGAATTGTCTTTTTATGATTCTCTTTTTGGGTTAAACAACTTGGAGCCCATGAGAAAGCTTAATCCTAAAATCTGAAATAAAGAAAATGGTGCAATTGAAATATTGAATAAAAGACCAATACAATTCATCAATTCCATGACAGCATATTACTGTCAAAACCATTGGCTATTTAGAGAAAGCTAGAATGTTAAGAGATTAAAAGAAATAAATACCAACCTTCATTCTGATTCCTTAGAAGCTTCATAATCCTTGGCATGAGTTTCTGCAGGGGATTAACATAACAAAGTAAATAGTGAGCAACCGGTATTTACGATCACTTTGCCATGTAAATATTTTGGAATGTGGGACAAATAATTTGGAATCTCGATTTGATGTCCTCGAAGAAGAATTTGATTCGAGATTATTCAAATTGTCACCTCAAAAAACAAGCCACTTAGAATTATTTGAGGATCGAGTGCAGACTTTTCACTTCGGTTAGATATATCTGAGTCTTGAGTCAACAGAATAGCTCAGACGGCCGTGGAGTGTTTGAATTGCATTTTTGATAGTGAAAATAGATTCAGCACTATCAAAAACTTGTAAGTCACCCAAAATACTGAAGTTTAACAATTGTAAACAAGATTTTGATAAATCTTTCTCCAAATTTATCAAATTTTTTTCCAAATTCTAAATTATTCTGTAAATTTTTTTACACTACAACTATCAGATGATCACTCCAAATAAGTATATGTTTTTAAGTTTATGTTCTATGACTTCCAACAACCAGTCAATTTCTTCATTACCGTCTGTCGCGTCAGTGAGAAAGCAAGTGGGGCCATGTAGTGCCAGATACCTTACATTCGATAAAGTAAGAATCGTCACGCTCAAATTCCTATATATGCAACCATACCTTATTACGAGACAGACGTACGTGGCCGTCTTTTAACCACGGAGCATTACAGGTCAAGATCAGTGGCTGAATTTTTAATTAGCAAAAGGAATTGACCAGTATTGATACTTTGATTAAGTTCAATCTGATAAGGTCATTCTATTTTGCTTGGAACATTGGTTTTTTTTTAATATTTAACTAAAAATTAGATTGGAGAGTATAAAGTTAACTTGGGAAAAAAAATTAAATTATTTTTTAAAATATTTTATTTTTATTTTTCTTGTGTTTTATTGGTTGTGATTGTTGTAGTGTCGTGTAATGATTGCAATATGATTAAACTATTTTTTTCGAGAGAAAAAAAACAACATTCTTGTATTGATAAACAATAAAAGACATTACATGTTCATAGATTTGATAAGCAACAATACTCCCTAATTGTCTTAAAATACTAAGAAACATGATTCTAAGTGTACATGAAGGATCATGGAAAAAACAGAAAGAAACATAACCAAATTGTCAAAATGTCCAGCCAGACTACTAGATGAAGACGCTAGAACCAAATAGTCTTGCATCACGCAAAGAGAGCCCATAAATGTAGCTTGTAGATGAAAACATACATAAAATAAAGTGCCGAGGGGATGAGTTAAGATGCACCCGTCAAATGGTGAAATGCCCCGAGCTATTAATAAATCCATTGAACAATATGTCAAACCACATCTGCCTTGCCCGGATAGCGGTTCCTTGCTTGGAAAGGACGTCCGACAAATGATTATGCTCCCTGAATATATGACAAATGAGATGGAAGGAAAGGAGGCTAACATGGCCCTAATTTTCTCCATCCAACGGATAATACAAGGGACTGCTAGCGAAGATTTCGTATTGACACAATCTATTTATCTTCGAGTCCCCATCCATCGGAACTACTCAACATCCAACCATGAGGCACATCAAATCGCCCCTCACAATGCCTATGCTCGAACATTAGAGCCATATCCCCCTTACCAATAGAAGTGATAGGCCATAGTATGATTGCATTTTATTATAGTTCCACACCCACACTCCCCATTTGCAACAACACTATCAAAAAAACCAATTGGGAAGTTATTCTTGAGGTTTTTATATTAACATCTGTGGATGTGATTGGTAGGTCTCCAAGGGCCAATCTCCATAAAATAGGTTGCAATGTATATAGCAGTTGTCCTCAAATCTGGGGGATTGTTCTAAAAAATGTTGTCATTCCTACTTCGCCAAATTCTCCAGCAGATATATATAGTGGAAGAGCCCTGAAAGCTCAATTGTGGAGAGACCAACTTTGTAGGCATGCTACAATAGATGTTTTATCCACTGATGAATTGCTATTTAATATATTAGATAGCTCCTCCTGTACTCAGATAAAAAAAAAAGGGCAATTTAGAAATAGATGATTCACCTCCTCAGATTTCAATCTGCACAGTGGATAGAGCCCTGGCCCTACGAATCCTCTCTTTGCTAAATTATCCCGGGTGAGGATTCAATTATGGAACACAAGCCAAATGAAACATTTTAATTTTGTTGGAGCATCCCATCCCCACATATAGGCCAACCATTTGGAACCAGGGTCCTCTTGATTGCAATTTATGACAAATGAATAGACCTCCTTAGTAGAGACGAATTCCAAGATGAATGTTGGGAAAAACATCCTAGTGGGTGTCACTTTCGGTTTATATGGCTAAGGAAATTGACAAGGGCAAAGAGGCATTTTTTGACATTTATTATGAAAATAATGGAAAATAGGAGAAAAGGAAGGTGAAAGGTCACAAATTTGCATGAGATGGAAATTGAAGGAAAAATAGAGGAAAATGAAGAAAATGGAGGCCTCAATGATAAAGAGTGTTTTGAGGATCAGTTCATGGCTTTTGTTAGTGTTAGCTTTTGTGAGTTCAATTTTGGAGCTTCTTATATTCTCTCATTCTCTCACACATAGAGCATTCTTGGAGAATGCTTGGAGCATTCTAGTCTCACTTGGATTTGGAGGAAGAAGGAAAAGGAAAGAAGGAGAGCGCAAGGGAACAGGTGGATCAATGGCTACAACTAGATTTCTTTGAAGATATCAAGTTGCACATGTGATCTCCTTGCTACTTTTTGCATGCATGTGGTTTCATGGTTATGTGTTGTCATTGGCATGGAGGATTGCTTGGATTGATAGTGGTTCTACTTAGCCTTGACGTTTCCTAGATAACCACGGTGTTGTGGGTTTTCCCTTTTTTTTTCTCATTGGTCTTCATGTTCCTTATGGCTATGGGCTGAGTTATTAATTCTTGGAGCCTTGGTTGGAAAAACGCTCTAAAATCCTTAAAACAACTTGGGTTGAGTTACTAGTCTTGGAAGCCTTGGTTCGAAAAACGGTCTGGAGCCCTTGGTGGGTTGAGTTTCTAGTCCTGGAGCCTTGGTTAGACAAACACTCTAGAGCCCTCTGATAGCTGTGGATTGATTTATTTGACCAAGATTTGTTAAAAAGGCTCATTGTGCTCTCAAAGTCGAGAAAAATGATTGTTCGGGTTAGGATTGGGGTTCGAACAAAAATATTGATAAAAAAAGGCTTTTTATAGCCAAATTTTGTTTTCGAGCTTATGCAGATTGTTCTATTAATTTTTATAAAAAATATTAGCCCCCAAGCACCAATCTCCAAACCTGGCTCGTTGCTTTGAGGTGTTTTCTTAGTCCATTTCAAGGAAATTTACCTGTTTTCAACTGAAGAATAGGAGAGTTTCTAGAATTGTTAGAATTTTTGGTGTTTTTTGGAGAGGAGTTTATCATTGTTCAAGGTTCTTTCCTTCATTTTCCTTATGCTACACATAGCAGGCGTTGCACACAGAAACAAAGGATACATAGAATGACTTCATTCCACTTACAACCAATAACCTAGAAACAAAAGATACATAGAATGACTTCATTCCATTCACAATCAATAACCTGGAAAGGCAATGGAAACAAAGGATACATAGAATGACTTCATTCCACTTACAATCAATAACCCGGAAAGGCAATGGTATAAAAGGGAATTGTGGTGGAATTAGTCCTCAAAATAATTCTTCACCTATGTATGTTGTAGCAGATTGATACGATGGGGCCCAATTCTATTGCAAAATAAAAATCCTATACAACTAATGGGGTAGGGTTCCAACTAGTGCTAAAGGTGAAACATAATGATTGTCCAGGTTCTCTTGCTCCAATGAAATAGGGGAAATGTTAAGTTTCAGATAAACACATATTGAAGAATTGTCATGGAATGAATGATATCCGTATGAGATAAAGCACATGAACATGTTCACTTGGCCAAAGTCCAAACACAAAGAGAACTTAAGGATGAAGTCCGTGGACATCAGCATGATCAACGTAGGTGTTGTATTCTCATCTCTTTACATTAGTATTGAAAAGGATTTTCCATATACAGAGTGTCAAAAGTATCTGAGTGAAACAATCACCAAAAATATTTATGTAGGGCCCTGAGTGAAATATGTCAGCGGTAGCAGAACGATAAAGGTGTATAAGAGTTAAGGTGATATTTCAGGGTAAGTTCAAATGAGACAGATGATCGATTCATGCCAATTGACACACAAGCGAGTACCAAGTCCGAGCTCCATACGCAACGTCGAACCACATTTGGGCTTGAACTGTCAAATTTTCCTTTATGAAGTACGTATCAAAAATGCGTTTAACACGATATCGTATAACATGGTGAGCTTTTTTATCTCCATATGTGTGAGTGTCAACATTTTCTAACATCTCATCATTGACATTAATTTCATCTGTACATATTCGAATGAATAGTACATAATAAGTTTTCATATTCAATAAATAATTAAATTAATAAATATGTATAATTTCAATAATACGTGCATGTGTTTAACATATATATATATATATATATATATATATATATATATATACCTTGTGATTCAATTTCTTCACTTGAATATCTTTCAACATTTTCACCATCTTCAATCATTGGTTCAATATCTCTTTCACTTTCTTTTTCAAAATTTTGTATCTCATCATCAATGTTTTGAGGAATATCTCTTTCTTTCTATTTACATTGCAAAATATTTTTCAAATTAGTTCATCAAATAAAAATTAAGCTTGAACACATTTTACACTAGGAAAATTTTAAATATCAAATTCATAATATTTACATTTACATACCTGCTTCAACTTCTAGTTGAGGTTGATTTTCCCTTTCAATATTTAAGAGTGTTTTTCTCTTTATTTTGCGATTCTCTCCCTTGTTCTCTACGTTTCTCAAGGTCTCTTGTTCAATCATATTTTCTCGCGCAATTCCTTTGATTTCCCATGATAATAGAGTATGAAGTTCTAAAAATTTCCTTCAAGAATTTCGACAAAAACTCAATTAAAAAAAACATCACAAAAGATTTAATTTAAAAAAAAACTCATTTTAAATTTTTTGCAAAAAATACATACTTTAATCCAAAACACTTACTTCAAAAAAAATCCGAGAAAAAAATGTCTTATAAAAATGAAACGAATCTCAAAATATTTCCTTCCAAGTTCTGCAAAAAAAATTCATTTAAAAAGTTCGGCAAAAACTCATTTAAAAAAATCATTATAAAAGATTTACTTCAACCCAAAACACATACTCTAAAAAAATATCACTTCAAAAAATACCTCCAAAAAATGTCCATTGAAAATTAATTCCAACTTCTTAAAAAATGCCACTTTAAATACTTCAAAAAAGCCTCTAAAAAAATATCACTCTAAAAAATACTTCCAAAAAATGTCCTTTGAATATTAAGCCTAAAAAGAGTCCTTTCGAAATTAAGTCCAAAAAATGTCTTTTGGAAATTAAGCCTAAAAACCTCTAAAAAAAAATACATTAAAAAAAATGTCCTTTGAAAATTAAGCCCAAAACCTCTAAAAACAATGAAAATTAAGCCCAAACCATCTAAAAACAAAATACCTTAAAACCAAAAAATTTCTTTTGGAAATTAAGCCCAAAAACCTCTAAAAACAAAATAAATCCAAAAAAAAGTTCTTTGAAAATTAAGTCTTAAACTTCTAAAAACAAAATACTTAAAAAAAAAACCAATGAAAGTTTAGCCCAAAACTTCTAAAAACAAAATACCTTAAAGAAAAACAATGAAAATTAAGCCCAAAACCTCTAAAAACAAAATACCTTTAAAAAAAAATGAAGCACAAAAAACATCCAAAAAATGTATCACATATCTCCAAGAAATGTCCTTTGAATGTACCTCCAAGAAAAGTCCTTAAACCCAAAACAATCATTTGCAAAAATATCTTTTGAATGTACCTCCAAGAAAATTCCTTAAACCCAAAACAATCATTTACAAAAATGTTATTTGAATGTACCTCCAAGAAAAGTCCTTAAACCCAAAACAATCCTTTGCAAAATTAGACCTTTGCAAAATCAGATCAAATGAAGAAATGTGCGAAATTATGCGAAAATAATGAATGCTTTTACGTCAATTTATATTGCCGCAAAATACCTTTTTTAGAGGGGCTTTGTTGTATTTTTCGGCCGACAGAAAGTCAAGTAAATGTTCGGCCGAACTTTTATAATAAATTCGGCTGAACTTTTGTGTCGTTAAACTTAACGGGCTGCCGGAGCAAAAAACAATTCGGCTGAACTTTTTAAAAAGTTCAACCAAACTAACACGTCTGCAATTACGCAGAGCCAAGCTTTAAATACATATCTTCAACTTTGCACTGATTAAACTCCATGAAACGTTTTAAAATATTGGGTTGAAAAAGATTTTATAGACATATATTATTTAGATATTTATTTTGCGTCTCTCAACATCTACAAATTGTACAACGAAAATGAACTTTAAATACTCAACCATAACACAAATTTTTAATGTGATCCTCTTCCAAAACACACCCAAACAGGTGACAAAATCGACACCAATTCAAATCAACAAAACAATGCTCACAATACTTCATGCTTTCCAACCAATCCCTTCTTGTTTTCCTCCTAGATTCTCTTTGGTAGAAATGATACAAGGCTTCCACATCTGATTTCATTACATCCAACACACAAATATGCTCATCAATAAAATGAGGATGGAAGCCATGTTTCTTATCTAGCCTTTTGCAAATATCTATTGATGTCATGTGTAAAATTGTTTGTCAATTTTGTTTGAATTTTAATTGTTTGATATCATTTAATATTCTTCCATTGTATTCAATATGTTTTTTGTGCTTTTGTGATACATTTGGGTTTGTATTCTGTTGTTGAATGAATTTCAGTTTATAATATGTGAGGGTTTTTATATTTGTCCTTGGGTTTGTATACATGGCTTTATAATATATATCCCATGGGTTTAGTATTTTCCCTTATGTTTATAATTGATTGGCACTATTCTAGTAATTGTTTCACTTTATTTTTAGTTGGGTTGACCAATGTAATTGTTCACATTCGTAGGTTCAACTGTGGTCAAATCTGGTCAAACATGTTTATTTAAGGGTTTATAGTATTTATCTTGGGGTTTATATACCTTGGAATTATAATATTTATCCGTTACGTTTAATATTATTCACTTGGGTTTATAATCCCTTGGGTTTTTGGTATCATCTGTTGGGTTTATTATTTCTTTAGGATTATAATATTTACCCTAGGTTTTATATACCTTGGTTTTATAATATTAACTCCTTGGGTCAAATATTATTCCCTTCAGTTTACAATACCCAGGAGTTGTAGAATTAATCACTTGGGTTTAAAATAATAATATTTATTAATAATAGTAGTAATCTCCTTACTAGATATTTAGTAACCCAAGGGATTGATTTTGTAAACCCATAAGGTTATGATTAACCCCTTGGGTTTATATTTCCCTTTGGATTATAATCCCTTAGATTTATAATTCCTTGAGTTTTTAGTATTAAAACCCCAAGGGATTATAAACCCAAGATTTTTTATTGTGAGAAGGATTGTCTTTTTGTACAACCTAACATTCTCAACCATGGTCAACCATGGTTTAATGTCGCATAATGACATAGATTGTCTCAATAGAAAAGTCAACCATAGACAACCATTGTCCCATGTCGCATTGTGACAAAGCTTGTCCCAAAGGTAGTCAACCATAGTCCAACTTCGCATTGTAAAAAAGATTTCGTGAATACGAAAATAAACCTTGGTCAACTATGGTCAAACATGTTTATTTAAGGGTTTACAATATTTATCTTGTGGTTATATACCTTGGGTTTATAATATTTATCCCTTTGGTTTAATATTATTCGCTCGATTTTATAATCCCTTGGGTTTTTGGTATTCATCCCTTGGGTTTATTATTTCTTTGGGTTTATAATATTTATACAAGGATTTATATACCTTAGTTTTATAATATTAATTCCTTGGGTTAAATATTATTAGCTTGGGTTTACAATATCTAGGGGTTGTAGAATTAATCACTTGGGTTTAAAATAATAATATTTATTAGTAATAATAGTATTAATATCCTTACAAGATATTTAGTAACCCAATGGATTGATATTGTAAACCCAAGGGGTTATTATTAACCCCTTAGGTTTATATTTCCCTTCGGATTATAATCCCTTGGGTTTATAATTCCTTGGGTTTTAAGTATTAAAAGCCCAAGGGATTATAAACCCAACATTTGTTATTGTGTGAAGGATTGTCTCTTTTTACACCATCACATTCTCAACCATGGTTCAATGTCGCAAAATGACATAGATTGTCTTAATATCAAATTCAACCATGGTCAACCATTGTTCCATGTCGCATTGTGACAAGGATTTTCCCAAAGGTAGTCAACCATAGTCAACCATAATCCAACTTCGCATTGTAAAAAAACTTGGGCAAATATGAAAATCAACCTTGGTCAACTCTGGTCAAACATATTTATTTAAGAGTTTATAATATTTATCTTGAGGTTTATATACATTAAGTTTATAATATTTGTCCCTTGGGTTATTATTATTCACTTGGGTTTATAATGTTATAAACCCCAGGGTTCTTAAACCCAAAGTGTTACTAGATATTTGTTAGGTAAACATGACTCGGGGTAGAGTCAATGTGGACTAGGGTAAACAGTGGTGGTTTTGGGGCACATGGTTTTGTGCACCCATAGTTTTCAGCTCATAGTATTGCATGTAATGGAGCCTATAAAAGGCTGGGAAGACTTCATTGTAATGGAGGCCTGGAGGTGAGTGGTGAAGGCTCACTTGGCTGGATTGGCCAGGGTTTTGGCCAATGCTAATGAAATTTCATTAGGATGGGTTTTCCCCGGAGTTTGGGGTTTTTCCCGGTTAAACATTTGTGTTTATGTTAATGATTTGTTGCTGACCTTTTATGTTTATTTCTCTGAGAAAATTCTTTACTGTTTTTCGCTGTTGGAGGAGCGCACAGTGGAGGAGGGCACTATTCAACCTGCGCGGTGGAGGTGGAGCTGCGTTCATAACGTTGAAGTTGTATACCTGCGTGCAGTTTTTTGTGTATGCGTGGAGCTGGACAGCGTTGAATGGCGGCGTTGAAATACATTTGCTGTACTGGAGAGGCATCAATGACACGGAATGCCGGTATTTAAACAGCACTGCGAAAGTCTGCGTGGGAGCGTTGAATGGCAGAGCCGAGAGTCCGTTGGTGATAAATCCACGTGGGAAGTTGACTTGACCGAGAGTTATCATATGGCATCGCTGTAAGTGTTACAACGGATCCTTCTTCAGATGTATTAATCAGAAAACAGACGTGAAGTTACGTTACTATATCTCCAGTAACAAATCGGTTTTTATTACAATGTTTTTTAAAAAAAAAAACAGAACACATCGATTTTATGCCATCGTTTTTGAATTTTCATTATATGCCTCATTAAAAATCAAATGGTAATTTCCTTTTAAAAGTGCATATGTTAAATCGATATGTTAAATCGATTTAAAAAAGAGAGTTTTTTTTTAAAAGTGTGGCATAAGGTCTGGTATATCGATTTGGAGTTTTGATTTAAAAAAAAAAAAAGGTCGATTTATAAAGTCGATTTATACGATTTTTGTTTTATTACAAATCGTTTTGTGTACCATTAAATGGTGATATTGAAATTCAAATCGATTTATTCATATGCCTTTTGCATATATTTGAGTGGTGGCACTTTATTGTTTGAAGTGAAAGGCATTTTTTTAAAGGCAAAGGTCAAGGATAATTTTTTTTTTAAAAGGCAGTGAGAGGCACTTAAAGGAAGGCAAGGGCAATTTTTTTTTTAAAAGGCATTTTTTAATTAAAAGGGGCATTCTTTATTTTGAAAATTGGTTCTGGAGATTACTGTGTTTTTTGCTGAAGCAAGATGACGAAAACTCAAAGTGTCCGTTTTGAGATCGAGTTTGACGATGTGGCTGGAGCCTTCTTGTCTGAGGAGACGAGGAAGAAGTCGAATGCAGACACCTCTACATCAGAGGTAATGATGGCCAGAGGTCGCTCGAGAGAGAGACACTCCGGGGGTAAGCATAGCAACTCTCGTTCTAAGTCTAAAGGAAAGAAGACAAAGGTGAAATGCTGGCATTGTAGGAAATCTGTTTCAGTTAGAAGGAAGAACAGGGTCAGTTCATGTGTCTACGGTGTCTGAACATGACAGTAGTTCCATTCGCCTATGGCATCAAAGGTTGGGCCATATGAGTGAAAGAGGGTTAAAGATTTTGGCTGATCGCAAGTTACTTCCTAATCTAAGGTCTGGAAAGTTAGATTTCTGTAAGCATTGCTTGTTTGGAAAACAAAGTAAACAAAAATTTAAAACAGGCAAACATACTAGTAAAGGGATACTTGATTATATTCATTCAGATGTTTGGGTTCCAGCTCCTACAGCGTCATATGGTGGTTCGTCGTATTTTGTATCATTTATTGATGACTTTTCTAGGAAGGTGTGGGTCTACATGTTGAAAAGAAAGTCTGATGTTTTTTCAATTTTCAAACAGTTTAGAGCATTGGTAGAAAACAGCACTGGTAGAACAATAAAGTGTTTAAGAACTGACAATGGTGGTGAGTTTACTTCCAAGGAGTTTGACAGCTATTGCAAGGATGCAAGGATCGAGAGACATAAGACCACGGTTTATACTCCTCAGCAAAATGGAGTTGCTGAACGCATGAACATGACTCTTCTAGAGAGAGCAAGGAGTATGCTGAGTAACGCCGGGTTGCAAAAGGAGTTGTGGACGGAAGCAGTGGCAACAGCTTGTTATGTGATAAACCGATCTCCATCGACGGCCATAGACTGCAAGGTTCCGCAAGAGGTATGGAAAGGACACCCTTGTGATTATTCTAAACTCAGAGTGTTTGGTTGTGATGCATATGCTCTATGCCTAAACATCAGCGAACTAAGTTAGATCCAAAGTCTAAAAGGTATATCTTTGTTGGGTATGGTGTTGGAACAAAGGGATATAGATTGTGGGATCCTACTACCCGAAAAATCATCATCAACAGAGATGTAAGGTTTAATGAATCCTCTCTTGTACAGTTAGATGTAGATAATAAATTGAAACAGGATGATGTATTTGATTTTCAGCACATTCAGTTTGACAACACTTCTAATGATATTCATGATGACCATAGCTCAGATACTAGTCATGAACAGGTTTCAGAACATGAACAGGGTTCAGGTTTAGATCATGAACAGGTCTCAGATACTGATCGGCAAGAAGTTCCTACAGGTGGTAGACAGCCAATCGAGGAAGCACCAGAAATAGCCTTAAGGAGGTCGACAAGAATCAAACGACCACCGAGAAGGTATGATGATTATGTTACTTCAGTTGCTTTGACCGCTAACGATGATGAACCTCTGTGCTATCAGGAAGCAATAGAAGGTTCGAAAAGTGACAAGTGGAAAGCAGCCATGAAGGAAGAAATGATGGCCTTGAGTAAGAACGGCACATGGGATCTGGTTGAGCTTCCGAAAGACAGGAAAACTGTGGGGTGTAAATGGGTTTTCAAGCTGAAACGGGTGTGAATGATACGGAGGACAGGTACAAAGCGCGACTGGTTGCAAAAGGGTTTTCTCAGAAAGCAGGCATAGATTTTCATGATATTTTTTCACCAGTTGTTAAAATAGTTTCAATTCGAATTGTGTTAGCGTTAGTTGCTTTGCTTGATTTGGAATTACAGCAACTAGATGTTAAGACTGCATTTTTACATGGAGACTTAGATGAGGAAATTTATATGGAACAACCGGAAGGGTTTGTTCAGCATCGCAATAAGAAATTTGTCTGCAGGCTCAAGAAGTCATTATATGGCCTGAAGCAGTCGCCTCGGCAGTGGTATAAGAAGTTTGATTCTTTCATGTTGAGTCATAAATATGTTAGAAGTGAATATGATCATTGTGTGTATTTCAAGCAATTGAAAAATGGCATGTTCATTATCTTAGTGTTGTATGTTGACGATATGCTTTTAGCAAGCAAAAGCATTGATGAAATCAACAGGTTGAAGACTTAGATGGCAAGGACATTCGATATGAAAGATCTAGGAGCAGCAAGACAGATTTTGGGCATGGAGATTTTCAGAGACAGGAGTAATGGTAAGCTGTGGCTATCACAACATAAGTATGTTGAGAAGATACTTTTGAGATTTGGTATGAATAATGTAGTCATTAATTCCTTTCGTCCCCATTTCCTGTTTCTTCTTGCTTATTTCCTATCACGTATGAAGAAAAGGATTATATGTCTCAAATTCCATCTCGCTTAATGTAGTAGGATGTTTGATGTATGCGTATGGTTTGTACTCGACCGATATATTTCACATGCACTGGGGTTGTCACAGTACATGGCAACTGGTAAAGAACACCGGTCGCCAGTGAAATGGGTGCTTCTGCATTTCTGAGAGGCACAAAGGAAGTTGGCTGTATCACTTACAATAAGAGTAGTGAATTTATTATGAGTATGTTGATTCCATTTGGTGTGTGATTTGGATAAGAGAAGGTCAACTGTGGTACGTCTTTACTGGCAGTGGAGCTATCACCGGATGTCAAAGCTACCTATCATCATACATGATTCATCATCAAGGTAACATCGGGGTTTGCTTCGCATGCTTGCAAAGAGGCGGTTTGGTTGAAAGGTTTGGTTGGTGAATTTGGTAGGTTGCAGGACAACATCAGGTTACTTTGTGATAGTCAAAGTGCAATACATTTGGCTAAGAATCCGGCCTATCATAGTAAATCAAAGCATATTCCAATAAAGTATCATTTTGTAAGACATGTTATCACTGAAAGGGGAGTCTCTCTTGAAAAGGTGCATACAAAGGAGAATTGTGCAGACATGTTCACGAAACCAGTTTTGTTGGAGAAGCTGCGTTGGTGTTTGGCTTCTCTTGGCTTGCAGAAAAGATAAAATAATAATAACAGGGCATCAGGCTAATTGTTGTCAAGGTGGAGATTGTTGAGATTTTCCGTTCTAAATAAAATAGGAAAAATCTCAGTAGGTGACAAAAATTAGGAATTAGTTCCTTGATTAGCTCCAGTTTGTTGGGAGGGAGTTAATGCATGCTAAATTTGAGTTGAGAGGATTTATGAGGCTGTTAGATTCTCCTGCTATATAACAGGTATCCATACGTTTGTTTTGGAGAGAGTGTGTGTGAATTGTAATCTCCTGTTTGAATTAATAAGATTGCCAATGCCCTGTTGTGTGGACGTAGCCCAGGAGGTTTGGGTGAACCACGGTAAAATCACTGTGTCTTCTTGTGCATGATTTATTTGCTGCGTATTTAATTGTTTTGCTGTGTATGATCTCCAACAATATTTACTAACCCCTTGGGTTTATATTTCGCTTCAGATTATAATCCCTTGGGTTTTTAGTATTAAAACCCCAAGGAATTATAAACCCAAGGAAATAATATTAAATCCTACTTAAAAACCCTATATCAACGACCTTAATATTTTTGGTGTGGTTTTGATAGTGCATTAATGTACGTTAATATACATTACTATACATCAATGTAGTTTAACTAATATATGTTTTTGTGAATAAAAATAATGTATATGTACTTACATACATTAATATGCACATTAATGTATATATAGTTAAGTACATTAATGTATATTTCAATACATTAATATACTAATTTACATTAAAATACATTAATATAATAATGTGCACAATAATGTACATTTCATATATATAAATGGACAATATTGTGTATTGATGTGTATGTATAAATGTGGTTGTGCTAGTTTAAGTTTTGATTAAATATTATCGAAATGATATATCTATAGTGAATAAAACAAATTTTAATCAATATAAAATAAAATAGTGTCATTTAAATGTTTTTTCTTTTAATATATATTTTTATTAAATATTATTTTAGTGATAAATTTAAATTATTAGGAAACGAAAAATGGATGAGGTTGATCTAGCATCCATTCATAGATAAATCTGGAATAAATGTGATATGGTCACAAAGAGCTCCCATGGGGCATTAGGAGGCATAAGCATGTTGTGTGATTCAGACCAACTGAAGTTGTTAAGGAGCTACAAGATCAAACATTGGATCACAACTAATTTTCAATGCCTCGCTCTTAATCAGGTATGATCCATTATTAATGTTTACATGCCAGTGCATTTTAGAGAAAAGTAAGATTGTTGGAAATCCCTCCTGATTATCAAGGATTCTGAGTTTGGGGAAAATCAAATTTTGGAGGGGATTTCAATACCATTTTGCATCAGAAAGAGAAAAGGGGAGGGTTGATTATCAGAGATCCTTTTCAGGAGTCCATGGAAGACCTTATCAACACATTATTGCTTATTGATATCAATCCTTCAAGATTTTTCTACACTTGGAACAATAAACAATCTGGTCCTGGGCATGTTGGTGCTAGGATAGATCATTTTTTAGTTTTGGACTCCTTCCACTCTAAAAATTTGTCTCTCCTCTCTTATGTTTTTCCTTGGAATGGCTCTGATGATCGACCTATGAAACTCTCTATGAACCCTCCCCTGAATTTAATCCCATTTTGTTTCGTTTTTCAACCCTCTGATTGCAAAACCATGATTTTATCAATCTAGTGAGTCATTCTTAGAACTAGTTGGTAGATGGTAGCCCTGTTACCAGGGGAAAACAATTAAAAAGTTAAATATGGACATCAAAAATTGGATTAAAAAAGGGAAAGTTGCACACAACCAATCTACTCTCCTGTCACAATATCAAATGGATCAGATTCAATCAAGGGTGGAATTAGAGGAGGTTACCTCGGTGCTTTTACATCAAGAAATGAAGACCTTCCAAGACTACCATACTCATCCCAGGAAGGAAGAAGAATTGTGGAGGCTTAAATCCACAAGTATCTAGCTCCAGGTAGGAGATAAGAACACCAAATTCTTCCATAATCTGTTGGGTATGTGTTAAATTCTTTCGACAGGGAAAAAAAAAATTGGACCCTATTTTTCGGTGGGCGGACCCGCTCATGGTTTTGGGGCATGATGGTTTTCAGCCCTTGGTATTTTGTAGATCCAATTAAGGGAATTGTGGTTATGTTCTAACCGAGGGTTAATGGATTGGGGTTTATGAATGATTCAGCATGTATATATATGTGTTGTAACATTAAAAGGAATATAATGAAAAATCAAGTTGGTAGTCTCGATTTGGGATCCAGGGGAAAATCTCTGTGTATATCCGTTTTATGTTTTATTCTCTCGCTATTGTTTATTTCTTGTTTTTAAGATTCATTTGTAGATAATATTTGTACAGGGTTAAAACCTACATAATCAAGCCAAAAACAGATATAAGAAGAATAACATCTCAGAGATTCAAGTTCAAGGACAAAAGTTGGACAATTTCCAAGAAATTGAAGAGGCAGCGTTTAATAATTATGGCTCCCTATATCGACAGTCTGGTCAACGATCAGAATATGTCAAAAATTATATGTTGGAATGTATCCTAAAATGGTCTCAAAAGAAATGAATGGGAAACTTATTACGTAGCCTATTGTAGAAGAAATTCGCCAAGTCGTATTCTCCTTCCATCGAAATAAGGCTCTGGGACCGGATGGTTTCCTTGCTCTTTTTTACCATAAATTTTGGGAATTGATTCAAAAGGATTTTGTTAGAATGATTGGATACTCTTTGAAACAATTGTGTATAGGAGGTGGTGTCAATTTTTCCTTCTTGGCTTTGATCCCAAAGGAGAGAAATCCTTCCTATTTCAGTTGTTTCAGGACCATCTCTCTTTGTAATGTATCATATAAGATTATCTCCAAACTTTTGGCCTCTCGACTCGAGAAAATTCTTCCAGACATTATTTCTAATAATCAAGGGAGCATTGTTCCCGATAATAGGGAAATTTTTTAAGATGGAAAACTATTTTGAAGTTTAAAAACATTGGCAAATCTCACTAGTTCCTAATATGCAAACTATAAAATGTTTACTGATGTATTAGTAAAATTATTCAAATTTATAATGATGATATATATACTCTCTATATAATTTTGGCTTTTTTTAAGGTAAAATAATTTTATGTTGTAAAATTTGAGTGAATAATTTTTATAAAAAAATGGATTGGCAAATCATTTTATGAAAAACTAACCCACTTGCAAATTTCAACCCCTAAAATTTTCCATGCCCGACAAACGGTTTTTGATAACATCATTATGATTCAGGAAGAGGTAAGTTGGTCTCCTGGTGATCAAGGGATGGTTGTGAAGCTCTATATGGCCAAGACATTTGGTATAGTTCAACACAGTTTCTTATTGGAAGTAATGAAGAGGATGGGATTTCATGACAAGTTTATTCAATGGGTATCACTATGTATCAAAGCTCCATGGATCGCCCATTTAATAAATGGTCATGGCACGGAATTATTTAAGGCCTCTCGGGGTCCCATGTTCCCCTTCCTCTACATTATTATGGCTGATTCACTCAATCGAAGACTAGAACGTGAAAGAAGCACAAGATGATTGCCTAGGATGCATTATTCAGAAGGGATCAAGAGCATTAACCATGGACAATTTTTTTATGACACTACTATGCTGGGGGGAGCCTCATTCATAATTTCCATAAGATTCAGGAAAGTGATGGACCAGTTCCTGGAGGTGTCTGGAGGCATGCTTAATGAGGGAAAATCACAAATTTATGTTTGGACAAAATAAAAATGAAGATGCTTTGGCATGCAAAGTGTCAACAGAATGGAAGGAGTTCAAGTCTTTGGGTGTCTCGATCAGCCTAAAAATTTCCTCCTCAAGGGTGTGGAATGGCATCATTGATAAAATCAAAAGAAAAATGGAGAACTAGGGGGGAAAATGGCTAAATTTTGCAGGACATTTGATTCTCTCAAAAAACTTTCTCACAACAATCCCGTTATTTCAATTCTTTGTTTTATTGGATCCTAAATATATACTGCAAAAATTGGCTCGCTCTCCTTCGCAAATTTCTTTAGGAAGGAGGGAAATCAGATACGAGGAAATATCACCTGGTCAAATGGAACAATATCCGTGCTCCAAAGATGCATGGAGGGTTGGGAATCCGAGATCTGGCCTTGTTAAACACAACTTTTGGAGAAAGGATTCTTAAGACTCATCCAAATATGAGGTGGGCTTAGATTCTGAAAGCCAAGTACCTCCAATCATCAATTGTGGATTCTGGAAGTGGTTTGTCTCCCATATGGAAATTAATTCATTCATCTTTTTACCTAATAGACTCTTATATCAACTGGATTCTCGGGAATGGAGATTATATTCGCATGTGGGATGATAAGATTTTGAACAATCCTCCCTTGTGCTAGCTTGAATATTTGAGGCATCTTAAGTATTATATGTTGCAGCATGGCATCATGAATCTTGTGCGGGCCTCTTAGTGGAATGAAGAAGGTGCATGGATCAGCTGGAGATTTGAGGAGCTCCCAGATAACCTGAAACTGTTGGGAATCATTTTAGAGAAAAAATTGTCTGGTCGAGCCCCTATCTGTTGATCTCTCCCAGACAAACTAGGTTGGAAGGGCTCCTCTTACTCCATCAAGACTGGTTATTCAGAACTGTTTTTTAATTTTAATACTCCCCCAAAGTCATCAATTTGGGATAAGGTCTAGACTCTTAGTGCCTTACCTTAAGTAAATGCATTCTTTTGTCTGCTAGCTCAAAGGAAAATCTTGTCTTCGTAGAATCTGAAGCATAGAGGAATCCAGGGGCCATCAAGATGCCCCCTTTGCAAGTCCTAGGAAGAATCTATCGAACACGTGTTTATCACATGTTCCTTTACAAAAGGTGCCTGGTCTCACGCTCTGGGCCCCCTTTTTGTTAGAACCCTCTGGCATGTGGATATTTAAGGTTTTTCTGGAACATGGCACATGCAATATTTGGGCTCCCTTCAATCCAAATCAGCATTCAAATCTACTTGGATGGTCATACTGAAGTTCATGTGTTGGCATATTTGGCTTTCTAGAAATGTAGAGGTATCTGAAGGTATTTCCATCTCCTGTCGTTATGTTGCCTTAAAATCTCTTGCTCCGTGTTTGGATCTTCATTCTATTTCCCTAGTATCCCCTTGACCCTCTTGAGAGAGAATGGGTTGGCTCGCTGTCTCAGGGTCCCTCTTTTAAGCGTCCTTTGGATTCCTCTATTTTCCCTTGTCCTTGGAAGCTTCAAATGTCACTTGTGGAATTGGAAGAGGCTACAACGTACATGGATTTGTCATATTGATGGGGCTTCCAAAAAGAGCCCATGGGTGGCAGGAAGGGGAGAGATTCTCATTATTCAAGAGGGAATAATCGAAGTTAAATTCGCTTAGGGGTTAGCTTCCCGTTCAAACAACCAATTTGAAATATACAAGCTTTTCCAAGGATTACTTATTGCAAGGTTAAAAAAAGGGGACAACCAATTTGAAATGTATGGGCTTTTTCCAAGGATTACTTATTGCAAGGTTCAAAAAAATGGACGATATAATTATCTTGGGTGACTCTCATATTACGATTCAATTTCTAGTTAACGGATCATGCATGAAAGACAATATTCTAACTAGCATTTTGACTTGTATCCGTTCCATCAAGGCTAGTTTCTAGGTCGGGGACTATTTCCATATCCTCACGAGCAACAACTTGGAGGCTGACAAAATGGCTATTTTGCTAGTTTGCTTGCACCTTAGAAGAATAAAAACCTGTGGTTAATGATGACAACCTTAAATGTCTTATTCCTTAAGGAGTCATATATGTTTATTTTGAATAAAGTTTGGACCTTCATGGGCTCATTTCAATTAAAGGCCTTGTGGTTAATGATGACAACCTTAAATGTCTTATTCCTTAAGGAGTCAGTATGTTTATTTTGAATAAATTTTGGACCTTCATGGGCGCATTTCAATTAAAGGCCTTGGGTCTTGTAACTAAGGTATTAAAGAGTGAATTGAAGGTGATGGTGTTTATGGGCGACAAGTACAAATTGAGATGCCATGCACGCTTGCTGGCGTTCTTCTCGCATGCATTAAACATTAAAAGCCGGGGTTGGATCTTTACATCTCGCTGGCTCATGATGGATTTCTTGGTTTGTCCCTCTAGGCAATTTAATGCAGGTTGGATCACATTCGTGTGGGAAAACTCTGGAATGCCAATGTGGGGGTCGTTGTAGTCTATGCCGAGGGGCCTTCGATTTTCTCTGGGGGGTTAGGCGGGAAATATTTGAGTCGGGAATTATTAAATTTATATGGATTGAATATTTATGTGTATTAAAAATATTAAAAAATAATAATGATACTAAATATGATAATTAGAAAAAATAAATAAAAACAATTAAATTTCTCCTAATAAAATAAAATAAAAATAAAAAACAATTAAATTTCCCACATAAATTTGTTAGAAAACATCTTGGTACTGATTTTATTCGCCTGGTAATGGAGGCTATACATTTATTCTCATGGCTTCAGCTCTTTACACAGAGTTTGATTAAATAATATCAAAAGTGGCCGAGTTTGATTAAAAAAAATATAAAAATTGATTTATGATTGACCTATAATAGGAAAAAAACTTACTTTTTTCTCCCAATTTGTTTTCCATGTAATAAATACGAGGACAATAGTTTGAATTGCAGATCCGCAAATAATTCCGATCCAAATCCCCTGCAACCAGCATTATAAACATATTAAACAATATAATATTACACATTCATATCCAAATCCATGCCAGAATAACATTTACATCCATGAAAACTGCTAAAACAGCGATTCTGATAATAAACTGTACTCACCCTTATACTTAAAATGAAAGACAAAACCTAATATAAGGCCGAATGGAAGACCAATTAAATAGTAGCATATAATGTTTACATAAGCAACAATATACTGGTTTCCTAATCCAACCGCCACACCTGATTGGAAATAAAAAAATATAAGTTCAGAAATCAATAACAAAAAACCCATCTCTAATCTAAGACGATAAATTAATTAAAAAACTAAGATTAATCTCAAAACATCTCAAAAGAATTCATATGCAAACTAAGAAATGGAAATTTGAAGAGCTTATGATGATGATATGGGGTTTACCCATGAGAACCGGCTGTACACTGTTGAGGATGATTGTGCATGCTAACAATATGGCCAATTTGGCAACAACCTCCTGCACCGCAGTGCTGTTTGTGAACAAATAACCCTAATCACTGCGGAAAACCAGCAGAAGCACCAAAATCACAATTCCTATAATAGATGAATAGGCCGTTGAGACAAGTATAGAAAATTTGGCTCCACGGGAATTCTGGGCTCCAAGTTGGTTGGCGACCCTTACACTGCATGCAACATTTGAAATGAATGTAAGGGTGCTCTTCAAGAGATGCTGGGGCTTCTATTGTATCACTCTACACTCAAAAAGTCTAAAATTCAAAGGAATTACCTGGTTGCAGCAAAAAAAGCCAAGTGGTATAGACAACTCCCAATCGTTGATGTTCAACCTGTAAGGTATTCAGACAGAATATACTTTAATTTGAATGCCAGTTCTTATTCTGTAGGAGCTAAATTAAGCACAATAACTAAATTTAACTTGGTAAATTTCGATTGTTTTATGTTTTCATGACATAAAAACATAAAAAATGTTGGTTAGGCAGAGAGCAAAACACAATTTGACAGACACAAACAATATGAGTGTTATGAGTGGCTGTTTTTTATTGATTACATAAATTTGATTTTTTTTTCAAGCAGAAGAAACAACAGTCTTTTTAACAAAAAAATTTGTTACATCAAAATAAGGACCCTGTAATAGCATCTAGACAGACCAAGTAGTTTAGAAAGCATGTACATCAGATAGAAATGGAAAACAAAGATCCCACCCAGCAATTATGAGTCACATTGATAAAAAAAGGATTGTAAATGACACCAAAGAAAACTAGAAAAGATAGAAGCCCCAAAAAAACAGCAAAACAGAGGAAAGTCTGAACATCAAGCAAAAATAAAGTGTCCAGAACTAGACACATAACCCTGTATGAGACAATCAAAATGTATATACCCAGGAAGTACAGAGGACCCACCCTTGGAGAGCGTACCTGCTAAGGTGTTCTGCTCCAGGAAGATATGGTGGAGAGTGGATCTGCTAAGGTGTTCTGCTCCAGGAAAATATGGTGGAGAGCGGATCTGCTAAGGTGTTCTGCTCCAGGAAAATATGGTAGAAAGAGAGAGAATGAAAAAAGGTCCTCATAGTAGAGATAGAGCACAGAACCTTGTATGAGATAATCAAAATGTATATACCCAAGAAGTACAGAGGACCCACCCTTGGAGAGCGGATCTGCTAAGGTGTTTTGCTTCAGGAAAATATGGTGGAAAAATGTCCCCATAGTAGAGATTTGCTTTGCTCCATCCAATAGCTCAAAAATAAAATGTCAAGAAAAGTATTGAGTAGAAATTTGCTCCATCCAATAGCTCAAAGATAAAATGGCAAGAAAGGTATTTAACTTTTTTTACTCACTAATCACTCAAAATAACTTCAGCATGTAAATACAGTATATTTAACTTTTCCTAAAATAAAACTAAACTCGAACTCACTCACTTGACTGTTAAATCGCACTCTAAATTTATATGTAAAAGTAATTACAATTTCTAACTTAAAAAAAATTACTTTCCGCAAAAACTGTGCAAGCTTTGAATGGAGCTCTATGGCCCCTCTCCAAGCCATTTGCGGGTTGGCAGAGCAGATTGTGATTGTTTCATGTTTTAATGAAAACATGAAAGTGATTATTCCTGTTATTAGTGGTTAGGACGGGAATGGAACTCTGACCTGTTTCAACCTATCTCCAACTTGAGACTATCAACTGTAATTATATGTCAAAAAAACCGAATATGCTATAGGCCACTTTACTGCTAATTTGTGAAAAACCGAATATGCTACAGGCCAGGAGGCCACTTTACTGCTAATTTGTGAAAAACCGAATATGCTACAGGCCAGGAGGCCACTTTACTGCTAATTTGTTACTTGGGCATCGATTAGATTCACACCTGAACACTAATTTACATTTTCATTTAATGCTAGGCGCAGATTGGATTGCTATTCCCTACTGCGTATTGATTCAATTAATGGTATGAATTGCCATCTCCATCTGCGCTGCTTATCCACAAGCCCATTTCCACTAATTCTATAAGTTTTTTATATATTATTATTTTTTTAAAGGAAAGAATGCAATTTTAAAAAATACTAAAATATATAGTTTAAATGGGTATAATGATTAAGTGTTTGTGATTTCAATGGAATCGAGTATGTATGGTTTTATAGACTTCATAAACTTCAGCCTTTAACAATCACATCAATCCAATAAGTTTCTTTAGAAAGGATTGCAACTTTTAAAGTCATGAATCAATGCCACAATTATGTAATGGAGCTTGGTGGGTGTGAATGAAATGAATGATAGTTTCCAGGATTCTTCCTTTCTATATTTTATTTATACAAATAGAAGATTGTTGAACGTTATGGGTTGAAATTGTCTCATATTTAACACAGATTTATTGGAATGACAAGTTTGAGTTGTAAACTCTCTATTATTTAAATGTTCCAGAAATTATTCCTGCACTAAATAAACTATAAAATAGATTCAAAAACATATTTTAAATAACACAAACTTACAATCTAACCAATTTTGACCAAAAAAATTTAAAAATAGAAGAACTAGACAATGTCTTCTCCTTTTTGTGTTTGACCTGGTTGATTCCAATTTTACATGTGAGTTTAGTTCCCAAAACCTAATAGAATATATATGCCTTGGCAAATTTTAGCCTTTAACAATCACATCAATCCAAATAATTTCTTCTAAAACACTACAACTCTGGAAGTCATGGATCAATCCAAAGAGAACCATGTTGGATGCCATGCACTGTGTAAGCACTTTGTGGCGGGACCAGGAGTGAATTTCATAGGGTAGATTACTGCTCCATTTTTTATAGGGTAGATTACCACTCCATCATTTTTCACAATTAAAAGACATGGATCAATCCAAAGAGAACCATGTTGGATGCCATGCACTGTGTAAGCACTTTGTGGCGGGACCAGGAGTGAATTTCATAGGGTAGATTACTACTCCATTTTCATAGGGTTGATTACTGTTGGAAAGGCAGAGGATTCAATCACACATATAACACAAAGATCTCACACAAAAACAATGAGCTGCGGCTCTTCAATTAATCTAAAACTCTGAATCATAAAACTCTCTTTCTCTCTTAATACAATGAACCCGTGAAGGGTATTTAATCTAATTGACATGCACACACTCTCACACATAACTGAACTTGATCAACTCACTTAACTCACTCACCAAATATAACTGTAACTCAACTCAACTAATTCACTTAACTGATTGTCCAACTTCTGCATGAGGAAGTAATTATATATTTTAACACTCCCCCTTAATTACGACCGCTAAACTAAAACATAACTCATGACAACTCAAACATGCCTGCTGGTCTATGCCTCAGCTAGGCTTACAACACCCAAGTTTCTTTTATGAAACTCAAACAAATCTACTGCTAATGGCTTTGTAAAGATATCAACCAATTGATCACTCGTTCTACAAGGCTTCAAGTGAACTTCTCCATTGTTCACAAGTTCTCGAATAAAATGATATCTAGTATCAATATGCTTGCTCTTTTGATGAAACACACTATTCTTGGATAGTGCAATCGCTGATGTGTTGTCACAGTATATCGCTGTTGATCCTTGCTGTTTCTTCTTGAGTCCATCCAATACTCTTCTTAACCATACTGCTTGACATGCTGCTGAAGTTGCTGCTACATATTCTGCTTCTGCTGATGATAGTGTAACAATAGGCTGCTTCTTAGATGCCCATGCTATCACTCCTGAACCGAGATGGAAAACATAACCGGATGTGCTCTTCCGATCATCCAAACTTCTTGCAAAATCACTATCTGTATATCCAATCAATTCTTTCTTTTCTGTACTTGCATACATTATGCCATAATCTCTGGTTCCTGCTATGTATCTCAGAATTCTTTTTCCAACACTCCAATGTGTGTCTTTTGGAGTCTCCATGAATCTAGAAATCAGACTCACTCCCTGCATAATATCTGGTCTTGTAGCTGTGAGATACATGAGACTGCCAACCAATCTTTTGAATAGAGTTGGATTGACATCTGCCCCTTCATCATCCTTACTTAACTTTGTATCTGTTGCAACTGGTGTAGGTACAGGTTTGGAATTATCCATCCTGAATCTTTTCAGCAAATCTGTTGCATACTTATTTTGACAAATAAAAATGCCTTTTTCAGATTGCTCAACTTCAATGCCAAGAAAATATTTCATGAGACCCAGATCTGTCATCTCAAATTATTTCATCATGGCTGCTTTAAATTCATCTATTTCAAGATCACTTGTAAAAATCATATCATCAACATATAAGCAAACTATCAAAATCTGTCCATGCTCATTTACTTTTGTGTATAAGGTAGGCTCAATGCTGCTTCTGCAAAATCCATTCTTCATCATATAACTGTCGATTCTTCTATACCATGCTCTAGGTGCTTGCTTCAATCTATAGAGCGCTTTCTTCAATCTGTAAACTTTATCTTCTTGTCCTTCAACTTCATAACCTGGAGGCTGCTGCACATAAATTTCTTCTTCTAAAATTCCATTCAAGAAGGCTGATTTTACATCCATCTGATATACTTTCCACTTGTTCTGAGCTGCTGTCGCTAGAACTGCTCTTACAGTATCCAATCTAGCGACCAGAGAAAAAGTTTCTCCAAAGTCTATTCCCAGTTGCTGCGAGAATCCTTTTGCTACAAGTCTTGATTTAAATCTGTCAATCTCACCTTTCTCATTCACTTTAGTCTTGTATACCCACTTCACACCAATGAGATTTTTATCGTTTGGTAAATCAACCAAATCCCATGTATCATTCTTTTCAATTGAATTCATCTCTTCATCCATGGCTTGCACCCAATTGTCATCTCTGATTGCTTCTTCAAACGAAGAAGGTTGGAATGCCAACAATGCAAAATTTGAACTAACATCCAAATCATCATAAATATCCTTCAAACTTCTCATCTTTTTCTTACCTGATTCGCTGCTTGGAAAATTTTGATCTGTGGATCTGCTTGAAGATCCATGCTGCTCTGAAAATCTGGGAGTCCTTGCTGGTGTGACTCTGTTTGGTGTCTTCTCTTTTGGTTCTTGCTGCTCCTCTTCTTCTACAAGATCATCCTCCATCAATGGTGTTTGAGCATCGGTTAGTGTGTCTACAGTCCCATTCCATGACTCTTGTTCTTTGAACACAACATCTATGCTAATGATTGTCTTCTTTGTGATAGGGTTATACAATTTGTAAGCTTTTGATTGTTCAATATAACCAGTAAAAATACATTTTTCACTTTGATCATCTAATTTGCCTCTTATTTGCTTAGGCACATGTGCATAGGCTACACATCCAAAAACTCTGAAATGAGATACACTGCAAGACATACCTGACCATGCTTCTTCTGGAACTCTGTTCATCACGCTCTTTGTAGGAGATATGTTTATCACATAAATAGAACATGCAACTGCTTCTGCCCAATACTCGTTAAACAGGTGTCTTGCTTTCAACATGCTTCTTGTCATGTTCATGATTGTTCGGTTCTCCCTCTCTGCTACACCATTTTGCTGTGGTGTGTATCTGGTTGTAAACTATCTTCTGATTCCATGTTGTTTGCAGTACTCATGGAATGCCTTCGAATCATATTCTCCACCACAATCAGATCTTAATACCTTGATCTGTCGATCACTTTGGGTCTCTACCAAAGCTTTGAACTCTTTGAACTTTGCAAAAGTTTCAGACTTCTGCTTCAAAAAGTAAACCCAAGTCTTCCTACTATAATCATCAATAAAGGTGAGGAAGTAACAGCTTCCACCAATCGACTGTGTCCTCATAGGTCCACACAAGTCGGTATGCACCAATTCAAGTGGTTTCTTTGCTCTGTAAGAAACTCCTTTCGGAAAACTTTCACGGTGTTGCTTTCCCAAGATGCAACACTCACAAGTGCTAGCAGGTTCTTTGATGGGAGGTAAACCTTTGACCATCTATTTCTGCTGCAACAATCTTAACCCGGAAAAATGCAAGTGTCCAAACCGAAAGTGCCATAACCAGTATGCATCAGAACATGCAGTTGTAAAAGAACTACCCTGATCATTGTAGTTCATAATGAGAGGAAAGAGTATGTTCCTCGTCATCTGCACCTTTGCAATCAGCTGCTTGCTTGGGGATTTGTCGTAAATAACACATTGTTGCCCCTGAAAGATAACTTTGTATCCTTTCTGCATCAGTTGACCAACACTAATCAAATTGTGTTTGAGTCCAGGGACATAGTATACCTCTGATACCAATCTATTGGAAAGGCAGAGGACAGATTCAGAGTTTTAGATTAATTGAAGAGCCGCAGCTCATTGTTTTTGTGTGAGATCTTTGTGTTATATGTGTGATTGAATCCTCTGCCTTTCCAACAATTACTACTCCATCATTTTTCACAATTAATGTTTAATGGTTTTCTCTGTATTATATAAAGACAAAAGAAGGATATCTAAGAACCAATTTGCTTACCAATTAGTGAGTGAATCAACAATAACATCCGTGTTCTTTATTGTCCGTGAAGCTGAGGCAAATGGTGAAAGCACTTGACTTTCAGCAGATCCACCCAGGATCAAACCTCAGTGGAGACATACGCCTGTTGTGTCTTGGCTAGAAGAGTAGGCGACCCCATAGCGGACGTCTCGGCTCTCGTTGAGGCATAAGTTAATTGCTATTGTGTGCGGCTTGCAGGCTGTTGCACCTAGCCTAGGTTTATAGTGGCAGCCAGTTGGATTTGAACTCGGGCCTTGCTCAGGCAACTCTCACCAGTTACCGATTGTCCTAGATCTAAAAAAAAAAACATCCGTGTTATTTATTTGTCCTGTCATCAGAACCAAAACTCTGTAATACCAAAGCTCTAAGCTGTTAACAACAATGGAAAACATTAGAAATCCCAGTGCATAATAGATGCATAAGCTACTCATGTAAATATGTTCTCCGAAGCTCAAAATTACTCACCATAACATCGCACCAGATGCAACAGATAGTTTTAGGAATGCCCAAAGTTCGTAAAAGGCTTCCCTGGAAAATCCAGGCCATGTGAGTGGACACCCTCCACAGGTAACAAACAGGAATTGGATAATGGCAGGTATCCACCACCCAATTTCTAGTGAGGCAAGTGCGCCATTGAAGCCCATATTCCACTTCAAGACAAAGAGCCAATTTAACAGAACAAAGACTACTGGTCCAACTGCAGCCGACCATGCTATGATACTGTTCTTTCTCTGTGAAATTAAATATCTCCGAATGGCATAGTAGAATGGAAATGAAAAGTGAAGTGGAATGCACCACAATGCTACTCTCCCAGATAGTTGAGCAACATCCTTAGGCTGTCCCAGGAACCTGAGAATAGGGGTTGTAAACAGAAACAGGGGAAGAAGAAGCACTGTGAATCCCAGGAGTATAATCTAAGAGCGTTGGAGATATATTTCGAGCATATGGCGTTTATTTGCTCCAAAAGCTTGACCACAAAGAGTTCCAAGCGCACTGCCCATTCCTAGCTGTTAAAAAAACATACATTTAAGTTTTAAAAGCCCTTTCCCCTGCGACCCTGTTTGTTGCACAAATTATATACATGATCCCATTCCTATCGGTTGAAGAAAAATTAATAGCACAAAACATACATTGAACAACAATTTCTCCCTATAACCCTGTTTGTTGCACAAATTATCTACATGATTCTAAATACCAGGTAGAATTTACAACAACACAGGTGAACCTGAAAGTGAGGTGGGCATAACCGTGCATACAGGTTGGGTAAGTCCTCAACTTTTTCATCAAAACATTTACCTTTATAGGTCCTTTATTGAGATTTTAACATTTTTTTTAAACATTGGAAAATTTATTATAAATCAGTTTCAAAATTCACAATAACAAAAGTGATTATTGGTTGTTATTCACAAATGTTGGTTGATTACTCAACATTATTCAAGGAAAACCATGCCCCTGGAATTATCTCATTGGTGGTCCATAAAGGAGACATCCTTTCACTCCTGCCAATAATTCTAAATCTTATGTTTTTAGTCTATTTCTTTATGTCCATCCAAAAAAACAATAAACTCTTAACCAAACAAAAACAATCTTATTTCTTAAACGTTTAACTCTACAAATTAATTAATTTATAAATTATAAATTAAATATATATTAAATCATACATACATATATATATATATATATATAAAACAATCAACATAAATGTATGTATTTTTTCATATTACTTTTTTTATACAAATTTTATATAGCTTTCATTATACATGTTTTGTATAGGATAAGATGAATGTAAATTCTTTATGTATCATTTGTTTAATATATTTTGATTAACTTATCTATATAGTTTAAGACTATGAAGTTTTACCATAGTAAATGGATGTCTTTGTATAGTTCAGGTTTCGTGGGTATTTAATAATTAAAAAATAAATAAAAATATATATATTTTAAAAATTTGTATATATTTTGTATATTGTTATTTTTTGAATTGTTTTTAATGTGATTTTTTAGAGTTTTTGGTGTTAGAATTTGGCGAAAAAATTTAATGTGAAATTTTGATTTGTGTTATTTAAATTGGTTTTTTGACTGTATATATAAATTCAGCACCCTGAAAAATCCCGAAAACATTTTGATTGTGCAGGATTATCAATCAAAATTTCAATGAATTCTTACCAATTTAAAAAAGAAAAATGATTAGAAAAATCCACCAAAAGAGTCTCCAAAAAATCACACTTGAGACAACTAGTTTTTTTATAAATGTTTAGTATAACTAATGTAAATTATTTTATATATCATTTTTTTATATATATTAAAATTTTGTTATTTTATATTTTTTTATTATATATTATTTTTACATTTTTATATAAAGATTTTTGTAGTGATAATTACATGAAACAAAATTTTGTCTAATAAATGGATAAGAAAAGGAAGTGATTATTATCCCCTCCACCTTAATTATAATTTCACTTAGGTTGACGTGCTCGACATGCTCACATTTTGACTGTAATTTCTACGTCCCATTTTGAGAGTAATTTCTACATTAAAAATCACGTCTGCAACTGATTTTCCTCTCTATATATCCAATATCCATCTCCAATAAAATGAACCTCCTGAAAAATCCTGTAAATGTTAGAGATTTCGATTAGAATTTCATTGTGTGAGAAAAAAATTCAGATGAGAAGTAAATAAAAACTTAGAAGGCCATACCAACGAAGATGCCAGAGTCGAACCCTACAATGAGACCCACCACCAAAGAAAAGGCTGCTAGTTCCAAGTCACCAATGTGGCCAACGAATGCCTGCGTAATGACGGTTAATCCGGAGGTTGCCACTCGACTGACGAAGGAGAACGAATTGTACCAAACTCCTCACGTTCTCCAGGGTTTTCTAACTTCCAAAAACCAGGTGAGCGGGAGTTAATTTCTTCATATGTTCATAAGTGGGGCCATGTACTGCCACACGCCGCACCTCTGTTCCGTCAGTGAGAAAGCAACTTGGGGCTTGTAGTGCCACACACCTTACATTCCACAAGGAATCTTCACGCTCAAATTCTTGTGTATACAACCATACCATAGTGATCATGTTCTATACTCAAAAAACAAAAGAATGTCTCCACAAAATACTTCTATTTTATGTTATTATCACATCCCACCATGTAATAATAATGTTCTACAGCAGTGATATCATTCAAAAACATAAACATATTGATACCATTCAATATTCAATATCATATACTAGTATAAAAAAGAACTCAAAAATAAAATGAAGATATAGGATGATCCTTAGATGGAGTCAATACTTCCAAAATTCATGAGCTTGTTTGGAATATATGTAGCAAAATCGTACTTTCCCAACCCGGTATCAATACCTCTTTTAGACAGCAGATCAATCACATGATTTTGTTCCCTATATATGTGATTGAACGTGATGATCCAGAAGGAGGAGGCAATAGGTTTCTTGATATGATTCATCCAATTAGAGAATGTGTGGGCATAAGAGTGTATGATGCTTGACACAATCAATTATACTCTTTGCATCACCGTGGATGAAAATGGAATCTAGTATGAGTCATTTTGCAAAAGTGAGTGCACCCCAAAGAGCGATAACCTCAGCTCTACTATTTGTCCCCCACGGGGATGGAATTTGACCGGCATTTTGCCCGTCATTAACCATTTTACCCATATTTGCAGGTTAGAATATATTGCTACCCGTTTTCTCAAACATGTTAGGAAGGACAGAAAACTTCATTTTGATGTTTGGAAAAAAATTGAAAACGTTTTTATAGGTCTATTTCCTATTTATTAAATTTTTTTTATTTTTCATTTATTAAAATTTTCATTTACCAATTGTTTCTTAAATATTACTATGTTCTTATATATCTATTTTTTATTAGCTGTTTCTTATATGTTAGTACAACCTTCTTAAATATTACTATGTTCTTATATATCTATTTTCTATTAGCTGTTTCTTAAATTTTAGTACAACTGCAACTGCATTCAAACATAGATAGAAAATATGTAAATCTTAACTTGCGTTGTGCTGCTAAATTCCAATTACAGAAAAACTACTTCACTCCCAAAAAAGAATAAAGCGTTGGCCAGCCTTCAAAGGATTCAGTTTCAAATTTCACTGGTGAGTTTCTACACCCATCATATCAGATTTCAATGGTGAGTTGCTGCACGCAGACTCAAGCAGCAAGGGTGAATCGGTGCCGAAATTTCAATGGTGAGTTGCTGCACGTAGGGTGTGAATATAGGTGCCGAAATTTCAATGGTGAGTTGCTGCACGTAGGGTGTGAATATAGGTGCTGAATTTTCAATGGAGTTGCTGCACGCAGGGTGAATTAATGCCGCCATTGCTATGAGCTTGGAGCTTGGGGCATGTAGCATGGTAAGTCCAAAGTCCAACACACTTGCGTTCTCAATGCCCAGTGATTTAATTTTCATAGAAGTTATAAGGAATGAACATCATAAATTAGAACTTAAAATCTTCATGAAAGATTTTGGCCGGACATTTTTTACCAAATCTATTGCCATTTTTCACTTAACCTGAAATTGGGTTTTGAATTTTAGATAAAATATTTACATTATGTGTCTCTCAACTATGCAAAGAGGTAGGGTGATATTGATCTTTCCATTCCAGTGCTCTTTTTGAAAGCAACAAATTAGAAATGGGTAGATGTGCTGACAGAATATGTATTTTTTCTTTTTCTTTTTCTTTTGAACAATATAATGGATATTTAAAAACTCTATAACTTCTAAATGAAAAAAAAAAACAAAAAAACAAAAAAACTGTGCACATCACATTACTTTCTTGACTAGTTCTATTTTTTTTTTCAATTAAATATCAAGTTTTTATAAAGTTGAAGGTGAAATCAATAATTACATGCTAAGCAATAACATTAAATTTAATATCAATAGATTGTTTTTTTAAAGTGATCTACATCTATTTTCTTTTCATTTCATTTAATTTTATGTTAAAGGAAGAGATTAGAGAAGACTAGATTTACAGGGTTATAAATAGTTGTAGTTGTTTTCTTACGTAGTTTTTCTTTTCCCAATGAAAGTGTGAAAAGAGTTAATTTTAGTTTTGGATTGTGGTTGGTATTTGAAAACCGAAAACGGCTCAATTTTGGTTTTTTTTTTGTGTGACTTTCTCTAGACGAAACTACATTCTAACCATATGACTATGGGTGACGCAGAAGTACAGACTCCCTGCAAATTGGATTTGGGGTTTTCTGGCCACATAAACGAGGAAAATTTAAAACTAACGCTGAACCACCAATATTTCCTTCTCACAAAAACTACGAGTAGGTGGTCTCTAATTTTTATGTTTATTTTTAATTATCTAGATGAAATATGGTGCATTTAATGGTTTCTTTTTTAACTTGGTGGATGAATTTTTTCCTTATTTTAAAAACCAAACACATGCTGCCAATTTTTTCGAGTAAATTATGTCATCTATCATTTAGAAATTTTCTTATTTTGTTTTTTATTTATTTATTATAAGTGAAATTTCTTTTTCAAAATTAGTTGAATTCCAGTTGAACATTTCAATGCAATTCTACTTGAACATCACTAATGAAGGGCAAAATTTTAAAGATAACGTTTCTTGAAGGGGAGCATAATGACCCAAAACGTCAAAAAAAATTTCTGTGACGGGTAAGAAGAAATCCAAATTCCAACCCTGGTCCCCCATCCTCACTGCCACCAAAAATGGAAAAAATGTCTGGGTGCAAGTGTAATGACCACACTACTTCTGCACCTCCTTTGTTGACTTGCTCCATCAAAGGAACCTCTGGGATAATGGTCCTTTATGCTCCTGTATGTTATATTCCTTACTTTAGTGACTATCTTCTTCGGTCCAATTTCAGAGAAATAAGATATAGCCTTCCTCATCACCACGCACACCGATGGGACAATGCTCTCAAACAACCAGGCATTCCGGCTACGCCAAATAGCCCCGATGATATAGAAAGAAAGGGCTCTATGCTCCTGGTCGTCCTTAGTCCATTTGATGATAAACTATGACAATGAACATTACACACTCGGGCAATCAAAATTTAATGGGTGTGCCACTCCTTTCCATACCTCCTAAGCAAAAGAACATCCAATGAAGAGATGATGAATATCCTCCTCTTGTGTGCAACACATAAGACAAATGCATGGCCCATGAAATCCTCTGCCTTACAAAGTGTTCCAAGTAAAAATTTAATAATTTATTTGCAGCCAGCCGAAACAGAGAAGCTTACGAGGGATCTCCCATCCCTAAACAACGTTGAACCATGTGTTACACTCCAGGTTACTAGCAGGGCGAGGGAGAGTGGAATATATATCTTTGACGAATGGCATTACGTTCTCCAGTGGGCCTTCCCACTATAAACAATCAACACCATCTCCAATACAAACCCCTACTTTATATAGGTTGGTTAAGTATGCCTCCCATTCAATAGCCAATTCATTGTTTAAACCCAACTCAGAGGCCCGCTTCCAAAAAGGATGAAGAGAAAAGCGGGGGAAACCAGAGGAAATATGAGAGAACAAAGATATTTCTCTCTCCCTGAAGAAGGTAATGAGGTTAGCCAAAAGCGAATGGTTACACAAAAAACCCTTCACTGCATCTAAACCAATCTTCGACAATCGACCATCTCCAATGTTCCATCTCATAAATCCCAGCATCCAATGATGATTCTTCAACATGATTCTCCAATCCAAAGAGGCATTTCCATTATTATTTTCCCTCAATCTAGTCCAGGTCGAAAGGGTTTAGACCCTTCATATATTTATCACGAATAATGCCACTCCAAATACCTTCAACATTCGTTTCCCTCCAGAAAATCTTGATAATCAGTTCACATTTAAATTTGTGTGTGCACAAAATGGCCCAGCAACCTGCATCATTCGGCATAGTGATAGCTTGCCAGCAGACCAGATGAATCTTCCCTTTTAATGTTGTTCCTGACCAACTGAACCTTGCCATGAGCACATCAATCCTCTGACATACTTCCAATGGAATTAGAAATAAGTGCATCAAGAACACCACTAAGCGTTGAAGAACCAAGTGGACTAAATTTAGTCTGCCAACCAATAAAATCCATTTGTTTGCCCAACCAGGCAATTTCCGATCATATATTTCCAATAGCCAATCTCAATCTATAACACAATACTTGTTTTCTTTTAGGTAGAATCCAAGATACCGAAAACCAACATTGAGGGGAATCATCGATGTCTGAAATAATTCCCCAATCTCTCTACTATGTGGATCTTCCACATCTTTCGAGATCAAAACCAATTTACTATTACTCATATATAAACCCGAAGCTCTATTAAAAGACATTAGAATCCAATGAATATGCTACCAACCCCCATTCTCATTCATACCTCCGAAAAGGAGGTCGTCGAAAAACATAACATGGGTAACCTTTTCATTATTCGATACCTTTAGGCCCAAAATTACTCCTTGGTTTCTGGCATCTCTCATCGAGAAGCTCAGGTAGTCCATGGCAAGGATGAATAAGAGAGGAGATAAAGCACAACCTTGTCTAAGGCCTCGATGTGCATTAAAAAAATTAGTCAGGTACCCATTAATCAAAATATAATAGTTAGTAGAGGAAATACATGTTATGATCCAATTAATGTTACCTTGAGTGATGCCTATCTTAAAAAGGACCAACCTCATAAATTCCTAGTTGATGCAGTTGGATACATTTATCAGGTCGACCTTAACAAAACTTGCCTGAAAATGTCGAACCTTCATAGAGTGTAAACATTCTTGTGCCACTCCAATTGCATCATGTATCTGTTTTCCTATCAAGAAAGCAAAGTGTTCTAGGGAAATATGCTTCGAGAGAGTCAATTTTATCTGCCTAGAAATCATCTTAGAGATAATATTATAGAGGGTGTTACATAGTGACATCGATCTGTAATCCAAGAAGCAAAGCAAAGCATCCTTCTTTGGGATCAACGAGATGAAAGTTGCTTTTAACGCCCTTGTAATGGCACCTGTATTTCTGGATTCTTCCGTTTCCACCATGATCTCAGGGATCATGAGATAAAAAAAATGGTTAAACAACTCAACACCCCATCCGTCGGGCCGAAGCATTTTTTCCTTTTTTTTCATCTTCATTACCTCCAGAATCTCCTCTTTTAGGATCAGAACTCCAAGGCTCTCATTTGTGTCTAGTGAGAACATATGGGGAAAATATTCTATCATCTCTCTTTGTGCATCAAAGTATTATACCTTGGCTTCATAATGGCTTATGAAATGGTAGAAAGATGCATGTGATATCCCCTAATGATATAAGCATGCATGCCCTTCTGAATCATAGATTCCCTTAATAGCATTCCTCTGTTTCCTGTTGTTTGCGAAGGCATGAACAAATTTTGTGTTTATATCTCCCACCTCCACCCAAGGTGCATGACTTTGAATCCTCATTTCCGCCTCATGTCTCAACAGGATCTTGTTTAATTCCATAACCAAAGAAATAATTCAAAGCTTATACTCCTCAGAAAAAAATAGAGGATCCCGCGGGTCGTTATAGTAGCTTGGTTCTTGATAAATGGAAGTAAGCGCCTATTTCTCCTCCAAATTTTTGTGCATGATCCATTGCTTTGTCTCCGTCTTTAAAAGCCGCAACTTCCCCATAATCAACTCCATCGATCCCACCGTGGCCGAATGTGACTGTCGACCCCAAACCTCAGTGACCAAAGAGTTAAAACACTAACTGCGAAGCCAATTAGGGTCAAATTTGAAAGGTATGAATCCCTAATGATCCATGTCGTCCCACTTTAGAAGAAAATTCATATGATCTGAAATAAAAAAGGGGTGGAACAAAGATATTATCCTAGACAATGACCTAAAAAGAGGAGAGCTGATAAGTAATCAGTCAAGTATTTTCGAGATAACCTCTGTCCTGGTCTAACCATTCCTCCAATTCAAGACAAGGGACTCCGGAATAACATCCCTTAGATCATGTGCTCCAAACAGATCAATGAAATAATTAGATAGTGGATCCACCATATCACGTGACCCCCAAATCTCCTGACAGCCCATGGTGAGGTTAAGGTCTCCTGAAATAATGATAGATGGAAGTGACAGAATACCAGAATCAACAAAATAATCATAGAAAGTCTACATCCCTGTAAATGGAATGTACATATTGAAGAAAGGGATGCAACGACCAGTGCCCAGGATGTGTCCTGTTAGAAGAAAACACACATCAGAATTGAATGCCAGCAACGTCGAGAAAATACTGGGATTCCACATAACACCCAATCCCCCAGAATGTACATTCGTCCCCTTAGCATAAACTAGCCAAGAGGGGTAGACAGAAAGCATAAAGGACCAAGAAAGTTCAACACCGCACATAATCTCTTGCAGAAATATGATGGATGGATTAAGGGTCTCAACCAAATACTTGAATGCTATGATATTATGGGTCACACCCAATTCCCAGATATTCAGAGACAAAATATTCATTGGGGCACCTGCAAAGCAGGTATATCCTCTCTAAAGACCCGGTCAGAAGAGAAAGCACCAACAAGAGTTTTCCCCAATAGAATATCAGATACCCACAAAGATCTCACCTCTGAATCATATTATGAAGCTAGATGAAGGGGTGCAAGGTTAATAAACTTAAATAATTTTTTGTATTTAGGATGTCGTTTCTTATTTTGGGCAGATAACCCAATATCCCTATCCCCCACATTATCAGGGCCAGTCTAGAAGAATGACTGTCGGATTTCTAGCAGCTCCAGACTGAACAACAAATCCCCTAGAAGATTGGCCAGTGCCGAGTCTGGTGTGATAGACACCTGAGAAACAAGGAGAGAATGCAACAAAGCAACAAAGGAAGGGGTAGTCTCGAGAATGATGGAAGGAAAAGGTAAAGGAGATGACAACCCACCCTTACTAGATGAAGGCAATACGGGCTTACCGAAATTCCATAGAGTCTAAGGCGAGGAAGGAGGAGATAACAGGGAAGAATGAGGCACCTGGACAGATTCAGGCTCAAACCAAGGTGGAGCATGGTCTCTGGCCAAACCAATTAAGCCCCTAACCTCCCAAGCCACAAAATCAAATGAAATATGAACATTACAAGAATCAAGTGGATCCGAGATGCGTAAAATACATGTGGTCCGCGAAGAGAAAATGGCGGCCTCATTGTCGAAGCAGACCCATCCTCCATGCCATGTTCAAAAATAGGAGACGTCAACCCATAATCAAGCCCTTTCAAAAAACACTGAGGCCAGGAAATCCTCATATGTCTTGTCGCATGACAGAGCATGCATCTAAACGAAACCCCCCAATAATCAATAAATATACGAATTGATTAGTTCCCCCACCGAATGTCCAATTCCTCCAGAAGTCCCCTTCCAAAATCCATATCAACTAGTACCCAGGCCATTCGCTTTTCAATCTCTCTAATACTTCCACCATCCGAGAAGTAGAAAGTACCCAGTCAATTTGCAATATGTTTAATTACAAATTCTTTCCACAGCTCCAACGACAACCCAGGCAGCTTCGCCTAGACTAAATTTCACTACAAGGACTCTTTAAATGGGTTGAAACCAACTCGCCATATTTGGAGCACCAATAAACCCCTACCTTTCAGCCATGGTGCCTCCAGAATAATCTATGAGTCCTCTGCTGATAGGAAATGAAATCAAATCCAACCATTTGATATAATACTAATCTTAGGAATATATGTAAGTAGGGGATACCACCAGTGTTCTCAGTCGATGCCACCTACTCACTAATGCCTTCAAATTTAGCCTCTCCAGGATCTCCCAAAACGATTATGACCCCACCAAGAACGGGGGCTCCCCTGAAGATGATTTTAGGGCACAATAGCATTTATGACCTAGTTTACCCCTAACCTGTGCTGAAATATGATAATCGATGTTATCTGACGAACCAGGAAGGTCAAGAGACAACGATAGGAGAGAATGACCAGAAGAATGTTCACGATGCAAGAGGGCCTCTCTCTCAGTACGTTCAACAAGTGCCACTAGCGCTTCATAGGATATGGAGGAGTTACCCAACATGTCCTCCATATGACAACAATTAGATTTGGGTATACCCGAGAAAGCCTTGATTAGATGCCAATGCACCAAGGTTTCTAGCAAAAGGAGTCTCCAATCAAATGAGAGTGCTCAAGCCCCCTGCCCAATCTACGAAAATGTGCATGAACCTACCCCCAACGACCTCAAAAAATAAAGTACATAACAATAAATTGGTTAGATGTCTGGAACAAGAATTTGAATTAACAACCCTCCTCATAGAAAGGTCATGAGATCGAAACAAGGTGAGATTGTTCCTTCAACACCATATCAGAATGAGAAGAATCCTCCATATAATTTCGATGATCCCATTAACCTATATGACCATTAACACCAAAAAAGTTAGATGATCCACTCCCTCGACAAGTATTCCCAGCCCGAGAAATGAAAACTCGAAGCAGTCGCATTGCTCTTCTTCCTCTATCCTCCTATTTGTTAAACTCTATTCAGAATCAATGTCATCCTTGAATATACATTGCTTCACTACTAGATCCACTAGATTTCCACCTTGTGCCTCTCATTTCTGATGCCTCCTGAATGAATTCCTGCACCTGTTTTTCAACTTATCCATGGAGTAACACCATTTAATCGATCAACGATAACCATGATTTTTGTTTGCCTCATTTTCGTGATTTTTTTGTTGAGTCTCTAGGATTATGTTGTGTTGTCCCTAATCCATTTTCACTGTGCTTTTGCTCATGATATTCATCAGTGCACCATTCCTATCAATAAAGGAATGTCAGCTGGAAAAATTATCTGTCGTTGCATGCACCTTTTCCTCTAAACATTAATACTATGTGCATGTAAATCCAAAAATTGGCTAGTTCCCTGAGAATCTCAGGTAATTCGAGTTGTTGTAAAGAACAAATTTCCTCCTGTGCAGTCAGAAAGACAGATAGTTAAAAACTAGAATACAAGACTTGAAGAGCCCTACATAGTCCACTGAGCTTTCCACCAAGCTTCCATGGCTTTTCTCCTCTCCACTCCTCTGTCCACAGTAAGATTGGCTATCTTAAGCCTGAATACACACTTGTCAAATTGTCTTCTCGTGACACAACCATATTTACTAATGTGGTTGATAGATATATATGAAGCACATATACAATCACACTAGTAAATAAAGTTGATAATGTAATTGATATAGATAGATATTCATATATCAACTACATTAATAATTATTAAATGTATGATGTAAAGGTAGCTATTATAAATTAGTTATTTGTGATAATTAATAATTATATAAATAATAACATATAGTTATTATATTAATATTGTATTATATATTAATACTGATATAGATCCATCTTAACTACAGATCTAACATGATCCGAGAGGAATCAAATTTCTTCACTTGCAGACTTTTTTAGAGTGAAAAATACAATATGTTATTTTTCATTGTTTAAGTTGTATTTTTGAATACTAAAGAGAGTATATATAGGACCAAATAAAAATTTTAACCATAAAAGCATGATTTATTTTCTATATATACATATATATGAAGTTGATATCGACATAAATTAGTTAACATATAGATGTTCAGAAGTATAAGATTCAAACCTCTGATTCACACATTTTTTTTACTTCTAATTACTTTACAACATATTCATTTTTCTAATTATAGTAGACATTATTTTTGTATTTAGAACATATTTTTATTTTTTATTTTTATTTTAAAGGGGCACAGATGGACGAACAAACTTACACATCCCCTCATACTGGGTTGTAAAATAAGCCTATTGGCTCAATAATATTATATTATTATACAATATTATATTAATATATTAATAATTATATTTCAAACTATGACATAATTCAATGGTTAATATTCATAATACTTATTTATTTTTCACCATTATCTTAATTATATTACTATACCTATAATTATATTTTATATGTAGTTAGAGTATATTAATAATATTGACATCTACCGCATATTAATAATATTACCTATATAATAATATTATAGTATATGAAAAATATAAAATTGGAATATAATATAATAATATACTATAATTATTATAAGATTTAGGTTTATAATATTAATATTGATATTGGTTAATAATTTTAATGTTAATATATAAAGTTTAAACTCAAGGGATTAATATTATAATTTTTTGGGATTAATATTATAAACCCAAGGTCCACGGGTTTTGGATTGATGGTGATCAGGTGCTTTGTTAAGGCACTCCTTGATGTGAAGTCACCATTTCAATTTCTCACCCTGATTGAGGTGATATATTGGACGTGATGAAGATGTAGTCCCACCAAGCTTACAGAATATATATATTATAAACCCAACAAATTAATAAATGCAAGAGATTAATATTATAAACTCGAAGTATTAATTAACCCATAGGATTAATGTTATTAACCCAAAGGATAATTAATATTATAAGCCCAAGGGATTAATAAATCCAAGGGATCAATAAATCCAATGGATCAATATTAAATGCCCAAGGGATCAATAAACCCAAGGTATTATTAATACTATAAGTCCAAAGGATTAATAAACCCAAGAGATTAATATTATAAATACAAGGCATTAATATTAAAAACCCAAGTGATTAATATTATAAACCGTTGGGATTAATAAACCCAAGAGATCAATAAACCCAAGGGATTAATATTATAAATACAAGGCATTAATATTATAAACCCAAAGGCCCACAGGGTCTTGGATAGATGGTGGCCGGGTGCTTAGTTAAGTCACTCCTTGATGTGAAGTCACTCGTTCAATTGCCCGCCTCGATCGGGGTGGTATGTTGGACACGGTGAAGATGTAGTCTTGCCAAGCTTACAAAAAAAATATTATAAACCCAAAGGATTATTAGTATTATAAACTTTAAAATTGTAAACCCTAAACTCAATATTATAAACCATAAAATTAAACTCAAGGTATTAATAATATTATAAACTCAATGAATTAATAAACCCAAGGGATTATTAATGTTATAAACCTTAAGATTATAAAAACTAAACCCAATATTATAAACCATAATAGTAAACCCTAATGTATTCAATGTCGTAATACGACATTGAATGAAGTGAAATGTAATGTATCATTGTTACAATGATTGGTACACTGCTTGTCGCATTGTGACAATTCTTGTCACCCTGCTAGGTTGGATAGATTTTTGTACCATTCCAACTACACAATATTTTTTTTTGTAATCTTGGTAGAACTACATCTTCATCATGTCTAGTATATCACCCCGATCAGGGTAGGAATTTGAACCGATGACTTTACATCAACGAGTATCTTAACAAAGCACCCGATCACCGTCTATCTAAGACCCCGTGGACTCCAAATTCATAATATTAAACCAAATATTATAAACCCTAACATTACAAAACCCAACATTATAAACTCTATGACTAATATTTTAAACCCTACGATAAATATTGTAAATTATAATATTAATATTATAAATGCGAAGATTAATATTATAAACCTTTGCATTAACATTATAAACCATATAATTATAAAACTCAATATTAAACCCTAATATTAAGCCCAATATTATAAACCCAAATATTAAAAACCCAACATTTCAAACCGTGATACTAAACACAATATTATAAACTCAATATTCAAAACCAAAATATTATAAACCAAATATTAAACCCTAATATTAAATCCCAATTTTGTAATGTCACATTGTGATATTGAATAAATTGCAATGTATTATGATATTGTGACAATCATTGTTAGATTGATTATCACATTGAGACACTTTTTTGTCACAATGTGACACTGGACACATTTTTATACCATTACAAATTCATGATATTAAACCTTAATATTAAACTGAATATTATAAGCTCTAACATACCAAAACCCATGGGAATATTAATATCATAAACCCAAGAGGTTAATATTATAAACCTTCAGATTATAAACCCTAAATCCAAATTATAAACCAAAATATTAAACCTAAGGGATTAATATTATAAACTCAATGCATTAATATTGTAAACCCTTGGGATTATCATTATAATCCCAAGGGATTATTAATATTATAAACGTTAAACCTAATATTATAAACCAGAACAGTAAACCCTAATTTATTCAATGTCACAAGGTGACATTGAATAAATTACAATGTAATGTATCATTTTTACAATAAGTGTCACACTGTTTGTCACATTGTGATGATGCTTGCCACGTTATGACATTCGATATATTTTTGTACCATTTTAACGTCACAATATTAAACCATAGTAAAAAACCAAATATTATAAACCCTAACATTATAAAACCTAACATTATAAACCCTGAGATTAATATTATAATACCTACGATAAATATTATAAACCCTACAATAAATATTATAAAACATAGGATTAATATTATAAACGTTAAGATTAATATTATAAACCATTGTGTTATATTAAACTGAATATTATAAACCCTAACGTCATAAAACCCAAGGGATTATTAATATTATAATCCCAAGAGATAAATAAACCCATGAGATTAATATTATAAACCAAATTGATTAATAAACCCAAGGGATTATTAATACTATAAACCTTGAACCCAATATTATAAACCAAATTATTAAAACAGAGGGATTAATATTATAAACCCAATGGATTGTTAATATTATAAACCCATGGAATTAATATTATAAGCCCAAAGGACTATTATTATTATTATAAAACTTAATATTCTAAACTAAAATAAACCCTAAACCTTAAGATTATAAACCCTAATTAATATTAAACCCAAAGGATTAGTATTATAAACCCTTGGGATTAATATTGAAAACCCAAGGGATTAATATTATAAACCTTAGAATAAATATTAAAAACAAAAAGGATCAATCAACCCAATGAACTATTAATATTATAAGCCCAAGGTATTAATAAACATAATAGACTAATATTATAAACCCAAGACATTAATAATATAAACTCAAGCATTTAATATTATAAACCCTTGAGATTAATACTATAAACCCAAGGTATTAATAAACCCAAGGGATCAATATTATAAGCCCTTGGGATTAATATTATAAATTCAAAGCACTAATATTATAAACCCTTGGGATTATTATTATAAAATAAGGCATTAATAAATCCAAGGAATTCTTAATATTATAAATCTTAAGATTATAAAAGCTACACCCAATATTATAAACCAAAATAAACCCTAAACCCAATGTTATAAACTAGAATAGTAAACCCTAATTTATTCGTTGTAATATATCATTATTACAATGATTGTCACACTGCTTGTCATATTGCGACGATGCTTGTCACACCACAACATCGGATATATTTTCATACCATTCCAACATCACAATATTAAGCCCTAATATTAAAACAAATATTAGCATGTTATAAAAACCAATATTATAAACCCTAAGATTAAAATTATAATCCCTATGATTAATATTATAAACCCTACTATAAATATTGTAAATAATAGGATTAATATTATAAATGATAAAATTAATATTATAAACCCCAAGGTCTAGGGGGTCTTGGATAGTTGGTGATTGGGTTCTTTGTTAAGGCACTCCTTGATGTGAAGTCATTGGTTCAATTCCTCGCCCTGATCAGAGTGATATATTGGACATGATGAAGATGTAGTCTTGCCAAGCTTACAAAAAATATATATTATAAACTCTAAGATTATAAAACTCAATATTAAACTATAATATTAAACCCAATATTATAAATCCCAATTTGAAAAACCCAACATTTGAAACCTCGATACTAAATGCAATATTAAAAACCTCAATAATATCAACCCAATGTTAAACCATACTATTATAAACCCAATATTATAAACCTTAATATTATAAATTCGATATTAAAAAACCTAATTCTATAAACCCTAATATTAAACCCCAATTTTGTAATGACACATTACGATGTTGAATAAATTCCTATGTAATGTAACATTGCGACAATCATTGTCAATTTTATTGTCATACAGAGACAATGTTTGTCACAATGTGATGTTGGACACATTTTTGTACCATTCTAGTATCACAATATTAAACGCTAATATTAAATTGAATATTATAAACCCTAACATCATAAACCGCTATTAAAAACTTTAAGGTTATAAACAAAACATTGTCGCAATGTGTCGGCATAGTAATGTCGCATTGCGATGCTAGATAAATTGAAATATAATATAACATTGTGACGTTGGACATATTTATGTACCATTCCAATGTTACATGCTATATTATTAATATTAACCAATAATATTAATAGGAAATTATGTTTGACATAAGTTGAAAACTTTAGATTATCAAACATAGTCAAACATAGTTGAACATAGTCAACCACATTATTAAATGTGGTTGACCACATTTTCTAATGTCTCATTGGATAAATTGCAATGCAATCTAACGTTGTGACAATGGTTTTGGCATTACAATAATGTTTTTCACATTGCGACGTTGGATATATTTATGTACGATTCCAACGTAACATTATTGTTATTATTAGTTATATTTACTATTATTAATACTTTTATTATCAGAAATTTGTAAATCTTGATGTTAACTGACCAAGGATGACCATAGTTGACTAAGGTTGACAATGAATGGCCTTGGTCAACCATGATTGACTATAATTGAATATGGTTGAGTTATTTTGACTGAGGATGTGTTTAAGTGAACAAGATTGACTATTGTTAAATATGATAAACATGGGGGTTCACCAAGTTTGATCATGGTCAACTATTTAAACATTGACTACAAAGAGTGACTTTGTTAAATCCAATATTAATCAATCATGGCATATATCAACCACATTAGTAAATGTGGTTAAGCTAGTTATAGTCGATGTGTCTGGGGTTGATTCATTGGCCATGTTTGACCATGGTTGATGAGTTTGATCGACATATGTCAATCACATTAGTAAATGTCGATGACCATGGTTGACCATGTTTGATTATGGATGACCATTATGGTTGACATTAGTGAATGTGGTTGATTTTGGTTGACTATAATTGATAATTGTTGACCATTATGGTTGAACTATGGTTGACCATTCTAAACATAGAGATCTTGATTGATGATCATAATTGATCATGACTAACCATATTATGTTTTTAATATTATTTGCATAAATATTATCATTAATATTATGTATATTGATAATAAAATTATTATAAGGGTTAATAATCTTAATATCGATGTTAATAGCAACATTATTATATTGTATTTCGTATTATATTATATTTTTAATAGCATGACATATTGAATGTTACTAATAAGGTTAATAATATTAATATAAATATAAAGTATTAATATATATCATTATTGCATTAATAATGCAATTTTATTCATATAATATTGTTAATATAATAAAATTTTAATGTAATGTTTTTTTTTCTAAATTAGTTTAATCTATTAAGAAAGGAAAAATATTTTACATCTTGGCCACAACCCTGACTTTGCCCATGAGAAAGGCATGTCCAGCAAATAACGCACAAAACAGACTGCCCATTATGGGAAACTAGTCCAAACCAAACAAAGTTCTACCATACTGCCCTCGCAGGGGCGTCGATAATGGTGTCCACTATAAAGTGCCAAGTTGATAAACTGTAAAACTAAGACTGCTAGAATTTAAAATTGGAAAGACAAAAACAATCCCATCCCAGTGGGAATTCTGAAACAAAAGACAAACACTGATGAAATGACTAAGCATCATGCTGAGGAGAGGTATCCTCCAGGATAAAGCACCTGTAAGCCTCCATATCATCTTCTTCCTTTTGCTTGTCCGCACCTGGGTCTTTACTTTGCTTGGAGTGCTCACCGTCGGCCTTCTCCTCGCCCACAAGTGCTTTGCCTTTATCCTTGGTCACTTGCTGCTGCGGCTTGTCCATTTCCTGAGCTAAAACTGAAGAAGCTCATGTCTGAAGCTCTCTGGGATCAGCGTTCTGGGGGTCTTCCTTGAAGATTACTAAAATCAAGGCAATGCTACGGGGTCTATTCAGAGAACAATTGAAGAAAAATTGGGCAGTTTTGGGAGTGTTGGAGGACATATTGACAGGGGGGTGCTGAGCAGGGTTGACATGGTGAAGACTGCCTCGCCCACTGTGAGTATTCAGATATCTACGTCTTTGCGAAGGCGACAAGGGAGGCAGAATGACAGAGTTGGACGGGGAGAAGAGAAAATCCAGCATGAAAACAGATCTATTGCAGAGGCCTATGCAGGATAGGTGGAGCCCTTCCCCAAGATCAAAACAACAACTGAGATGGCTACATTTGCCAGTGGCAGTGCGAAAGCAGGTTTGCACTGCCAAGGGCGAGCAAATTCGCTGCAGCGGTGGAGGAGGAATGTCTGTGCCTCGACTATCAACGTCCATCTTTAAGCTCTGAGTATCTCTGTCTCGAGGCTCTCCTTCTTTAAAACTTTATTAATGTGCGCAGCTGAAATGTTCAGAGAATTCTTTACGGAGGATCGATCGAGCATATTGGAATGATCTCGACCTCGGCTATGCATTAATGCTGTATGGTTAAGTGCACTGGCTTGAATGCCTGTATGATGAATAGGTCGGCGGATACTAATGGCGATATCTTGGGTGGTCAAGTGGCTCCCTCACTTTCCATACCCAAGTCCCATCAACCCCTTATCATAAATTTGCACCCGCATCCGGGAAAGTTTTAATGTAATGTTATTATAATTACTAATAATATATTATTAATATTGACATTAATTTTATCAATATGTTGTTAAGGAAAATATCAATAATAATTAATATTAGTATTATATAATGCTATTAATGTTATATAAGTATTAATATTAGAATCAACCATATTTAATGTTAAAATATTATTATAAATATTTAATATTAAGTATTATTATATTATTGTTAATATAAATAATAATATTATTTTAAAACAATTATTATTAGCAGTAGTAGTTAACTTTATTAATATTAATATTGTGATTATAACACACTTTTAAATTTTGATTGTGACCGACTAAGGATGACCATAGTTGATTAAGGTTGATAATGAATGACTTTGGTCAAACATGGTTGATTGTAATTGAATATGGTTGAGTTACGTTGATTGAGGACAAATTTGAGTGAACAATGTTGACCATTGTCAAATATGGTAAATACAAGGCTAACCAAGTTTGATCATGGTCAACTATTTAAACATTGCCCACAAAGGATGACTTTGTTAAACCCAATATTGGTCAACCATGACGCATATCAACCACATTAGTAAATGTGATTATGCTAATTATAGTTGACGTGTGTGGAGTCAATTCATTGACCATGTTTGACCATGGTTGATGAGGGTTGATAAGGTTGATCGATGTATATATCAATCACATTAGTATATGCCATTGCCCATAGTTAATCTTGGTTGACCATGGTTGATTATGGATGACCTTTATGATTGACATTAATGAATGCGGTTGATCTTGGTCAACCATTATGGTTTACCATGGTTGATGAACATGGTCGACCATGGTTGATAATGGTTGACCATGGATGACCATTTTAACCATGTTTGACCATTCAACCATGTTGATCATGGTTGACCATATTCAACCATTATAACCATAAAGATCTTGATTGATCACCATAGTTATTCATAGATGACCATTATATGTTTTTAATATTATTTACATTATAATTATTATTAATGATATGTATATTGACAATAATAATAGTATTGTCAATAATTTTAATATCAATATTAATAGTAACATTATTATATTATTTATAGAATTTTGGCTTCTGTGATCCATCGTAAAATTGTAAAGAATCCTTTCGGTAATAATCACATTCAAATGAACATTGTCGACATGTTTCGAACCAACCAGTGTGGTTCATCATCAAGACTAGGTGAGAGATCAGATTCAGACGTTGAGTTAAATAGATGCAGAAAAGGCTAAACTAGCCGTTAGGATAACGACTAGTTTGACTTTGAAATTTAATAACGACTAGTTCTATTTAATTAATTTAATATTTTAATTATTTAATAAAATATATCTATAAATTGTTTTATTTTATTTTATTTAGTTAATTATTATTATTTTATTATTATTAATTTCTTTATTATTTAATTATTTATTACCTATTATATTATATTATATTTATTTATTTATCTATATATAAATTTATATTCCTATTATTTGCTTTTCTCTGAAGGCCTAAAAAAAAGAAAAAAAAAAGGGAAGAGCAGAAAACAACAAACCATTAAGAATATGGGGCAGGGATCCAACACCTGCTTATATTCCAGCCGTCATCTCTATTGAGATTTATAAGTCTTTTTTCAATTTCTAGGGCCTCACTTAACTTACGATGATGTAAATGGTCAATCCTAGCTATGAACTTATCCTCTTCGATGTATATATGATGGTTAGTCTTTTCCACATGCTCAGCTAGGGCAGAGGTGTAGGATCTTCCATGCTTAATGTTAGCAGCATGTTCACAGATCCTTTGGTTAATAGACCAACCAGTTTCACCAATGTAAGGTGTCCCACAAGAACAAGGAATAATGTAGACACCTTTTCCATCCCAAGGGTTTACCGGATCTTTAACTGATTTAAGAGAGTTGTGAATCGTGCTAAGGGGCTTAAAGGAAGAATAAACCTATGCTTCTTAAGGATCCTAGAAATCCTATCAGTGGTTCCCTGAATGAAAGGAAGCCTTACATTGCAGGACCACTGATCAAGTTCATTGATATTTTGATTTTTAACTAAGGGACCTCTTTCTACTTTAAGAAAAGCCTTAAGGCCTTGCGACTTACTATAACCATTTTTACAAAAGACACTAAGGAGATGGTTCTTTTCTTCCTCAAGGTGAGACTCATCAAATATTCTCAACGCCCTGGTGGATAAGGGGTTGAGGATGCCTAATTTTTTAGCAGGGAAATGATGCGAACTAGCGTGAAGATATTGCTCAGTATGGGTTTTCTTTCAAAAAACTTGATGGGAAAAGAACCAACATCCTTTCTAGAGATAAGAACGCCAAGGAAAGGAAGGCTACCATCCACCTCAAAATCCATGGTGAATTTTATGGAACAATATTGACTATTAAGATGAACGAAGAAACGATCCAGCTCTTCTTTACCATGAGGCCAAACGACGCAAGTATCATCTACAAACCTTTTCCAAAGCTTTCGTTGGTACAGAGCAGAGGAAAGAGCCTTGGATTCAAAGTCCTCCATAAAGAGATTAGCAACAATCGGGGAAAGGAGAGAACCCATGGCAACACCACATGTTTGCTCATAGAACTCACCTTCAAAACTAAAGAAAGTAGATGTTAATAAAATCCCAACTAAATGGGTCATATCTGGATCACTGAAGCGATTAATGACTTCAATGGCCTCATTAATGGGGATATTGGTGAACAGAGAGACAACATCAAAACTAACAAGCCTATCTTCAGGACTCATTCTAACGTCCTTTAACTCATTAAAAAAAGAGGAAGAATCTTTAACAAAGGAGTCGGTATGACATACGAGAAGCTTAAGCTTAAGGGCCAAATACTTGGCTAAAGGTAAGTCGGACCACCATGATGTTAACAATGTTCATTTGAATGTGATTATTACCGAAAGAGTTCTTAACAATTATTATATTATATTACATATTATATTATGTTTGTAATAATGTAAAATATTAAATGTTACTAATAATATTATTAATAGAATAAATATTGTATTAAATACATATCATTATTACATTAATAACACAATATCGTTATTATAAAATTGTCAATGTTATAATTAACCTTAATTTAATAAGGTATTAATGCAACATTATTATAATTACTAATAATACTATTATTAATATTATTAATATTAATATCAATCTTATGAGTATTTTTCGATGGAAAATATTAATAATAATTAATATTAGTATTTGTGTATAAGGATTTTAGGTGAAAATCACATGTAAGAAAAAAATTTCGACGCGTTTTGAACTAGCCAGTTTCAACGGCTAGTTGGAGCTGTCCCTATCTATTTAAACAGGTTTCTTGATCAGATTTCTCATCTTGTCCCGATGATGAACCACATTGGCTGGATCGAAACGCGTCAACAAAATTTTCTTACATGTGATTTTCACTGAAAATTCGTATACACAATTTATGAATCACAAAAGCCAAATTCCTAATAAATATTAGTATTTTATAAATAAAATAAGAAAACCAAATATTATTATAAACATAATAAAATTGAATAATAATAATAAAATATCATATTATTATAAACATAATAATACCTAATATTTCTATTATACAACTTAGAAATAAATTATAACAACATTATATTACTATCTTAAAAAAAACTCTAATAATTACTATCAAATTTATAATAATAATAGTAATAAAACCTAATCTATTAAAAAAATAAAATCAATTACATTATATAAAAAGCTAATAATAAAAAAACCTTATAAAAGCTACAAACCTACATATTAAAATATTAAAAAACTAAAAGGTCTCCTGAAATTAAAACATGCCATATAATACACTTTGTAATGAATAATAAACCATTTTGATTTACCATGGTTTATATTATTACACAGGGTTACATTATATTACATTAAAACAACTATCGCCGTAATATTATAAAACCATTATCTATATGTATAAAACATTAAAATCATGTGATTTTATATTTACATTAAAACTTAAACCTAAATCAAACTTTCAACTGTCTTTTTATTTTATTATATATATATATATATATATATATGGTTTTAATGTAAAACCACATATATATATATATATATATATATATATATATATATAATTTACATTAAAACCGTTTCATATTACATTAAAACTTAAACTCAACCATTGTTTGGGGTGCGTCACAACTATGCCTGCAAAACTCGAACTGTTGGCAGCTCATGGGCATGGCCTGAATTGTAACGCATAAAGTTAGGTTAAGAGGGACACGTTTTAGTTAACAGGTAGCCACGTTATATTTAATTGTATTTTTTAAATTTTTATAAGTGGTTTTTTTTTATATGATAATAAACCAAAGGCACAACAAATTTTTAATCATAATTTATAAAAATATATTTCAAACAAGGTTTAAATACTTAATTTAAATATGTAAAGAAGTAACCTTCCTCCATTCTATCTATTGATTTAGTAGCGAAAACAAAAATATATAACATCTTTCAATTTACACCATAAAATTAAAATTTTTAATTAGCAAAATCATTGTACCTAATTCTCCATGTAAATATATTTTATGCCAAATATTTCTAATGAAACACATTGCAAATAAAACTTTCTAAACAATAATCGTGTTCCCATGAGTTATTTGATGTAAACATATGATTGGATGGTTTTATTGCTTTGAGTTGATTGTGATAATGGTATTTATCGAAATAGTTGAAGAACACACTTCATAGTCTTATAATTTATTTTTATGCTTCATCCTACTCTAGTAGGAGATAGTTTGTTCACAAAAGTGTATTATTTCTTATGGGCAAGATGTATTATGGGTGAGTTTCTAGAGTAGTATTCCATATCCTTTCTATCGATAATACTTTTCATTATACTATTTTCATTTCCATTTCATGAAAAAAAGGTGTATTCCTTTACCTTGGGCTTTCAAAAGGTTATTTTTAAAAGATATATTTCAAAATGAAACAATATGAAAGTCTTAAGTGAAATTTTAAAAGTTCATAGTTGTTTATTAAATAAACAACTAAAAGGGGAAAATATTTAAAGGAGAAAAGAGGTAAATAAGAAATTAAAATTAAAATAAAAACTTGAGGTAATGTAATCTTGAAGTTTTTAGATAATGTGATCTGGTAATGAAGCTAATTTGGAAATCTTAGTTTTATATATATTCAATAAATTGAATACATGATGAAAAAAAAAGTAATGAAATAAAGCCAAGGAATGTTAGTGCTCCTTTTTCAAGTTTATTAAAAAACAAATTTTAGTTTTAAAAATATAGACAGGGGAACAATGAAAGATTTATGTATTTATTGATTTTGAGGGTTATGCACATGATTTCCTTTCTTTTGGTATCCATTTAATTATTTTCTATGTACGTGTCTTTTTCTAATCCATTGGGAAACACATCTTGTCTTAAGAGTTGGTTATTTCTTTAAGAGTATATTATTGTCCTTCATAGTATATATAGGAAAACAATTATATTGACCCCTTATTATATTGTGTTGGAAGGATTTATTAGGTTTGCATCACCTAACAACTCATGAAGAGGTTTGTATCCATGATTTAAATTGAAGAAAAATTGTTCAATCACAATAACATTACCACCCCAATAGCTACTTACCTTGCATAGCTTATTTCAACTCATCAACATCCATGAAAATTGTTAAAAATGTCATATAAAGCTTGACATTGGTCTCATTATCTATTTATCCACATGAATAATTATATCCCTAATTTGAGGAAGGACACACTTTTTAAGCCCCTTTTACTTGTAATGTAACCCTTGCTTTAGAGATGATCATTTTGAATATTGTGTTGTAACCCTCATTGATATAACACCCCCCAACCATCTTGTTAGGGTGATGTTACTTTCAATATCATTCGGACATCATCGTAACATAACTAAATACATATGTATAACATGACCAAAATAGATAATAATGCACATAAAAGTTCATCAAATATAAAAAACAAAGTATACTCAATATTTATATGATAAATCCATCTATTGGTTATAGACTTTAGACATACCATCTAGCCAAAAGTCGCACCATTCCATTTCTATCAACAACACATCACCCCTGAGCTAGGGCCATGACTTCACAATACCAACAGCTACCCAAGCTAGGTACATGTACAATGTCAAATATGAACAGGGCCAAGGTATCGAACCTCAGCAACCTCCAATGAATAGGCTCACATCCCCCATCAACCCACACAACCCAAGGTAGTGTACCCTCTTCTTTGCACATATATTCCATCAGGTTATCCCATTGTCCTCCAACGTTTCCACCTCACATCGACCAGAGATGTCTTAAAGCTTTGTGGCTTCCAAGAGTTCATGTTGCCCTCAAGGGTCTCCAAGTACCCTCTAAGACCATATAAGGACACATGTCCCTACACTTCTCCCTTCATGCTCGAACCTTCCCTAAGGCAATGCAAGGAGAAGTGCACTCATACCCATACCCACAGAGGGTCCTTGAGGTACAATAGCCAGGAATCCTCTGGATCTCCCTAGAAACAGGGCCAAAATTATCCCCTGATAGTATCTAATGGAAAGGGAGGTTGAATGTGTCCTATTCCCCTGCCTTTACATTTTATTCATAGTTTAATATTATAATATTTTAGTATTATTCATAAAAAGTAACTTCATGAATATTATAGCCATAATAACTATTTGATCCTTAGGAATCATGTTTGGGTGATTTTATGTCACCTTTATCTTTTTGTGGAGTCTTAGCCCCCCATACTCTTTTTTTCCCTTAGTTTGCAATCATGATGTCATTTTTTATTACATGTGTTCTTTACATGTTACATATACCAAGCTCAATGGAATTTTAACACACAGGCTGTCTAGAACAACTATGTTAGCACTATGACCTTAAAACACATGAGTACACTAGCCAACCAGTCTTACTCATTTACACATAGAGACACACGAACCTCAATAGAAGCGGAATCTCTATCATAATTAAGAGACACACGAACCTCAATAAAACCTGAAACTCTATCATAACTAACATATAACAACGTGCCAACCTCTGTATCATATGTACATTTACAAGACCATTTGGGGGTTCAAGCTAGGGGTATTATGTTACCCTCTCCCTTATTCATACATTATCCTCAGAACATCTAGACAATTGCTCTGTTATGGAGCACCTTGATATGCTTGTCAACTATGTGCACCAACGGGACTTGGAAATATTCTACGTTGTCCAGGCTTTATAGTCACATGACCATCATCATACCTATAAAACAATGAGTAAAATAATTGACACATACAACCTTCCAAATAAAGTACAATATGTAATATTCCCTTTTTTTGATATGGTTAAAATTGAAGGAATATATCCATGGTATTTACCGTGGTATTTTCCCATGGTATCTGCTCATGGTATTTCCCTTAGTTTTTTCAGGGAAAACAATAAAATAAGGTTTCTAGAGAGTCCACCAAGCTTATAAAAGGAGATAGGAGCTAGGATTTGGATCCTCTGGAGTTTTTCTATCTTATTTTGTTAGATGAAATTGTCTAGTGGATTCAGACATGATTCACAAAGGTACTTCAGTGTCTTTTAATGAGCAGTCATGCATGCCACTTGTGGGGGCTCAAATATTATTTGTATGGGCATGTGTCTTTGTTTTTAGATATTAATATAATAAGAAGTTGCATTTTTCATATCCCCTTGTGTTCAATGTTTTTTATTGCAAGGATTTTTAATTAGAAAACTAAATGTGGTGGAACTATTAAATGGTATCATAATTGTACATCATACCAACCTAGGATTTTAGAGAGTACCGAAATTTCCAAAATTTCCATCTTTGGTGGTGTTTGATATCACCCTAGTTGGTCTTTCATTTTTTGTTTCCCGAAACCAGTTGGCATACCGGATCTATATCAGCAGAAGGTTTCTCGTTAAAAAAATTAAAAATTATGGGATTTTCACGTTGATCAGGTTTGGAATATCAAGGTTTCTGGTTATCTGGTTTATTTTCTTGTTATTAAAGGCGAATTTGATTCGGTTGTGACAGGCCAATCGTCGAGATCATAAGAGGATGGATTCTCGTTAATGCAGTTCTCAGAATCATTTGGGCGCAATTCTTATTGAGAAAGGCCGTAGAGATTGACATATGGTAGAAGGTCGCAGATTGATAAGTAGCTAACTCCATCTGCATTGAGTCATGGCAAGACACAGTTGATAATCCTTTTTCAAACAGAGCATTAACCCATTGAGTGAAGTAGTCGATAAATTTTGATCTGAAGGGTGCATTTCAAGGCCAAATATTTATCATTTATCTATCGAAAGCCACATTGAGAGGCCACACTACGTCTCTATTGCAGGAATCTTATTCCACAGAAACTAGCACGACTTTGACCTCTGCAACCAAGATCTACACATAAGATTCAATGCCAATCATATGTTGTCACAATTGAGGGGATAACAATTCATGTTTGTTGGTGACTCGATAACGCGGAACTAGAGAGCCAGTGTTGTTCGATTGTAAGTTCGAGGCTGAGAGGCCATTCTCGTCAGAGTCTTTGTTTGTAATTTCAAATCCAAGAGGTCATTAAACTGTTGTAGCAGAAGGTCGAGGGCCTTTCATACGTTAGCCATTGTATGCAGGTCCATATCCATGCTAATCTCTAGGTTGACAGGTCATTGTGCGTAGGTTTGATAAATCCATAACTAACCACCTAGAGCTTATATTGATTGCTGATTTCTAGGAAATTAGACGAACATGGGCGCGATTAATCCGAAATAAGGACGCATCCATCCATTCACCGGATTTCAAGAGTCGGTAGGCCATACTCTATTTCCTGAAGTGTGTGTTCGTCGTAGAAGAGCCTCATGGGAGATGACGTAACGATCCCGTGGAGGTCAATAGATGATATGTTCAGAGTGGTGGTTGAAAGAGCCAAAATCCATCGCGATAACATTATGGTGTTAAATATTATTCTTAGTTAAAGAATTAGTTTGTAGAATCAATTAGGAAATAGTTGAACAAATTTTTATAGCTGTCGATCCGATGTATATATTCATCTCTGGAATGAAACATTGGAGCATGTGTGTTCTCATCTATTTTGTTGTTTTTCTTCTCTCTCCAGTAAATTTGTCATGTTATCAAAGCATTGGGGTTTTTCTGGAGATTTGTTTTTGCTAGAGAAAAGCGTTCTACTGTGATGTTTGCTGAGGCTCTATTCCCATCTGCTGCGCTGTTTTCTGCCACCAGACACAAGCGTTCTGAGGCTGCGTTCGAGAGTGAGTAGAGCTGTTGTCTGTTTTCTGAATTTTGGTCAAATTACTGAACAACAAACAAACAAACTAGTATCTGTCCGCCTGTTCATCCCAGCAAGCTCTTATCTACCACCCTAGCCCGCTCAACCTACCTCAAGTTGAAAGAATCCCGCCAGTTAACCATATAATTTCTGAATAGCTCAAATATAATAGAAAAATCATTTTCCTGTTGTTTGAGGATTCAATGGTGTGTTTCCTTTTAAAGTGTCAATGGACCCCTTTTCTTTTCTCTTCTCTTTTTTTTTTTTTTCTCAAATTTGGATGGGGATTGGAATATGGTCGTAGTTTTTGAACATTTGAACAATTGATTTGTTCTTGAAATCTCAGGTTGAAATCTCAGGTTGGTATTCTGGTTGGTCATTAGAAAAGAATGTTGTGAAAATTTGATCGCAGTTGGAGAAGGTTTTTTGTTTGAAGTTTTTTTTTTTTTTTAAGGTGTTTTATTTCTGATTATTTTTAAACATGGCTTCAATGAGTCACTTTGCAATCCCTACACCACTATTTAGTGGGAAGAATTATGATTTTTGGAGTCTTAAAATGCAAACATGCTAACATGCTTACAAGGTTTAGGTTTTTGTGACACTGTATAATTGGAGTTCACAGAACCTAATGCAAATGTAATTGCTGCAATGAGAGATGCTCAAAGAACAAAAATTGATGAATTTAAACAGAGAGAAGGTAGAGCAAAGTCTTGCATTTTAAATTCTTTAGATGACTCTATTTTTTCTAAAATCATTGCTGCTGAGAGTGCTAAATCAATATGGAATATAATTAAAGTTGCTTATCAAAAAACGGGAAAGTAAAGATGGTGAAATTACAAACTCTCAGAACACAATTTGAAACACTTAAAATGACTGAATCAGAAACAGTTGATCATCTCATGACTAAAGTTATGGATGTTGTTAATCAGCTTTGGATGAATGGTGAAGAATTAAAGGATCAAAGAATTGTTGAAACGGTTCTTAGATGTTTTCCTAAAAAAATTGACATAATAGTTATTGTTTTTGAGTCGAGAGAATTAAAAAAATTGTCTGTGGAAGAATTCACTGATTCTTTATTGGCTCATGAAGCAAGAATTAATTTAGATGTAGTACTTTAGAGCATGCTTTCAAATCTAAAGCTTCTATGGATAGAGGTAGAGGCAGAAGTTTCATGGCTTGAGAGGAAAAGGAAGATGACAGTCTTAGTGTGATGATAGATCATAGGTAACTCAAACACATTCAGAGCAGTTTCAAACTGATCATGGTCATAAGTGGATAGATAAATAAAAAATTCAATGTCACTATTGTAAAAAATATGGCCACTATAAGTCTAAATGTCAAAAATTAGAGTATGTTTTAAGTAAAAAAAATCCAATGTCACAAACACTGAATGTGAAACATCAGCTGCTTTATTTCTAACATGGCAAGTGACTGTGCAAGTACCTAATAAAGATGTTTGGTTGATAGAAAGCGGATGTAGTAATCATATGACTGGTCATAGTGATTTGTTTTCACATCTTGATACATCTTTTAGTTCCTCTATTGGTTTGGGTGATGATTGTTAGGTTAAAGCTTCAGGAAAGGGTGTTGTTCCTGTCTTAACCAAACAAAATATTGTGAAGAATATCTATGATGTTTATTATGTGCCTAATTTCAAGCATAATTTTTGAATTGTTGGTCAGTTAGATGCACATGGTTATGATGTTAGCTTTCACAACACTACTTGCACGATTTTTTATCAACATATAAAGTCTCTTGTTGCAAAGATTCCTATGACCAACAAAAGGTTGTATCAATTACAAATGAAAAATGAGAAGTTGTATGTCCATAATGTTTCAATGCCTAATGACACTGACTTGTGGCATTTGTGATATGGTATTTTACCTATCAAAAGAATGAGTCTATTGCAAAGACAATCTATGGTGAAAGGTTTTCCTACCTTGTTTGACCATATCTCTTCTTGTACAAGTTGTATAATGGGTAAACATAAGAGAGAGAGTTTTTCATCAGCCTCTTATAGAGCCAAAGAAAAACTAGAGTTAGTGAATACAGATTGGTGTGGTCCTATGCAAGCACAATTAGTTTGTGGCAGTCTCTATTTTCTTACATTTATTGATGACTTTAGTAGGAAAGTATTTCATCAAATACAAATTCGAAACATTTTCCAAGTTCAAGGAGTTCGAAGCCGGGGGTGAAAAGTAGAGTGGCAAGTTTATTAAAGTTCTTAGGTTTGATAAAGGAGGTGAGTATGAATCTAACAAATTCATTGATTTTTGTAAACAACATGGTATAAAAAAAACAGACGACAACCAGTGATACTCCACAACAGAACGAAGTGGCAAAAAGAAAGAATCAGACAATTATGAATATGGCTCGAAGTCTGCTCAAAACATGAAATTTGTCTAAATATTTATGGGCTGAAGCAGTTGCATGTTCGGTATATATTTTGAATAGATCACTAACTTCCAGTGTTCAAATTTTTGTAACTGAAGAAGCATGGACTGGAAAAAAGGTAATTGTTTCACACTTTCGAGTATTTGGTTGTATTTCTTTCGCTCATGTTCTAGAAAAATTAAGAAAGAAGCTTGATGATAGGAGTGAAAAGTATATCTTTATAGGGTATAATGATCGATCTAAAGAATACAAATTGTTTAATCCTATAACTAAGAAGTTTGGCGTAAGTCTAAATGTGAAAATTTTGGAAGAAAAATCTTGGAATGAAATGGAGAACAATACTTTTCCTAATCCTTTTATTATGTTAGACGAACATCAAGCATATACAATGAGCGCCACTCCAAGATTACAGGCAAGACAAAACCAGTAGTAGTTCATCAGGCAGTAGAAGTTCATCATCTTTAAGTGAGTCTGATTTTGATAATCCTAAATTAGAAGCTTAAGTGATATTTATGCACAAGACGATGTTGATGATATTGTCAATTTTGAATTTATTTCATTTCAACCTACTTGTTTTGAAGAGGCTATAAAGGAAAAAGAATGGGTATATGCAACGAACAATGAAATCGATGTTATTGAAATAAACCAAAGTTAGGATTTGGTTGATCTACCTGATGATAAAAATTCTATAGGTGTCAAATGGGTTTTTAAAAATAAGTTAAATAAGAGAGGTAAATTTGATAAAAACAAAGAAAGATTAGTTGCCAAATGTTTTTCACAACAAAATGGCATAGATTATGGTAAAAAATTTGCACCTGTAGCAAGAACTGATACTGTTCAATTTGTATTAGCTATTGCAGCAAAAAACAAGGGTAAAATTTACCAAATGGATGTGAAGTCTACTTTTTTAAATGGTGTTTTGAATGAATAAGTGTATGTTGATCATCCACCTGGTTTCAAAATAAAAAATAAAAATCATATGGTGTACAGGTTGAAGAAAGAATCGTACGGCTTGAAGCAAGCTCCAAGAGCTTGGTACAACTGAATTGACCATTACCTATTAAATAATGGTTTCAGAAGGAGCGACCATGAACCCACTTTGTATATCAAGAATGATCATCAAGGTAATATGTTGATACTATGTCTTTATGTTGATGACATAATTTATATAGGTAAGATGCAGTTAGATGAATTTAAAGCTGCAATGAAAAATGAATTTGAAATGACATATCTTGGATTAATGAGATACTTCTTAGGTATTGAAGTAAAACAAACACATGATGGTATCTTTATGGGTCAAAAAAAGTATGCTACTAACTTTTTGAAAAAGTTTAAGATGGACAGGTGTAAACCTGTGGCAACTCCTCTTGAAGTTGGTACAAAGTTAAGTAAATATGATGTGGGTACTATTGTTAATTCAACTTTGTATAAGCAACTTGCTAGTAGTATTGTGTATCTAACTGCTACTATACCTGATATAGCATTTGCAACTAGTTATATTTCCAGGTTTATGGAATCTCCTAAAGACTGTCATTGGAAAAATCGAAAATAGGTGTTAAGATACATTGTAGGTACATATACTTATGGTTTATCGTATGCAACCTATACATATAGTAAGCTTGTTGCTTATATAGACAGTGATTATGCATGATGTATTTATGATCGAAAAAGCACTTTTGGCTATGATTTTCTGTTTGGCAGAAACCTGATCTCGTGGTCATGCAAAAAGCATCCCATAGTTGTGTTATCTTCAACAGAGGGCGAGTACGTTGCAGTGAATTCAACATCCTATCAAGCAGTGTGGCTGAAGAGACTTCTTTCTGACTTTGGATATACAGAAAATGAACCTATTTCAATCTTTTGTGACAACAATTCCGCTATTTCCTTGTCGAAGAACAATGTCTTTCATAAAAAAATCAAACATATCGACGCTTGTTTTCACTTCATCCACTAAATTTTTAAGAATGGTGATATTGTTTTCAATTTTTGTGATTCCAAGGAACAATTAGTGGATATCTTCACCAAACCGTTAGGAAAATTTAATTTTGAATTTCAATGTAAGAAGTTAGGTATTAAAATAATGTAGCCCTCAAGATTAAGGGGGAGTGTTAAAGATTAATCTTAGTTAAATAATTAGTTTGTAGAATCAGTGAGGAGTTAGTTGAACAACTTTTTATAACTGTCGATATGATGTATATATTCATCTCTGGAATGAAACATTGGAGCATGTGCGTTCTCATCTATTTTTATGTTTTTCTTCTCTCTCTCTGTCTGGTAATTTTTTCATATGGTTCGTCTGAGTGGCCATATCATAATCATGTTAAATTTGTAAAGTAGAGGAATCATATCTGTCAAAATTGGGATCTTACATGACATTAAATCATGACAGCTAAAGAGGAATTAACATGTTGAAGAAAGAAATAAATTTAGCTAGAATCGACTATTGTGATTCCAACTAAAGGGAGTCTTTGGCGCCCATAGTGGATTAAAGGAACAAATGCATTTTTTGGAAGAGGAATTACATGCCAAACCTGTTCCAAAAGTTCTTCAAATCTGTCAATGTGAGTATATGTGAATAGAAAGAAACATGTTGAGCTGGATGGCTCAAAATATTTCAAGAACTCGAATTTGATACCAGAAGAAAACAACTTGGGGTAAGTTATTTCATCTTCAAGGGTTTGACATTGAGTAAGGACGATGTGGAGAAAATTTGATAGCTCAAAGAAGAAACAAGTAGATGATGAAAAGGGACAATGGATGACTTTGAAGTGTTCACGTGTTCGAGCAGTTGACAAAGCTTTCGAGAACTTGAACTTTTGACGTGGGTGGAGAAGTTCAATGCATATGACTGTGGGGAGTTTGAGTGGACACAATTGTTAGAGGAGAAGACAAATCTTCAAGGACCAGATATTAGCAAACTCATGACTTATATGAGGTTTTAAGGTGTGTGGGGTCATTGTAGAAGGTGAATTTATTTGGTTGTGGGAATTTGGTTACTAGTCTTGGCATTAGCTTGGTACATTTGAATTTTTTTCCTCATCAAGGGTTGAATTATCTCACATTCCTGAAGATGAAATTAAGGCTTAATTATCAACACCAAGGCAAAGTCAAAATTCACGTTATCTTCAACAACCTTATTTAGTTTTCTTGTGAAAAAATTGTGGTTTGAATCTCATAAGAGAAAAGCCACTACCCACACTTACAACTAAGGATCACATCTTCAACATTCTTGTAATAAAACTAGATTTAGGTTTCCTTGAAAATAAGTCACTTGTAGTTGGTCAAGATTATGGGCTTTCATTCTTTGTTTTATATTGAAATTTATATACAAGTCATAAATTCTGGGTAGCATGTATATATCAGAAATTCATCTACACCAGTTATGGTTGTAATGGATTATTATTTTATCCGCTATTATTTACAGGTGTTCAATTTCCTTATGGACGCTAAAATTTATCATTTGTTTTCTTTCAAGCCCAGTATAGATTGATTTATCAAAGGGGTGTATATCGATTTTATTGAAAAAAGTTGAGGAGAGAGAAAGAAGACTATGTATTGAGATCCATTGATGCCAAATAATAATGTCATCATTTTGCTTTTGGAAACACCACAAGAATAAACATGGTAATACATCAATTGATTCTTTATGCTACAATACTTCTATGGATAAAAAATGGAAACAAGTTACAAATCATAAGCAAGAGAATAACAACAAGACTTTCTCTCGAAAGGTCCATGTTATTCTTCAGCAGTCAAAGGATATCCGAAAGGAAGATGTAAAAAGAAAGTGTCTCTTCACACTTGGATTTGAATTGCACAAAAAAATTAAGTCGTATACCTTCGTAATTTGTAGGAATTAGACACGTGTTTGTCCAAGGTGGGGCAGCTAGAATGGAAGAACATTTGGTCTCTCAAGTCATCCATGCTTTCTTTGATACAACCCAAACTCTGGAAGCATCCTTGTGAAGAGACTAGGCTCACAATTGCCTCTTGCCTCAGCAGGATCATAGCTTTAACATTGCCTCTACCGCCTTACAACGATGATCTCATGAGGGAGATTATGCAATTGATAGTGGGAACCTTTCAAGGGTTAAAAAACATGATGCTTCCTACCTTTCAGAAGTGGCATTTTAGAAATCATGGACGCATTCAACTTTGGCACCTTCATGATGAATTTGGAATTTGACAACTTAATATTTTAGTTTCTCCAAACCTTTTACACTGACATTACATCAGCTCATCCCAACCATGTCAAAACAAGCATGCAAACAATTGTTTCCTTGTTCTTAGAAGGAGATGTTGACATCTGCAAGATACTAAGATCCAATCTGCTTACCATTTGGAGAAAGGAACTAGTTGTATCACCAACTACCTATGATCTAGTCAAAATTTGGTCATGAAAAACATAAAATTGCTCGGAAGGGTGTTGACTAAGGAGTTGAAGAGGACTGATGGAGGAAGAAAGAACATAGGAAATAAAACCTGTAGCAAGAATGATCTAAGAAGGAGAGGAGTATGCTTTAACTAAAAGGGACCTTGGGAACCTAACCATTCATGCCCAGGTGATAGGAAGGAGGAAACAAGGGAAGAAAAGTTGGAGACTCCTTCAGATCACGAGGATTCATATATAGTTGGGTTCATTGGTTTTCAGGAGATAACCCATGAAGGATCCAGATAGTCGAGTATAGATGGTGAGAAACAAAACAGTGTTATTCAGAAATACTTGCAAGACAAACCAATTATAATCAACCATATTGACAAGCACTTAAAAGTACATGGGGAAAGGAAGGAGGAAATTCCTCCTAACGATGTGGTAGACTCTTGTACAGTTGAGTCCATATATCTCCAAGAGGACATCCACGAATAATATGAACAATCAAGTGTATATAGTAGTCCACCAGTGCATCCATGTTTAGCAACTAGAGAGGATGAACAATAGATTGTACCCACAGGTGGGGAATTCCAGGGAGAATATAGTCAAGGAAACTTAAGTGAGGATCTAGTAGTAGTGAACTGACATGATGAGCATGATCATGAGGGGAAACATGAAAAACATAGTATGTGGGATGAGCCATTACCATAGATTCTACCAAAGGCTTAATTTGGAGTTGTGATGATTGGGCATCTAGTGCAAACGGATACAGAGACATTCAACAGGGCACCAAAATTTCCAGTAGAGGAATTTCAGGAAAATATCAAGCATTTAAATACATATCTTATGATGTTGAAATAGAGAGTCTGGACAAACTGAGGCATTGTCTTACAAGAGAACAGGAAAATTGAAGAGCTCATAAGAGCACATGTCGAGTCAACATTCAAGATATCTAGTCTTGAAGAAAGACTCAAGTCCCTCATAAGGAAGCAAGAGGAGTACAATTGGGAGTTCAAGAGCAACCCTCTATAGGAGTAAATAGATAGGGCTTGCAACATTACCAATCCACATTTATACATTGGGGGGAGCAGGGCAGAGTTTTCCAAATGGATCATGTTGAGTGACTAGGTGGAGCAACATGATTTGGGCATCGAGCAATATCAACAATGTAGATTTGTTCCATGTGCAGGTATTCATCCTTCCCCACTCCTTCCCATGGGATGGAATGGAGAGAGATTATGAGTTGGTACTCTATTGATGGGATGATTCTTAGGAGGATACTCTTAGCCAAGGGAATATCATAGCATGGACCCTTAGGCACGGACAATGGTGGAGGGTTGAGGTGGTATCATAACCCACAGGTCCTAGGATTTAGTGGCATTGGGATCTAGGTGGATCTATTGATGGCAGGATTGGTTAGAGGATTGTTTGGGATCCAGGTATCGAAGGATATATTCATGTACATTTAGAAATGAAGCATAGGGTAGCACAATGGTTTCTTCATATCAGTATATAAATTCTTCTACTATGGATATATGTGGATTTATTGAGGGCAAACAATATTGGGGCAAGAGGATTTCTAATATTTCCTTTTCTTGATATGGTCAAAATGGATGGAATCTTCCCACGGTATTTACCGTGGTATTTTCCCATTGTATTTGCCTTCATTTTTCAAGGGAAAACAATAAAATTGGGTTTCTAGAGAGTTGATCAAGCTTATAAAAGGGGATAGGAGCTAGGAATTTGGATCATATGGAGTTTGTATATATTATTGTGTTTTGTTGAGAACATGGTGTGGTGAGTTCCACTTTGATCCCGAGACGAAAACCCCGTGGTGAAGTTGTGTAAAGGATCCATCCAAGATTCACAAAGGTGCTTTAATGTCTTAGATTATGATTTTAATGAGAAATCATGCACGTCATTTGTGGGGGATTCAATATTTTTTGTATGGGCATGTATCTTTGTTTTGAACTATTTGTTTTTTTGTAAGTTAGGCTAAGCTATATTAGATCATAAAAGAAGCTTTACATAGGCATTGGGCTGAGATGGAAAGCGGTGCTTAGCCAATCCCAGCCTTGGTAGCTTTAAAAATCAAGCAAGTTTGGGGTTGCCTCCTAGGAGGAAACCATCCCCTTAATAAAGTCAAACAATCATTTTTCACGAAATGTTTTGTAACACATATATAAAAAAAATATAGCTATAATATGTCCTGAGTTGACAAAAAACATAAATGAACTGAGCTACCATGTAGTCATGGTGTTCCTTCATCATCCTCTGTTGTGGGGTCCTCCCCCTCGATGAGGCATCCATATTCACGCACAATGGCCTCCTCCTTAGTTGTTGGCTCGTGCGGGGGCTTCAGGGGGCTGCGCGGATGATTGGAGCAACAAGGTACTCTGCATCTAAAAATCTAGTGTAGACTCCATTTGAAACCATGGTCCAAACATCTGTCTCCTCCTCTGTTGGCTCATGAACAGGGAGCGGCTCAGTTTTTCGAGGAGTGGGCAACTCAAAGTGCGCTATGGTAGACTTCATGGGGCCTCTTCTGCCCCTAGGTTTCTCCAAAGTTAATACAATCTCTTCCTGGGTGTGATCAGGCATATGAGTAGCATCCCTATCGTGGCTACCTGAAGAGGAACCTTCAATGGATTCAAGATGTCGATCTTGACCGTGGTGATAGTGCCTCGAGAATGCACCTCTTTGGCTTCCCCTAATGGGATTTTGATGTTGTCGTGGGGCCATGGGGAAGCTAACGAGCAGAGGTAGGGAAGTTGGGCCCAGAGCAGTGAGATGCATAGTGGGAGTATGCACAACAGAGGTGCGTAGGGGGGGGGGGGGACAACAAGGGGTCACGCAGCAGGGGGGGGGGTAGCGGGGGAGCTCGTCGCAGATAGTGCGCAACGGGAAGAGGCACATGAGGAGGGGATATCAATAGGGAGGTGCACAACCGGGGGGTACACAGTAGGGGGTGTGCAACGAGGAGGATCTCAATGGGAGGAGCACACTACAGGAGGGCATGCGATGGGGGGCACACTTCAGGGGGAACACACATGGAATTTCGAACAATGACGTGATGGTGAGGGTAATAACATAAATGGCTCTAGAGACTAGATACAACAATAGAGAGATGTCAGAATGGGGAGCTTTCGTGCCTTTTGAAGACCTGTGGCACAAGCATAGATGCGAGGAGGGGTTGTGGCATGCTCACATATGCGATAAGGGATAGTCCACGTATGAATGCATGTGATACAAAGTATGGAAAGAGGTCAGGTGCGGTAGAGCACCATTATGAATGATTGATGAATTAAGTTTCTGCATCAAGTTAGAGATGGCATTGCAGGGCATTTTCAGCCTGAGCATGGGAGGATCTATCCTCACACGATCAGGGCATGTCACTCGTATTCGGGGATCTTTGTTTTCAACTATTAATTTAAATAAGAGGTTGCATTTTTCAGATCCCCTTATGTTCAAAGTTTTTTATTGCAAAATTTTTAATTAGAACACTAAGTGTGCCACACCTATTAAATTTTTTAACATTTGAGATCTCACACAATCTCATAAATAATCAAAATTGATATTAAAGGTTTTAGAACTTTCCCTTTATTTTCAAGTACATTGCCAAGAATCCAAGCTACCTTAAAGATTAATGATACAAGCTATTCACATACTCACTCTAGATAGATAAATGATAGGTTATTGAATAATTTTTTTTGGTTTCTACAAACATCTCTGAATGTCCCATCATCATAGATCATCATATCATGTAGAAAGGTCATTATATTTGTAAAAATTATTCCTATTTCTTTCATTCCCATCTTTTGACAAAAGGTCCATTTGAAACCAAATGCGAAAGACATCTAATTTTAGTAAAGAAATGTGGCTTAAAATAAGGACAAGGCCCTAAAAAATAGCTCAAATATAATGTTATAAGAAACAATATATTTTTTTCCTAATTCAAATGCACACCTAATTGAAAACAAAAATACAGGTTCAGAAATTAGTAACAAAAATCTTCATCTCTATCCTAAGACGATAAATTCGTTAAAAAGCGAAGTTATAAATCTCATAACATCTCAAAAAAATTCATATGAAAATTAATAAATAAAATCTTGAAGAGCTTATGATATGGAGTTTACCCATGAGAATTGGTTGTACACTGTTGAGGATGATTATGCATGCTAACAATATGGATAATTTAGCAACAACCTCTTGCGTCACAATAATAACAAATAACTAGAAGAAACACCAAAATGATAATTCCTATAATAGAGGAATACAAGTATAGAAAAATTGGTTCCACGAGAATTCTAGGATCCAGGTTGGTTGGTGACCCTCACACTACATACAACAGTTAAAGGGAATGTAAGGGTGTTTTTCAAGAGATGTTGGGGGTTCTATTGTATCACTCTTGACTAGAAAGCCATAGTTTAAAGTTTAAGGGCATTATCTAGTTGCAAAAAATTGAAGCGGTATAGACAACTCCTAGTTATTAATGTTCAAGTTGTAAAGGTATTCATATAGAATATAATTTAATTTGTATGCCAGCTCTTATTTTCTAATAGATAAATTAAGCATTATATTTACATTACGTTGGTAAATTGTGATTATTTTATGTTTTAAAAATAGTACAGGCTTGGAATAGATCTCCAAGCGATGTGTGGCTTGGCACACAAATTGTCCTTAAAATGGAATTTTGCGGCCCATCTCAAGCCATTTGTGGCTTGGCATAGCGGATTGTGATTTTTTCATGTTTTAATGAAAACCTGAAAAGTGATTATTCTTGTAATTACTAGATAGGATAAGAATGGAACTCTCACCTCTTTCAACCTTTTTTTTTCACAACATAAAAAACACTTTCATTAATTTTTGAAAGAAAGTACATAGTTAAGGATATTGATCTTCTTGCTATCAACAATGCGATAAAAACAAAAATTATATATTTCATATAGATCTCAACTATGAGTTTTTTAAAATGGGCATACAAAAATAGAAATATGCGTCAGATATCTTATAAAAAAAGGTAGAGGTAATGGTCAAAAAAATAGAGGAACAATGAGCCTTGTGATAGAAAAAATTAACATATATTTAGATTGATATATGGCCAGACCCCTACAACATGCCATTATCAAAATATTGAAAGAGAATATTGTCTGGCTCTGAACTGCATCCATCCTTTGAGAGTCTTTCGGCTTCACTGTTTTGATTTCGATAGATGTGGGAGATAGAGATATGTTGGAACACTTTAATCAAGGACCTTGTTCTGAGTTTCCAAGGGTCGATATTTGGAGAGCTCAAAGAGCCTCTATCATTGGCCCTGTTATCATTGGAAAATCGTACAAGCAAAGACGACATTATTTAATGTCAGGCAGAAGGATTTACAGGGCTGAGAGACATTAGAGAATCTGAAAGTATTTAAAAAATCTCTAAGGTCTAAGGAAAAATCAAATTTGAACTAGTTAAATATGCTTTTGCATGCAAAATCCTTCGATAAACATGCCCTTTCACGCCTTTTGACCCAAAAAGCGTGCAATCCTGGGAGTGGCGGAAGTCACTTTCTTGGACCAAAAAATCACACTCCATGACATTGATTCTGCACTTGAAGCCGCCTAAGGACAGCCACCCAAGCCTCCTTAGGACATCAAGGGAGCAAACAATGGAATAAATTTGGCACACAATGGAATCACCCTCCTCTCTTGGGTCACCATCCACAATGTACCAAGAGAGGGAAGGAGGATCTGAATTCTCATATAAAAGGCCACAAAGAGATGAGCAATAGGAGAGCACATTGTTATGCTGGCCAGAATTTCCCCAATAAATACTAGCATTGTGTGATCTGGAGCATAGATAGAGGGGACTTAGCTGTTGGCCATCCAACAACTCCAGTCCACCATAGTAGAGAGAGGGAGACTTTGAGCCAAGGAAGCTTGGAAGTAAATTCATCCTTGAATCGAGACTTAGAACCCCAAGTTCTAAGGTCCCCTTGGCAAGTGGGTTAAAGTTTCATCATCATTGCCTACCAGCACTCAATAAGAGGGAATGTAGGCACCAAAATTTGGATTATTAAAGTTGTTTGACTCTATTTAAAGCTTTTTTTTTATTTGTTTTAGTTTTATGTTTGAATATGCATGCTATTTCTCTATCTATTATGTTTATGTTCTAGCATGTTCCACTAACTTGCTTAACTCCATATATTTTATAATTGTGACCAATAACTTAAGAGGGAAAACCACACCCCTTAAGTTGGTGTGATTTTGTACATATGTGCACCAAACACACTAACACAGGATTGGAAACTCCACTGACTTTTATTTCCAAGTTTATGTGTTTGTGCCTTTTTGCAAAGACCTTTGTCTGTGTTGTGGAGTTGGGTTGGAATTGCCCCCTTCCTCTCCTTCATTCTTTGATTCATCCTAAGTGATAGACTAAAGCAGAAGAGGTCCAAAAAATTACATTGCAGGAATTTGTGCGCATTTCCCAGAGATAGGCGTGCTGAAGGCGCGCGTTCAAAGCTGGCCTGCACAGAGACATCACACTTGTTTCAGCCTTTTGCGCGAAAAAAACATAATGAGAAATTCCTCCAATATTTCCATATTTCCCTGCTTGTAAAAGTGCCTGGCAGCCCATATTACATCTTCCAGCACTGGTTGAGGTGCCCCACAGCTTGCTAAATCTCACTCTTAGCTGCTTTTGGTTGGCTTGGTGTTAGTTTTAGTTCAAGTTGATTTTTGCAAAGTTCGCACATAGTTTAAGTTGATTGGGGGAAATTAAATTGCATTCCGAAAAAAAAATTATGTTTTGCAAATTTAGGTACCAAAACACCTAGATAATTAGCTAAAGTAAGTGGCCCAAGTCCATGCATGCTTAGCTAGTTCCTTTTCTAGTGTAAAATTCATTAGTTTAGTTCAATTTTTACACTAGGATTTTGGGACTAGGACCGAATTGTCGATTGAAGAGCAAGTAATATCTGCTACCTTTGCACCCTTTGGTGATCCTAGGCAAGCATATGAACGCTCTCTATTCACAACTCACCATCTCCCTATAGTTGATCACATAGGTTAACTAGGAAAATTGAATGTGGCCCATATCCGCGCATGTTTTTGTTTTGAGCAAGGAACAATAGAACATAGTTTAATAGGGGATTTTAAAAAGGATCACCGCATATCCACATGTTCAAACTATGTGCTTGTTCACTTTTTTCTCACACACATCCACACACTAAGCAAAGCAAAGACACCTAAAACTAACTTAACAAAACTCACTAAATTATCCCCACAGGGGCCACAAAATAATTTATAGTCTAAGTTAGGATCAAGCGGGTAGGCATCCAATAAGCTGCCTTGATCATTATTAATCTTGAAACATAGAATTTGATTTTTTAGGGAGCTTTCAAATCCACCTATCAGCCCACGAAAAATAAAACTCGAGCATGGTAGAGACCCGATTCAGAGGGGGTTAGGCTTAGGCACAGTGTGTGCGGTATCAGATGGGGCTACCTGACCCGACTAATACTCAGTATTGTTAGTTGAACTACCAAGAAGCCCAGGGTTCGAATGCTCACATGGGATGGTGGTACTTAGTGGCCAAAATTAGGGCATCCTTTCCCTATAGGTGATGGTGCAGGAAAGCACTATATCCTCTACCCTTACCTTGGTGGATTTTCTTCGGCTGACTGGGGGTGTCGCTAGCTCTTACGGGATGTTGTGCCAGCACTCACAAGATATCTTCTCAAGGCCTAGTTACATTTGAGTATGTGAGGAATATTAGGTCTTCTAATATTTGAGTATCATACGCAAACAAAAAAAAACCATATTTTTTGATTGACTAATCACATAGGATTAATTTAAAGGGAAAATTTATTTTATTTTCACTTTATTTTATGTATGCGATCAAAATGTTTCTTTGATTATAATCTCTATCCTCTCAAATATTTCCAAAGACATACCTAGTCGACGCCAGAACGGACCCAACGAGGCCTCGTTGATCTAGATGTCTTTTGGACCTCCCCCCATTACCGGGAGGGGTTCCATGTCTTTCACCATTTCGACGTCAAAGATGGAACACTGCCACCATTATTGGTTCATCTTTTATTGGGGCATATTTAGTTGGGAACCCTAGTCGGTCTCCCAATGCCACACCACACACCACTCCTCCCACAACCCCTAGGGGGCAGAGGAGTACTACCCATTCTAGAATCTAGTTGAACGCACAGTAGGGTACGTTACAGACAAACCCTATTCCTAACTAGAACATTTTGTTTTCACAAGTTGCAATGGATAAAACCTCGCAGTCACCTTTTCTAGCTTTGTTGAATCTACCAGATTTAACCAAGTTGATAAACAACCCCATTGCACACAACCCCATATGTCTAGCCATGCCCACGAAGCTCCCCTCGGGCATTCCAAAGTTCGAAGGAAAGCAAGTGGAAGACCCCAGAAATCATGTTATGACTTTCCACCTGTGGTGTTTGTTGAACAACATCGTTGACGATACTATTCGACTAAGACTGTTTCAACGCACTCTAACTGGAGTAGCAGCGAAATGGTATGTGGAGAAGCCCTCTATTACAAGTGGAACCTTTAGCGCCCTCACCACTACATTTCTAACCTATTTTCATTTACCCATCCACCACGATTCCGGAATGGAGTTACCGACCCACTTTAGGCAAACCCCCACCATCCATATCTCATACCATCTCCATGAATGGCGACGACGTCGTCGTTTGTGCAAAGCCAAACTCGACGATCGAGTTCTGTTAGACCTGTTCCTAAAAATGCTCACTGCATGGATTTCAAAAGATGTGGTGCAGCAAAAGCCCATATCTGAAGAGGACGCCATTAGTAAGTCCCAACAGCTCGAGCTGATCTATACGCAGTCAGGGCATATTTACAATATCCTGCCAAACGCCCCCTGCCTGCAAACTTACAAAGAATTTCCAGGCTCATCGAACTCTGCAGACGGTTTAATTGGGTCATTGAACCAAAGTTACTCAGGGAGCAGCATTCAAAACCCCGATTACACATATGATTCTACCCATAACGTACCACAACCCGACTACCAAATTCATCACATGCCTATGAAAAATTTAATTAGTTGGGCGTCGTCGTATCATCATCAGCATGGAGGACCTTATCCTCTAGCTCAGGGGACCCAGTATGTAGATAGACATACTGATGGAAGAGCGAGCTTCCCCCCAACAACCATTTTCAAACCAAGGACCACATTATGCATAGTCCCTGGCACAAGACCCGCCCATGCAGAATAATGCACAGGTGAACTTTGTGCAACCTTCCCAAAACCAACCGCACCAACCATATAAATAGGAGAACTACCCTCCTAACATGGTTAATAAAAAAGGAAAAAAAAATCCTAAAGGAAACCTTGGACAGGGGGGCAACAATCAACAACACCCTCCATTATCTCAAGATGGAGGCAACTCCAACCGAAATCGAAACCAGGAGCCAATCAATTCCCAACGACAGAACAAAAGGCCACCTCTTCGAACAAACCACTGTTTTTCAATCTATGGTGAGTACGGCCATTAAACTCACCATTGTCCCGACCTCCCTAAGTTGAAAAAACTGCAGAGTAACCATGGACAAGGGGGATCTTCCCAGCAGATAGCTGTCATGCAGGAACCTTTTCCTCATCAAGGGATAGTTAGCACACAACAACAAAATCCCGACGACTCTAGAAAGAACAACCACGAAATCTACATGACTGACGAGGAAGTTTTTTTTCAAACACGAAATGAAAATTACGATACCCCACTAGACGTCAACAGGTCAGTGCACCAACAACACCTTTTACCATATCAAAGATGCCTATTGAACCCTTACCCAAGATGGCTAAGGGACCAACTAGGTGAGCATTAGACTATTCCAAAGCAGCCCATAACTATAGCATTGTGGATGATCTAGCTCAATCTCCCATAGCCATGTCAACTTTGGAAGTATTGTAGTCATGACCAAAACAACGAAAAAACTTGATTTCTGCATTAGGCACTATCGACCCTGTCGATACACGCATAATGGCTTTTGACTTAGACAGAGCCACCCCTAGGCTTCCTTCAATGGTCCCCTTTCAGATACCAGTATCAGTCCAAAATATTACCATTCACCGATGTGTCATTGACGAGGATGCATCCATGTGCATCATGTCAAAGAATGTTTGGCAGAAGTTAGGGTCTCCTGAACTAAAACCATCAGTCGTCACACTTAAAGCATATGAAGGCCGCCCTTCAACCCCCGTCGGTCTCTACCAAAACGTCCTAGTCTACTTAGCCAAAAAGACAGCCCTTATAGACATTGAAGTCTTGGATGCTCACTTGGACTATAATATGCTCCTTGGTTGGAGTTATATGTACACCATGTCAGCCATAGCCTCCTCCGTCTTCTGCACTATGATGTTCCCGCATGAGGACCACATCGTTACTATCGACCAATTAACGCATAGCAAAAAACGACCCATAACAAACATTGATGTAATTCTACCCTACGTAGATACATCCATAGACCCGCTTTCACAGTACCAAGAATTTAGCCGTGGCTAGTTCAAACCGTTGTCCATCCTAGGATCATTCGTAGGAGATCCCCCCATCATACCGGAGTCATCACCTGATGTCACAGGAGCTCCGGTGTGCATGATGTCCAAATCAAGCATTGAAGCTAGTTAGGACATGGACACAAGCAATAATGACACCGATTCCTTGGCCACGACAGCCTCTCTAGCCTACGCTGCTTCCAAAACCCCTTTCCTCTACCCCCCAGTTGGTTTCATATCCCAACAGGTTTTGGAAATAGTGGTTTTACCAATCATCTCTTTCGTAATACCAGTTTGGTATCTCATTCCCCCTACTGGGATAGGAGCCACACACATCATTGTCATAGTATTAAAGCCCCTCAGTCTCGAGGAGGCCCCACCCATACAAGAAATTGTCGAAAACATCCCTGCAAAGGAAATTCCCATTGCAAAATTGATGATTACAGATAAGAAAACCGAGAGAGGAAAGAGGGTGGATATTCCCGCCATAAAACGGGAATCACCAGGTTGTGCCACATGTGATGTAGTAGGTCACCCTACCCATATTTTCCTAGAGTTGGACAAACTAAAACCGCTCCTTGGCTCTGAGGCAGAAATCACAACACCATGTTCCCCTAAAAAGGAACCTGCTACCAAAACTAAAGGCAAAGCATTGCGTACCAATCACGCATGTGCTATATACAAAAATTATGGTCACTATACCCATCATTGCCCAGAGATACCAAAATATAGGGATGGCTTACACGCCATTGAGCGATCCTATCAAGAGGATCCTTCCACCCAGTCATCTGCAGATGAACCTCGTACCATCCTGTACCTATAGGAGGAACGATGGGCACTAGAAAGACTCCCAGTCATGCCCCCTCCTTGCATCGAGAGTTGTGTACTCTGCGATGAGATCAATCATTTCATCATTGATTGCCCAGTTCTAGAAATGTTCCAGCGATTGTGCCCCATTCATATAGTATATAGAAATAACATGGAAATCCAGTATTGATGTCAGATATGTGGTGACAATCACCCAATTTTCTATTGTCACTACATACCTAGATTTCACACAGCACTAGCCTGTATGCACTCAACTATAGTCTGCCTCTCCCAAGAAGATGGCACAGACTCAGAATCCATGAACAACTAGACAACCCAAGAAGATGTGACGAGCAGATCCATCCTATTCTTGTCAGTGGAAAAGCGACCAATCAGGGAACCCTTAGTTACCCCCAACCACTCTCTACTGAGAATACCAAAATGTGCGTTATGTAAAATGCCCAATCACGTGGTCGCCACTTGCCCTGATTTAGCATCTTTATGACGCTGGTACCCTGCTAGACCATAAACTGAGCACGACGGGACCCCCATATCTAGGTTGTTTTGGCCAGTATGTCAGGGAAATCATTGTGGAGAACATTGTACCTATATCCCATGAGTTCGTCCTCTCATTGATATGATTCATTCAATAGAGAAAAAATGGGACAATCTCCTCAAACGATATAAAAATTACATCACCCCTAGGCCAGTAACCCCACACCCACATGAGCGTGATGGGGAAACTGGGACGGCGCACCAACAAAGATTACCTAGGCCAAACCTAGGATAAAATGAGGACTATGCGACCTGAATGACCACCAGATCAATCAGTGCAAAGAACTGAAGCCCCTCGCAAGTAGTTTTTGCACAGTCTCTTCTCGGCCACAGATACTTCTCTCTAACCAAGAGAAGATCACACATACTTATTACCGAATTTGTTCACAATTTCATCATACAATTAAATGTGAGCATCTCCCCAATCTAAGAGCATCAAGAGAAACATTAAGTCTACACTCCCCCAAAGGTTAGACACACCTAAGCTGATAACACAGAAATGGAATAAAAATACCTCATCTTCTATTACGGATCCTTTCCAAGCGTCCACATTTGGGACGATGAGTAGTGTTGATTCCCATACAATCTACTCAGTTGGCACAATGGTACCATGCACCATTTGCACTGGCCAAAGCCACGAGCCAGAGGTATGCCTGCTAATGGAAACATTTGGGCACCTCTTCAACAAGCACAATTTCCACCAACAGGAGATTGACCATCCTAGCGGGGTACCCAACCTTGCGCTTACGCAAAATCCCATCATGGAGATTCTTCCCCCACCAAACGCTGACGACACGATACACCATATACGATTCATATCATCATGTATCGGAACTATGACTCAAGTTTCCTGCTCATCTTCCATAGGTGTCGAGTTAGCTGCAACTACGAGAGTAGCTGTACCTACGATAGTGCAAACCCAATCTGTCTACACTCTGTCAATTGCGTCTGGTTCCACCACATCGATGAGGGAATACTTCTTGTGTCTCTCAAGTAGCTTCGTAAGGATTGAACCCATTCAGCATAATCTTGCACAAGATCATTCCCCCTTAGGTTCCCTATTTCATTCAGATGAGGACATCCTAGAGGTAATGATGGAGCCAGATTATCCATGGGATGCAATGCTTCACCATTCGATTTTTCTCCCCAAGCACAAGTTCAGTCCTTACAAGAAAAAAGAATATGAGATCTATGCAATCGAATCAAAAGATTTCCTCCCATCAGGAAAATTTGATTGGTTCAAAAAATCCCATCCCAACGCCCGATGCGTTCGAGGAAGGAAATATGTCAAACGTCTCACCTACTGTCAAGGTGAACATATCCCAAAATCATGCAAAGGTCGAAGAAAAATCATTGGGGGCAGCATGCTCTCCAGAAGAAATAGCCTCTTATATCCAATTTCTATAAGAGTATCGATATATCTTCACATGGGACTACTCAGAAATGCCTGGGCTTAGTCCCACCATCGTAGAGCACCATATTGACACTTGGCCTGACGTACCTCCAGTGCACTAGAAAGAGCGTCAACTGCACCCATCAAAGGCAGAAGAAATAAAACAAGAAATCGATAAGCTTCACAAATTTGGGTTTATCTACCCCATCGCTTACACATCTTGGGTTTCCAACCCTATTCTCCTTATGAAAAAACAAGGCACCATACGTGTTTGCATCGATTTTCTGGATTTGAAGAAAGCTTGTCCCAAGGACAATTGTCCCACCCCATTCATCGACCAGGGCATCGATGCTTGTATGGTACATGAGGCTATCTCATTCATGGACAGATTCTCTGGCTACAACCAAATTCAAATCCGCCATACAGACCGGTACAAAACCGCGTTCACCACCCCCTGGGGCACATTCACATACAAGGTAATGCCATTTGGCCTAAAAAACACTGGAGCCACCTTCCAAAGGGCCATGGATTATATATTTCATGACTTGGCACACCTTATCCTCACCTACTTGGACGACCTAACCATCCGCTCCAAGAAGCGCTCAGACCATCTCGAGGATATGCAATTGGTATTCCAACGATGCCGTCAATACAACCTATGCTTGAACCCCCTCAAGTGTGTCTTTTGTGTCACAAAAATTAGACTCTTAGGTTTTATTGTGTCCCAGCAAGGGATTCACGTGGACCCCCTCAAGGTTCAAGCTATCAAAGAGGTATCTCCACCTCAAACCCTCGGGCAACTTCAAAGCCTGCAGGGGAAGGCCAATTTTCTGAGATGCTTCGTCCTGGATTATGCCATGTGCGCTCAAGGGTTCTTGCGCCTCCTTCACTAGGACATCCCATTAAAATGGGATGATCATGCCCAAAAAGAATTTGATGCACTGAAAGAAACATTATCTTCAGCACCACTCATCAGTCCCCCAGACTATGACATAGATTACATCTTGTATCTATCAGCCTCCAAGTCCACCTTAGCCGAAGTTTTGATCTAGGAAGGCCCAGATGAGAAGGAGCACATAATCTATTACGTCAGTAAAACCTTATCGGGCCCAACATTAAGATATGAGCCTAAAGAAAATACTGCCCTAGCATTAATACATGCAGTCCAAAAGCTTCGCCACTACATCATCTTGAAAACCACTACGGTCATCATAAATATTATTCCCATCAAATACCTTGTTACACCATTTTTTGGTCATCTAACCTATTATCATTAGATGGACCCAAGTACACCATGTAAGACCAATTTTACCCTAATTAAAATTTCTTTCACTATGTAAAATAACTTAATAAACCACATTTATTAGGTTGTTTATGGTCTAAACGAGGGAAACCCCAAAAGAAATATTAAACAAACCTGTTTTGTTTAATTTTGCTCATGGAATAATTAATTAAACCATAATTTAATTGTTATTCCCAGTCAGGTTTAACCCAAAACAACGAAATTAATTAGATAAATCATTATTTATCTTATTATTTTCTAAAGAATAATTGTTTAAATCTTATTTAAATAATATTCTTTGTTAAATATGACTAATTCACCCTTAAATAATTAAATAAATCATTATTTATTTGATTATTACTCAACCACTTCCTTAAAAAGATAAATAAATCATTTATTTATTTATTCTTCACTAATCAAGGGATTTGACCCAAGTCAAACACCCTTTCCCTCCAAAAAATAATAATAAAATATTCCATAGAGGTGGATCTAGATTTGATTAACAAGATCTAGAATGACCCAATATTTTGTTATAAATAGGAGGGTTTTCCCCATCATTCTTCACCTTTTGTTGCCTACTAGATCACTCTGGATCTATACACTTGGGTAAATATTTTTCCACTATTTCTTGTGTGAGCTCCCTTTGAGTTCTATTCTTTGTGTGGGTTTCTACACCAACATGGGGTTTCTACACCAACGAGAGAGAGATTTTAGATGCGAAGTCTTGAGGACTTCCAAGAACCCATCCCATTGAGGAGAGTGGATACGCCTTCTTGTTTTCCTCCCAGGTGCCCTTAATACAAAAAATTCTTTCAAAAATTGTTCTTGTCTTGTCTATTGGTATATGGAGCAAACCCTTCTTTTTACTGCTTAATGTCTTTCTATGCATAGATCTGGTTTTTTGCAGCTCTTTTCTTGATCAACTAACCAGAGATCTGAAGATATTGGCAGCCACTTTTGTTGTTAGGGCTATTATTTATGCGTAGCTAAAGTGGTCCTTTTTCGTACACTTCGACAAAGGATTCATACTAACATACCTGCTCACACACCACCTAATGAACAATAAGTACGCCCATTGGATAGTCATTATCCAAGGGTATCACTTGCAATTTCACTCCCCTAAAATAAAAAAGGCACTTATCTTAGCAGAGTTCATGACAAACCTCCCAAAGGATACCAGGGGATCATCGGTAAACGATTCGCTACCAGATGAACATCTCTTCTTCAAAGCAACTAACGACCCTTGGTACGGTGACATTCTCCTCTTCCCACGAACTCAAAAGTTCAGACCTCATCTCACCCAAGATGACCGTTGGTGCATACACCAACAAGCCCCCCGATATCTCCTCATGGGAGATGTCTTGTACCGACGAGGCATTGACACCATTTTACGTCGATGCCTCACTCACGACCAAGCGAAACAAGACCTCAATGACTACCATGGAGGTGCTTGCGGCGGACACCTATACGGAATGGCCACCACCCAAAAATTCCTACGGGCAGGATATTTTTGGCCATCCCTGTTTCGCAATTGCATTACAGCTATCAAGGGATGTGAGCGAGGCCAAAACTTCGCCCATAAAGCAAGAGCACCCCACCCCCCCACCCCACCCTGTCATCATCTTCGAACCCTTTTGTAAATGGGGAATTGACTTCATGACTTGAAACCCCGCATCATCGGGAAAACATAAATATATCATAGTTGCTATCGATTATTTCACCAAGTGGGTAGAGGCCATGCCCACATACGACAACACTGCAGAAACCGCCGTTCGATTTCTATTTAAACATGTGATCGCCCGGTTCGGCGTTCCCAAAGAGTTAGTCTTTGACCATGGGAACCACTTTGAGAATGAATTTTTCGAGGAACTATCTCACCACCTCGGATTCACCCACGAATTCGCTTCACCATACTACCCCTAATCCAACAGACAATAGAAGTTGTAAAAAAAGTACTCAAAACTATGTTACAATGCATGGTGAATAACCATAAAACCAATTGGCACCATATGCTCTTTTCCACCCTGTGGGCATACCACGCGACCGTGAAGATGTCCACTGGTTTCACTCCCTTCCACTTGGTATACGGGGTCGAAGCCGTGATTCCCATGGAACGCGAGATCCCGAATTTACATGCCGCCATCGAACTCCTCAATGATACCGACCCTATAGAACAATGTATAGTACAACTAGTGCTCGTCAAAAAAAGCTGATGATAGTCGCTTCAACAAAACGAGGCCCACAAGACGGGTAAAACCATCGTTCGACCACCACATCAACCCTCACTCATTCACCAAGGGAGAACTAGTCCTTCACTATGATGTCGCAAAAGAAGCCCTAGGGCCAGGAAAGTTCGAAACTTTGTGGAAAGGACCCTAAATTGTAAAACATTGGCTCCTAAAGGGGCATACATCTTGACGGAACCAGATGGGACATACCTCAACAACCCTTTCAATGACCTTTACCTCAAGAAATTCTATCCATAAGGGCCAAGCAGGCCCTACCCTAGAGTCAATGTGCACAAACCCAACCATTTTAAAATTATTTTGACGAAAAGAATTTTGGAAAAATGTGATCGAGTGTCACAATGGATTGCCAACCTGAACCTTACTTCGGGTTTTTTGATGGAGCATCACGATGGTCTCAAAGTTTAGCAACAGTTTCCTGGGTCATCTATCACCCTGACCGATCACGAATCTGCACCAGCAGTGTGTGTATCAGTTCATCAACAAACAATCAGGCAGAATATGACGCCATCATCGGACTTATGTGTGACGCTCTCCATCAGGGCATACACCATATGCATGTCTACCTCGATTCCTAGTTAGTAGTGTAGCAGTTAAACCAAACATTTGGGATAAGAGATTAAAATCTATTTAGAAAATATTTGTGTGCAAAAAGATTAAGCAGACAATTTGACTACATTACATTTACACATGTACCAAGGAGTCAAAACCAAACAGCGGATCACATAGCTAAAAATATTCTAAAATGGAACGCATCTCGAATAAACCATCATACATAAAAAAAAAAAAACATAGACATCCATCAGCATAACATAATCCATAAGCAGAAACAGGGGGCACACCATGTAGAGCCGAAAAAAATATCTCTCATAGTGTATGTGTCTGAGTACAAAAATAGTGTCTCTGATCCATCGTTCAGCCAAAAAAGATACACAAAATGTCATCAAAAAATAGGGGAAGCATCCTCATAATGGGTGCTTTCCCCGTGTACAAAAATACTCTAGGGCGGTGCTCCCCCAGGTGGGGCACCTGGACCCACTGCTGCTCCCGGTACCACTACTAGAGTTGCTGTCAAAACTAATACTGCCACCCGACGTAAAATAGGTCTATAGTCCCTCTCCCAGGCCATCAACGTCTCCAGCCACACCTCCTCAAGGTCATCCAGAAAGCCTCGAGAAGGCATCCCCTAGGTAAAGCAGTCCACTCAATCCCAGACATCCTCCAGAACTGACACCAACGTGGTCAGCTCAGCAATGCGAGCCTTCACCACATCAGCACACGCCGCCTCTGCATCGACATGAGCTCGCTCAACTGCAGCCTTGGTAGCAACCAAGCTGCTGACCTCCCCTAAAGGGCCAGACCCACCACCAATTCCACCACCCTAAGGCTGTGTAAGGTCTCCTCCTAGCCCCCCATGACCTCCCTGAGGTCTCCTAAGAGGACTGTGGCTGACCAATCGAGCCATGGGGTGACCAACCTCACCAACATTTGCAAGAGTAGCCAAAACTATGTCAATGTCACCATAAAAACAAATAAAAACATATATACTCAAATAAATGTAGAAAACATAAAAACATACCTGTTGGCCCCCAAATGTAGCTAGGAGGGAGACCCATCTCTGGATCCCCCTGAAAGTCCATCCTTGCATATGGGAATGGTAGAAACATCTGGGGGTTAGCTTCGAACCAGGCCTCTTTCGTGGCGTTCCAGTAACACCCCACCATACCCCCACCTCCTAGCAGTATCACAGGGGCCCACCTCCTCATACGAGGCTCTCGTGGCCCCCAAGCAGGCACCGCCACCACCGGTCTCAAAAGCACCACGCTCTCATACATGATGTTGCATAGAATACTAGCATATGTAAACAACTTCGATCCATCCCAGATGTTGTAAAGCTGTGCCAATGTCCCGTCATAGCAGAAACGGGAAAAATCGAAAAATTTCCTGACCCTCAGCTGGCGCAAGACTCCAACCTATGAGCCCGATACCCGATGTGGAGCCGATGACCCTGCAAGTCGCACAATAGCTGCCAAAGCACATCGCTCGGCCAAGTCCGTCACCAAGGCAATGGCTATGCACCCCTCCGTAAGGGGCGCCCCGCCACAATGATGCACCCAGAACCTCTAAAAGTCCACCCTCCCAGAAGGGAGTGGATATCGCAATGCCTCACCCTGAGGCAGTAGTCCGGTCACAAAGTATATATCTGTCTTAGGACGGATAGCAAGGTCAGTCCCATGCAACACAAACACATTGCGTCGCCTGTTCCAATGCTCGATAAAGTAAGAAAGCAATCAGTCGTCTGATCGAAGAAGCTCATTCTCCACAAAATTTAGGAGACCCCATTGAACCAATTGTTGGCGCGCCTGACCATCAACGGCTAATGCAGTACAGAGCTCGGGCCAATCCCGCTCCCTCCACAACATCTTGTCATCCAAACAGGAACCAATAAGCAACATAAAAACATCAAAAAATAGGAAAAATATCAAAAAATTTGGACAAAAAAATACCTCGGCCTTTTGCGCGCATATCCCTCAGACATACGCACTGAAGTCGCGCCTATATTTCTCATAGGTGCACAAAAGGCACCCCAAAAGATGAGAAAAGCATGCCTAAGGCACGCAGAATGTGTGCTCTTACATGATTGTCCTTGCAATCTAGGGTAAAAATGGCTTAGAATCCGTACAAACCAGTTTTGTACGGACCTCGACACCCTCAGACTGAAAAAATTAAAGTACAGGACGTCATGGAGGTTACCTGGGCATGATATCACTCATCCCTAGTGCTCAGTCTGACCGCAACGGCAAGAACTACTCCGCAGAAGCCTCTGATCTCTCAAAAACTCAGCAAGCACAAATGAATTGAATTGGGGCCATATTCACCTTTATATCGCCCTTTTCAAAAACTTTGGAGGACCATAACGAGAGCTCAGAAGATTCGTTCTCTGAACCGAAAGCAGCACTGTGATCAACACTCCATAACGAATAGAGGCGATGCCACACATTCCCACTCCCGAAAAAATAAATTTTCAGCGCTAGTAGGTATGCCCTCTCTCATATTCTTTTTTCAAGCTCATTTCTTTCAATAATATTCGATAAAGAAGATGCTTTCACTTGAGGTAGTTGTTTTTACAGGAAAGCATGCAAACCATCTACAACTCCATCCACTGAAAGTTCCAAGAGCAGGTATCATTCTACCCCCAGCATGATAAAGTCCCAAAAAACTCTGCATATCCTCACATCATTTCTGCATCAAAAATTAACCATAGGTTCCACACATCCAATCGTGTTTATCATCACCTCGCTCTGCACATGATAAGCGTTCTCATTGGTCGGAGCCCCCCCCCTCTCCATGGCGCTCATCACCCAAAGTAGACCATATATCACAAAAAATTGACGCCATGGCCATACCACTATAGTTCGGGAAGCATAAGGTCAAGTTTTACCATATGAAATAAAACCCCTTTCCTGGATAACCAGGTTGTACAAGTAGATCAAGAGCGCACTACTACGCCTCGCATTTTGGCCCACCATACCTCCATCAACATAATCCCATCTGCGATACTTTTTCGTTTGATTCATCAACCTCACACATGAGACCAACCAATGGGGCCCCAACCCCCAGGAAAACACTTTCCTCACATCATCATTGAGTGATCACTTTCATGTTTTGGGGCACCCGTCTCTGTGTTTTGTACAAATCAAACTCCATTATTTTATTCTTTTGGTAACTATAAAAATACCACAAATGGTAGACTATGTCCCCCACCCACTCATTCATTTTTTCTCCCATGGAACTAGCCCTTGAACACCTTTGGTTAGAGTATACCACCCTCATGCAAAAGCCACTATGACATTCATAACCATTTTATACCCACCCTGGAAGTCCTACCGACTCTATGGATTTCCCCATCAAAAATAGTTATGGTTAAAACCAAGACGCTTTTTTATACTCATACTTTGGGCCACTGAATCCTCATCATCAGTTTTCAGTCACCCCCCGCCACCATGCCTATGTTAAACCCATCACATCCAGAATCCTGATCCTCCGAAACAGTGACCCCCTCCTTCAGTTGAGACTTCCTTTTTTTCGACTTCAACACCTATTTTCCAAAAAGGAAGCAATACGTTGGATCATCCTTCTCCATAAAAGGGGTATCCTCGGGTGGAACTGTGGGAGACATCATTGCCCACAGATTTCATCGATCCTCCTGAAATTCGACAACAACACAAGCTTTCTTGTCAAGATGGCATCATACCTTACAACCATTGCACTTTGATAAAATTCATCGAAGACCCGTGCCTTCATAAGCGTCTCTTTCAACAATCCTTACACAGGAAGGTCCCATCCATCACCTATGCGTACGATGCACAGTTATATGCCATACCAAATTTATGCATATGGGTACAGAATTCCACCTATTGTCAAAGAAAAAATATGCCCCTGAGGGTGTCAACATTTATCATTATCAACCAACTGATCACTACCATATTAGTGACACCAACAGAACATGTACCTATAAAATAGATTTGTTTAACTATCCAAAGCATTACGAAAATGGGACATGCCCGCCTCGTAGAAAATTTGTATATATTGTATTATATTTTCTTACAGGGGTCCCACAGGACATGGTCGTTCTTCGAACCAGTGCAGGGTGTCTCCAATTCCTAGCTACAAGCAGGTCTCTCTCTCTCTCTCTATGCACAATATACATAAAATAAACTATAATGTATTTCGGCTATACAGTTCTTCCTATACCTCACACATTAGGGGGCAACTGTTATCACTGGAAAATCGTACAAGAAAAGACGACATTATTTAAAGTCGGGCAGAAGGATTTACAGGGTTGAGAGACATTAGAGAATATGAAAGTATTTAAAAAATCTCTAAGGTCTGAGGAAAAATCAAATTTGAACTAGTCTCAAATATGCTTTTGCGCACAAAATCCTTCGATAAATGCACCCTTGCGCGCCTTTTGACCCAAAAAGTGTGCAATCCTGGGAGTGGTGGAAGTCACTTTCCGGGACCAGAAAAGCACACTCCAGGACATTGATTCCACACTTGAATCCGCCTAAGGACAACCACCCAAGCCTCCTTAGGACATCAAGGGAGCACATAATGGAATAAATGTGGCACACAATGGAATCACCCTCCTCTCTTGGATCACCATCCAAGATAGGGAAGGAGGATTTGAATTCTCCTATAAAAGGCCACCAAGAGATGAGCAACAGGAGAGCACATTGTTACAGTGTGTAATCTGGAGCAGAGATAGAGGGGACTCAGTTATTGGCCATCCAAAAACTCCAGTCCACCATAGTAGAGAGAGGGAGACTTTGTGCCAAGGCAGCTCGGAAGTAAAGACTTCCTTGCATCAGGACTTAGAACCCCAAGTTCTAAGGGCCCTTTGGCAGGTGGGTTAAAGTTTCATCCTCGTTTCTTACCAGCACTCAATAAGAGGGGACATAAGTGCTGTCGTTTGGATTATTGAAGTTGTTTGACTCGATTTAGAGCTTTTGTGTTATTTGTTTTAGTTTTATGTTTGAATATGCATGTTATTTCTCTATCTAGTATGTTTATGTTCTAGCATGTTCCGCTAACTTGGTTGACTCCATATATTTTTTGCCTGTGGCCAATAACTTAAGAGGGAAAACCACACCCCTTAATTTAGTATGATTTCGTACATACATGCAACAAACACACTAACACAGGCCCATTCAATGATTGATTTGGTATCTCCAAAAATGGTTATTTCCCTAAGACTGAGCCAGATAGTGTAGTTCAAAACACCTCAGAGTGAAATTAGCTTTGCACAAGTGTTGGAACCAGTTCCACAGTGACAATGAAAACTAAAGGAGCACACTAGCCCTAAATGAGTGGTCATGCGACATCCACAGAGACCAAAAGATAATTCTCCATCTAAGAAACCTATAGGGAATGCAAACCATCAATTTCATGGAGGAGGTGGACTTTTAGGATCAGTTGACAAAGAATAGAAGCACTCTTGGTAGAAAGATAAAATTCTATTGGTGGTCCTCCAGATATCAAGCTTCACTTATTCGAAAATAAGTGCATTTCTAGTCCACCAAATACCCTGAATAATAAACAAAGCCAATGTATGATGATTTTTATTATCCTCTATCCACCTAACTAGGAAAGAAACAATGTTTGAGTGATCCCAATCAGTTGAAAATTTTAGTAAGTTAAGCACCCATATCCATATCAGTTAAGCAAAGGGACAATGGATAAAAATATGATTGATGTCTTCTCCATTGGACTGGCACATGTTACATCTGCTTGGGCCCGGATAGCCCCTCTTGCACAGGATTTCCCAAGTGAAAATTTGGTTGTGTGCCACCAACTATGAAAAAATTTGGAGTTTAAATGGAAAATTCCATTTCCAAGACCGAGCAAGCCAAGATAAAAAAATTATTGGTCTAGAGGGTTGGGTGATTAACTGGTATGCCTCACGAAAAAATACGTCTCCCTATTGTGTGCCTTCAAACGAGATTAATTTTTCTTCCTTAGGAGAGAGGAAAATCCCAAAAAGTTTAAGGTTGGAAATATATACCTTCCATTATAGAACCAGGTGTTCTGGCATCTCAAGCTCATTAACATCTTTCCAATGTGTGGAAAAAGAAGAGGAAAGAGAAGCAATGGAAATGCCTTTAATCACAAAAATACCTTGATTGTGTAAAAAAGTAATGAGGGTGAGAGATAATATATGTGAACCTGTCATGCCAGAGAGCGAGTCCAAGCCAATTTATGGGATAAATCTCGAGCCAACGTCCCATATGAGGTTACCAAAAAACCATTGCTTAGTGAGAAGGAGACTAGGCCATGATAGGGAGATAATAGGGGGATCAATTGTGCTTGCATGGAGCTATCTTAAGAGGTCCATGTTCTGGACATATTTAGCTGTAATAATTCGATGCCAAAGGCCATCACTACAAACGACTCTAAAAAAAAATTTAAAAGTAGTGCCAAATTGAAAGAGGCAGTGTCTTTAAGGCCTCAACTGCAATGATCAACAACTTAATTAAGAATATCCATGCTTACAAGATGGAATTTACGGTCTATTTGTGCGCCTGCTCACAGGAAACGTGAAACTAAAGAGTTGATTTTGAAGACAATGCCCTTTGGGATTTTGTATATATGCATCCAAAAAATAAGAATGTTGTGGAGGAAATATTTGATTAATATAAGACACCCCCCATGGAAATCCATTTATGTGACCTCTGATTGAGTCGCTTTTCAATATTAATAATAATCCAATCTCAGTCCTTGTTTTCATATCCATTCGGATTCAAAATGAAACCCAGGTACTTAAAACCTGCATCCATGTGTGTGACATTAACCACGAACATATTGGAAATCTTCAAGGTCTAGTCTGCATTAGGTTTGTTTGAAATCAGAATGGAGTTTGCTTGGTTCATGATGAGACTCAAGGCAAGACCAAAATCATGTAGGATGTCAAAAATCACCTACCATTCTATAGGGTCACATTTTCCAATCACCAACATATCATCAACAAACATAAGGTTGGAAAGAGGAATTGCATCTCCTATCCTACAACCTGTTAAGAGACCCCAAGCTTGATCATTAATAAAATTTATGCTTAATCCATCGATTATAATCAGAAACATGAGAGGAGACAAAGCACAGCCCTCTCGAAGTGCCCTGGAGGCCAAAAATAAATATGTGGTAGTGTCATTGATAATTATAGAAAAATAAGTTGTCTTAATGCAAGATTTGATCCATTTTAATCATTATGGTACTAAGTCCAATCTTTTGCAGGATCGTCCACAAAATTTCCCAATCAACACAATCAAATTATTTTGTTAGATCAATCTTCATGAGGCAAGTGTCCACATGGAAAGTCTTGATGGAATGTATACATTACTAAGTGATAGAAATAGCATCATGAATGTGTCAATGCTCTAGAAAACCAAATTGTTCGCCTGAAATATGTTTGGACAAGAAGGGTTTGAGCTAATTAGCAATGGTTTTCAAAATGAATTTATAGATTGTGTTGCATAATGAGATGGGTTGGTAGTAAAAAAAAGTGGCGGGTTTAGTAACCTTTAGAATTAGGGAGAAGAATGTTGCATTTGTGGCTCCGGAGACCCATCCAAGACTTTGGGATTTTTCAACTATCTTAGGTAGCTCATTAATCATGATATCCTAGAAATGTAGGAAAAGTTCCATGGTCCATCCATCTAGACCAAGAATTTTTCCTCTAGTCAATTATTTTAATACATATTGGACTTCATCCTTAGTGATAGGCCACTCCATTTGTGTGATGTCCTCCACACTAGTCAAATAGGGAAAGAGCTCACACATATCCAATTGTTTGCTAAAAGGAACTTGGTATCTGGAGTGATATATATTGTTGAAATAGTTCAAGTCTCCCCGTCGATATCCTTTTGGGTAGTGAATTATTCGTTGGAGTCAGAACATATGCTCCAAATGGAGTTCCTTTGGCGCCTCAAAGTTACCTGTTTATGAAAGAGACTATTGTTTTTTTCCCCTTCATATGGCTACATAGTTTGACTCTTTTGTTGCAATTCTTTAGCTTGGAGAAGAAAAATTTGGGATATTTGAAGCTCCAATTTGTGAATCCCAAGCTTGTTGGACTCAAAGAAATATGTTGGGTCTCTAGGGTCTTCCAATATTTTTACTTGCTTATCAATGTTGATTAATTCTTGTATCAAAGCCCTCTTCGTTTTTGCGAGCCCAACATCTGACTTTGTCTTTTAGCACTCCCAATATGTTGGTAATTTTTTCCATCATCCAAGATTCAGAGTCTCCATGCATGTAACAGCCCTAGGTTAAAATTTCATGTAATAAAGTTAATAAAGGAAAAGAAAAGACCGAGGTCATGAGACACTTATTCCAAGCTGAATGTTGGGAAAAACATCCTAGTGGGTGTTCATTTTGTTTATTATGGCTAAGGAAATTGGCAAAGGCATTTGAAACTGCATTAATTGGCATATTATTTATGAAAATAATGGAAAATAGGAAGAAAGGAAGGTGAAAGGTCACAGGTTTCATGTGAGGAGGAAATTGAAGGAAAAATAATGGAAAATGAAGAAAATAAAGGCCTCAATGATAAAAAGGATTATGAGGATAAGTTCACAACCTCTTTTCAGTTCAGTTTTAGAGTTGTCCCTCTCTCTATCCTCTCTATTATCTCATACTCTTTCACACTTAGAACATTCTTGGAGCACTCTAGCATTGAAGAAAGTAAGGAAAAGGAAGGAAAAGAAATAAAAGGGAAGCAAAGATCATGCAAGGAAGAGTTGGACTCAGCGGCTATAATGGGATTACTTTGCAGGTATCCAGTTGCATGTATGACTTGCTTGCTAGTATTGGCATGCATGGTACATGCTTGTGTGTATTTGGTTCTCTTGTTGCCATTGGAATGGGTTTTGTCAGGTGTGACAATGTTTTCAACTTTTCCTTTCCATTTCCTGATAGCCATAGTGTGATGGAGTTCTCCCTTTTTTGAGCTTGGATTGTTGGATGGTTTTGGAACTAGGTGAGGTGGTATCGGGAAAATTCCTAAGGGCCTAGAAATTCCTTGACTGGTAATGGAAGGATATGTGGTAAATCCTGAGGGTGGAGATGAGAGAATTTCTCAAGGTATTGGTAAAGGAATATATAGGCATTAATTCTTATTTAGGGTCTAGTGATCCCTTGAACAATTTTGGCAGAATTGCGGTAAATCCTCATAGTGTATGTTTCTTTGTTTGGGCCTAGGAATCTCTTAATTGGTAATGGAGGGATTGCAGTAAAGCCTAGTTGGGTAGGTGCTTACTTTGGGCCTAGAAATCCCTTAACTGGTAATGGCGGTATATGTGGTAAAGCCTGAGGAATCCTTAGTTGTTTTGGTGGGACTTTTGGAATATGGCAAGGCAGTGATTGGCTGAAAGAAAGATTTGATTCAACCCAATCTATTATCGGGTGGTACGTGGAAGTCCCTGACTTGGTTGGATTTTGCATATGTTAATAGGATTTATTTTTCTCTTATATTTCATGAGTATTTATACTTTTTATTATGTGGATTTTATGGTTGTTCTATCATTTTTATTATTATGGGTATATGTTGGTTATAAGCATCGTTTTATGACAAATATTAGTTATGGCTCTCATCATGTTTTAATTAGTAAATGAATGATTAATGAACGCATGACCCAATAGATCTTATTTCAACTATTTTGAGGGGGCATCAAACCTTCTTGATGATTTTAAGATAAGTATGAGACCCCTATGTTTAAATATGCATTTATAACCTGTAAGTTATGTGTTCACAATGTGTTTGGAAAAATGTTCGTCATGGTCAAGAATTGTTAGGTCAATTTATTTGTTAGGTCTAAGTTTTTCATTAATGGATTTTTCCTTGTGTCATTCATAATTCTGGAAATTTCTATCAAGTTCTGGTCAGAGGTATGGATCCTAGTCCTAAAAAAGTGGCTCAGATCTCGGGGTCACATGCAAAAAACTTGGTAATTTAGACTGCAATCGCTGGGAGGCAGGGTTATCCATATGACTAGAGGCTTACATTCGTTGGTTTACCTTGTTATGCAAGCGACTAGGAGTCTAGGTAAGTGAAAAAGCAAGTTATCTTAGGATTTGGGAACTTGGAGTGGTTTATTAGCTCCTGGGGGTCCAGTAGCTCTTGAGGAAGGTCAGTAAAATTTTGGTTGGGTGATTCCTCTTCCTTAACTGTACCTAGGAGGTTGAGTCATATCATAGTAGCTCTTCATCACATATTTACCCCGGTGGAGTACCAAACTTGGGTAAGTGTGGGAGGAGGGTGTTAAATATTGGTATTAGAGCATGGTTCAACACTTGTACTGGATGGGAGAAATGTGTTGGTAATGCACATATGTTGGTTGTATATGTATTTTTTATGCATGCAATGTTTATATGTTTGTTATGCATGAGTTTTTATGGTCATAGTTTTCATGCGTGAGGTCAATATATTGTTACGATTATACATGTATCATGCTAATCTGGTTGATCTTGCAGATGATATACCCTTCCTTGAATTTCACTAAGGTATTTTGATTATGTTTGTATTTTGGTTTAGTTGACATGGTATAATTGCAAGAAGAATAAGATAAAATATGACTAGAAAAATGGTGGATTACAGTTCACGAGACTCTCCTTACAGATCAGATGAGCCGCCAAGAGATGAGTATTTAAACATAACAAACACTTTGAGAAGTTTGAATGCATAAATAAGAAGTTGCAAAGCAGATAATAACAAAATCATTCAGTCACAAGAGAGACTTGCCAGGGAAAAAGAGAAACAAGAAGAGTTCAATGCAATAATCATTCAGAACTTACCATATTTGCAGAGACGTGGAAAACCATGGATCAGATATGTACAAGAGGATAGGAACATGTTAGATAGATACGACACGGTCAAATATGGAAGATTATTGGATACACATGATAGGAAATGCACTGGACATGGGTTCTACTCTAGTTCTAGTTCAGACAGGTACTATATTCATCATCACTATCACCCTTATAGGAGGAGCGACATGGGATATTTGTCAGATGAGTTCAAGAAATCCAAGCCACCTAAATTTGATGGAGAATTGAATAAGTTGAAAGATACAGATGCATGATTTCTTAGAATTAAAAACTTCTTCAAGTTTCGTGATTACATTGAGAACATGAAGGCCAAGATATCTATTTTCAATTTAAAATGGGAAGAAGACATCTGGTGAGAAGATGTGAAGTGGGTCAGAGACATCAGGATAGAGCAATTGAGTTGGAATGAGTTAAAAAACATTTTCATAAATAAGTAATTGTCAGAGAGGTACTATGATAGTAAAACTAAGGAGTTATATGAGTTGAAGATGGGATTGATGATAGATGAGGAGTACATAACTAAGTTCATGGAGTTATTGAGGTATGTACCGTATCTTAAGGATGGGAAAGCAAAAGTTCAAAGATTTTTCAGTGGTTTACCATTAGCATTTAAGGATTGGATTGAGTATGATGAGCCTTGTTCATTGGGAGAAACCATTGGGAAGTTGAAATTTTTTTATGAGAAATCCAAGTGTAAGAAATATTCTTAGCAGGGTTGGAAAGGAAAAGACAAGACTATAGGTAAATGGTCACCAAAGTGAAAAAGACCTCAAGATGCAGGTGAGAAAGATAATTTTGTTCCTTAGGATAAGTTTAATGCATTTGATAAGGGACAGGGGTTGTAGGTTGGACAACAACAAAATGGAGGCAGTGGTAGGGGATAGTTTCAGTGTTGGATATGTGGCAAGGAGCATCTCAAGAAGGATTTTTTTTCGTATCATGGTGTTAGGCCTCAAATCTATAGTTCACAAGACACACAGATAGTTGGATATGTTGGGAATAGCATTCCTTGGATCTATGAAACATTGGATAACAGGCAGGCAGATCACCAAGCATATATTATCAAGATGGATGGTAAGGTTTGTGATCAAGTTGTTTCTATTTTGATTGACCCTAGATATAAGTATAGTTATGTTAACCCTGACTTGGTGGATGAGTGTGGTTTCAGAACATAAGTGCATGTAGAGTCTTCGTTAGTGCAGCTAGCTATAGGTACTAAGAAAAGAGTTCAACATTGGATGATAGCTTGTGCATTTGAGTTGAATGGTATGCCTACATCAATGCATCTAAATGTACTTCCATTGGGATCATACAATATTCTTATGGGTATGGATTGGTTGTATCTTCACAGGACTAAGGTGGATTTTTATGAAAGGACATTGTGTGCTTGGATGACAATGGAGAACAGAGAATCTTGCAGGGTAGGAAGAAGACAACACCAATTAGAATGGTCACATCTATGTAGGCGAAGCGTAGTCACAAAAAAGGATATGTGTTAATTGTAATTCATATCTCCAGTGATAAAGGTCAGGATGTTGAGGATGCATAAATCTTAAAGAGGTACTCGATCTTGCATTAGTTTCAGGACGTGTTCCCAACATAGATTTCAGAGTTTCCTCCTCAAAGGGAAGTGGAATTTTTTATTGAGTTGGTATCAAGGGAAACACCGACATGAAAGGAACCATAAAGGATGAACACTCCAAAGTTAGTGGAATTAAAGTTGCAGTTGAAGAAAATTCTTAACAAGGGATACATAAGGCCAAGTGTGTCACCTTTGGGTGCACCAATGTTGTTTTTAAATAAGAAGGATGGTACTCTTAGGTTGCACTGTGCACATTGATTACAGGAAGTTGAACAAGGTGATGATCAAGAACAAATATCTGTTGTCGAGGATTGATGACTTGTTCAATTAGTTGAAGGGAGAAACAATGTTATCGAATATTGATTTGAGATCTCGAAGAGAAAATATACAAGACTGCTTTCTGGACCAGGTATGGGCATTATGATTTTGTTGTGGTTCCTTTCGATTTGACTAATTCTACAACTACTTTCTTGTGTTTGATGAATAGTGTATTACATCCTTACATGGACAAGTTTGTAATTGTATTCATCTATGATATATTGATATATTATGAGAATGAGGAAGAGCATGTTGAACACTTAGCAGTAGTAATGATATTTATAAGAGAGAATCAGTTGTATGCCAAGCTTAGAAAATGTAGTTTCCTTCAGACATATGTCCATTACTTGGGGTATATTGTTTCCAAGGAAGGCATAAAAGTGGATCCGGAAAATATAGGAGCTATCCTAGAATGGGCATCTCCTATAAATGTGGATGAGGTTAGATTGTTGATTGGATTAGCAGGTTATTACAATAGTTTCATCAGGAAATTTTCACAAATTTCATATCCTATTACATCATTGCAGAGGAAAGGAAAGAAATTTGAATGGACATAGGAATGTGCAGCAAGTTTTGAGCAGTTGAAGCAGTTTCTTACAATTGATCTAGTTCTAAATATTGTAGATCCATATAAAGAGTTCATGGTATGTATAGATTCTTGAAATAGAGGACTTGGTGGATCCTTAATGTAGGAGAGACAGGTGGTATGTTATGAGTAATGAAAACTTAATGAGCATGAGAATAACTATGTGACACATGATCTTGAATGGGCAACGATCATTCATACATTGAAGATGTATAGGCACTACCTTCATTTTAATGAGTGATCACAATGGCTTAAGATATTTATTTTACCAACCTAATCTGAATGCTAGGAAAGCTAGGTGCTTGGCCATGTGTAGTGTGTTTGAATTCGAGATCAGGTACATTAAGGGAAAAGAGAACAGGGTTGCATATGCTCTTAGCAGAAGAGTGCAGGTAAATCACATAGCAACTATGAGTTCATATGGAACATATTTACGAGATCGAATCTTACAAGCAAGAAATAGGATGACAAGTATAGGGAGCTTAGGCACATATTACAACAACAGGGTATAGGTGAACAAGAGGTGGATTATCATCTCAAAACATATGGTTTGTTCATATTTAGGGACATGATCTATGTGTTGAACAACAGTGACCTCAAGAATCTTATCTTGTGGGAATTTCATGTTAAGTCCTAGTCAGGTCACTCGGGATATCAAAAGACTTTGAAAACGGTTAAGAAGTTATACCATTGGTTGAATAAAAAGAAATAGGTAGTCTATTTCATCATTAGGTGTTTGAATTTTCAACAGGTTAAAGAAATGTGTAAGCATCCAAGTGGTTTACTACAACCGATTATGATTTCGGAGTGGAAATTGGAGTTCATTTCCATGGATTTCATCATAGTTTTGTCGATGACATATAAAAAACATTATTATATCATGGTTGTGGTTGACATGCTAAGTAAGGTAGCTCACTTCATAGCGATTAATTCTACTTATTCAACTAGTGAGGTAGCATAGGTCTTTGTCAAAGATATAGTGAGGTTGCATGGTGTTATAAAGAATATTGTGTCAGACAGAGATTCCAAGTTCACTTATACATTTTGGAAATATTTATTTGCAGGTTTGGGTACATAATTGGCCTTCATTATAGCTTATCATCCGCGGACAGATGGAAATACAGAGAGGGTCAATAGGATTCTGGAGGACATGTTGAGAATGTATGCTATGCACTCAACAACGGAAGTGGGAAGAGTATCTTCCACTGGTTGAGTTTGCTTAAAACAATGGGAATCAGGAGTCACTGAGGATTCTTCTATTTGAGGAAATATATGGGAAGAGTTGTAATACTTCTATCAGCTAGACTAATCCAATGAATAGGGTGTTGATAGGAATATACATGTTGGAAGAAATGGAACATGAAATACAAGTAATCGAGAAGAATCTAAAGGAATCATAGGACATACAAAAAATTTATGCAGATCAACACAGTGTGTTTAATGAGTTATAGGTTGGGGAAGATGTGTACTTTCACATCAATCCCAAGAATATTTCCTTGAGGATTGGGTCATTTTCAAAGTTGGCACCTCATTATTGCGAGCCTTTCGAGATCCTTGAGAGGATTAGACTAGTGGCCTACAGACTTGCACTGCCTCTGACAATGAAATTCCATGATGTTTTCCATGTTTCATTGCTTAAAATATATGTCAATGATATTAAAAAATCATGCTACGAAACTGAGCAATTGAGAAATTTGAAGTGCAGTGAAACCATTATGGACTTGATGAAGCTACATGGTAGATGGTTGATCAGATGCGAGCTATGTATCCTTCATTATTTTTCGGTGGAGGCAAATGAGTTTTGGTATATGTACATATTTATGTATGGTTGTTATTGTAAATACCGCAACGAGTTATGTTATAAAGCTCCAATAAGCGATATGGTTGTTATGTTGTCATGTTGGTTTTTCTTTTTAGCAAGTTTTTCATTGTAAATATTGCATCAAGCTAAGTTATAAAGCTCCATGGGAAATATGTTTTTGTTTTTAGTGGTATTTCTGGTTGTAGGTGTCATAGAACACCGAGGACGGTGCTCCCCTAAGGGGGAAGGGTCTATAGTAGCCCCGAGTTAAAATTTCATGTAATAAAGTTAATAAAGGAAAAAATAAGACCAAGGTCATGGGATGCTTATTCCAAGTTGAGTGTTGGGAAAAAAATCCTAGTGTGTGTTCATTTTGTTTATTATGGCTAAGGAAATTGGAAAAGGTAATGGAAAAGGCATTTAAAAAGAAAACATGAATTAATTTGCATATTATTTATGAAGATAATGGAAAATGGGAGAAAAGGAAGGTGAAAGGTCACAAGTTGCATGTGAGGAGGAAATTGAAGGAAAAACAATGGAAATTGAATAAAATAGAGGCCTCAATGATTAAAAGTCTTATGAGGATCAGTTCAATACTTTTTGCCAGTTCATTTTTGGAGCTCTCTCTATTCTCTCATACTCTTGCACACTTAGAGAATTCTTGGAGAACTCTAGCATTTAAAAAAAGGAAAGCAAAGGAAGGGAAAGAAAGAAAAGGGAATTAAATATAAATCAAGGAATATTTGGATCAAGCAGCTATAACATGATTAGTTTGCCGGTATCCATTTTCATGTATGATTTCCTTTCTAGTATTGGAATGCATGGTACATGCATATCTATATTTTTTTCTCCTGCAATCATTAGCATGGGTTTTTCCTGCTGTGGCAATGGTTTCAACTTTGCCTTGAAATTTTCTGATAGCCATAATGTGATGGGTTTCTCTCTTTGGTTTAGCTTGGTTTCTTGGAGAGTTTTGGAACTGGGTGAGGTGGTCTAAGGAAAATTTCCAAGGGCCTAGAAATCCCTTGACCAGTAATGGCAAGATATGTGGTAAATACTGAGGGTGGAGATGGGAAAATTCATCAAGGTATTGGTGAATAAATCTGTAGGTATCCATGCTTGTTTAATGGCTGGTGATCCCTTGACAAGTTTTGGCAGATTGCGGAAAATCCTAGTAGTCTATGTTTCTTTGTTTGGGCCTAGGAATCTGTTGACCAGTAATGGAGGGATTGCAATAAGGCTTGGTTGGGTAGATGTTTTCTTTGGGCCTAGAAATCCATTGACCGGTAATGGAGGGATATGCGTTAATTACTGAGGAAGTCCTGGTTATTTTGTTGTCAGTCCCACATTCATGCTTGGAATATGGCATGGGGGTGATTGGATGAAAGAAATATTTTTTTCAACTTAATCTATGGTTGAGTGGTATGTCGAAGTCCCTGACTTGGTTGGATTTTGCATGTTTTAATAAGAGCTATTTTCCTCTTGTATTTCATGAGTATTTATACTTGTTATTAATTGGCTTTGATGGTTGTTCTATCATTTTTATTATTCTGGTTATATGTTGGTTATGAGCATGGTTTTATGACATACTTTACTATATGGCTCTCTTCATGTTTTGATTAGTAAATGAATGGTTAATGAATTCATATTGCAGATACTGTGAGAGGGAAAAAACCTTCTTAACAATTTTAAGATACATATGAGACCCATGTGTTCAGATATGCATTTGTAACCTATAGATTACATATTCACAATGTGTTTGAAAAAAATTCTGTCATGGTTAGGCCTTGTTAGGTAAAGTTCTTGTTTAAGTTTTCAATTAATGGCGTTTTCCTTGTTTCATTCATCATTCTGGAAATTTCTATCAAGTTCTAGGTAGAGGTTTGGATCCTAACCTTAAAAAATTTGCTCAGATCTCGAAGTCACATGCAAAAAATTGGGTAATTTAGATTGTATTCATTGGGAAGTAGGGTTATCCATGCTAATGGAGGCTTATATTCATTGTATTTCCTTTTTATGCAAGCGAATGGGATTCCAGGTTAGTGAAAAAGCAAGTTAGCTCAAGGTTTGGGCACCTTGAGTGGTTATTTAGCTCTTGGGGGTCCCATAGCTCCTAATGAAGGTCAATACTGTTTTGGTTGGACAATTCCACTTCCTTAAATGTACCTAGGAAGTTGAGTCATATCATAGTAACTCTTCGTCACATATTTACCTTGGTGGATCGGTGAACTTGGGTAAGTGTGGGAGGAGGGTGTTACATGGAATCTGCTAGAAATATTAAACAATTTCAATGAAAACCATCTCCTTCAACCATAAATGGTTGAATTAAAAAGGTGGAGCCTTACAATATTTCACCCCAGACCAATTCATCATGATAGGGAAATGGTCAGATATGTTGGTTGGGATGATCCACGAGTTCAATTCATTTAGATTGTTGGTTGTATATTCACGAAAAAAAATAAGTCCAGGTGTTTTGATATTCCATGTTCACCGTCAATCGACCATTCTTCCAAGTGGGACCAATAGGCACATGCTTGATATCCTAAAGCCTTTTTTTCTTGAAAAGTCCCTTAAACAAATTCCCCAACAGATATGGATGACTGAGGGAACCCCATATTTTAGTGGAATTAATGGAGAATTTAAACTCCCTAACCAATATCAAGGAGTCAAGATCAAGGATGCCACTACAGTCAATATTATTCTAAAATTCCTTTTTGTTTATGTAGGGGACATATATCTTGATAATACTAAGTCACTTTTTTGTACCCCTCTGACTGCCATATATTAGTAGGTTCGGAGTAGTATTGTATGCCATGAATTTATATATTTTTGGATTCCACATTGCATCCAAACCCCCTGATAAAATGGTGGCATTGATTGCACGTACATGCCATTTTGGAAAAATCTGTAATAAAAACCCCCCATCTTGTCCCTGCTAGTCATTATTTCTTGGAAGAGTACAATCCCAGAATTATATATGTCAATAATACTTTTCAAGGATCGTCTTTTATGGGTCAATCCCAAAACCTGTATGTTTATGGACATTATTTACATTAGGGAAGGTAAAATTCAGGAGGCTTTGCTCTAAGGACCCGAGATTTGGGGAGATTCACATCTTGCTATCCAGTCCAGAAGGAGGAAGGTGCATTGAAAGGGGTCGGACTATCTGAAGAATTATGAAAATGTTCCATGAGATTATATGGGGCATAGGTAAAATTTGAGAATTTTTTGAATTTGGTCCCTTTCTTCCTTTGAGTGGTAACATTCTTAAATGTGACATGGCTAATGGGGACTTCACCTAAAACATAGAAATAGTTTTTATTGTCAGGGGCTCCATAGTGTTTTGTGAATCATGGGAAATACTATGAGTTCCACATATTCTGAGAATGGGGAGAAATTTCAGTCAGAGGGAGCCCCAAATTTAATGGGGGAGGAGTAATATGGATCTGCAGATGATTGGGTCACAAGAGGATGATCATGAGTCGTTGGAATGGGGTTTAAAAGATCCGTCAGGGGTTTGGAAATGACAAGGGAGGTTAATTTTATGACCAGGTTGAGGTATGAAGTGGAAGAGGAGGGATGGGTCATAGTAGGGGAGGAGTGACATGGCACAACATGACAGGGAATATTATGCTAAAGGGAATTGTGTTTGTGGAGGGGATAATTACCTGGCATGGCAAGGAGTATATCGGAGTGGGCCAAGAAATCCAATTGTTTCCCAACTGCAATGGAGAATTATGATTGTCAGGATGCCCTGATGTGTCTTTCTATACAATCAGACATAAGGTGGCCAGTCCCATGACAACAGAGGCATCTAAACAGGATGACCTAGTATTCAAAAATTTGTTCCCACGACCATGAACCCCAGTAGAGATTAATTTTAGCTAGGAGACCCCCTGAGAGCATTCTTTCAACCAGGACCCAGGCGGTATGTTTGGACATGCCTCCAAGATTGCCTTCATCGAGGTAGTAGAATTTGCCAATAGTGTTGGCAATATTTGTGATAACTTTCCTGGTCCATTAAAGTTCCATAGGAAGACTTGGAAGTTTTACCAAGAGGACATTCCTCTATGGCGTATCAATAGCTAGAGCAAAACCAAATTTCCACCGCTTAAGAGATAGATATCCACGTCCTTAGACCCAAGGACTGGACGAAATTCGATATGCATCCTCGGGTGAAAGAAAATGGAAGGCATACCATATATTTTGAAGAGCACTGATATGGGGACGATATTTGAGTAGAGGAAGCCACCAAATTTTTCCCACCTTTTCATTTGCACTCCATTTAAACGACAAAACACCCATGGTCCAACTAGTGCTTGATTTTTTAATTTAATGGACTCATACCAGTAACCCTATGCCTCAATGACTAGACCATGGGTCTCAGGAGAGACTTTTATTACCTTGTGTTTTTTATATTTGGGTGGTTTCTGCGAGAGAGGATCCACAATGTTGGTGTGATCGTGCAGGTGTAGCTTCACACATTCTAGATTTACATCCTGTGATTTTAAGCGAGTGTATTGATCCTTAGAAAGGATCATGACTTCAATCAGATTCGTGACCTCTGGAGAGGAAGGCAATGTCAAAAGAACATACATTGACCTGTAAACGGTAACCATCCATCTAATTAAGATTTTGTTTACTAATGTGGTGGACCAGTCAATAGTGCCTAATAATCCATGTTGTCACTTTACCCTTTTAATATGTTCCACAGACCATGTCAAAAAGGAGGGACTCACCTAAGAATCCACGGTGTCACTTTGAACTTTCAATACGTTCCAAATACCATGTCAAATAGGAGGGGGGCCACTTTTTTGTAATGTTTTGTTACCACGAAAAAGATACAAAAAAATAAAATTTTCTAATTGATCTCTTGGCTAAATTGTGAGGTATGTACAATTTTATTTTAAGTTCCCATCACCTAAATCCTTCGCTTAGCTAAATCTTCCAAAATAGTTATGTCCTCCATGAGTCAAAATTGGAAAAATTCCCTTTTCATTTCTAGCTTTAATCCGAGCATGTCTATCCCAAACCCATATTTAGTCTTAATTTTTATCTAAATTTCGTAGTCTCATTCTACCTATTCCAATATTTTATATTTCTTTCAGAAATAATATTTTTATTCCCACCTTTGTTTTACCCATCACTCTATTCACCTTTTACCCTTATTGTTATATCCCCATAAAACTTTTTATATTTTTTACTATACCCTACCATTATTTTTATTATTTATCCATTTTTCATTTTTACCATAATCCCACATTAAAATTATTATATCTTAGTTTATTATTTATCTTATTTATTTATCCCATTATTCCATACTCCACTTAATGTAAAAATATTATTATTGTCCATCCAAACCTATGTCACCACCCTACATTTCACACATTAAAGCACCATAATATAGAATTCCTTGAGATGTGTGAAGTAATAATCGATGGTTTGTGGGGCCCCCACCTATTTTAATTTTAACCTATTCTCCACTCTCCTTCCTTTGCAATTTTACCACCTTTTACACTAGTCTCCATCTCGTGTATTGCAGGCCCCCCTTCTAAACCATTTACCACCTACTAACCCTCCTTCAATACCATTGTAATAAAATTTAACACATTGCTTTGAATTTATAAATGTGAGGTAGGAATGTCTATGAGGTATGGAACGAGCAAAATTTAAAAATTATGAAGTTAGGATCAAAGGCGATAATGGAGGGAGTATTTTTATAGTTCTATTTTTTTTGGAATGAACTTATCGACAAAGGCTTGAGGTAAGAGGAGGCTAGGCTAAAAATTGAAATATATTTTTCGTGTAGATAAAATAAGGGGGAAAATATGGAGCGCAGCAGAAGCAGAGGTTCTAGTTTAGGGTTTCCAGGTGTGGTAGCCGCTGCCAGGAATCGGGCTAGGTTGAACGTGGTCTCTCGGCTCTGCTATGAGTGTCATGGCCCCCAACATTCACGGATGCAGGGGGAAGTCACTTTGGCAGCTTTCGAAGGGACGACTGTGGAGTGGTGGTGGTTTTTCATGGAGGTGCAGGTGACCATTGGGCTCGGTGAGGGAGGACTGTGTGGTCATTCCAGTACTGAGGAAGCTTGGATTTTCTCCCGAGACTGCTCGATAATTACGCGTGGTGAGTGGACTCTGGTACTTGGATGCCGCAGGATCTTTCCCTTCGGAGCTCGCCCCTGGGTGCTATTTTCTTTCCCCTTTTTCAGCGCGGATGGTTTTGGCTCCCACTGCTCAGGGCTTTGGATTTGGTTAATGGTAATACCCCTCTCCTTCCAGATTTCCACTACACATTTTAGGAATATTGCAGTTTGGGTTTTGACAAGGGGGCGGTTGGCTGGGGGGACAACCCCTCTTCCTATTGGTTTGATGCGGTGGTGGCGCGAGGCAGAGGACCCTATTTTATTTCCTTTGTCGTTACTTTGGCGAGAGATAGTGCCACCATACCAGCCTCTCTTGATGGGTGGCTATTCGCACCCTCGACAAGTCTTGGCCCATGCCGGGGCACCATTTCCTCGGGGGCCTGGCTCACATTCACTTTAAAAAGGTAATGGTGGTGTGGGCTATATGCCGCAACCACTGTTTCAAATTTTCATTAAATCGATAGACAGGAAAACCATGGTCTTCTGGGTGCGGGACTCTAAGACTGTATCAGAGTTGAAAAATAAAATCAAAGATGTCATGAGCATCTTGGCTCAAAAAAAAATCCTTCATTTTCAGGAAGATCATTACAGGAAATAACTAAAATAAATGAATACCAGATTCAAAGAAACACTACTATTTTCCTGAATCTTGGACTCAAAGGTGGTGCTCCAGGAACAACATCAGCAAATAAGCCAAAGACAACAGGAAAAGGATTGCCCTCTTTCAAGGACATCCTGAGAGGGAGATCCTCCACACAGGGGAAAAGCAAACTCCAAATTTATCAGTACTAGGACCATACATTGTTGAAAAAACATAAAACATTCCAGATTTGGCAGTAGAAATACCAGAGGTAACAAGGTTGTTTGATGCTTTGGAAACAAAATCTATTATCTGCTGTTTTAATTGTTTTTGGCCAAAACGAGTAGAGCTACACACATGCATACACCCAAATTGGACCCAGAACTGTGATATTTACCTTTGTGCAAAAGGTTTCTTCATGGTTCAATTTGATAGTAGAGAGGAATATTGTTTTGCCACTATTGATGGACCATGGTTTTGGGGAAAAGCAGGTCTCTTTGTAGCCCCATGATTCACGGGTTTCGATGCAAATATAATGGTGGTCTAAAAAATTCTTGTTTAAGTGCGATTACACAACCTTCCGCTCCCATTTTGGCACCATTAGGTCTTAGAAAACATTGGGAACTCTATAAGAAGGTTCATTAAGCTGGACCAAGAGAGAATGGACAAAGGGATATTCACCTTTGCACGTATTTGTGTGGAGATGGACCTTAGCAAGGGACTGCCAGATTGCATACATCTAATCCACAAAGACCTTAAGTGGTCTCAATCATTAGATTTCAAAAACACAGCTTTTAGGTGCAGGGTGTGCCACCAAATTGAGCACTTACAAAGCACTTGCACTTTAGCCATGAAAAATACAACCAAGAAGACACAAAAGAAAAAAGGATGGAATTTCCGGATGTATCACTGTTAGATGAAGAGGAAGAAGATACAGAAGAAAATCAGAGGCAAATCGACACAGAAAATCAACAAGAAAAACAGAAAGAGTTACAAGAGAAGAATGTAGGCAATATGGAAGATATGAATACATCTTCACCTACAGATACGGATTCCCTACAGAACGAGCAGATCAGTGACCATAATGTGATTGGCACCAAGCGTGCACATGTATATGAAAGTTTTGACTCCGAAAAAGGCGTCCAACTCTCCTCCAGCTTGGAGTTGGCCATTATACATTATGCTCCTTCACTGGACGACTCGCAAAAAGTTCAAAAGAAAAAAGGCAAAAGATAAGTCTAGTGCTTCTGGCAATATGTAACTGTGGGTATTTACCCGCCCTTGCCCTATCTCTTACATAGCGATATCTCTCATATGGAATGTAACAGAATCTACGATGTAAATTTTTGTTATTCTTATAGAAAGTTCGATTTTTTCTCGAGAAAAAAAGAAGAAGGTAAAATGAGGATACATGTTCTAGAGATACATTTCAATACAAATCATGGAGTTTCGAATGTTATAAAGAAATGTTTCCTCCCTGTGGAATAATTTTATAGAGGTAAAATAAAATTTTATAGAGCAAACAAATAAATGTTTTATGCTATGGATATAAGGAGAAAAATGAGGGAAGAGAAAATTTGGATAATTTCTTATCCAAAGTTTTTACAAGAGTAAACAGGGGATAAAAATATATTTTCATAATTTTACCAAACATGGTTGAAGACATGGTTTTCAAAACCATAAGAAGCAAACCAGTAAATGGTTTTCATAGAAAAATTGAAATTATTTATGAAGTTTCATTTATACCAAAAGCGGGAAAAACAAAATATGAAAGCAATGGATGGTTTGGGTAAATTGTTTTAAATTTCATTTATGAAAATCATAAAAAAATAAATTAAATGCTACAATGGAGAAGTATTACACAACATGGTTTTCTATGGGAAACATGGTCTTTTTTAAACCATATGCACTAATATTTTCTATAGAAATATAGAAATGAAATTTTATAGTTTAAAGAAATGTTTGGGAATTATTTCGATCAAAATATCTTATTCTCAAATATTTGAAAATTGATATTTCTGAAATAGACATGGATAAATAAATATAAGGTTTGAAAAGGTATAAGTGGAATTTCAAAGATCATGTGGCATTCAATGATTTATTTTCCAGAAAAATATTTATGCACAAGATCAACCAATCTCATATTTAAAGACAACAATTGAGGAGAAAATTATATTTTTCACGCAGATTTTTGGCAAGTCAAAGACAAATGGCAGAGTATTTCTATTACAAAACGATTTGGTTGCATCTCCAACATTAAGAGATATAGTGGGGTTTTCCAAATTTAGTTTGATTACATGATTTTTATTAAAATTTGTTTATGGAAAGCTAGTTAGAGGAGAATTTTTTAATTGTATATTTAAGCTATAATTTGTAATGAAAAAAGGGTTGCCTTTTGATGTTAAAAAACCTTGGAATTTATTTTTAAAGTTTGTTGTTACATAGAGTTAATATTGAAGGTTTATGGATTCATTTTTATGACATAAATTGTATACATTTATGTTTTTCCCTATGTCTTTATCATATTTTTTCATATATTTGAGGCGGTATAGGACATTGGGAAGGATTGAGATGAGTATCGATCCCTCTAACAACCCTCTGCATATTTATTTTCTTTACTAACTAGATCATGGTGACAATATGTCACTGTTGATCCCTTTTAATCAGTAGATTGGTTCTTCTATACTATACTTAAATGTATTGATGTCTTGCTATAGAGATCCTTCTACACACTTCATATCTTGATTAGATAATTATATATTCAGTGAGGATATTTAATTATTTAGTTTCTCCTCTATTCCTCCATCAAAATCTTTCAAACTATGTTTATCTATCATAGATAAACACTGACACTTTGATCAGGCCCATGCAAGAGAGGGCATTGTTTGTGAGCATGGATTTGTGACTCATTAGCAACCACCTATACAACGAATCCTAGATCTGATTGTTGGGATTAATAGGCTGTTGTCCAGTGATAATGAACAACAAAAAGCCTTGTAACAATTGAGGGTGCCCTCTTTGGTTCGAGGGCCAACTTGAACCTAAATATTGGTTGAATTGGTTTCTTGGCGCAGTTTTTCTACCAAGAAATGCCTTCGAGAAAGAAGTTACAACATTTGACGTCGTTTTTGGGGAGTGAAGTAACGAAGATATTTTTCCCTAAGGAATGATAAATACTAGACCTATTCCTTGTTGGTGAACAAGGATTAGGCATCTAAAATTGACTGCATTTCCTTCACTTGGTGGATTCACTTTGTTTATTTGATGATTCCATGGGCTAAGGATCCATTGGTTTCGAAATGGTAGCATTGAGCAATATATTTTTCCTCCTTTCAGTTGCGATAAAAAATCTGAAATGTCTACAAAGGATGCAACTTTCCAAGCCCACGTGTAAGTATCAGTTTCCTATGGAGTTTGTATTTCATATTGTAAATATTTTTCAAGTTATCAACTGCATACAAGATGGTTTTCTAGTCAATACGATCCTCACATGGTTGCATTGGAAGTCAGAGTACACTTAATAGGTGTAACACTGTCTTCCCACATCTACCCAAGTAACTGGCCAACCAGGGTAAACATGTGATGAGAGACTACTATAATGAGATTCAGCCTCCTAGGTGACCTTAAGAAAATGGAACTGACGGAAACATGACATACATACCTTGTACATCATCAATGACACCCCTGAGAGCTAATCGAACCTTTCATGCCTCTTACCCCTGGGTCACATTGACATTTTGACCTCTTTGAGCAATAGACACATGCATAACACTGCATGCTAGCGGCCAGGAGGCCCTAGCCACAGGCATAACACTATATGCCAGCGGCCAGGAGGCTATAGCCATAGGCATAACACTTCATGCTAGCGGCCAGGGCCCCAAATGCTCAATTCTATGCCTACTACCCTAAGATTTAGGCCACCTTTTCAGTCCCAGAACCCAAAGCCCTGCCCAAAACTTCATGAAAAGTTCCGAGATGATAAATAACAATAGGACAATGATATGAAAGAATCACATCAATCAGAACTCATCTAGATCCCTCCTAGCCATGACAAACATTTTGTCAAACATGTCACAAACATGAAATCTATAGGTGTAAACAATAAAACAGAGCAAAGGCTTATCATACTTATCTAAGAATCACTAAGAAGAATTTCTCCCTTACATCATTAGCTGCAATACAATCTATTTGACCATAGATACATTGTGCATTCATTTACAAGTAAAAACATGGATAGAGCCATACATCATCATTGATCAAATACATGCTTATAACCAGAATAATAACAATAGAAATACAATGGATACAAAAATAATAGAATCCACATATAAATTAGTACTTTTATACATCAAATACCAAAGGAATGAATTTCTCATTAATAAATATAGAAAACCAACTAGGGATGGGACTACCACGTTCCACCCAACCATATATTGGTTGAGCCAGATCTCTCTTCAGCCAATCACCCCTGTTTCATATTCCAAGCATGAATGTGGGACTCATAATCAATCAAAAATAACCAAAAAACCATGAATTCTATTGGGGTTCTCCGCCTACACCGTGAGAAATGTGAGTGCCTCATAGTCTCTTAGGATTTACCGTAATACACAGTCTAAATTAGGGATCACAAGGCCCTAAAATGAGACATACTCTCCAGGCTTTACCGTACATCCCGTCCCGGGACATTTAGGACCGACATAGAGCAATCCACCTCTTCACTTTATTGTATATCCCGCCATTCATCGGAAAGTATTCCTAGGCCCACCAAGGTGCACAATATGGATTTACAATAGCTCACAGTCTGGTTCATGGGTTACTATGTGAGTGGCCTTACCGTGATCAAAAGTCTTCTTTAGGTACCACTAGTCCATGTGTTTTTCATTTTAGATATCCACCTCACTCAGTTCGAATCCATCCGGCAATCTAGCTCAACCAAAGTATGATAACCCATCTCATTAAGGCTATCCGAAAATGGCAAGGCTAGGCCAAAAACAATGTCACACCTGGAAAAAACCATGCCATGACAGAAAAGAACCACATGCAATAACATGCATGCTATATCTAGCAAGGAAATCACACATGCAAATCAATACTTGAAAAGAATCCTATTGTAGCTTCTTGATTCTGCTCTTCCTTGCTTGCTCCTTCCTTCTTCTTGCTTTATTTTCCTTTCTTGCTCCAATGCCAAAGTGCTCCAAGAAAACTCGATGTGTCCAAGATTATGAGAGAGAGAGAATAGAATGAGAGTCACAAGTGTGAGAAAAATATTTCCAGCTAATCCTCATAATCCTTTTTATCAATGAGGCCTATATTTTCTTCAATTTCCATTATTTTCATTCATTTTCATCCTCACATGAAACCTCTGACCTTTCACCTCCCTTTTCACCCATTTTCCATTATTTTCATAAATAAAATGCCAATTATTTCCTCATGCCTTTCAAAATCCTTAGCCATTTCCTTTTCTAATTTCCTTTAGCCATAATAACCGAAATGAACACCCACTAGGATGTTTTTCCCAACATTCAGCTTGGAATATTTGTCCCATCGACTGTGGTTATTATTTTAACTTTATTAGATGTATTTTTACCAAGGTTGTTACAGAACCCTCCCCCTTGGGGGAACATCGTCTTTGGTGTTCAATGACAGCTACAAACTAGTAAGACTACTGAAAAATAGAACATACTGCCTATTGAGATTTATAACACAGCTCGTTGCATTATTTACAATGAATAACCTGCTCAAAAGAAAAAATCATCATGAAAATCATACTGTGTACTGCAGCTTTATAACACAAATCATTATGGTATTTACAATAACAACCACATATACTTAAGCAAATTTTCTTCAACCAACAAATAACCATACTATCTGTGGAGATTTATAAACCAAATCGATACAATATTTACAATAATATACACATACACACATTTTCTTAACCAACAAATAAAATGATCTGATGCTCATATCAATCAATAAGGGAATCTAGAGGCTCACACCTCCACCCTCAAAAGTAGTACCTGGATTCACCTCCTTCCCATGAATTCCATAATCCACTGTCAAGGTCAAAGATGCATCCAATGTCCAACGCTATAATCATGTGCCACTTGTCCTCTCAGTGAACAATTACTGGCTCATTGTTCCAAGGAAAACTCCCAATGTGCATTTGATTCCATCTGGAAATTCTAATGACCAAAAAAAATCCATCCCCGAACTTCCTTTCCCCGCTACACAGTCCCTTGGGAAATCCGGTCACCCCCTTTCATGCAGTCACTCACCTTCCGAAGTTTCATTGGCACCCCCATCCTAGGAAGTCCATCCCTTGTCAAGGCTTCCTCGCATCAGAAGATACAAAAAGCAAGGCATATGCCTACCTCAAAACCATCATATCGTTCATAGCATGCTCGTGGAAATCAATGAACACTATTGGGTACCAGTGTCCCATAATGGCCCTGGTCCTAAAATTATTTACCAACATACTGCTGCCTATTTCAATTCCTTTTTTTGTTGTTGCTAATTATTGCAATTGGTTTCAACCATCCACCCGGCCATTTACATGTTTTCCTATACCAAGCACATAATCCCCATTAGACTCAAAACAAATTGAAATAACCTCAAATCGTACCTCATTTGTAGCTCGTCAATAAGGTACACTTGCAATCTTGTTCACTTCTTATCACAACAAGTCAAACTAGTTGTATGATCAATCATCATGTATAAACATATCACATCTAGTTAGATCAAAACGAAACCAACATAAATTGAAATTATGAATCACATGAAATCACTTCTGCCCTTGTTCTTTTGGTACACACTCTGAATTGGTTGCCACACCCGATAAGAACCCAATGCCTTTGCTTCTCTTCAATCACGTACACATACACAGAATGTAAAACACGTACATCCACACAAGGTGTACAACACAACACAATACATGCACCTACATCTGATGCAAAACACAACAAAATACATATACATATACATAGTACAACACAATGAATAAACATGTCACGATACCATGACTACAGCATGAACATACATAGTATTGCATGCCCACAAAGTATCATGTACGACATGCACACAATACCACATGTATACCAGTACCATGTGCACAACATGTACATAGTACCACTTGTACACAACACTACCTGCATGACGTGTGCACAACATCACATTTACACAGTACCACCTCCACAACGTTTACACAACGACAAATGTACACCGCACCGCCTATACAATGTGTACACAATACCACATTTACACAACACCACATGCACGACATGTACATGAAACCACATGTACACAATGCCACATACACGACATGTACACGGCAACACCTAGACACAACACCATATGTACATAACACCATATGTGCAGCACACACACAACACCATATGTACATATCACTGCATATACAACATCTACATAGCACCATACGTACATAACAATGAATATCCAACATGCGCACAACACCATATGCACACAACACTAAATATCCAACATGCACATAGTACAATATGTACACAACACCACATATCCAACATGTACATAGCACAATCTATACCTAGCACTACATATGAAATATACACACAATACCATTTATACAAAAAATACGCAACATCATAGGTACACAATACTATATATGTTCCATGTACACATCACCATAGGTACAATCGTTGAATATAAAACATGTGAAACATATACACAACAGTAGTATTGCACATCTATAGAACACACACTAACCCCACAATCAACCTTGTGTCTAGTGTTTTTCCACTGTCCATTCTTATCCTAGCATGTCGCAGATCACACTACTTTCACTTCACTGATGTACCCTCAACATTACCTGTCCATAACATAAACATAGGGATAGTACCAGCATATAATATCAATTCATGTCCACATGATACTGACCTCAAAGATCTGTTATGGGTACTCTGCCATGTGATTCCTCATAGCTAGGAACCTCTTCATGTCATTCACCTGCATAATCAATCATTTCTCCACAAGAATGATCCTTGCAAACCTTGTCATATAGTGACATGGATACATATACATACATATACATAGTAATTATCATAAAACAATCATTATCCTGTCAGAAAATGACATACATACCTACATACATGTATATATATATATATATATATATATATATAAACGTCAACATAATCATGATCATGACACAATTTCTAGATATCATAAAGTATAGGTTAAGAGAACTTCCTTTATTCGTGCACAACATGCACAACGTTGAGAACAACAGTTCCCAACATAGCCAAGGCATCTAACACCTCAGATACATTCAATTTACCTTTCGTGTTACCTTTCTCATGATTATTTTTCCACCGTCGATTTACCTCAATAGACCCAACCAATCCAATTGGTTGTCATATTATTACCTTCAGTTTCCCTTTACTCATGCATTAAGCTTCATTCATGCCTTACATTACCTGTCAGGTTCTACACAACTCTCCCCAAGCTCCATCAACTTTCCTCTTTCCCAACCAATTCCCAAGACTCTCAAACAAAAGGCAAGAACCGAAAACAAAAAAAAAACCATGAAAACCAATAACAATACAACACCGCAACAAAGTGGCATGGAAATGCGCTAGACGCAATCAATACTGCAAATCAAGTGCAACAAATCACAAGAGACAAAAATCATAAGACTAGTAACAAACACCATGATTCAATCCCCATGGTTCCTAGTGCTTCCCAGGGAAATATCAACCTGCGCCTTCTTCAAGATTTCATAACAGTCTCTTTTGCCATGTAATCCCCTGCATTACACTTCCATAAACACATAACTGTCAGTGCATAAATAAACATAACAATATGCTAGTTACCTTACCTTGTTGTGCCGATCACCCTGACCTGTAACCGAACACAAAAGCCAGCTATATGTACCAAACATCAAGACAACATATCTATAAATTCGAAATCAACTTTTACCAAGACTAACAACCATATCATAATGAATAATCAACACTGATTCCTTGGTCATAATACATAATGCTACAACTTATCACTTACTTACACTCAAGTACATATCAAATATCTCAACACAAATGTGTTAGTATAGCCATCTTAAAACAAGATCATTACTTCATGCAATCTTATAGATGCATACTCATATCATGCGATTAGTCAAACATTCAAACAAACTATAAACATACTATGTTAGATCAATCAACTATACGAGATAATGGACACCAAACACTTAACATTAGATATATGACATAATAAAACAATCAAGCATCAAGTACATGACATAAACAAACTCATACCTTAATGTATCTTAGGGGAGGCTATCTTGTCTGAATGTCACAACCCTAGCCAAATGCTTAGGCCAATCCAATTTATCATGATACATATAACATCAAGATGTTAATGCTATAATCCTAATCATCAATTTAACTAAAATATAACAACAATAAGTTAACATATAACATGATCATCAACAACATATAAAATAATCATCAAGCTAGCTACAAGTTAACATATAATATATTCATCAAGAACATATAACATAGTCTTCAAGTTAATACCATGCTTGAATATCCAACACATGTATAAATGATCACACTAATTAACTAAAAGTTATCATGTATGTAACCATAAAATCAATAGAATGAAAGGCATACACATAACCATAATCATATTACTACACTGATCAACTAAAATTTATCACATAGGTAACCATAATAATAGAATGACAAAGTAACCCTAATGCTTACAAAAACCATGAGTCACATACCTGCATTCCAAGCATACAAAATTGTATGACAATATCCTCTTATCCCAAATTCCATTGTTGAAACTTCAATTTAATGATCTGGATCTCTTGCTCTATATTAGCCAACACATTAGGATCATAACATACCAATATTGCATACAATGACCTTATTCACAACAAACTCAATCAAACCAATGCAAACTTGACCATATTCACCCACTTGACATGTATAACATATGACATCACACAAGCAAGCATACACGGATAAAACCGAAGCATGAACCATATGTAACCCTAACATAAGAAATCAATGCATGTACAATATATAACAATTTGTAAGCAAGTGTGCACAAATGATACACAAGCATGAGCAACACATAACCAGTCATACACTCATGACAACATGTTGACAACAACACCATAAACACTTCTATGGTAACACCACTGCCACCATGGCCAACACAACATGAATGCAACAAGAACTTATAGACCACAAGCATACTAAACACATATGAAACCAACCTAAATGCATGATCAACACATTTCCTACCCAATCCAAGGGTTGAACCATGCTCTGATACCACTCTGTAATACCCTCTTCTCACGTCTACCCAAGTAACCAGCCAATCGGGGTAAACATGTGATGAGAGGCTACTATAATGAGATTCAACCTTGTAGGTGACCTTAAAGAAGTGGAATCAGCATAAACACAACATAAAGACCTTGTACATCATCAATGACACCCCCAAGAGCTAACCAAACCTTTTAGGCATCTTACCCTTGGGTCACATTGTAATTTTGACCTCTTTGAGCCATAGCTGCAGGAATAACATTGCATGCCAATGTACAGGAGGCTATAGCTGCAAGCATAACACTGCATGCCAATTACCAGGGCCCAAAATGCTCCGTTATGTGCTTGTGGCCCTGGGATTTGAGCCACTTTTCTGCCCTAGAACCTAGTGCCATGCCCAAAACTTCATGAGAAGTTACGAGATGATAAATAACAACAAGACAATGATACAGAAGCAATCACATCAACCATAATTCATCTAGACCCCTCCTAGCCATGACAGACAATTTTTTAAACATGTCACAAACATGAAAGCTACAGGTGTAAAAAACAAAACAGAGAAAAGGGGTCACATACTTATCTCAAATCTCTAAGAAGCATTTCTCCCTTACATCATTAGCTGCAATACAATCTATTTTACAATAGATACATTATGAATTCATTTAAAAATAAAAACATGGATAGAGCCGTACATCATCAATGATAAAATACATGCTTAGAACCAACATAATAAAAAAAATATATAGTGGATACAACAACAATAAAATCCACATATAAATCAATACATTTATACATCAAATACCAAACGAATGAATTTCCCTGAATGAATATAGAAAACCAATCAGGGATGGGACTACCACGTTCCACCTGACCATATATTGGCTCAACCAAATCTCTCTTCATCCAATCACCCCCATGCCATATTCCAAGCATGAATGTGGGACTCATAACCAACCAAAAAGAACCAAACAAGCATGAATGCTACCGAGGTCCTCCTCCTACACCGTGAGGAATTTGAGTGCCTCCTAGTCTCTTAGGATTTACCATAATCCACATTTTGAACAAGCGATCACTAGGCCCTAAATAAGATGTACTCTCCAAGATTTATTGTACATCCCATCCTGGGACTACTAGTCCCAACAAAGAGCGATACACCTCTTGGCTTTACCTTATATCTCGCAGTTCACCGGAAAGGGTTCCTAGGCCCACTGAGGCGCACAATATGGATTTACTGCAACCCACATTCCGATTCAGGGGTTACTAGGATAGTGGTTTTACCATGATCCATAGTTTGGTTTAGGGACCACTATTCCATGTCTTTTTCATTTCAGAGATCCACCTCCTTTAGCTTTGAATCATTTAGGCAATCTAGCTCAACCAAAATATGAGAACCCATATCATTAAGGATATTTGGAAATGTAGAAAATCATATAATTAATGCGTTATACATCCGAGATTCTCCTGATCACACACTATTTGACTTCATGCACAATACATAATATCTTCTACCATTGATCATTACTTGCGGAAATAAAATCAATTGCATGCACACATTAAAACCATAAAAATTCACACATATGAACACAGTAATTTATGGGAAAGCTTAAAGCTGAAAACCCCCAAATATCTGTATATTATATGTCATAGAGATCATGTAACAATCATCATGCAAAGCTCCTCACAAGCTCTCAATACAATCTCCAATTTCTACACACTAATCAGGTTCGATCTAGCAAATCCCATGCACCGATCTCTGCCACCTGCTAGCATGCCTCTACTGCGCAATCACTGATGAAGAGTGGCTCTGAATGAACTCAAATTGGTCCAGCCTTGCTCACACAATCCTCAATTGCATCTCCAACCACTATGTGTTGCAAATCATGCAACATTATAGTCACAACTGATAGTCACACTGCTCTTTCACCTACCTCTTCACTGGTCTCCACTGAAACTGTCCATGCACTGTAGTTAACTGATGTATTATTTAGTTGATTAATGATTTAATAATTAGTGAATTAATTAATAATTAATTCACACCACTCTCACTAGTGTATCAATCAGTTAGACTAGATACAAATAGCTCAACTATGTTTAACTCAGTTAAACTGAACACAACTCCACCAACTACCTCAATAACTCCACCAAACTCTGTCACATGAGTTCTAACTGAAGTATCCATGCAATAACTCCACTTAACCCTTAGGAATAGCGTAATTCCTTCTGTCAGCTCCTGTGCCACATCTGTGCACTTAACTGAAGTGCTCCAAGAGAATAAGATAATGTTTACAGTCCAAATATTATTAAGAGCTAATAATATTCGACATATCTATTTTTAGACTGGCAATCTAAAAATAGATTCCGCCCAATATGTCTAAAAATATAAGTCCATCTATTTTCCAACTTGACCAACCATCCACAAATAGCATCCTGCAACTCATAGAATATGATCGACATGTCTAAAAATAGACTTTGCGCCAAAAATAGCCTGCGGGCCCACTTAGTGAAGGCGACTTCTTTCCACTAAGCTCATCATCTTGTTGCAATCTCAACACTCCCTCTCAACAAGATAAGGATTATCTGCAACCCCTATCCTGCCCTTGTGGTATTCGAATTTTCTCCTGGTGAGCGCCTTCGTCAAGATATCAACATCCTGATCCTCCGTGGGAATGTATGAAAGTAACATGATCTTCCGCTGCACACAATCTCTGATATGATGATACCGGATGTCAATGTGTTTAGATCTATCATGAAATACTAGATTAACCGAGAGTTTGATGCAACTCTGATTATCACAATATATCACAGTAGGATCTAAGTGTGAACCAAACAACCCGACCAGGATCTTCCTCATCCATATAGCCTCGCATGCAGCCAAACTTGCTGCCATGTACTCGACCTCTGTTATTTGGAGCCTTTCGGATCTTCTTCTGCATACCCGAAAATGATGTCGACTCGTCTTTGAAAATCCCTCCGGATGTGCTCTTTTGTCATTGGGTTCCACCTTGTCTTTGCCGGCATCAGTGAAGCCACACGGCTTCACCTCATCACGCTATGCAGCCTGTAATCCATATCCCGATGTGCCTCTGAGATATCTCAATACATGCTTCCCTGCCTTCCAAAAGAGATTGGTAGGCTTAACCATAGCTTGTGAAAGCTGGTTAACAGCGTAGCATATGTCAGGTCGTGTATTGACTAGATACATAAGTGACCCCACCAACTGTCGGTAAACAGTGACATCCACTACCTCTGCCGATGTAGCATCCTCTTTCCTCCATCCACCAGGAAGAGGAGTGTCGATAGGCTTGCAGCCATGCATGTTGAAATTATCCAGTATCTCTCGGGCAAACTTGCCTTAAGACACAAACAATCCATCACTACACTGCCAAATTTCCAATCCCAGGAAATAATGAAGGAGGCCCAAGTCCTTCATCTCAAACTCTTTTGCAAGATCAGCCTTGCATGAGAGTATCAACTGTTCATCACCAGTCAGTATCAAATCATCTACATAAAGTACAATGATCAACAACTTACCCTCAACCACTATCTGGTACAGGTTGGGATCCACCTCGCTCTTGGTAAAACCAAGTCCAGTGAAATAACTGTCAATTCGTGTGTACCAAGCACGAGGTGATTGTTTCAACCCATACAATGCTCTTTTGAGCCTGCAAACATGCGACTCGCTACTGAAGATCTCGAAACCTTCGGGCTTCTCTATGTACACCTCCTCCTCTGATACAGGTGGATATCGGTGGCCACCCACCTATTCCATTTGGACCAGCACCATCAATTCTTGCAGATTTTCACATTCAGCGCAACTTACTATTTTTAGCAGGTTTTCGGGTCCTCCACTCTCGGAGCCGTTTTGGGGGCTTAATGATCCAGGTGGATATTGGTGGCCACCCACCTATTCCATTTGAACCCCCATCATCAGTTCTTTCAGTTTTCAAGTTGCAAGAAAACTTACTATTTTTAGCAGTTTTTCGGGTCCTGAACTTCCGGAGCCGTTTTGAGGCCCTAAACGACGTTTTTTGGGCATCGTTTTACCAACCGAAATTTGTGGTCCTCGGATAGATCTTTCTAACGAGCTATTGAGCACATCAAACGGAGATCGGGTGCCAAAGTTACGCCCCCGGGAAGTTGAACCACCAATTTACCCAAACGGGCGCCCACAGTTTTGGCGCCTCATCTCCTACGGTTAGGTTTTTGGACGTTTCGGATTCTACATTGTTTCTCAATAATAAATAGGCCCTCGAGCCTCATTGTAACACAGTTCAGAGGTCTGTAGCCATCATATCTCTTCTCAGAGATTCGCTACCAGCACCCTAGCTATTTTATTTCCATTATGTCTGTAAGCATATTTCTGTTATTAATGAAATGACACATTATTTCCGCTGCATCTCTATATTTATGGTTATGTGTTTATTCTGTTGCGTTCCTGCATAAATCCGGATCAGTGGTATCAGAGCGGGTCTGCTCTTTCTTTGTTTTTCTTTGCATGTCCCCAACGCGGTCAGGGTATAAGGAGTTAGGGCTCGATGCGGTTCCAGACATGAGAATCGGCCTACTTTCGTCCAAGCGACCTCCCATGGCGGAAGAAAAGAAAGACGAGGGAGCGAGGAAGTCTATCAAAATACTGCTCGAGGAGGCCCTCGAAAACAAGGAAGCAGAAAATGATGGATAACTTTGTCAAATCCTTCCGCGACTTCCCACAGCAAACTGTCTGTCAACAACCACTACGGAGGTGCCACTCCCTTCAAGGTACGGAGTAAACTTTGACATTCCTATGTTGAAGAAAAATAGATACGAACGCCTGATGAATGGGTCAGCGACCCTTGCTGGAAGGGTATTCTCGGTCCATGACTTCTACGTGAGAAAGAATTATTTTCACTCCTCCAAAGCCCCCCATGTCGGCGGGCGGAAACCTACGTAGGCAGGGCGGCGAAGAAGACCCTCTCATTCTCTGCTACACCCACATAGGTCGTTCGAGGGGAAGGCGGCTGTCAGGAACATCTTACCCACGGTGAAACTATGAGGACAAATACATCCAATGGACCACGTTGCGGCAACAAAAGGATCAAGATGTGCACGAACTGACGAATCTGTTCCATACCCTGCGCACAAAGTTGGGTATTAAAGATTCGGAGAGACATTTGGTGCTCAAGTACCGCGGCTGTCTGCACAAACACATTCAGGAGGAAATGGAGTTCCTCGACATTACATCGCTTAGCACGGCATATCGCTATGCCGCCAAGATCGAGCAGAAATTTAAGCAGAAGAAGCGAGACTTTGGATCTGCGAATCCGAAAGGTGCCCCCAAATCGAAGAACAAGGGGCAAGGCCAAAGCAATGCGACTCATAACAACACCACAAATCCAAAGAAGGACACAGGGAAGTGGTGTGAATTTCATAACAGCCCCAGTCACAGCACAAACGAGTGTCGGGCCAAACAGTCTTTGGTGGCTGAACTAAAGGCACCCGAATCAGATGCATTTTCTGATCCTGAGTTAGAACCAGACAAAGGCGATGACAAAGGGAAGCAGATCATTGATGCGGATCCCAGTGCCATTGTTGCCACCACCAAGATCCAGAAGGAGGGTCTAGAGGATCCAGAGGAGGGGGAGCGCCTCTTCCAGTCGCAGATGTGGGTAAAGGGTTCTCCGCTGCAATTTCTCATCGATAGCGGAAGCCAAAAGAACCTCATTTCAGCAGAGGTCGTGAAGCGGCTCGGCCTACCGACCATAGCACACCCACAGCCGTATACCATCGGGTGGCTCCACCCAGGGAGAGATCTTCGCATCCGCCAGCAGTGCCGCCTTCCATACAATATCAAGCCATTCACGGATGAGGTATTGTGTGATGTTGCTCCTCTTGATGTAGCTGATGTATTATTGGGCCAACCATACTTGTGGAGGCGACATGCTGTGTATGAGTCTAGGCCTCGTGCTGTTATTATTACTTTGGGAAATAACTTGTACAAGATACCGGAGGTAGTACCACCTCCTGTCATCTCTTTGACTACTGCAAAACAACGCAGTAAGATTGTTTCCCAGACCAGGAAATTCATTTTCCTTACGACTCACTCACAGGGAAAGAATAATATTGTGGCCACAACCTCGAAACAGGGCTCCCTTTCACGGCTGCAACAGATGGACAGAGTCATGGAGGAATACGATGACAATTTCTCCTCACTCATAGAGGTTCCTCTACACTGTCAGGACAAGCACTCCATTGATCTGACTCCCAATGCACCACCACATGATGTTGCCATACATCCTGCAACTACACATACAGAATCCAAACATGTACTGTATGAGGCCGATAAAGAAACCAAATTTACTAAACGCATCCAGCATGTCCACCCGCAGGTCCATGACATCTTCAACACATCTAATACTCAGTTCAACAGAATTTGCCTCATCTCATGGAGGATCTCAACGCAATGGGGACCATTGCTTCCTAAGGAGGGAAGAATGATCCAGGTGGAAATCGGTGGCCACCCACCTGTTCCATTTGGACCAGCACCATCAATTCTTGCAGATTTTCACATTCAGCACAACTTACTATTTTTAGCAGGTTTTCGGGTCCTCCACTCTCGGAGCCGTTTTGGGGGCTTAATGATCCAGGTGGATATTGGTGGCCACCCACCTATTCCATTTGAACCCCCATCATCAGTTCTTTCAGTTTTCAAGTTGCAACAAAAACTTACTATTTTTAGCAGTTTTTCGGGTCCTGAACTTCCGAAGCCGTTTTGAGGCCCTAAACGGCGTTTTTTGGGTATCATTTTACCAACAAATTTGATCATCAAATTCGTCCCAAAAGTTGTATTCCTCGGATAGATCTTTCTAACGAGCTATTGAGCGCATCAAACGGAGATCGGGTGCCAAAGTTACGCCCCCGGGAAGTTGAACCACCAATTTACCCAAACGGGCGCCCACAGTTTTGGCGCCTCATCTCCTACGGTTAGGTTTTTGGACGTTTCGGATTCTACATTGTTTCTCAATAATAAATAGGCCTTCGAGCCTCATTGTAACACAGTTCAGAGGTTTGTAGCCATCACATCTCTTCTCAGAGATTTGCTACCAGCACCCTAGTTATTTTATTTCCATTATGTTTGTAAGCATATTTCTGTTATTAATGAAATGACGCATTATTTCCGCTGCATCTCTGTATTTATGGTTATGTGTTTATTCTGTTGCGTTCCTGCATAAATCCGGATCATCCTCAATGAATCCGTTGAGGAATGTAGTCTTCACATCCATATGATGAATGTGCCACCCCATCTGCACTGAGAGAGCAAGAATCGTCCGTATGGAAGAATACCTTGCGACAGGTGCAAATTTTTCCTCATAATCGATCCCCTCAATCTATGAGAAGCCCCGGGCAACAAATCTTGCCTTGTACTTCTCGACGCTGCCATCAGCTGCTTGCTTCACTTTGTAGATCCATCTTGAACATACCACTGATTTCCCTTCCAGCCTCGGGACAATCTCCCATGCACTGTTTCTGATAATCGAATCATACTCTTCCACCATGGCATCTACCCATGCAGGGTCCTCCATAGCTTCCTTGAAATAGGATGGCTCTGTCACGATACACTTGCTCATCAGAGCCATGTATCCAGTATATCGATCAGGTGACTGTCTTTGTCTGCGCTGTGATGTAGGTGCTCCTACAATCTTCTCTGCATCAAGATTCAATCACTCAACTTCTATAGTGCGCTTCTGCCCTCTGATGGTTGGCGCTGCGTGAGTGGTTTCTTCCACTCCATGAACCTCCTCTTGTGGCTGATCCACATCCTGAGGCTCATCCTTAGGAACTAATAGCTCCTCATCTGCATGCAAGTGTGGCTCCCTCTCAAGCAAACAATTCATGGCTTTATCCTCATGAAATTTTATATCCCGTCGTACAACAGTCTTCCGACTGTCTGGAAAATACACACGATAGTTGTGGGGTGTATTAGTGTACCCCACAAATATCCCAACCTCTGTGGTCGGCTCCATATTCTTCCTGGCATCCTTCGTCACATGAATGTAAACAGGTGAGTCAAAAATCTGCAAATGAGAAATATCATGCCTCTTACCAGAAAACGCCTCCTCGGGTGTACTCATGCCAAGTACTCTGTGAGGACAATGGTTTTGCACATAAACCGCAGTATTTCATGCCTCAGCCCACAAGTGTTTGGGAAGTCCCTGATCATGCAACATCGCCCATGCAGCACCCATGATCATTCTGTTCTTTCACTTCGTGACCCCATTCTATTGTGGGTTATGAGGCGCTATGAGCTCTCTTCGAATTCCTTCTGCACTGCAAAAGTCCTTAAATTCGCCAAAGATGAATTCACCACCATTGTCGCTCCTAAGAGCCTTCACCTGCTTCCCCGATACTTTCTCAACCAATGCCTTGAACTCACAAAACTTTGAGAATGTCTCACTCTTCTTCTGCATGAAGAAGATCCATCACTTCCAAGAAAAATCATCAACAAATATCACATAATACCTGTGCTTTGCTGTCGAAGCTACTGAGAAAGGTCCACACACGTCTGTGTGAATTATCTCAAGGATCATCATGGCACGAATATCCTTCTCGTGAAAGGTGGATTTCATAAATTTTCCCAAAGTACATCCCTTGCACTGATCTGACTGCGCAAGTGTACCCTTGGGAAGCCCTGTAGAAATCTGCTGCAAAATTTTCAAAGCACCATGCTGAAGATGGCCCAATCTCCTGTGCCATAGCTCGCCCTCATCCCGGCTCACCACTCCTTCTGCCTTTCCTGCCATTGCTGCACAACCATCTACCTGCAACTGATAAAGGTTCTTAACTCAAACCCCTATCCTCCGGGTTTCACCAGTTGCCTTACTGCGCAGGAAAGCCTTTCCCTCGCTAAAAACAACATCATATCCCTTGTCTTCCAACATCGCCACAGAGATCAGATTCTTCTTTAATCCTGGAACATGCATGACATCCTTCAAGATGAAAGGTTTTCCAAACTCCCTCTCAAAGGAAATTGTCCCGATACCAGTCGCATTGTATCTACTATCATCGTCCATCTCGATGTGCACTCCAAGATCTTTCTCATCCAGAGCAGTAAACAAATCTTTGTCTCTGGTCATATGGAAAGATTCACCCTTTAATGAAAACTGCTTGAACCTATAATACTTGAGACAAGCATCGATCCATTTGAGAAAAATCTAGCTCAAGCTGAGGCTAAGGCCTCTCGTTAGATCCAACAGCCTGCACTTATTTTCTTCTACCGAGGACAATTAGTGGCGTAATGTCGCAGGTGTTGGTGGCCAGGTGAAAGCAATTCACCTTGGACATGTCCTACTTCTTGCCTTTCGCACCAGATTGAGAAGAATTCTTCTTGCTCTTCCCCTTCCTTTCTTTGGCAACCAAAGCACAATTTTCTTCATCTGCATTCTTTGATGAAGATCCTTCCCTGGTACTCCACCTTATCTTCTCTTTCACAAGATCCGACCAAATTTGATCCCATCCTAGCAATTTCTCCCGACCATTGACAGAGTCTTGATAGGAATGCCAACTCTTCGGAAGCCCAAGGAGAGCCAAGCTCACCAAGTCCTTATCATCTACAATAACCCCCACACTTCCCAGCTCATCCCTGCACTGGACAAACTTCGTGAGGTACTTGGGTATACTGTCACCTTTCTCCATTTTTATGTTCCTAAGTTTATCATTGAGCGCCAACTTCCTCTGGCCACTCTTTCTTTGGAATAAATCTGTCAAAGCTTTCCACATCAAGAATGGAGAAGATTTACCATGAAGGCTGGACACTATGTGATCCTTCACACCTTCCAAAAGAATCCTTCGACATTTTGCTGTCTTCTTTTGCCATGCGTCAAGTGCGGCAGCATCGCTAGAAGCAGGTTTTGGAATTTCTACATCTATGAAATCCTTCAACCCATTGTCCTCCAGCACCGCCTCCATCTTGTCTTTCCATGAAATATAATTAGATCTTCCCTCAAGGGCATACTCCAATCGCAATCCATTGAAAGACATCTCAACTTCAACACCAAGAAAACACTGCTGCAAATTCGAATTCCACCAGCACAAAAATCAACCGCTTCAATGCTTTGCAATTGCTCCAATGATCAATATTGCTTTGATACCATGTATAAAATCATATAACTAATGTGTTATACATCCGAGATTCTCCTGATCACACACTATTTGAATTCATGCACAATACAAAATATCTTCTACCATTGATCATTACTTGCGGAAATAAAATCAATTGCATGCACACATTAAAACCATAAAAATTCACACATATGAACACAGTAATTTATGGGAAATCTTAAAGCTGAAAACCCCCAAATATCTGTATATTATATGTCATAGAGATCATGTAACAATCATCATACAAAGCTCCTCATAAGCTCTCAGTACAATCTCCAATTGCTACACACTAATCAGGTATGATCTAGCAAATCCCATGCACCGATCTTTGCCACCTGCTAGCCTGCCTCTACTGCGCAATCACTACTGAAGAATGGCTTTGAATGAACTCAAATTGGTCCAGCCTTGCTCACACAATCCGCATTGGCATCTCCAACCACTGTGTGTTGAAAATCATGCAACACTATAGTCACACTGCTCTTTCAGCTACCTCTTCACTGGTCTCCACTGAAACTGTCCATGCATTGTAGTTAACTAATGTATTATTTAGTTGATTAATGAGTTAATAATTAGTGAATTAATTAATAATTAGTTCACACCACTCTCACTAGTGTATCAATCAGTTATATTAGATACAACAAGCTCAAATATGTTTAACTAAGTTAAACTGAACACAACTCCACCAACTACCTCAATAACTCCACCAAACTCTGTCACATGAGTTCTAACTGAAGTCTCCATGCAATATCTCCACTTAACCCTTAAGAATAGCGTAATTCCTTCTGTCATCTCCTGTGCCACATCTGTGCAGTTAACTAAAGTGCTCCAAGAGAATAAGATAATGTTTATAGTCCAAATATTATTAAGAGCTAATAATATTCGACATATCTATTTTTAGACTAGCAATCTAAAAATAGATTCTGCCCAATATGTCTAAAAAGAGAAGTCCATCCATTTTTCCAACTTGACCAACCATTCACAAATAACATCCTGCAACTCATAGAATATGATCGACATGTCTAAAAATAGACTTGCGCCAAAAATAGCCTGCAGGCCCACTTAGTGAAGGCGACTCTTTTCACTAAGCTCATCATCTTGTTGCAATCTCAACAGGAAATGGAAATGCTAGGCTGAAAACACTATCACACCTGGAAAAACCCATGCCATCGTAGAAAATAAACACATGCAATACCATGCATGCCAAGTCTAACAAGGAAATCACATATGTAAATAAATACCTTCAAATAATCATGTTGTAGCTTCTTGATCCTTCTCTTTGTTGGACGGATAAGTTGTTCTTGCGGACAAGACAAACCTCCCAAGTGTCCTACGGACAGCTAGCAACAAACAGACAAATAAAAACCATTTTCTCTAGATATTGTTTGACATGGAATTAATTATAACAGGGTTTTAGAAACCTACTTGTAGTCCAGCGCTAATCTTCTTTCCAGTGGCTTTAAGAAAGTCGTCGTCAAGGATTTGCAATCACAAACAAAAGAAAAGGTCAAAAGCACTTGTATAGTAAATCAATTTATGAATCAAACATCTATCAAGATGACCAAGGAATTCAAGAAATGATATAATCAATTAAATAGCCCATTGAGAAAACAATATTCATTCGTATTAACTTAAATAAGAAGAGCCTTACAATTGTGTCCACCTTGATGTCATATAGGTCTTCCTGGGGTCCAGAACAGGCGTTTCCTTTACTCTAACTATTCTTGCACTCTTCCAACCTAGATACATATAGGTATATAATCTTTCCCTCATGAAATCTCAGCTAAAAGGTTCTAAGTTTCAACAACACTTCACCACCAATAATACCAAAGCTTGAACTCCCTTTGAGGCTGCCCTATGCCTCTTTTTATAGTGAAAGAGAGGAGGTTACAGCTCCAAACAAGAAGGGATAGAATCCTCCTACAAAGGGATTAGCTCCTTACATCAAGGGGTTAGCTCCTTAATGGATGGGATGCATGAACTTGAAAAGAGCGGACTTTCCACCGCAGGAATGTTTCTAGAAGCTTCCAAAAATGACTCAAACTAAGCTTCTAGGTTTTACTTGCGCCTTTTTTAATATTTTACAGGGGTCCTCACCCTTAATGAATAAAAAGTGCATTTGGTTCCACATGATTTATAGCCAAAAGGGGCAGGACCGCAGGAAATACTAAGAGAAAGTGCGGTACAAGTGTTTTAAGGACTTTTATGAGCTTTTCTCTTATTTTCAAGGCTTGATATTAGGAACTGATGTGTTTAGACTTGCAAGGGAGAAATGTATGAATGATAATGAGCTCATACGGACAACAAAACATCAAGGTGACAATTTTCAGTGTAACAAATTTCCCCCTAAAGTGCAAAGTCTATAATAGATGAAGAGTGAGTCTGTAATGTATGAAGAGTGAAGTACTTTATCATTTCAAGGATCAACCTATGGACACCCTAGTCGAAACCTTGTAAAAACATTCAATTCAAAACATATATATATATATATATATATATATATATATATTTGGTAAACGTTCCATACTCAGATCAAAACTAACTAAACTTGTTCTGATATAGAAATGATTTTAATATTACATCAATAGTGTAGACATAGCATGGGCGTAGCCATCTGTAATGAATAGTCTACTACATAATGAATAATAAAACTCCTCACAGCCTCGATGGTGGAAACTAGATCCAGGGTCTTGATTTCTGCTTCCCGAACTAGTACGATTCTATCCATGTGATTAAATGTGTTGAAGTCGAACATGGTAGAAACCACTTGATTACCAGTCAATGATGTGAACTGTTAACAAGTGTGAGAAAAACAACCAATAATGAAAATGGTTCTCAAAGTACTCAGTACAATCCATGAAATGTGAATAAGTGATATGAAGTCAAACATTTCACGGAATCGTTCGATCGAAGGTCAATGATGCAACCTGTCGTCAAAGGCGAGAAACTTGCCATTAAGGCATGCAGATTTACAGGTACTGCCGGATTCTAGATCAACTTCCTAGATGATGAGCTGTCGTTGATAGAAAGTGATCTGTTGTAAGCAAGCTCACGACACGAAACCATAGATCAAGTTTTGAAGAAATTTTTTGCAAGGACTGACTCAGGGATGGTCAAATGGAGACAAATGTTTGCAGATGAATGGTTTGTTTGACTGTCCTCTTGAACACATAACGACAATGCGGATGGTTTGGTGACAGTTTCGCTAAGCTAATACCCAAAAACCGGCTGAAGACCTTCAATATGGTTTGATTAACTGATAGGCAAAGGATTTCCCAACCCAGGTAGAAGTGTGACAAAAAGTGTCGTGTTCAAGAGTGGTGTAATGCTTTTACAAATCAAAGTGTAACAAATGAATCTGTTTCCTCTATTTTCCCCCACCATTTCTGGCAAGTACCTCTTTATTTCTGACAAGCTTGAGGAGGATAACATTTGCTTGTTTATAAGCTCATCCTTCGGATGAGTCCAACTTATTTTAAAATCGAACCCTAAGAAGGAGTGGTCCGTTCCTGTTTGAAATTGACAGGTCCTTTACTATTAAATTTTAACGAGTCTAGTATAGGAGAAACTCGGTGTTTTTCATTTTTAGGGAGTCAGAAGAAAAAACTTAAGAAAACTGCATGGGTGTAATTTTTCATAAATTTAGTCTCTCAGGCCCGAAAAAGGATAAAATAATGCGAGAGAGAACTCTATTGACCATGATTAGTCAACGTATACCTTTTTCGTAAATAGTCCATTTCATTCCGGAAAAGGGGTAAACTTATACTGAAGGGACGACTATTCATTTCCTTTAACGAGTTCGAATAGTCAAGTACTCAACAATCTTTTCATTTTTAGAGAGTCTGAAAAGGGCTTAAAAGAGGACTCCAAGGTTTCTCTTTTTCGTAAATTTTAAAGAGCCCGAAAAAGTGATAAAAGTATACTCTTCATTTTCTCTTTTTCGTAAGTTTTAACGAGTTTGAAAAAGTGATAAAAATTGTACTCATATGGGCGAATTTCAATTTAATTAACGAGCAAGAAAAGACGGAAAGAACTCGACATTTTCATGTGTTTTATGAGAATGAAAGATAGCAAAATAATCTCGGGATTTTCATGAGTTTAACGAGTCTTGAAAATAATAACCGAAATGGACTCAAGATAGGTTTCATTTTTATACGAGCTTGAAACATAGGAAAAATTATGCTTGAAAAAGGGTTTGTTTCATTTTTACACAAGCTTGAAACGTAGGAAAACTCTACTTAAAAGTGTTGTGTTTCATTTTTACACAAGCTTGAAACATAGAAAATTGTGCTTGAGATTGGTTTGTTTCATTTTTACACAAGCTTGAAACAAAGGAAGAATCATGCTTGAGATAAGTTTTTAATGCCCCCCAAGCGTAACTGCTAGAGTGCATGCCCCCCAGCTTCATTTCATTCAACTAAATACACTACTGGTAATTAATAGCTGGATGGAATGAAGGTCCATTTACGAGATCATATGAAAGACCCAACCTAAAAATGTAAGAAAATTATGCAAAAAGTGAAATAACTAACCTAAATATACGACTTAACATTTACGAGATCTAGTCAAAGACTCGACTCAATTAGGGGAGGACTTGTTTCATTTTTTAACGAGCTTGACACAGAGAAAAGAACTATGCTCATGGTGACCTATTTCATTTTTTAATGAGGTTGACACAGTAAAAGGAACTATCCTCATATACTATTATTTCTAATCTACCTACATAACCTACTGATTCATTTTTTAATGAGGTTGACACAGGAAAAGAATTTTCCTCATGGGTCTGTTTCATTTTTTAATGAGGTTGACACAGTCAAAGAACTATCCTCATATCTACTCTCTACAATCTGCCTATATAACCTACTGATTCATTTTTTAATGAGGTTGACACAGGAAAACAACCATCCTCAACTACATGTTTCATTTGTTAATGAGGTTGACACAGTAAAAGAAACTATCCTCATGACCCACTGATTCATTTTGTAACGAGGTTGACTCAGTAATAGGAACTTTCCTCTTGGCAATGTGTTTCATTTTTTAACGAGGTTGACGCAGTAACAGGAACTTTCCTCACATATCTGTTTGATTTTTTAACGAGATTGACACAGGAAAAGAACCATCCTCATAAACTACTATTTCTAATCTATCAATCTACTCTCTACAATCTACCTACTGATTCATTTTTTAATGAGGTTGACACAAGAAAAGAACTGTCCTCATACCTGATTCATTTTTTAACAAGGTTGACTCAGTAATAGGAACTATCCTTTGACCAACTGATTCATTTTTTAACGAGGTCGACACAGTAATAGGAAATATCCTCATCAGACTTGTTTCATTTTTTAACGAGGTTGACACAGTAAAAGGAACTCTCCTCATCAGACTTGTTTCATTTTTTAACGAGGTTGACACAGTAATAGGAACTATCCTCATCTACATATTTAATTTTTTAACGAGGTTGACACAGTGAAAGGAACTATCCTTGCAAGACTTCTTGATCATGGCTTCTAAGAGGTCTTCATCAGGTGGAAGAACAGTTCTCTAAAAGGAACACATGTCAAGGGACTCAAAAGGGATAAGAACATCGCGTTCAAATAATCCCATAGAGTTTGCCATGTCAATTACCAGATCTAAATCAAATGAAGTTGAGCAGACAGTGTGAGGCTCGCTTGCATCGGTAACTGAAAACATGGGACTGGTTGCCACATAATTAACCCGTGGCTGGGTAGATACCACTTTAGTATAAGGAACATTTAGGGGTGTCGGATTATTGGTAGTTGAATCAAGACTAGGGAATGAAAGTTGGTCAACAGTCACAATGTTTCCATTGTGACGGAAATACATCACGCGAAAGAGTGTCGATACGACAACTTTCATTGCATATACATAGTCTCGCCCAAGGAGTAAATTGAAATCCAAGGGGCCTAGAACTACCATAAGATCAATACAAACATTTTTACCTTCCAAAGTAATAGAAAACTTAGGAAGGATCCCTAAAGGTTCACTAATGGTTCTGTTAAAAGCTTTCAGATTCTACGTAACAGGCACAAGCTGAGGGGAACCCAAAGTTTTCCAAGCCGTTGAGGATAAAATACTAACAGAAGCACCTTCATCTACATGTGTGCGGAATATATTCTTATGACAAGCCTGCACAATTATTTGAAAAGGGATGGATGAAGGAAGACGAGGTTCTGTTAGTCTATTCCAATCAAAGGAAAAGACCTCGGTACTTGGAGGGGGATCTGTAAGAATAGGTGTAATGCCCCCTGGCGTAGAAGAATCTGATGTAACAAGAAGAACCGAAGCGGTATGAAGTTCACTCTCTTTAGGGAGAGTGGGATCGACCGAATGTGAGATCGAATTGATCACTTGATAAACTAAAGGATCATCAACCTGAGTGATATGAGTCGGCCTTCACCTTAGTGGGATCAACCTGTATTCCGAATGATCAACTCTTCCCGCGCTGATAGTAGGTTGGGAGCAGCGGACGGCATCCACAAGTTCTCATTGTGGAACAAGGTTTTCCAACAATTTTGAGTCTGATCCAGCGTGAGGAAAAGCGAGTTTGATGATCCCCTTTAAATCCCAAATACGCTAGAAACTGTCTTACTCATTTTTCCCGTGAACCCGACAACTGGCTGCTGATAATTCATCTGTTTGATGAGATTTTTCTCGACCATACTTCCAAGACCTTGCATCACTTATCAAATTGAGTGAATCTCACCTTCACAGTTGCAAGGGTATTTAAGCCATTTATGCATGTTGGAGGTTTCCTCAACACTACTAACATTTACGCTCGTTATTATTGGTTGACTTTTTATCTTTCGTTTCTCTTCTTCTTCTTCTTCCCTTTCTTCTTATTCTTAGTCACCTAGTTACTAGTGTTAAGGCTTTTATAAAGCGGAGAAGAAGAAAGGGAGGAAGACATATTGGGCAAAGAAGGTAAAGTGTCAACATAAGGTTGGTGATGTTGAGATGGTGAAATCTATTGAGGTGAAGCATCCGGTTGAGGTGGAATAATTCGAGTATTCGGGGGCAACGAAGTTGAAAATAACAGTATTGGTAAACCTATTGTAAATCTAGGTAATGACAATGTAGCCATATAAGGAGGACCAACATTTCCAAAGAAAGGAAAAGTACTAGTATTCTCGTTAAGAGGGATTCCTTGGTTGGTAAATTCTAGAACAGTTGCCATTATATTAAACTTTAATGAATTTTATTGACAATTTTAAAACTAAAATTAACAATTCACAATTCACACCTAAACAATTAAAATTCACAATTCACACCTATGGTCTCAGTAAAAACAAACAAATGACAAATCACTTCACATATCAACAGGAGAGCAAAACCACACAAAATAGATTCCTCATACTCAAATCCTTGAAAGCAGATGAAATCCAACATCGTAGAATTTTAATGCAGAAATGGCGGTTGGAACAGTTACCCCGACAACCTGCTTAATGAAACAGACCGGTGCAAGTTTCTCCACTATACCATCTCGAGTGAAGATAACCCTTTGGAGAATCCAAGTGAGTCTAGTCGACATCTGCTCAAGGTACAATGGGATCTTCCCTCCACCGTCACCTTGGGAAAGAATCTTATAGTTTATGGCCACTAAGGTCACCAACATGAACAAATATACCTGGGGGAACAGTCTACGATCCAATACACACGCAAGGGTAGAGTAACAAATCTCAATCCCCTTGAAGGCTCCTTGACATAATCCAAGGTTTACCGACAAGTGACCCCAGGCTCCTCGACAATGGTCAATCCAAGGTTTACCGTTGTTAATACGTGTATATCTTCTATCGTTCCCAATGAGGAAGGATTTATTACCTCACTAGTTCGAATATAATCTCGTGCTTGACTCCTTTAAGAGGAGCTTCCCAGAGCATACATGCAACAATTAGAGTTTTTCCTACCACAAGATCGACTACTTGTTTATTTTACTGTCTTGGAGAGTTAACTAAAACCTATTCCAAGACACTAGCCTAAGCTATGTTGGTGGAAAGAGCCCTAAAAATTTAAAAATTACTAGATGAATTTTAATTAAGCGCTATTTTATTTGGGCTGTTATTACTCAAAATGGTAAATGGATATGAAACCAATGGTGTTATGACCTGACCCAAAACTGAATGCAATTGAATATGATAATGTAATCTTTTCAATTCGATGAATCCTAATTAAAGTAGGGAGAGAGTTTCCATTCACTTCCAACAATGCAAAAATTGATAAATAAGAGAAAATATAACAAATTCTCTAATGCACTAATTTCATCAAGAAAAAAGAATGCTAATCAATTCCAAAACAATTTTTTATTTTTGTGTTTTTAAAACAAGCATAAAAACATGTAAATTCAAATTAAAGAAACTGATCTAAATCTACTATTGATTTTTCCAGAATGTAAACTATGCAGTTGTAATCTATGCACAATTCACATGAAAACTATGCAAATGTAATCTATGCACATTTTTCATTCATATTCTGAAAATGAGAATTCTAATTATGTAAATGTGATCTATGCAAGAGAATTCTCAAACACAAGATGATTCTAATGTAATCTAGGAACCAATCAAGTGTAAGTAAATAAAATTGGGTAAGAGTTCCAAAGATCAAAAAATAAAAACACTCAAAGGCGATTAACACTCAGACACAATTTAGCCCCCCCGGCAAATGAGGGGGAATTTTTTTTGCAAAAACAAAAGAAAAAAGATGCAAAACTATTAAGAGACTGAGACAAACCTCCAAGTAATGACCAAAGGAAATAAAATTAATAATTTCTCAAAAAAGAGACTCAAAACACCCAATTAACTTAACGGATATTGATGAGATGAAAATTTTGCTGAAAGAAACTCATAAACAAGGTTTTTTGACAGAAAAATACAGATTTGGGTAGATGCTAAGAATCTTAAATTAAATCTAGACTAAGCTTGAAAAGGAAATTTTATTTTTTCATAAAATTTTCCCAGGGTCCGCAGGCTCCAGAGTAAATAGGTGCGGTACCGCACTGTTTACTCAAGAAAATCGTGGATATGACCGCACTGTGCGTGAATGCAAAGTGCGGAGATCTGAAAACTTCAAGAAAACAAAAGTTTTCAAAAATTTTCAAAGTACAGAAAAATTAAAATAAGCCACCCAAACCAGTATAAATCAATCAAGAACTAGAAAAATCATTTTCTCAAGTCAAAACAAAAGGAAAACCAAAAATCCAATCATTCCCCAGCGGAGGCGCCAATTTTTTGGACGGATAAGTCATTCTTGCGGACAAGACAGACCTCCCAAGTGTCCTATGGATAGCTAGCAACAAACAAACAAATAAAAACCATTTTCTCTAGATATTGTTTGACATGGAATTAATTATAACATGGTTTTAGAAACCTACTTGTAGTCCAGCGCTGCTCTTCTTTCCAGTGGCTTTAAGAAAATCGTCGTCAAGGATCTGCAATCACAAACACAAGGAAAGATCAAAAGCACTTGTATAGTAAATCAATTTATGAATAAGACATCTATGAAGATGATCAAGGAATTCAAGAAATGAGATAATCAATTAAATAGCCCATTGAGAAAACAATATTCATTCGTATTAACTTAAATAAGAAGAGCCTTACAACTGTGTCCACCTTGATGTCATACAGGCCTTCCTGGGGTCTGGAATAGGCGTTTCCTTTACTCTGACTAGTATTGCACTCTTTCAACCGAGATACATACAGGTATGTAATCTTTCCCACATGAAATCTTAGCTAAAAGGGTCTAAGTTTCAACAGCACTTCACCACCAATAATACCAAAGCTTGAACTCCCTTTGAGGCTACCCTATGCCTTTTTTTATAGTGAAAGAGAGGAGGTTACAGCTCCAAACAAGAAGGGATAGAATCCTCCTTCAAAGGGATTAGCTCCTTAATGGATGGGATGCATGAACTTGAAAAGAGCGGACTTTCCACCGTAGGAATGTTTCTAGAAGCTTCCAAAAATGACTCAAACTGAGCTTCTAGATTTTACTTGTGCCTTTTTTAATATTTTACAGGGGTCCTCACCCTTAATGAATAAAAAGTGCATTTGGCTCCGCATGATTTATAGCCAAAAGGTGCAGGACTGCAGGCAATACTAAGAGAAAGTGCGGTACAAGTGTTTTAAGGACTTTTATGAGCTTTTCTCTTATTTTCAAGGCTTGATATTAGGAACTGATGTGTTTAGACTTGCAAGGGAGAAATGTATGAGTGATAATGAGCTCATACGGACAACAAAACGTCAAGGTGACAATTTTCAGTGTAACACTCTTCCTTTCTTGCTCCTTCCTTCTTCTTGATTTATTTTCCTTTCTTGCTCCAATTCCAAAGTGCTCCAAGAAAACTCTAAGTGTCCAAGAGTATGAGAGAGAGAGAGAATAGAATGAGAGCCATAAGTGTGAGTAAAAACTTTCCAACTGATCCTCATAAGCATTTTTATCAATGAGGCCTCTATTTTCTTCAATTTCCATTATTTTCCTTCGTTTTCCTCCTCACATGCAACCTGTGACCTTTCACCTCCCTTTTCTCCTATTTTCCATTATTTTCATAAATAAAATGCTAATTAATTCCTCATGCCTTTCAAAACCCTTAGCCATTTCCTTTTCCAATTTCCTTTAGCCATAATAACCGAAATGAACACCCACTAGGATGTTTTTCCCAACATTCAGCTTGGAATACATGTCGGTCATGGTTATTATTTTAACTTTATTACATGGATTTTTACCATGGATATTACAAAATGTATACTTTCAGTTCACTATCGTAGGGGTGTGTAGATAATGGTGTGCAATTTATCAATGGGTTTTATTTTCAGTGGTTTATGGATTGATTGAGTTTTTAACAACAATAGTTTCAGTATGGTTTCCACTTTTAGTTTGCAGTAGATGAAGTGTTCAGGTTTAGCAATTTCAGCTTTAGTTTTTGAAGAATGTTGCAGGGTTGAAGGATTTCACAAACAAGTTCAACATAGAAGTTTGAGATTGCAATACAGATTGTAGATTTCAAATTACATGTTATAATTATGCATTATATGGTTTCAGTTTACAGATGCAACTGTAGTTTACTTTTATGGCATGACTACATGTCCAATACTCAAGGCACAAGTTATCTGCATTCCATAGGGGGAAGTAGTCCCTAGTTGGAGCCGATGTTATAACTTTTTTTTTAACCACATGAAAGATACAATTTTTTTAAAAATTTGTTAATTTATCTCTTGGCTAAACTTTAAGGTATATACAATTTTCTTTCAATTTCCCATCACCTAAAGCCTTCACTTAACTAATCTTCCAAAACAATTATGTCCTCCATGAGTCAAAATTAAACTTCCATTTTCATTTCTAAGCTTAATCCAAGCATGTATATCCCAAAACCATATCTATCCTTGATTTTTATTTAAATTCCTTGGTCTCATTCTACATATTCCAAAATTTTATATTTCTTCTTTTTTAGTCTCACCTTTTTTTACCCATCACTCCATTCACTTTCTACTCTTATTATTATATCCACATATTTTTATTTATATATTTTACTATACCCTAAAATTATTTTTATTATTCATACATTTTTCATTTTTACCATAATCCCACGTTAAAATTATAATATTTTACTTCATTCTGTACCTTATTTATTTATCAAATTATTCCATACTCCATGTCACCACTTTGCATTTCACACATTAAAACACCATAATATAGAATGCCTTGAGATGTGTGAAGTAATAATTGATGGTTTATGGGAGTCCCGCCTATCTGACCTTTAGGCTACCCCTCTCCGAAATTTTACCACCTTTTACATGTGTCTCCATCTTGTGTATTGCGGACTGCCGCCCCCTTCTAAACCATTTACCACCTACTAACACCCCAACAATACCATTGCAATAGCATTTACCACAATGGTTTGAATTTATAAAGGTGAGATGGGAATGTCTATGAGGTATGGCACGAGCACAATTTAAAAATTATAAAGTGTGCATCAAAGGTGACAATGGAGGGAATATTTTTTTATTTTTTTGGAATGACTTTATGGGAGAAAGCTTGAGGTAAGAGGAGGCTATGCCAACCATTGAAATATATTTTCATGCATATAAGATGAAGATACATGTTAGAGAGGTACATTTCAATACAAATCACATAGTTTCCAATGTTATAAAGAAATTTTTCCTTTCTATGAAATAGTTTTACCAAGGTAAAATAAAATTCTACAGAGTAGAAAAATAAATTTTTTATGCTATTGATATAAGGAAGAAAAGAATTATAAAGAGGAAAATGCATGTGAATAGAAAATTTGGATAATTTCTTATCCAAAGATTTTACATGAGTAAAAAGGGAGATAAAAATGATATTTTCATACTTTACCAAACATGGTTGAAGACATGGTTTTCAAACCCCTGGAAGCAAATCAGTAAATGGCTTTCATAGAAAAATGAAAAATTATTTATTCACAAGTATACTAAAAGTGGGAAAAACAAAATATGAAAACAATGGATGGTTTGGGTAAATTGTTTTAAATTTCATATATGAAATTCATAAACAAATAAATTAAATGCTACAATAGAGAAGTATTACACAACATGGTTTTCTATGGGAAACATGGTTTTTTTTTAAATCGTATGCACTAATATTTTCTATAGAAATATAGAAATGAAATTTTAAACGTGAAATAAATATTTGGGAATTATTTTTATCAAAATATGTTATTCTCTTTTTTTTTGTAAATATGGTAGGCCCTCTCTATTTGCTATTTATCTTTGAAAAGCAGGTTACAAAATTAGAAACTTCAGTTATAGCCTCAACCTGCCCGAAGGAAACCATGTCTGTTGGCCATCTAAGTGCATGAAAAGCGTTCCAAAACTGGAAAAGTTTCATTTTTCTATAGCCTACATGAGCTAACTGCTCTATAACATTGCTATCTAGCTGCTGATTTTGGAAATTAAGTTCATACAAAAATACAAATTTCATCCAACAAAACAGTAAATAAACTATTAACCATCTGAGGAAGAGACAGGAGCGGGGTATTTAACATTTGAACCGGGCATATCCACTTGTTGCAGCTGTTGTAACTGTTTTTCCATGCGACCTACTCTGTCGTCCAATCTGCTCATTCTATCAGCTGCCTCGTACTGGGTTATTTTGATATGGGAGAGCTGGTCCTGCATATCCTCCAGCTTTTCCATGATACGGGCTTCCATCTTTGCTATATCAATGCTTTGCTATCCAGGGGGAAAGCTTTGCATGGCTTTTGCTAGCAGGCACTTCATTGTCCAGTAGGTATGGATAGTTTTGTGAAACAAGGTGAGGCGACCTCGGGTATTAGCAGGATCATTGATAAAGTCAAGAATTTCTTCTTCTGCTTCATTGTCTTCTGGTTCAATTTGGATCTCTCTTTCCCATCCTCGGATTTCCTGACGAATATTGGAGGAGTTCCCTTTAACATAATTGTCTGCCAGTGTTTCTAGCAGCTCCTGGTTGGATTTCCGGCCTCTTTTCTTTGGCAATGGTTCTGGTTGAATTGGCTGCTTCCCTTTCCAGGTCTGAGAAGTTGAGCGGCGTTTTCCCATTCTTAGCTGAATCTGAAACTGTAACAGAGATATACAAGTTTTAGTTAAGGCCCGAGTCCCTTCACATGGCCAGGTTACAATATTCTTATGGGTATTCTAGGTGTGGCTGCGCATCCCGCAACTGTAAGTTAACCAAATACAAACAGCATGAACATAAAGCCTAACTTTACTGGGTCTATGAAAAAGTTCGACTCTATTCACCCTATTCCCTTCTATGAGGATTGAAGCCCTGTCTATCAACCTTAAATTAAAACAGAGGGTCCATAACATAATGAACAGAGCAAACAAGTACATGGCAAGGCTCGCTAACCAAACAGGGATATGAAAATCCTTCCGCAGACCATAATTATCTTCTCTGAGAGGAGAAACCATCCTTGAGAGAAACCTGCGAATACTGATACCCACACTACGGCTTGAAGCCCTGTCAATCGACCATAAAACAAGACAGGGGAGACTTGAAATATTTAACAGTGCAACCAAATTCATGGCTAGGCTCGCTGGAAAAGCAGAGATAGGGAAATCAGTACGCAGACCATTCTTAGTTTGATGTAAAGGAGAAACCACCCTAGACATAAACCTGCGAGTAACAATACCTACATTATCCCGACGATTCCTCTTCGCACAGAAGGTGACAAGCATATTCAACATAAGACAGTTATCCTGGTGAGTGAGAGGAATTTCATCCCAGGTAACAGCCTGATGGCATGGGTCACGAAAATAGGGTCTAACCCTCTTTTGGATGGGTAGATCATAACAAGAAATTTCACTAACACTACCTTCTACCAAGTTATACCACTTACTATTCCGATCCAGAGCATCAGCATCCATTTTCAGAAGAAGGAAAAGGTTATATACATACCGCCACCTATCCGAATTTCTGAACAGAGCCTCGCTTCCAGTCTTCCTCCTCTGCTTCCCCCAGCGTTTTCATGCAATGAGCAAAGCAATACCGCATGGAGGGAGGTTAGAAGGAAACTTACCTTGCATGAATCTTTCCGTCCTCCATCTGACAACACAGCGTGTCCCGTATACTCGATCATAAAACCTCGCTCGTTCCTGTCCTGCCTGGGGCTTATTTCTAAAATAGACATGGATTAAAAAAATGATATTTGAAAAGGTACAAGTGGAATTTCAAAGAGAATGTGGCAGTCAAGGATTTATTTTCTAGATTTAAAGAATTTGAAAAATATTTTAGGCACAAAATCAACCAATCTCAAATTTAAAGACAACATTTTGAGGAGAAAATTAGATTTTCAAGTAGATTTTTGGGAAGTTAAAGACAAATGGAAGAGTATTTATATTGCAAAATGATTTGGTTGCATCTCCAACATTCGAGAGATATAGTGGTTTTTTCCAGATTTAGTTTGATTTCATTATTTTTATTAAAATTTGTTTCCAGAAATATAGTTAGAGGAGAAATTTGTAATTTTATATTTAAGCTATCATTTGTGATGAAAAAAGGGTTGGATTTTGATGCTAAAAAACCTTGAAATTTCTTTTTAAAGTTTGTTGTTGCAGAGAGTTAATATTGAACGTTTCTGGATCTAGTTTTATGACAGAACTTGTATACATGTATATCTTTTCTTGTGTCTTCATAATATTTTTTGCACATATTTGAGGTGGTATAGGACATTGAGAAGGACTGGGATGAGTATCAACCCCTATGACATCCCTTTGTAGAGTTATTTTATTTACTGAGTAGATCATGGTGAAAATATGTCACTATTGATCCCTTTGAATCAGTAGATTGCTGCTTTTGTACTATACTTAAATGTATTGATGTTTTTTTATAGATCCTTATACATGCTTCAGTTATTGAATAGATAATTAGATATTCAGTGAGGATATTTAATTATTTAGTTTTTCCTATAGAAATTACACCAATGGATTCAATCAGATCATGTAATGTACTAAAACAAGATATTGAATCCTTCTACAATATTTGCGGAATATAAACCAAGATCGCTCAATCACATGCAAGTAAGAGAAATAAATAAATCAATCGCACAACACAAGATTTTCCTGGGGAAATAAATTGCTTAAATAACCCTCGATATTTATTGTATAATCAACCAAGGAATCATGAAAAAATACAATTCATGTGTGCTCACAAGAGCCTCATACACTCTACCAATCGTCTCACACTGATCCAGGAAAAATTGGACCAATACATAGCCAATTTCCTGCCCACCTTCAACCTGCCTTTCTCATGCAATTCCTAGGAAAAATAATTCCTATTAAATAGGAATTCCAACCTTCCTTGATTGCGTAATCCATCATGGGCATCTTGTGGCTTTATAATTACACTCAAGATTCAGTAATAATACAGTTGATAGTTTACTTACCTTTAACCTTTGTCTCAACTGGGTCGTCATTAGAATTGACATGCATGCAGCTATTAATAGTGAATCATTAGTTACTTGGTAGATCACTACTTGTGGATTAAATCCATTTTAATTCACTTGATCTTCCACTAGCTCATCATTCAGTTAGAACTAGTTAAACTGATTTTAACTCAATTAATTTTAGTTAATTGATTGCACTCACACCACACTAGTTCTACAACTGCAACTGGACCCTGTAAATAATAGAATCACTCTACACACCTCACCCTTGACCCTGAACTCTAAATTCTTGAGCTAACTAAGTCTGTCACACTTAGTTAACTATTACAAGTTACTATGAGATAAGATTACAATTTATTGTCCAATTTATTTAAAAATTAGACGCCCACATTTAACACTAATGTGTCACTAAATTCCTCACTCGTGTGTGACTGCAATCCAACACTAGTATGTGGTGCATTTTCTTGTTGAATTTCAACACTCCCTCTCAACAAGAAAGGGATTATAAACTACCCCTATCATGCCTCTGTGGTATTCTAATTTTCTCTTCGCAAGCACCTTCGTCAAGATATCTGCATCCGAATCCTTCGTGGGAATGTAATGTAACAATATAATGTGCCTCTGAACACAATATTTGAGATGGTGGTATCAGATGTCAATATTCTAGGACCTATCATGGAATACGGGATGAACCAAGAGTTTTATACAACTATGGTTATCACAATGTATCACTGTCAGATCCATCTGATGACCGAACAAACCAACAAGTATCTTCCTCATCCATATGGCCTCACATGTAGCCTGACTAGCTGCCATGTACTCTGCCTTGGCTAAACTGAGTGCAAATGATCTCTGCTTCCTGTTGTACCAAGAAACTGTTGTTGATCCTATGCTAAATATGCTCCCCAAAGTGCTCTTCTTTTTTGATGGACTACCTGCCCAATATGCATCGGTGAATCCTTGAAGCTTCACTCCCTCTGTCTGTTTGTACCATAATCCATACTTTGTAGTGCCCCTGAGATATCTCAACACATGCTTCCCTGCCTTCCAAAAGAGCTTGGTAGGCTTAACCATAGCTTGACTAAGCTGGTTAACTATATAGCATATGTTTGGTCGTGTGTTCACCAAATACATAAGTGAACCCACAAGCTGCCTATAAACAGTAGCATCCACTACCTCACCTGAAGTAGCATCCTCCTTCCTCCAGTTTCATGCAAGAGGAGTCTCCATGGGTTTGCTACCCTCCATGTAAAACTTCCTCAAAACCTCCTTGGCATACTTTCCCTGAGATACAAATAGCTCCCCATCTCTTTTCCATATTTCCAAGCCAAGGAAATAATACAAGAGCCCCATGTACTTCATCTTAAACTCTCTTGCAAGATCCTCTTTGCAAGAAGTTATGAGCTGCTCATCACGTGTCAGTATAAGATCGTCAACACAAAGTACAATAATCAAAAGCTTACCATTAACCACAATATGATATAGGTTCGCATCCACTTCGCTCTTTGTGAATCCAAACACAGTGAAATAGATGTTGAACCTGGTGTACCAAGCATGAGGTGCTTGCTTCAGCCCATACTGTTCTCTCTTGAGTCCGCACACACACGACTCCCTGTCAAAGGTCTCAAAACCTTCTGGTTGCTCAGTGTACACTTCTTCCTCAATAAATCCATTGAGAAAGGTTGTATTTACATCCATCTAATGTATCTGCCACCCTATCTGCACTGAGAGTGAAAGGATAGATCTAATCAATGAGTACCTTGCAACCAGTGCAAAAGTCTCCTCATAGTCAATTCCCTCGACTTGTGAGAATCCTCGGGCCACAAATCTAGCCTTGTACTTCTCCACACTCCCATATGCTGCTTGATTCACATTGTCGATCCACCTGGATCCAACCACTGACTTCCCCAATGGTCTTGGGACCTCTTCCCATGCATTGTTTCTGATATTGGAGTCATAGTCCTCAACCATGGCATCAACCCATGTTGGCTGTTGCACTGCTTCCTCAAAAGAATATGGTTTTTTCACAGTACACTCACTCATAAGAGCCATGTATCTAGTATACTTGTCTGGGGACCTTCTCTGCCTGCTCTGTGATGTAGGTGCACCTACATTTTCTATCACATCAATCTATCAGCCTCTCTAGTGCGCTTCCTACCATTTCTGGTGGATGGCTCTACATGAGTGGTTTCTTCCACTCCATGATCCTCTGCTTGTGGATTCTCCACATCCTGAGGTTCATCCTTTGGAACTAATAGTTCTTCATTTCCATGCAAGTCAAGCTCCCTTTCAAGATACAATCACATGGCTTTCTCCTCATCAAATTTAACATCTCTCCTGACGAATTTCATCCTGTCAGCCGAAAAATACACCCAATAGTTGTGGGGAGTATTAGTGTACCCCACAAATATCCCAACCTCTAATGTTGGTTCTAGATTCTTCCTGGCATCTTTGGTCATAGGGAAATAGATAGATGAGCCAAAAATTTTCAAATATGAAACATTCAATTTCTTAGCTGAAAAAGCCTCCTCTGGTGTATTCATGCCAAGTATCTGATGAGGACTACGGTTCTACACAAATACTGCTATGTTGCATTCCTTTGCCCATAGATGCAACAATAGGCCCTGATCATGTAACATAGCTCGTGTTTCTCCCACAATTGTTCTGTTCTTTCTTTCTGGAACTCCATTCTATTGTGGGTTATGAGGTGCAATCAATTCTCTTTGAATTCTTTCTTTGGCACAAAATTTATTGAATTCATTAGATATATACTCACCACCATTTTCGCTCCTTAGAGACTTCACCTTCTTCCCTGTATCTTTCTCCACCATTTCTTTGAACTCACAAAACTTGGAGAACATTTGATATTTCTTCTGTAGAAAGAAGATCCAACACTTTCTAGAAAAATCATCAAAAAAATCACATAATACCTGTGCTTTGTTGTGGAATCTGTAGAGAATGGTCTACACACGTGTGAGTGAACTCTCTCAAGGATTGCCGCTACTTGTTTCTCCTTCTCATGAAAAGTGGATTTAGTATACTTCCCCATGATACATCCCTTGCATGTGTCTATCTTCGCAAGAGTACCCTTTAGAAGACCTGTAGAAATATACTGCATGATCCTCAAAGCACAGTGGTGTAGATGGCCCAATCTCATGTGCCATAACTCACATGTATCCCGACTCACCACCTTCCCTAATTTACTTCTCAATGTTGCGCAACCATCTACATCACGTTTGTAGAGGTTCTTCACACGAACCCCAATCTTATTTACCTGTCATCTGTCTTTGTGATGAAGGAACACCTTTCCTTCACTGAAAACCACATCATATCCAAGATCCTCCAACATAGCAACTGAAACTAAATTATTTTTCAAGTCTGGTACATGCATGATATCTTTTAATATGAAAGGTTTACCTAACTATTTCTGAAAAGTAACTGTACCAATATCGGTAGCGCTATACCTCATGTCATCACCCATCTCGATGTGCATTTGAAGATCCTTCTCCTCCAAGCTACTAAAGAGTTATTTGTTTCCCATCATGTGGAAATATGCTCCACTATCCAAGTACCACATAAATTCATCACAATTGACACCATGCATGCGATAAGAGAGAATTCCAACTCAAATTGTGAGGCCAAAGCTTCACCCATTGCAGCTCCTAGAGCCTTCTTGTTGTTGTTCTTTTTTTTGTGGAAAATTTGTGGCATAGTGTCCATGATCATGACAGTGATAAAATTTCACCTTTGACATGTCATTCTTCTTTCCTTCTTTGTTGGTCTCAAATTTGGAATGGGAATTATTCCCATTCCCCTTATTTTCCTTACCATCCAAGACACAATTTTCCTCATCATCAGTCTTGGATGAGGATCCATCCCTGGTATTCTGCCGAAACTCTTATTGTACCAAATCTAATCATAGTCGCTCCCAATCTGGTAAATTCTCCATCCCATTCACAGAGTCCTGGTAACTATGCCAGTTCATGGGAAGGCCTATAAGTGCTAAGCTCACGAATTCATCATCAAATATAGTAATCCCAACAGTTCCAAGCTCATCTCGACATTGAGTGAACTTGGTCAAGTATTTTTGTATTGTGTCGCCCTTCTCCATTTTGATTTTCTTAAGCTTGTCCTTGAGTGCCAATTTTTTATGGTCACTGCTACTTTGAAATAGATCTGTCAAGGCCTTCCACATAACATATGGAGTTTCCTTTCCATGGAGACTTGATACAATATGATCTCGAACTCCCTCTAATAAGATCCTCCTCGCCTTTGTGACATTCTTCCTCCATGCTTCATGTTGCACAACATCTTCCTCATTGGGTTCAGGAACATCATTGTCAATGAACTCCTTCAACCCATTATCCTACAATAATGCCTCCATCCTATCCTTCCATGCAATATACTTCGAATTTCCCTCAAGTGCATATTCGAGTCTCAAGCCTGTGAAAGACATCTGGTCAGATTCTAACTCCAAAGAATGTATGTGCAAATTTGAATACTATTAAAAACAAATTCAACTTATTCTCCATTATTATGATTCCTGGCGCTATGATACCATGTAGAAATTACACCAATGGACTCCATCCGATCATTCAATATACTAAAACAAGGTACTGAATCCTTCTACAATATTTGCGGAATATAAATCATGATCGCTCAATCACATGCAAGTAAGAGAAATACGTAAATCAATTGCACAACACAAGATTTTACTGGGGAAAGAAATTGATCAAACCCCCTCCATATTTATTGTATAATCAACCAAGGAATCATGAAACAATACAATGCATGTGTGGTCACAAGAACCTCATACACTCTACCAATCATCTCACATTGATCTAGACAAAATTGGACCAATACATAGCCAATTTATTTCCCACCTTCAGCTTGCCTTGCTCACGAAATCCCTAGGCAAAATAATTCCTATTAAGTAGGAATTCCAGCCTTCCTTGACTTCACAATCCATCATGGGCATCCTATGGCTTTATAATTGTGCTCAGGCAATTCTCTAATAATACAACTGATAGTTTACTTACCTTTAACCTTTGTCTCAACTGGGTCGTCATCTGAATTGACATGCATGAAACTATTAATAGTGAATCACCAATTACTTGGTAGATCACTACTTTTGAATTGATCTTCCACTAGCTCATCATTCAATTATAACTAGTTAAATTGATTTTAACTCAATTAATTTGAGTTAATTTATTTCACTCACACCGCACTAGTGCTACAACTGCAACTAGACCCTGTAAATAATAGAATCACTCTACATGCCTCACCTTTGACCCTCAACTCGAAAGTCTTGAGCTAACTAATTCTATCACACTTAGTTAACTATTACAAGTTGTTATGTGATAAGATTACAATTTATTTCCAATTTATTTAAAAATTAGACGCCCACATTTACCACTAATGTGTCATTGAATTCCTCACTCATGTGTGACTGGAATCCCACACTAGTATATGGTGCATTTTCTTGTTTAATTTCAACATTTCCTCTATTCTTCCAACAAAATATTTCAAGCTATGTTTTTATTCCATAGTTGAACGTTGGCACTTTGATCAGGCATCCGCAAGAGAGGGATTTGTTTGTGAGCATGGATTTGTGACTCATCAATAACAAAATATATAACGAATCCTAGATTTGGATGTTGTGATTTATAGGTTGTTTTACAGTCATACTGAACAAAAAAAAACCTCATAACACTTGAGGGAGCCCCCTCTGGTTCGAGGGCCAGCTTGAACCTAAAGATTGGCCGAGTTGGTTTCTAGGCGCAATTTCGAAGCCAAGAACTTCCTTCGAGAAACAAGTTACAAGAATTTGTATGATAGGTCAGCTCCAAGTGTGATATGATCTATGATTAATATAAGAATTTTGTGAGGAAAATATATTCAAAAATCCAATGCCCAATTAATTTATTGACAAAAGGCCAATTTTCTTTTAGGTCTTGGTGATAGATTCATAGCAAGATCTTGTTGGAGGAGATAGCGGTGACGAATTTCCACAAATGCCAAAAACCCAAAAAGTAAACAATTATACAAAGCCTTTAATTTCCTCTGTCTATACTTGACCTGGTTTATTCCAATTTTACCAATGTGTTTAGTTCCCAAGACCTCGTAGAGTATGTATGCCTTCCTAAACTTTAACAATCACATAAATCCAAAAAGTTTCATTGAAAATCATTACAACTCTTAAAGTCATGGATCAATCTAAGAATAATTCTGTTGGATGGTGTGGGATATGCCAAGCACCTCACAACGTAGCCAGGAGTGACTGATGGTTTCCAAGATTCTCTCTTTCTATACTAAGCACCTCATAACAAAGCCAGGTGTGAATGATGGTTTCCAATATTCTTCCTTTCTATACTCTATTCATATGAATATAACATTACCACAATTTATTTATTCTATGTTTTGGAGCTTTTTATGGCATAATTTTTGGGTTGAATTTGTCCAAAATCTAATAAAGATTTGTTGGAATCATAAGTTTCAGCTATGAACTCTCCACAAGCTAAGTGCTCTAGAGAATTTTCGAACACTAAATCTATTTAAACCTTAAAACACACATTTTAAATAACAAAAATTTACAATTTATGCACTTAATCTATTTATACCTTTAAAAGCACATTTTAAATAAAAATAATTTACAATTTAACTAAAAATTATTTCACCCAATTCTAACAAAACCAACTCTAGTTAGACGATGCCTTCAAATTCCCTTTTTTTTACTTGACTAGGTTGATTCCAATTTAACCGATAACTTTATGTCTATGCCTCACATATTGACCTTACCTTTGGTCGCTAGCTTAGAAGTATTATTTTCTTCCTTCAATGTCTTTTCGTTACCTTCCTTCAATATCTTATCACTGGAGAGTTAGTAAGTTTGTGTTGGGAAGGCATGATGAAGTGTTAAGAGTAAAATTTGATTGGTCACATAGTTAAGATTGAGTTTTTCTAGATTATAATTCTAAATTTAGTGGGATGGAGTATATACATTTTTGTTAGGAATTAAATTAAAATGAAATTCAATTAAATTGAACTTGGTTTTAGTCATTTTTATTTGGATTTTAAATTTTAGAAATATTTTAAAAATCCAATTATTTGACTAGTTCCGTTCATCACATTCTAAAACATTCTCAAAATATGTAATCTAAATAAATTCAACACTTGTTTCCAATTTTACTAAATAGAAAGTCCAATTATTATGATATTTTCTCTATTAACACTTCCTTATATACTTTTTTTTATAAAATCCACTAGTTGGATTCATGGTATGGACTGCTACCTCAATAGTGGTAATCTATATATCCATTTCATGTTAAGAACTCTGATAACAATAATCTACGTCGCCATTTCATCTTGTACAATGATTTGATTTATCAGGTATATTACTCTTCCCTTTTTCTCTACGTAAAGTAAAGGTGAAATAAATATTAGTAAAGCTAATTTTCTTACCAAATAGTGAGTGCATCAACAATAACTTATGTGTTCTTTATTTTTCCCGTCACGAGAACAAAAATTTTGTAATACCAAAGCTCAAAGTCATTGACACCAATGGAAAACATTAGAAATATCAATGCTAAAAAATATTTACTATAATATGATCTCAGATGCACCCAAGAGGTGTAGACCAGTTGGTTTGCTTAGGGTTTAGTCTATGTCAGGTCATAGGTTTAAACCTCGGGGAGAGTTCCAGAATGTTACCAAATTTGGAGGAATTCAACTTCCCAAGAGGCATAAGCATCCATTATGAGTGGATCGGTCTTCTTCCATCGAAAAAATAGGTTAACCCTAGCCTGAGAAGATAGTTTTAAAAATAGGCAAAGTTTGTAAGAATCTTCCCTGGAAAATCAATGCCATGTCATTCAACACCCTCCATATGTAACATACAAGAATCGGATAACGACATATATCCACCACCCAATGTTTAGTGAGGAAATTATGCCATTGAGGCCCATATTCCACTTCAAGGCAAAGCCAATTTAACAGAATGAAGACTATTGTTCCAACTACAACCGACCATGTTATGCTATTTTTCTTTCTCTTTGAAATTAATTATCTTCGAATGAAAAAGTAGAATGTAAATGAAAGGTGGAGCGGAATGAAATGCAATGCTACTCTCTCGAATAGTTGAGAAACATCCTTAGGTTATCCCAGGAGCATGGGAATAAGGGTTGCAACGAGAAACGAGGAATAAGAATAATTGTGATACCCAGGAGTACAATCCAAGAGTGTTAGAGATATATTCTGAGCATATGGTGTTTATTTGCACCAAAATATTGCTCAAAAATATTCCCAAGTGCAATCCTCACTCCCATCCCTGGTTGTTTAGAAAAAAAAAGTAATGCACAAAGAATAGATTCAACAACACTTCCCCCTACGACCATGTTTGTTGAAAAAATTATATGCATGATCCCATTCCTATCTACTAAAGCAAAATTAAAAATACAATACATACATCTAACAACGCTTTCTCCCTAGAACCTTGTTTTTTGCACAAATTATTGTTACACAGTATTTTGCGCATTCTCTATTCCCTATCCAAAGTGTCATCCTTTGTGTCACTCATGCCACAAATTCCGCAAAGCGACAAAATCTGTGAAAACATGTTCACCATGAATAACATGCTAAAAACATCCTTGAAGAAATGGAGAATTAGTGCATTACAACAATTATGGAGAAAGCTTGCAAAAACCCTAATTTTTTTCCCCAACGTAGTTCTCCCTGGTGTGCCCTCGCACTTGTCACCCTGTGTGTAACTGGTAAACTGTGCTGCCAGCATGGGAATTAAACTAAAAATTCATGTTGGCCCTCTTCAAAAAGGTTTTCCAAAAATGGAGTAGAAGCTTCTTCCTCTAGAAATCTCTAGAACAGAATTCAAGTACTTGTTGGTTGAGGATATGATCGAATTCTATCATTTTTAACATTTGATTCTATCTTTAAGAAACCTCCTCTTTTATATAAGGACTTTCCTCCCTCATTTTTGGATCCCTAACCTCTCCATCTTCGCTATAAATGATTTCCATGCCTTCCCAAAATGGTTGGTCATTGCTAGTTTCCTTTCTAGTGCTAGAATGCACCTAAACGTTGTCAAAATTATAAGGAGAAGGAGTGCTTGCACTTGGAATCCTGTCCTAAAGGAAACCTACAACATGAAGGCACCAATTGTATGCTTCCTTATTTTATTCATTAATTATACAACACATGTTTTACTTTAGATAAGAAATTTTATGATCACTTGCTTAGTTTGATGCTCCTTTATATGTCATATGGTTTATCTTAGAATGAAATATATTATGCTTTATTTGTTTGTCATCGTTTGATATCTCTTGTAGGTATTTGTACAGGAAGAAATAATGAGAAGAGAGCTTGGAAGTAAGGAGATCATGATCAATATTGATAAGCAACCGCATAAAAACGAGGTAGGCCATCTTCCTCTCTCATATCATTCTGATTTAAACTAGGAAAGTTTGATTGCTTTTGTCTTGTTTGTTACTAGACCCAATCATTGGGCTAGAGGGATCATTTTTATCCATAGAAGGGATTTCCTAGTTAACAAAATGGTGACTCCACTAGGGAGCCTATAGCATTTTTATTCCTTCTGTTGTATTTTTCCTTCTTGTTTAGTTTGGCCAACCGTTGAACAACTTTTTTTCTTTTTTAGTATATACTCTTCTTGGAAGGTGTCCTAGGGTATCTGATCTAGAGTTTATCCTTTATATTTTCTTGTTTTTCCCCAATTTAACTCCACTAGTGCGTTTTTTAGCAGTTAGATCATGTTGCAGACCTCTGGTGTCGATTGGAAGTCCGCACTGGTCCATGAAGGTAGAAATTTTTAGAGTCTCTGCTGGAAACTTTAGTGCGTTTTGATCCTTAAGGTTCTTCCCCTATTTTTCATGTGTCAAGTTTTCATCAATTTATTTTAGTTTCTTCGTGGAATTCAAAATAATTGTCACATACTTAAAGTGGTAAAGTAATATTTTTGATTGAGTCTTTCACATTTGAATCGATTAGAAGTTTTGTTTACTGCTTGTATGATTTGGATAATACTAAATTTCTGTTAATGGAACAATAGTGGTTCTTTTGCATTCATAAGAAATTGACTTTAGCATTTAGTTTGTTTTCGTTTCAAAAAATCTGATTTTTGTTAAGTACATTAGATTACTTGCACGAAAAGTTGTTTTTTGGAATTCATTATTGAGAATAGATCACGTTTTTTGGTAATTGAAAACCAAAGAATTTCATTTAAGTGCATTATATCATTCATAACAAAGAGAAAGTGAAAGATCATATAAGTGCATCTTAGTAAAAGTGAATATCTTTTTATTTTTGAAAAATTGCATTTGGGATAATCAAATTGAAAATTGCCTTTTTGTTTTTTTGAAGAGTGAAAAGAGAAAATATAGTTAAGGACATTGTGTTTGTTGCATTATTTATTTGATGCATCATTGTTTGAAATATATTCCCTTGTTAATTTAGCTTTCATCGAACGAAAAATGTCTTTTTCTCATATAGTTTCATTTTAGGCATTCAAGTGACATCGCTTTGAGCCCTAAAATTGAAACTTAATTCAAGATAAACATTAAAATTAACCTCAATTAACCTAAAGAGCATTTGGAATTAACACAAACATTTAAAGGTCTAGGCTAGAGATGTGTTCCGGCATCGTAAAGTGTAACAGTTGTCGCTAACAGCCTGTGTTGCATCCTGGGAGTGATATCGCGTCCCATGTATGGAAATATATAGGACTATGGTCCACATATGGTAAGTATATGGGGATTCTCTCATCAAATGGTTACACATTATATAACGCTACTATAGACTAAGCTCCTACGTACCATTGCGTATATTTTGGGATACCCCTCTAGGTTTTTATCCTGCCATACATAACCGAGTCGGTCGCCTTGTAAACCATGATACACCAAACACAACATTTGGGGGGATTGGTTGTCATAATTCAAGTCCTTGGTTCACCAAGGTGTGTATTGCAGTTCATAGTTTCTTGGTAATCCTTTTTCCTAGATTACCCCTTTTGATGTATTTTTTATTGTTAAATTCTAAAATTTACTACCCACGCTATAACATCCTACTCGAATCATTGTTCCTTAACCTCATTATGACTGGTTAATTGAAAAAAAAATTAAGCCCAAAGTATCCACTTGTATCCTTTTTTGATTTTTTGGAAAAGGCCTCATGGCAGAACCTCCGAGTCCTCGGTTGTGCCACACATAGAGTTCACCTTCCACCTCCCCTTCACTTTATGAAGTCGACAAGTCTCCTCAAAGAGTGGAAAGTGAGATTCCACATATTGTGTCTGAACCTCTTGAGACCCAGGGTGTTGCACTTGGTAGTGTTCTAAGTATCCAACCCATTTCATCTTGACCACCTCCATATAATTCGATTACTTCTTCCAAGGCCTCTCCTCTGGATAGTCCTGAGCCTACTTCTAGGTTCTTACTTTTTCACGAGAATCCTCTCTTTGATCCCGAAGATGATCCTATCTACTTGTCACCTCCACACTAGTATAGTCCTTTTTATACTCCCAACGTTATGTTGGTCCCTTCTCCTCGAGCATCTCGGGTTCCCGCTTGAGAATTATTTCTGCTCACCATGGAAACTAATGGTGATGATGTTCCACTTGAGGAAACTCCTCAGAGTAATCCTTTCGAGACATCTTTGACTCACATCCCAGAATTCAGTCATGAAGCATAATTCCCTCCCGAGGACTTTCCTCATGTCTCCTACGATATGGGGAATGTTTCCACAGTACCCACTGGTCATAATGCAATTTCGGTTCCACCAGGTTACACTTCCCTCAGTGACCTTGTCTCGGGTGCTTCTGGAATGACTTCAATATTTCACAACCATATATGTTTGACTGGTGTCACTCTTACAATTGGTTCTTTCGGTCCAAATGTATCAATGTCGACTACCCAACCTATAGTGACTATAGGTCAAATACAGGTTACTCTTGGATTGTCTGCTCCGTTGACCCTATCTACAATAACTACAGTTCCTCCCCTCAGTGGTCAACCTACGAGTTCATATATTCTCCATTCTGGGGAGCAACCATATATTCCTATTGGTTTCAACGGGAACTACGTGATCTATGGACCCACATCGGGGAAACACAACCCACTAGTGTTATCCCTAACATGGGTGGTGTTGTTCCTTGAGAAACAATTCCTTGCTGTGAACAGGAATCCGTGCTCAAGACATTAAAGATTATGTCACAAAATGTATATCTGTCTCTGTTTATTAAAACCTTCAAATATTAATAATATATTTCTCAAATATCAAATCTTTATAAGTTCTGCAATGCCATGTTCCCTTTATATTGAAGTGAGTGAATGGAAGACGAAGAAAGAAAAGGATTTTTACCTATTTTCGTCGTTTAAAACACAAACCCCATAACAAAACTCGGGCGTTTAACAACAAATAAGCTAAAATAGAGGAGCGCACATTAAGGATGTTTAACTCTTAGATACATAAATATCAAGAGGCCTGCAGCTCTAATCACTCTACTTTATTCACAGATATGGAAATGAAATGGAAACCAAGAAAACTCTTCAACATAGATGGAATAATGGAAACTTGCAAAACTTTTTCATTCATTCAATATTGTTCAGTACAAAATTAGCTTTTAAGGTTCAAAACTCAGAACCTTCTTTCTTCTTCAAAATGTCTTTAAATACAATCTGAACCAAAATGGTTTCCAGTTATAAAACTGATTCCAACTAATTCTAACTGCTTAACTACTCTCTGTAGTGGAGGTACATGCCTCGGAAACATTTTATTACACTTACATGACTTCATTTAAAACATAATAAAAGATGATAACTCCTAATCTAAGGGAACTGATGTTCCTGAAATAGTAGCTGACTCAATGACTATTTGCGGCTGAACGGGTACTGTATCGCTATCGAAACCTTTTCCGTGTCAACAGAAAATTTTCGTATTCCTTCCGTAGTTTATCTTGAGTTATCGGAGCGTTCAACGATGATATTCCGCAAAGGCAACAACTCGACCGTGAGTAAGTTACCAGAACAATGTCTTCACCATCCATAGCAGAAGGAAATGCCTTTGTAAGAAATTAAATATTGTTTCTCCCTTCAATATCTGTGTCTTCTCATGTCGGCCATCTGCTATGCTTTTTGCAAATACCAATTGATCCTCATAAAATTTCCAGGACATAATCTCCCCTGTCTCCGTCCAGCATGAGGGAAAACCTGTTCTCGTTAACTTGTGAAACGAAATATCAAATTTCTTAATTATCTCTTTAATTCCCTGTAACCGTTTCTCAGAGGCCTTTAGAAGGTCATTTTTAATGATCATTTTGTTTACCTCTTCAGCATAGTAGTACCTATCCTGTATCCCCATATCTCTCAACTCTTCATCTGTCTTGGCATTAATAAAATTTATGAATTTTTTGGCCCAATTTGATCTTTTAATAGCGGCCTGCTTCTCCGATAATAGCTCCTTTTCATGCTCTGAAATAATGTTTTTCTCTCTGGAAATTATATTCATGGAATTCCATTTTGACTGCATTTCTGAAATGATCTCGTTCCAGATGAGATCCTTAGCTTTGATAAGGGAAATATTTCCCTTCAATTTCTCCTTGAGCTCTTTGATTTCTTCCTCAGCTTTTTGTAGCTTCTGCTCATTCTCATTTGCCTTTCCTTCCCATCCTTGCATCATCTTGAGAACTGTGGCCAATTCAGACTGGGCTTGTTTACAATCTCTCTCCGCCATCTTTAATTCTGTGTTTAGCTTAACAACCTGAGCTTGAGGATCAGCTCCACCTGCAGAAAAATCAAAAGTACAAGTATGGTTCTGGATTTGATTCTGTAAGGTTATAGCAGTCTTCTTTACCTTAGTGAGCTCTTCGTCCTTCTTCATCAGCTGCTGTCGCAATTCCTCTTTCTCCTTTTCAACCTCAGCTACTTCGGCTGCCAATGAGTGCTCTGTAGCTGGCAATTTCAACTTTTTCCTTAATGATGATATTTCTGCTTCTGCACTTTTCATCAGCTTCTGAACTGCGGCTTTATCATTTGGATCCACGCCGATTTTCATAATAATCTTCTTCAGCTCTTCATTCTGAGTTGTTAATGCCCTGGCATTTGCTTTCTCCATTTTGCATTGTTTAATGACCTTTTCCAGCATATTTTCAGTCTTGAATGTTGTAGCATTGGTCTTGCTCAAATCGTTTACAATCAGCTGACCAGTCTGCATGTGAAGATTCATTTTGTCCCACAAGGGGATTTTTTTAACATCCATGACAATATTTAACTCCTTAAAGCTGCCTGAAGGTCCAAGGGACATTCCTGTCGGATGTGACAGAGCCATCTTAAACTGATCTTTCTCCAAATCCATCACAGTCAGCAATCTGGTTTGGTTAGCAGGTATATTGTGCTCTGCTTGTGCTTCTATATTGGCCTTTATCCTTTGGTTCCTTTCCTCAATCTGTGTGAACACTTGCTTCATGGAGGAAGCCTTTTCCAAGTGAAGTTCCTATCTATTAGGAGATGAAGGGCAATCTTGTTCTTCATTGACCTGGAGAGTAAAACCAAGTGAATTGGAGGAATGGTCTTCTGCTAGTTTAGTCCTTTTTTCCTCTCGGGGCTCCTCATCATCGATATCAATAACATCCTCCCTACCTCTTTTGCTCATTCTTTCCAAAATTGCAGGTGTTTGAATACTGGTCTTTGATGAACTTGACCCTCCTGGATTAGCCAGTTTCTCCAAATCAGGTTTACTTACATGAGTAAAAGTAGCATACCCATTCTCAACCCTTTTCTAAGAAATTATCCCATGTGGATCATAGGGCCATTTCTCTCCCAACAACAACTGCGTTCCTTCCAATATTTTTGATACTTCTTCAAAAGCTTGTCTTGTGTTAACAACAAAAGGGCCTACACTCATAGGCAACTTGTACATTAATCCTTTCTTCATGGGTAGGAAATGAACTTGATCTACATTAAGACTTTGCCTTATAAATTCCAGGGCAAAGAGTCTCATGGGAACAAAGGTTGGGAGCCTATAGGGCTCAATGCTAACTCCATACAGCCTTATCTCAGAGTAATCTTCAAAAACAAACCAGTCTCCAAATTTACAATTAGGTCCTAACTGTAAGAATTCCTGGGCCTTTGGCAGAAAGCATGGAGGAAGAGTTCCATTCAGAATTTTATAAGCAGTAGTCATGAAATGATCAGCAAATTCATATAAACCGGCTTCATTCTCTTATTTTCTAACCATATCGGTCCAAAACAAAACTGACTGCTTATTTTTGTTACTATCCATTATATTCAAACCAACACTCATGAACTCTTCAACATTTTGATATAAAAACAAGTAAACTACCAGTGATGGAAATCTGAAAAACCCTGTTAGAGGGAAGGCGATCAATTGAGAATTCACTACTTCCTGCCAAAAGGACGGGATATCTAGCACCACCCCCGGTTTCATCATAAGAGCGAACATCCCCAAGGCTGCCTTATCAATTTCGTGATCATCATCTCTCCCCAAAATCTCCATAATACAGCTAAGAACTGGCCTGTATTGAACATTGAACGCCTCCAAACTGAACTTTCCTGCTTCAAATTGAGACCTCTCTGGACTTGATACCAAAAACGACATGCAACGGTTAAACTCTTCATTTGAAAGCTCTTCGAAATACTGAATCAACGAATCTTCAGAGAACTGCGTCGGAGACTCATTTTCTGGAAAACATAATGCTTGACGCATTAATTGAGTTGAAACCTGCAGAATATTTTCCCCTTGGGAATTCATAACAAAACACTTGCCAGGGTACATAAACGAAACTAACCAAGAAATGAATTCGGGGAAGAAATGAGTTTTTGGAACACAAGCAGACAACACTCCCGAACTTTTCATAGCAGAGAACACAGAGGAATTGTCAGTGCTCAGGGATACTTGGCAATGCAAGAGAGGATGGTTGACAGACGACGCGGTGTCATGAACATCTTTCTCGCTATCTAGGAGGGGACTGAGACTTAATAAACCAGACAAGGATGCTCGCTTGGCCATTACTGACAGGAATTTGAAAGCAATTCGCGAGGTAATGAATAGCGCAAAGGTGGCGGGACGCAGTTAAACAGGGAAAACAGTCACAAACAAATCACAATAGGACGGAAAAACCGCTTTTATAGACTACGAAAACCATAATAAATGCAAGAGTGACGTGGAAAGACAGTTAACCGTGAATAACAGCTTGCTTTCCACCTAGACAGATGACGTCATGCGGGGGGTCTGTGAGTATGGCGGAGAGTTCCTACCCATACCCCCCGTAATTAATCAGAACCGTCGATCAACAGATTTCTGAGATCTGACCGGTCAACTGCGGGGGGTCGGGATTTGATAACCGACGGGCTAGTTGACCCCCCGCAATTGCATATCCATAATCTTCTTTGCATGATGGTGACTTCCACTCCGGAAGCTGCTCGGGCTTTAACCTTAATAAATATATATATCAACCTAAGGTTGAGGCCCGCTTTGTGTACATGAATAAAAATGAAAATACATTGCATTCCTCTTTTTTATGCCAAAGTATTAAAAACCTCATACTATAGCATATTTTCGAATTCTTATATTTTTTTTTTTAATTTTTATTTTTCAAACTTCATAATGAAAAATAAAAAGGATATGTAGATAATGATCCACAACATCTGGCTCCACCTGGGGATAGTGTTTTTACCACGAAACACTAAGAACCTGCAGATTAGTGCCTTCACCTCGAGCATGGAGTCACATATTGCTTGATGAAAATGTACAATGACCACACCGGATATATACAATGATGAACCAGCAACTGCTTAATTTCGGAAATAATGCTTGAGATATTTCCCATTCACAGGCATATCCAGCACTTCTCCTTCCAGATTTTCCAACATGAAAGTATTATTTCCTCTGAATTCATTAATTTTGAATGGGCCATACCACAAGGGATCAAATTTACCATGTTTGCCTTTATCTTCCCTTCGTGTATCCCATCTCAATACTAAATCTCCTTTCTGAAACAAAACTTCCTTTGCTTTTCTATCAAATATTACCTTCATCTTCTGCTGATAAGTGAGAAATTTGTCCCGAACTTGATTTCTGTTTTCACTCAGTTCCATCACATTGTTCATTCTCCTTATCATAGCATTTGGTTCTGCTTGTGCATCTTGGAGAAAAGAAATCACAGGTTTTACCAATTGTGTGGGGAATAAAGCTTGAGTGCTGTATACGAGCTCATAAAGAGACTTTCCAGTAGACCTCCTTGCAGTCATCCTTGTTTCCCACAAGGCAAAAACTAAATTTGTATCCCAATTCTTTTGATTCACACTGATTGTTTTCTTCAAAATTCTTACCAATGTTTTATTGGAGGATTCTGCTAATCCATTTCCCTGCGAATGATAAGCTGTAGAATGCGACAATATTACATTGTACGTTTGACAAAAATTAATAAACCTGAGTGAACTGAAAACCTGGGCATTATCTGTCACAATCTTTACTGGGCATCCAAACTTGCTAAAAATATTCTCTTCCAAAAACTTCATAACAACCAAATCATTTTCTTTCCTGGTGGGAATTTCCTCCACCCAGTTTGTAAAATAATCTGTAGCAGTAAGGATCCACTTAAACTGCCCACTGGATGGTGGATTTATTTCTCCAATGAAATCCAACCCCCATTGTCTAAAAGGTTCTTCAATAAAAACTGGGAGAAGAGGTAATGGAGCTAGCTTTTTCTTCTCTGCAAATAATTGGCATTTTTGACAACTTTTGACTGTTTTGTAAACATCAGAAAACACAGTCGGCCAATAGAAACCTGATTTGAATATTTTGTGAGTAGTAACCTTCCAGCTGTAATGTCCTCCACACAAGCATTCATGGTATTCTTTAATCACTTTAGAAATTTCTTCCTCTGTTAGACATAATAGCAATATACCAGCCGGATCCTTCCAATATAATTTCGCTTTGATTATAACATAAGGCTGGGCCTTAAGTTTCAAAGCCCTGTATTTAGCTCTATTTACTGAAGGAGGACATGAAAGAAAGCATAAATAATGTACAATATCTTTATACCATTCTGAGCAGAGAAATTTATACTTAATTGCTATCTTTGATTGATTATCACGCGTTTCTCCATCAGCTTCTTCTACAGGGGCCAGCAAATTGATTCCTAGTGCTTGGAAGTTGGATTCTGTCAATAACTTGGCCAATCCCAATCCTTTAACCAGCTTGGTTGGTTTTACATCCAAATCATACTCTTGAATTTTAGCGATCCATTTTCCCCTCTTACCTTCCACATCGCTTTGCACTAGCACGTCCTTTACAACCGAATTGGGAACGTATGCTAAGATCTGAGAATGAAGGACATAAGTTCTGAACGCTTTCAGTGCTTTTACCAGAGCGTACACCTGTTTCTCCAATATATTATAATTCAATTCTGCATCTCGGAGAACTTTACTGAAATATGCAACTGGCTGTTCCTGCTTTTCCTCATTTCTCTGCAATAACACGGCTGCAATAGTTGAGGAAGAAGCAAAAGAAAAGATTTGAAACGGTTTCAAATAGTCTGGACTGATTAACACAGGTGCTTCCTTTAAAGCCTCTTTGATTCTCTGAAAAGAATCCCTCGCTTCCTTGTCCCATTTCACCTCAGCATTCTTTTTCAACATATCTGTTATCTTTTTAACGATCTCTGCATAATTAGGGACAAACCGCCTCAAAAAATTAATTTTTCCGAGAAATCGCTGAATATCTTTCTTACTCCGCGGCAGAGGAATTGTCTGAATGGCTTCCACTCTAGCCGGATCAATCTTCACTCCTTCCTTTGAAACAATGTGGCCTAGTAATTTACCCTCCTCCAGGGCAAACAAATACTTCTTAGGATTCAGTGATAATCCAAACTTTCTGCACTTCATGAAGGCTTTCTGTAAATGCTGTAAATGTTCCTCATCAGACTTCGAAAAAATTGTGACATCATCTAAATAAACCACCACAAACGTGTCTCCCACAAATGCGATATCCATCGCCCTTTGGAATGTGGCCCCTGCGTTCATCAGGCCGAATGGCATCCTGGCGTACATGAACGTTACCCAAGGCATAGTGAAGGCGGTTTTCTTCTGATCTTCCTTCTCCACAGCTACCTGGTTATACCCTGAAAATCCATCCACCATAGACAATCTATAAGCTCCGGTTACTTTTTGTAAGACAAAATCCATTTTCGGCAAAGGATAATTATCTTTCAATGAAGCCCTGTTCAAATTCCTGAAATCTACGCACAACCTTATCTCTCCGTTTTTCTTCTGGACGGGTACAAGATTGGAAACCCAATCTGAATATCTGAGTGGAACGATTATCTTGGCTTGCAGCAGTTTCTTTATTTCCTTTTCAATCGGAGCCAACAGCAATGGATTAATCTGCCTAAGCTTCTGTTTATGTGACTTTACTCCATCCTTGAGTGGGATTTTGTGCTGTATGATACTTTTATCATATGTTTTCAAATCATCATACAACCAAGCAAATACATCTTTAAATTGTCTGAACAGATCTACATACCTTTCTTTATAGTTCTTCGGGATCCCTTTGAACAGTTTGACCATTTTAGGTTCTTGTTGAGTTCCCAAGTTGCAATCTTCCACCTACTCGTCTTGATTCATTTTCTTTTGATTCACGGCCACGTCATTAGCCCCGAACAGTCTTTCGAGAGGTACTAGGCCTCTTGGCAAGATATTATCTTTCAATTGAATAATTTATTGACCACCAATCTTATTTTTAAGAGTCTCACCAGCCAATTCATCTTCATCACTTTCCAAATCAATCTGATGATCTTCAAAATCTTCAGTCATCAATAGGAACTATTTAATCTACTCATCATCTTCGAAGACTTGCCAATGTTTAATATTGTCAGGAATGGAAGGTCTATGTCTCATCTCTATTTCATACCTTAATTTCACGCTGATAGGAGGCTTGAAGGTACTTGCTGCAACCGCCAAAGAATCTGCCAATCTATTTTCTTCTCTGGGAACAAACTATAAATTGAATGCTTCGAAATAATTTTCAATTAGGTCCCATACTTCATTCCGGTATGCTCGTAACTTGGGATGTTTGGTTTGGCATAAATTCTTGATCTATCTTATAATTAATTCTGAATCTCCAAACACCGTCATAGATTTAATTCTCATCTGCTTAGCTGTCTGCAAACTAATAATTAATGCCTCATATTCTGCGACATTATTAGTAGATTCAAACTCCAATTTGAAAGAAAAAGGTACCAAATTACCTTCCGGAGAAACAAAGATGAAACCCGCTCCAGTACCTTCTTTGGAAAATGCTCCATCAAAATAACACTTCCACGGCTTATCTGAATGTAGTTCCTTATGTACAACTGTTGAATCAAGCTTCCCTTGAGATTCTTCAGCAAATTCTTCATCCTCATGTAGCATGAAACAAGACAGGTCGTCCTTCTCCTGGCCATAAATTGGTGAATTGTTTGCATCTTTCTTGGTAGCAGTTTTTTGAAATCTAGTCTCTCTATACAGTCTTCTTTCTTCACCATTGAAAACGGGAATAATAGCATATGTAAAATCCAGTTTCAAAACTCCCCCAAGTTTTGCCCCCCATGATCTAGATAGTAACATACCAAACCTGGCTGGAATATCTGCCACTACAACGTCCATCATAATGCTTTTGGCGGGGATTTGGGCCAATGAAACAACCATGTCTTTAATAAGACCTACACACTTAACCTTCTTAGAGTCAAAGGAATAAAGATCTCTGTATGGCTTGGTGATTTGCAAATTTAACTCCTTCATCACACTCAACGGCATCAGATTGTGTGATGCGCCAGAATCTAACATACAATTGTGTAAAACGAAATCGTGCAAGAGAAGAGATATATAAAAAGGAGGAACAGACGAATCTACCTCTTCCACATGAGGTCCGAATGTCACCACGGGCTTTTCTTCCTGCAGATTCACTGTATCGCTCACTTCGTCAGGTTGAGACAGATTGATAAATTCAGCGATTTATTTCTTGTAACCCGGTGTTTTTATTAGTTCAAGAAGAGGTACTGGTATTTTCACTTTTTCTAACTCTTTCAACAAACTGAAAGTTTCATTTGATCTTGTCAAGTTTTCAGGTTCTTCTTGATCTTTTTTGGAATTTGGATTCTGATTAGAAACTGTAACCACTTTCTCCAAAATGTTAGAATCTTTAACTTTCGTCTGGGAATTTTCTGCTTGCTGCTTCCCTTTCTGTAATGGAGTCGCCATTGGAGTAGGTGCTACCTCTGATTCCTTTTCTTCGTTTTCTTGCATCCTCAACCTCTTTTTTGACCTCAAACCATACTTTTTATGCAACTCAGATTGCATAAAATCTGTGAATTGTCTGCAGTAATCATCCATCTCTTCTTGATCGAATGAGAGATCAACTTCTTCCTCTTCTTTCTCCCCTTCTTCATCCACTTCTTCTTCTGTTTCATCATCTTCCATATACACAGCTGATATCCGGGCATCATCTTCTCTCTCATCATCTTCATATGCTGAACGGGATGGGGCTGCTTCTATGTACAAAGGTGCTTGTACCTGATCTTGATCTTTCCTTTCTCTTTGTAAAATTTGCAGGGGCTGTTTTTTAAATTGGGGATTAAAAACACCTCTATTCTGTCTTGCAGGCTTACTATCTATCTCCAACTTTACCAATTTATTTGAAAGATTTTTTATGACCTTAGACATGTCTTCAATTCTCTGATCTTGAGCTGAGGCTTCTTCTTTAGCCTTTCCTTTATCTGAAACTTTACCAGTAGCGGACATGTTTGCTTCAATCTCCAAAGCATCAGTTTGAATCTGTTCCAACGTAGGAGACCTTCTTTCCCTCAGAGTGAAACTGAATTCTGGTTCAAACGCACCAGCAAAAACAACCCTTGCTCCAATAGGAGGGGGTTTCATTTCAACAGGCAAACTATTATACAACTTGTTAAATCTTTTAACAAAATCATTCATATTTTCATCAAATTTCTTCTTGATTGCATTAAATTCAGTCAAAGAATAGCCATGGTCCCTTTTTTCGCCCCATCTCTCAATGAAACGTCTTTCCAGGGCATCCCAATCATTAATGGAACCATTCTGTAATCCTTTAAACCATTTCCTTGCCTCACCATTCAGAGACTGAACAAAGAGTCTCATAACAACATTCAAATGTTCAACGTTTAAATTCTCTGCAAAAGTGCAAAACAGGGGCAAGTGCTGTTTTGCAGTTATTTCATCTTCACCAGTAAATCTAGGGAGTAACTTGAGATACTCCTGAGGCAAATCATGCAGTGGTTGTGGTAGATTTAATGGTGCGTATCTGTTCATCAAGAAAGCAGGGGCTGCTGGAACTGCCATGTTTACGCCCGGGTTAACTGCTCCTTGAGCGGGGGTAAAATGAATACTAGTTGTGGGAAAAGATGAATGAGGTGAAACAACTGATATAGGAATTGGACTATGAACGATCGCAGAAGAGCTGGCAGCTGTATGGGGCTGAGTTTCTATAAAAGGAAAAGACACAAACTCCAAAGATTGCTCTTCTAATGTGGGTTCTTGAAAATGAATGGGTGATGGTGATGATTCTTCTTCCGAGAAAATGAGTTTCTTGGAAGCTTTCTTGGATGAGAAAACGTGTGAACTGCTGCCAGGTGCAAGCAGTGTAGTTTCAGGTGTAACTAATATTTTTGTTTTCTGGCCCTTCTTTGAAACAAGATTCTCAGGATTTGACAAAACGGGAACTGTTTGCTGAGAGGTGTCTGACCTCGTGTGAGGTTTCTTGGGAGCCAGAGCTATTTACAAACAATCACAGCGTACTATTTCCTCCTCTCTGAACAACTAGAGGAAATGTAAAACAAAACCCAGGGAAGAACTTCGACTCTTCGATCCCCGGCAACGGCGCCAATTAATGTTGTTCCTTGAGAAACAATTCCTTGCTGTGTACAGGAATCCATGCTCAAGACATTAAAGATTATGTCACAAAATGTATATCTGTCTCTGTTTATTAAACCTTCAAATATTAATAATATATTTCACAAATATCAAATCTTTATAAGTTCTGCAATGCCATGTTCCCTTTATATTGAAGTGAGTGAATGGAAGACGAAGAAAGAAAAGGATTTTAATTTGTCATGCTGCTTAAAACAGAAACTACCATAATAAAATCCTGAAGAAGTGAATAACAAATAAGCTAAAGTAGAGGAGTGCCCATTAAGGATGTTTAACTCTTAGATACATAAATATCAAGAGACCTGCAGCTCTAATCACTCTACTTTATTCACAGATATGGAAATGAAATGAAAACCAAGAAAACTCTTCAACACAGATGGAATAATGGAAGCTCGCAAAACTTTTTCATTCATTCAATATTGTTCAGTACAAAATTAGCTTTCAAGGTCCAAAACTTGGAACCTTCTTTCTTCTTCAAAATGTCTTTAAATACAATCTGAACCAAAATGGTTTCCAGTTATAAAACTGATTCCAACTAACTGTAACTGCTTAACTACTCTCTGTAGTGGAGGTACATGCCTCGGAAACATTTTATTACATTTACATGACTTCATTTAAAACAAAACAAAAGATGATAACTCCTAATCTAAAGGAACTGATGTTCCTGGAATAGCGGCTGACTCAATGACTATTTGCGGCTGAACGGCTACTTGTGGCTGTTTGGCTGGAAATCCCTTTTCTGTGTCAATAGAAAATTTCTTGCATTCCTTCCAGAGTTTATCTTGAGTTATCGGAGCGTTCTTATAACGATGATATTCCAGTGTAAAGGCAACAACTTGACTGTGAGTAAGGTTACTTGTGAACAATGTCTTCACCATCCATAGCAGAAGGAAATGCCTTTGTAAGAAATTAAATACTGTTTCTCCCTTCAATATATGTGTCTTCTCATGTTGGCCATCTGCTCTGCTTTTTACAAATACCAATTGATCCTCATAAAATTTCCAGGACATAATCTCCCCTCTCTCCGTCCAGCATGAGGGCAAACCTGTTCTCGTTAACTTGTCAAACGAAATATCAAATTTCTTAATTATCTCTTTAATTCCCTGTAACCGTTTCTCAGAGGCCTTTAGAAGGTCATTTTTAATGATCATTTTGTTTACCTCTTCAGCATAGTAGTACCTATCCTGTATCCCCATATCTCTCAACTCTTCATCTGTCTTGGCATTAATAAAATTTATGAATTTTTTGGCCCAATTTGATCTTTTAATAGCGGCCTGCTTCTCCGATAATAGCTCCTTTTCATGCTCTGAAATAATGTTTTTCTCTCTGGAAATTTATATTCATGGAATCCCATTTTGACTGCACTTCTGAAATGATCTCGTTCCAAATGAGATCCTTAGCTTTGATAAGGGAAATATTTCCCTTCAATTTCTCCTTGAGTTCTTTGATTTCTTCCTCAGCTTTTTGTAGCTTCTGCTCGTTCTCATTTTCCTTTCCTTCCCATCCTTGCATCATCTTCAGAACTGTGGCCAATTCGGATTGGGCTTGTTTACAATCTCTCTCCGCCATCTTTAATTCTGTGGTTAGCTGAACAACTTGGGCTTGAGGATCAGCTCCACCTGCAGAAAAATCAAAAGTACAAGTATGGTTCTCGATTTGATTCTGTAAGGTTATAGCAGTTTGCTTTACCTTATTGAGTTCTTCATCCTTCTTCATCAACTGCTGTCGCAATTCCTCTTTTTCATTTTCAACCTCAGCTACTTCAGCTGCCAATGAGTGCTCTGTAGCTGGCAATTTCAACTTTTTCCTTAATGATGATATTTCCGCTTCTGCACTTTTCATCAGCTTCTGAACTACGGCTTTATCATTTGGATCCACGCCGATTTTCATAATAATATTATTCAGCTCTTCATTATGAGTTGTTAATTCCCTGGCATTTTGTTTCTCCATTTTGCATTGTTTAATGACCTTTGCCAGCATATTTTCAGTCTTGACTGCTGTAGCATTGGTCTTGCTCAAATCGTTTACAATCAGCTGACCAGTCTGCATGTGAAGATTCATTTTTTCCCACAAGGGAATTTTTTTAACATCCATGACAATATTTAACTCCTTAAAGCTGCCTGAAGGTCCAAGGGACATTCCTGTCGGATGTGACAGAGCCATCTTAAACTGATCTTTCTCCAAATCCATCACAGTCAGCAATCTGGTTTGGTCAGCAGGTATATTGTGCTCTGCTTGTGCTTCTATATTAGCCTTTATCCTTTGGTTCCTTTCTTCAATCTGTGTGAACACTTGCTTCATGGAGGAAGCTTTTCCCAAGTGAAGTTCCTGTCTACTAGGAGATGAAAGACAATCCTGTTCTTCATTGACCTGGAGAGTAAAACCAGGTGAATTGGAGGAATGGTCCTCTGCTAGTTTGGTCCTTTTTTCCTCTCGGGGCTCCTCATCATCGATATCAATAATATCCTCCCTACCTCTTTTGCTCATTCTTTCCAAAATTGCAGGTGTTTGAGTACTGGTCTTTGACGAACTTGGCCCCCCTGGATTAGCCAATTTCTCAATATCAGGTTTACTCACATGTGTAAAAGCAGCATAGCCGTTCTCCACCCTCCTCTGAGAAATTATCCCATGTGGATCATAGGCCATTTCTCTCCCAACAACAACTACATTCCTTCCAATATTTTTGATACTTCTTCAAATGCTTGCCTTGTGTTAACAACAAAAGGGCCTACACTCATAGGCAACTTGTACATTAATCCTTTCTTCATGGGCAGAAAATGAACTTGATCAACATTAAGACTTTGCCTTATAAATTCCAAGGCAAAAAGTCTCATGGGAACAAAGTTTGGGAGCCTATAGGGCTCAATGCTAACTCCATACAGCCTTATCTCAGAGTAATCTTCAAAAAAAAACCAGTCTCCAAATTTACAATTAGGTCCTAACTGTAAGAATTCCTGGGCCTTTGGCAGAAAGCATGGAGGAAGAGTTCCATTCAGAATTTTATAAGCAGTAGTCATGAAATGATCAGCAAATTCAAATAAACCGGCTTCGTTCTCTTCTTTTCTAACCATATCGGTCCAAAGCAAAACTGACTCCTTATTTTTATTACTATCCATTATATTCAAACCAACACTCATGAACTCTTCAACATTTTGATATAAAAACAAGTAAACTACCAGTGATGGAAATCTGAAAAAACCTGTTAGAGGGAAGGTGATCAATTGAGAATTCACTACCTCCTACCAAAAGGACGAGATATCTAGCACCACCCCCGGTTTCATCATAAGAGCGAACATCCCCAAGGCTGCCTTATCAATTTCGTGATCATCATCTCTTCCAAAAATCTCCATAATACAGGTAAGAACTGGCCTGTATTGAACATTGAACGCCTCCAAACTGAGCTTTCCTGTTTCAAATTGACTCTTCTCTGGACTTGATATCAAAAACGACATGCAACGGTTAAACTCTTCATTTGAAAGCTCCTCGAAATACTGAATCAACGAGTCTTCAGAGAACTGCAACGGAGACTCATTTTCTGGAAGACATAATGCTTGACGCATTAGTTGAGTTGAAACCTGCAGAATATTTTCCCCTTGGGAATTCATAACAAAACACTTGCCAGGGTACATAGACGAAACTAACCAAGAAATGAATTCGGGGAAGAAATGAGTTTTTGGAACATAAGCGGACAACACTCCCGAACTTATCATAGCGGAGAACACAGGGGACTTGTCAGTGTTCAGGGTTACTTGGTAATGCAAGAGAGGATGGTTGACGAACGACGCAGTGTCATGAACATCCTTCTCGCTATCTAGGAGGGGACTGAGACTTGATAAACCAAAAAATGATGTTCGCTTGGCCATGACTGACAGGAATTTGAAAGCAATTCGTGAAGAAATGAATAGTGCAAAGGTGGCGGGACACGGTTAAACAGGGCAAACAGTCACAAATAAATCACAATAGGACGGAAAAACCCCTTTTATAGACTACGAAAACCATAATAAATGCAAGGGTGACGTGGAAAGACAGTTAACAGTGAATGACAGCTTGTTTTCCACCTCGACAGATGACGTCATGCGGGGGGTCTGTGAGTACGGCGGAGAATTCCTACCCATACCCCCCATAATTAACGAGAACCGTCGATCACCAGATTTCTGAGATCTGACCAGTCAACTGCGGGGGGTCGGGATTTGATAATCGACGGGCTAATTGACCCCTCGCAATTGCATATCCATACGCTTCTTTGCATGATTGTGACTTCCGCTCCGGAAGTTGCTCGGGCTTTAACCTTAATACATATATATATTAACCTAAGGTTGGCCCGCTCCATGTATATGAATAAAAATGGAAATACATCGCATTCCTCTCTTTTTTATGCTAAAGTATTAGAACTTCATACTAAAGCATATTTTCGAATTCTTATTTGTCTTTTTTTTGTTGGATTTTTTCATTTTTAAATTTCAAAATGAAATATAAAAAGGATATGTAGAAAATGATCCACAACAGGTGGAACACTAGTTTCATCTGTGGGTAGTTATGTTGCAAGGGAAATTTTCCAATGTCCTCAAATTCCTTTGACTCAACATCCTTATGTTAAACATACGTATGTTCAACAACCTCATGTTCAATACCCATATTTCAACAATGTCTCGTTCAAAAATCGTCTATTCAAAATCCATACGTTCACCAGCCGCAAATCATGTTGTTTGTAATTTTGACCAATCCACAATAAGGTCCCCAAATACAATATGGTCCCAATCCCTCATTGGGACAACCTGGTACTTATCCTCTCAGACCTGGTATTCCTTACCAATAGCCCCAACAAGGCCCTTATCAGCAGTTGCAGCAGGGACCTAACCTGTAGCTGCAATAGGGACCATACCAATAGCTCCAACAGGGACCTAACCCTTAGTTTCAAGAAGGGACTAACCTTTAGTTGCAACAAGGACAATTCCAACACCTACAGTAGGGTCCTAATCAACCACTGCAACAGGGGCCTAATCAACCACTGCAACAGGGGCCTAATCAACCACTACAACAAGGCCTTAATCAACCACTGCAGCAGGGGCCTAATCAACCATTGCAGTAGGGGCCTTATCAGCAACTACAACAGGGGTCTAACCAACCATTGCAGCATGGGCCTTATTAGAAACTGCAACAAGGTCCTTACCAACAACTACAACAAACACCCTTTTATTAACAATATGGCCAATTTGGTCCATATGGTCAAAACCAACCCCAATGGAGGTAGAACCAATTCCAACAAGGTTGGAATAATTATTTTAGTACTTATCAAAGACCATATACCTCGTACAATCCTCAGTTGTCATTTACAGAAACGTTGGAATTTCTAGATGTGTCAAGGCTTACAAATGACCCAATATTCCATTCCTCGTATTGGACTTTGGTTCTAACAAAAATTCTTGGAGATTTTCCTAAATTTGAAACAAAGTTTGGAGAAGACCCCCAAGCACACGTCATGACCTTTGGTGTTTTTCCAAGTCTTGGGTCGATGATGCTATCCGACTGCGTATTTTTCAATGTACTCTCACAGGTGTTGCCATGAAGTGGTATATCGAGCTTCGTTGAGGTGCCTTCCAAGACTTCAACAATTTAGCCATAGATTTTCTTACACACTTTCAATTTCATGTCTAGTATAATATTGGAACTCGTCTTCTAAAATCATTGGAACAATCGACATCCACTCATATTTCAGATCACATTCATGAATGGAGACACATACATCGTCTCATTAAGTTAGAACTCTCGGGCCGACTCTTGACCGAATGGTTTAATAAACCATTCATTCCTAAAATTTCCAAGGACATAGCCATAGGTGGATATGTTACCGAAGAACAAGCTATCACTTGTGCCCAATATTTAGACTTAGTATATTCACAATATGGCACTATGTATGAGTTACTTCCTGACGCCCCACGACCTTCAATGGATCTCACGTCTTCCATGTCTACCGATTCAAAACTAATTGGTCGTGTTATTGGATTTGTCACTCAGCTGTCTAGTAGTACCCCTACTAATTCTTCCAAATACAAATTGAATCCTGCTGCAACTCTTGATGTTGCAACCAGTCAGAAGAATCCTTTCAAAACCTCAAAGGTCAATGTTTTTCAATCCGCCATAGTGGAAAAATGTTTGAAGGGTAAGAAAAAGGGTAAAGGTAAAGCCAAACCAGATACTGCTAAACAAGATTCACCCAAGCCGCCCGTTGACAATTCATTAAAAAGAAATCCAAATTTTCCTTCCCTTATATGTGATGAAGTTCATTACACTAAGGATTACCCCCGACGTGCCAAAGTAAGTTATCTTTTGAAAGGCACCTCTGAGATGCTAGCAGTACTGATGGAACCTTTCCCGTCGCAACAGACACAACTCATAGATCAAGGCCAAAACTCTAGTAGTTCTTAGGTATTTATGAGTGGTAAGGAACCTATCAATGTTGCCACCAGATCTAAAGAATAACTAACTTCTGAGAAATCTATGGCAGAGAAATATGCTATTGACATACCTTCTTCCTCCACTTCACCCAATTCTTGTCCACTCCATATCGAGAGACCTGGCACTGAATCCATGATTCGACCACCCCCCAAAGTTGTTATTCGGAAATCATCTTATAATCCAAATTCTCGAGTTGCTCAACATTATAATATTGTTAAAGACTTAGCTCAGGTGCCTTCGGTTATGTTAGTGTTGGAAGTCCTTCAAACATGCCCATCACAAAAGAAGGATTTGCTATCCACTATAGGGGGAATTGATCCCATGGATTCCAATTTGATTACCCTTGATCTGGAAAACCATGTTCCTCGCTTGCCACCTCAAATTTCTTTTCTGATTCAAGTTTTTGTTCTGGGTAAGACCATTCATCATATTGTTGTTGATGAAGGTGCTTCCACCTGTATTATGTCTATCTCATGTTGGAAAGCCCTCAGCTCTCCTCCTATCAACCAGTCCCCCAGTACTTTGAAAGAATTTTATGGTAAAGGTGTCCGCCCGTATGGTATTCTCAACGTCATACCAATTCATTTGGAAGACAAACCTGTTAATATGGAGGTCTAAGTTGTTGATGTGCCTCTCAATTACAACCTCCTACTTGGTCGAAGTTGGACAAAAACAACGGTTTTTGTAGTCTATACTTTATTTCATGTGCTTCGCTTTCCCCATCAAGGAAATATTGTCATGGTCACCCAGCTATCTTTCTTTTCGGGCGATTCTTTGACTAAAAATGTGCCTTACATTGGGAAGTCAATGATAACTTATGAAAGTGTTGGAACATGTATTTTCAAAGACTCCTCTTTGATGAGAACTTTTTCCCTTCCTCCTCCCTCCAATACTGCTTCGGTTAATATGATCATGTCTCATCATGACCCTTGAATCATGCCCAATCTTGATCAGATTGACCAATTTGGTGATGCTATGCCACTTAGCCGAGTTGAAAAAGAATATCAAGATGTTTTTTCGGCTTTTGTGGCTGCATATCAAACTTCTGATTGTTTGAGTACCATCTTAGACTCATACTCAGAATCCTCTTGGCTTGGTTCTCTAGATTCTGATGATCCTCGGGACAAGATTTTTCTGACTAATGATAGCATTTCTGAAGTCATGTCACTTGATGAAACTCCTTGGAATGATACTCATCATTGTTCCTCGTTTCTTCCAAGCCTTTTTGAGATTCCTACTTGTCTAGAGACTCTCGTTTCCCTTGTAACGAATGATCCCCTTCAGACACCCATCTCAGTTCATGAGGTATTGTCAGAAGGAAACATGGGAAACATTTCAGTAACCATACCCATCTACATCTCTATGAAACTAGCGGTTTTCTAGAACATTCATATTGCGGCCTCTTGTTCTCCCGACTAGATTGAGATTTATATGACCCTCTTCAAAGAATAATGTGATGTATTTTCTTGGTCATATGAATAAATGTATGGCATTGATCCTAGTATTATGGAACATGAGATTCCTACTTACCCATATGCGAGACCTGTTCAACAATGCCTCCATCTAGTACACCCACGGAAGGTAGCTGCCATAAAAGGCGAAGTTGAAAATTTTCTCAAAGGTGGTTTTATTTACTCCATCTTGTTGACATATTGGGTATCCAATATTGTTCCTATTATCACTATTAGCCCTCTCAAGGAGATTTTGACATCTAACATCCATTGTTATAGGGCTTCTTCTCTTCCTCCATAGGTGCTTTGCGAGGCATAAATCCTAGTGTTGAAAAACAGGGGATGGTGGGAAAGTAGTAGGATGAAGGGTTTAGGAGACAGAAAAGGGGATGGGAAAAATTTTGGAGGTAGGGAAGGGTGTTTGGGAGGTATGGGAAGTGGAAAGGGAGGTATGGAAGGTAGGAGTGAACCTAGGGAATTTAATTATAGGTATAGATATAGGATGCTTCCAAAAATGTAGCGTAGGGTAGTGATGATGGTGTAGGGACTAGGGTTTGAGTGTATAAGCTTAGGGATGGTGCGTGAGAGAGTGTAAGGGTTAAATGAATATTTTTGTGTGATAAAACTAGGGGTTTTCTAGCTGAAAGCAACCAAACATCTCACCAATCCAAAAACTAGTTTGAAAACCATAAAAGAGGGAATCCACTCTTTGCTGAAGAAATTCATTTGAAGGAGAAGTAAGGAATGTTCACTTACTATTTTGGAAGCACCTGAAACTTTAGGCAATGATGAATTGACCCTTATTTCACCTTATTATGACAAAATTTGGACATTTATGGTGGCGAAATGAAAGACACCTAGACACTGACCTAGGTGAAAACATGGTGACTGACCTAAGACTCTAGATGATAATGGTGGACATGACTCATGAAATGCTGATGACCATGAATGAATGGAGGGAGTGGCGCTGACCTAAAAAACAACCAATGATCAAATTTTATTTGAAAACTTATTTGAAACTATAAAATATTTACTATGAGACCATAATAAGACATGATAAGAGCCCATTGATCACTGGTGATAGGATGTAAAGACTAACATTAATAGGTCCAGTAACTAATAAACAAGGAAAAATTTATGTTTGTGTTGATTATCAAGACATTAATCGCACCTATCCTAAATATAACTATCCAACTCCTTTTATCACCCAAATCATTGGCAAATGTGCTAGGAGTGAAATTTTTTCCTTTATGGACGACTTCCCTTGATATAACTAGATCAATATTATTCCTTCCAATAAAAAAAACTGCCTTTATCTGTCCTTAGGGGACCTTCGCCTACCAAAATCTTTCATGTTGTCTCAAAAAATCTAGCACCACCTTCCAGTTGGCTATGCCTTATGCTTTCCATGATATAAAGCATATCGTCCAACCCTATCTCGGTGATTTACCAGGGCACTCTATGAAGCGTGGTGGTCACCCGGCTCACCTTCAAGCGATTTTTCTCTGATGTCGACACTATAATATCTGGTTGAATCCCCATAATTATGTCTTTTGCGTCGAGCCTAGTCATCTCTTAGGATTTGTGGTATCCAAGTAGGGCATTTGAATCGACCCTCTCAAAGTGGAGGCTATTGTAAATCTTCCTCCTCCATCCTTGTTACATCAACTTTAGAGTTTTCAAGCAAAGGCGAACTTCCTCTATCGCTTCATCCTGAATTATGCTAAGCTTGCGAAGGGTTTTACTCACTTATTGAAGAAAGGGGTCCCATTCATTTTGGATGATATTCCCCAACATGATTTTTATGCCTTAAAGACTGCCCTCATTAGTGCTCCTTTATTGCATCCCCCAAATTATCACTATGATTACTTCCTATACTTGGTCACCACCAACGGGACCATTGCCATGGTGCTTGTCCAAGACGATGATAACAATGAAGAACATGTGATCCTACTTAAGTCAAAATATTTTTGATGCTGAGACTCAGAATGCTCATGTTGAGAAGTTGGCTTTGGCAGCAGTCCATGATTTCCAACGCTTCCGCCACTATATCCCTCTACGCAAAACTACAGTGATCTCTGAATGCAACCCCATTACTTATATTTAATCTAGTAATTTACTTGGGGGAAAATAAACCAAATGTATATTTATCCTATAGGAGTTTGACTTAGAATTTACCAAGGCTAAGTCGAAAAAACCACTTGTTTTTATTGAGTTTCTCTGCACCCTTCCCTCTGCAAACACAATTTCTTTTCCTGACGAGCTGATTCTTGACGAATATCTCTTCCTTATTGGCACCCATGATCCATGGTATGGAGATATCGTCATCTATCTCCAAACTCAAACCTTTCAACCAGATATGTCTCTCTCTAAAAAATGACGATTTTGATACCAATCTCAACCATATTGCATTATTAGGGATACTTTATATCACCTTGGTGTTGATTCCATTCTTCAACGGTGATTAACTCATGAGGAAGCTGAGAAAGCTTTAAATGAATGCCATTTTGGATCCTATGGTGGTAATATGTCAAGTTATGCCACAACTCAGAAGATCCTTCGTGTTGGTTACTTATGGCCCTTGATTTTCAAGGATTGCATTCATGTCGCTCAAAAGTTTAATGATTTCCATATTTTTAACCGGAAAATGTGATCCCTGTTGGCTTGAGGGGTCTTGACCCAGGTTTGGAATTGAGGTTAAACAACAAAACCCTCTTACTACTGGCCCTTTCGATAGTGACCTGCTTGCGCAAGTCAAAGTCTCATCCGAAGCAGTATGGGGGGTGATGGAACCAAGTTTCTACACCCTGAGAGAGGTTTGAATGATGTGGGTTCCTTAATATCCCAAATAACCATACATTCATAGAAGCAACCCTAAATAGTAAACCCTTTAAGATAGATTTAGGTCAAATATGTAGAATTTATTGCGTAAGTTAACACAACAACTATAAATCAAGTAATAACCCTTAACACATAATATCAGAGCCTTATACCATTAGATCCATCCAATAAGCATTCATATAAACCCAAACACAGTTGCGCAAGAGATCCATTCGTAGAAAGTACAGAAATTGGAAATAAGATGCAGAAACATTCATAACATAAACAACAGATGCATATGGAACTAAAATATCTGCAACAATATTCCTTTATTACTAACAATTCAGATCATTCATACAAAACACTTTAACAACCCGCGCACACAGTAGGACTAAGGTCTCTGCGCACACAGCCAACAGGAGCCTTCTACCCAGAAAATCCATAGAAAATATCACAACATATCCAGATCTAACATCCACGTTCAAACTTATCCAAAAATTTCCTTCCTAGACTCGATATAGACTTCTATTTATACTATTAGCCTGCGCTAATATATGGTTCGAAAATCATGGTTTGCAGCCCCTTGATCTACCGTTTGACCCATTATAATTCATGAGGGGCTTTGACCTGCCCCAAAGCCCCTGCACATGACTAATATATTACAAAATATAGCAAAAATGGTCGGACTTAGGGGACCCCGCTCCAAAAATCCCCACCCACTCCCCTACACCTAGTTATCACCATTGGACCATTTTCAAAATGGGGCATTGACTTCATGAAATGTAACCCTCACTCGGTTGGGGGGCATGGTTACATCATCGTTTTTGTGGACTATTTCACTAAATGGGTCGAGGCAATGCCTACATATAATGATGACGGTGAAACTGCACCTCAGTTCTTGTTTAATCACGTTATCACTTGGTTTGGTGTTCCTCAAGCCATATTCACCAACTATGGCTCCCATTTAAGAAATTATATGATGAAAAAACTTACTGCTAAGTTACTACTACGTCACGATATCTCTACTCCCTATTATCCACAGGCCAATAGCCAAATTGAAGAAGTTAATAAGATTTTAGTTACTATGCTTCAATGAACCATTGGAATGAAAAAAACGAACTCGAATCTCATGCTATTTTCAGCTTTATGGGAATATTGATTCACTGCCAAGATAGTGACTAGATTCATGCCTTTTCAATTAGTATATGGTCTGGAAGCCACTCTACCGATTGAATGTTAAATTCCTTCATTGAAAATAGTCGTCGAATTACTCCTTGGTACTTCACCCAAGGAGGAACGGTTTCTTTATTTGGAGCGTCTCTATGAGACTCGTTGAATTGTCGCTTTGGTCACTAACAGGGAAAATTTTAAGTATGGAAAATTTTCTTGAAGTTTAAAAACATTGGTGAATCTCACTAGTCCCTAATATGCAAACTATAAAATTTTTATTGATGTATTTTTAAAATTATTGAAATTTATAATGGTTTTATATGTACTCTCTATATAATGTTGGAAAATTTTAAGGTAAAATAATTTTATATCGTAAAATTTGGGTAAATCATTTTTATATAAAATGGAAATCGGTGAATCGTTTTTTGGAGAAATTATGGAAAATTAGCCCACCTGCGAATATTAGCCACTAAAATTTTCCATGGTCACTGAGACTCAGAAAAGATGTGTGAAAACAAAATATGACAAATCTATATCCCCTCATGTATATGTTGAAGGTGACTTGGTCCTTTTATATGATCAGGCTCATGATAAATTGGGTGCTAGGAAATTCGAGCATATGTGGCACAAACCCTATATTGTTAAACAAGTATTACAGAAAGGTTCCTATGAGTTAGTAGACTATGAAGCGAATAAGCTGGATTAGCCCCATAATGGGCTCTACCTCAAGAATTATTATGCTTGATTTCGCATGAATACTTTGTACATTAGTGTGCAGTTTTTTGGTGTGCTTTGTTTTCCTTTTTCGCAAACATGTTTTCCCCTGCTTACCATGTTCTAATTGGTTTGAAAATTTCTCCAAACATTATTCCTCATGTTAGTTTCACTGATGGCGCTTGTCGTAGTACAAAAAATCTGTCTTCTTTTGTTTAGGTACTTTATGCTCCCAATGGTGAGTTAGTGAATCTATAGGGAATATGTCTAGCTCGAACAACTAATAATATTGTTGAATATAGTGCGGTTATAGAAATGTTGTCAGAAGATGTTGCCCTTGGAATTAGGGCATTAGTTGTCAAACTCGATTCAAAAATCATTATGTTACAGTTAAATAGGAATATCCAGTTAAAAACCCTAATATTTTATGGATGTATCTTCGTGTTCGATTATTGGAGAATTTTTTTGATTATATTACTTATCATCACATTCCAAGAAATAAAAATACAGTAACATATACAATGGAAAATTACGTTTTAGATAGACATCATCGTAACATGTAAAAGAAACCATGGTATAAATGAACATTTAATAGCATCCAAAAACATGTGTATATATATATACACACACACACACACACACACACATGTTTTTGGATGCTATTAAATGTTGTTTTCAAAAAGTGTGATACATCAAAAAATAAAAATCAGTGTGCTGAGACAAATGGCTTCTCGAGCTTACATAAGTGCAGAAAAAAAAACTAGAGATACATGTCTATCCTCTGAAATGACACTCATGATAAAATGTAATTTCCCTGATGGCTCGACCTAAAAGTCAACGTAGTTTGGCTGATACCCCCAGAGTATGTCTATGATATAGCAATGAGATATCATCAACTGAATCAAAATCCAGTATGCCTCTTGTCAGAGCTGACATGTTGTGCTCCACCTTGACTATGGGGTTGGCACCCTCATCATAAACATTGGCCTCTATCTAGCAAACCACCCTCCGTGCTATCTGAGACAACCCTGGAGGCCTCACTGGTCCAATATCTACAAACAATCATAAGTTCAAATCTCAGTACATGATATTAAAAAAAAAAAAAAAAAAAAAAAAAAAAAAACTTCAAAAAATTTAAGAAAAATTCTTACCCGAGTCATCCCACTGTCCTATTGGTAGTAGAGGGATATCAGGATCTCCTCTGAAGTCGGCATGTGCATATGGCCAGTCATCGATCATGATCAACTACTGGTCTATCCATCAAAAGAAGGCAGAAAGGAAAGACGTATGTTGCCTACCTCCATGGCGTGGCATCAGATCACTCCATCTCATAAGTCGTGGATCCCTCAGGGCAGGAGGTCCCACCTCTATCCATTGAAATCGGAAAAATGGTACCCTCTCTAAGAAAAGAGTCACCAGGATTGACCCATAACCAGACTATTTCAGCCTTGCAGTCTTACCTTTTTTGAGCTAGACTTTCATGTTAATGAGAAACCCCTTACACCACTTGAATACCGTTGGAATCATACAGTCCATTAAATATTGAAAGTGGGATTTTCTTGCCTCATGAAAGGCCTGCACTCTCACCACTCGTGAAATTGTGTAAAGGGTGGTCCTCAGATCAGGTCATGAATAGTTTTCATATCAATTTTTCCACTTTTGGTATTCTGAGAACCATGACTTTAGTGTCTGGAAATGGGCATATTTGTGCTCTCACCACCTGGTCTAGCCCCTGATAATTGGATCGGTTGCCACCTCTTGGAAAAATTAGTGATGAATTATATGTCAGACACATCAATCTCCAAGTCCTGACCACCAATCACAAACATTTGGCAGTCAACATCCCACCATCTCACAAGATACTATAATAGATCCACTTAGGATCAAATCCCGGGTTTCTGGAAGAATTTAAGCAAACCGCAATGTCACAGCGCTCTTATGCAGTATGGGTTTTGGGATGCTTCTCGATATTATACTTCATGGCCCCTTTATTTCCACTCTATGTCCATGATTCTTGTGCAAAACTTCAATTAACAAATATTAATCATATTTCATGGAAGAAATTTGGAAAAACACTAAGTGAAAATTGAGCATTCATCGAAAGGATTTAGCTCACGACGCCAATGCATATGTCCCTTAATTTTTACGTGTTGGCATCATGCTAGTAATTTAAGGGCCAGGGTGATCAACACAGACCTGATGGGTGAAACCCACCGCTGATCACCCACGTGCCCTAATTTACATCACTCACGTAGAGCTAATGCACTTGAATTTTCTTAACGTATGTGTAAATATTAGAGATTCAAGTTATAATTTCATTGTTTCTGAAAAAAAAATAAAATATTAGAAGTCAATAAAAACTTAGACATCCATACTCACCAAGTCCCTACTTCCATATTTGTCATTTTGGAACTTCTATGTTTTTCATTTTGGATCAGAAGACTACAAAGATACCCTTTTTCATTCCAATCATCAAGGATGCTTGCCCTCAAGGATTACACAGTTTCTAAAGGCAAGCCCAGAAATGTTGTAAGACTAAGTCAAGAGATAATCTTCTGAATTAAAAAGATAAATTAAGTGTGAAAACAAACAAATAAAAGATCATATGAAAAATATAAGTCTTAATCAAATCATGAATACTTGATAACAATACAATATAAGCTCTTATGGATAGGAAGGAAGGCTTCAAAATCGAAGCATAGGTAAAATTTTGGAGGGTGGTTGTAGCCACTACAACACTTGGCGAAACACTTGTAGAACTCCAACTCTCTATATGAGACTTGTCTCATGCAAAATAATTATAACTCTTCCAGAAGTATTGTTCAGTTCGTTGATTGCCACAATTTCTTCACTTACTTTGAGTTAAAGGCGTAGTTCCTACCATTGTCTTCATCGGTGGCACACTAACCAATCCAAGCCAAACTGATTTGTATCAATTGGGGATGAGGAGTATATAAATGAACAAGTAAAATAAATTTTCATAGTAATGGTTTTCTTCTCTGGAGTTGCTCCGCTACCAACAAGCCTAGACAATACCCTGACGAAGTCACTTCAGGAACATAAGAATTTCTTCGCTGTCAGCAAGCCTAGACAGTACCTTGGTGGATTTTCTTGCTTCACCTATCTATGTAGGAATCATTTATCTTCTTTTGCCCTTCATTTTATTTCCTTTCCATTTTTTTATTTTTTTCATAGAATTGTGCATAGACATTTATTTATTTCATGGGGAGGAAGAGAGATCCCGACTTATTGAGACCAGAGGAGGTTTTTCCTTCAAAGAGGAATGTTTATGTACACCTCTGACATACTTGTTAAGGTTTTCCTCCCCTCCTTAATTTATTCGACTTAGTTAACAAGGATTAATCAAAAAGATAAAATACCGATTAGAGTAGGTGGTACTAGTTAAAATTAAAACATCGTGATTTCACTGCAATTTTCTCCGAAAATGAATGTATTTTCCATCAGAGTATGATCGACTAAAATAATGCAAGATTCATGCAAAGAGAGGGAATATACAGATAACGAAGCGTTCATAGTAACACAAATTCCTCTTGGATTCAGCAAGCTTACTTGAAATCCAAACACAGTTTCATGTGGAAACTTACTTATAACTCAAAAGAAAAATAAAGGAAAGAAATGAAGAGGAAAGAAAATTGAAGCAAAGGAATTAAAATAAAATGAATAAGAAAAGAAAAAAATACTCCTACTCCTAACCTAATTAGAGCATAGGCCAATATCACGTGAAGTGATACTTCCAATGCAACCATCGATGCACTAGTTGGCCTATGTACACAAGGGAATGCATGTGAAGAAAGATATAAAAGAAAAATAGGCAAAAAGAAAGATAAAAAAATACAAACCAAAAAGTTTGAAGTTTGAAAGTATATGAAAAAAAGTAAGAACGAAACGTGAATGGAAGACATTCTGCAAGTGCATTGTGGTGTTTAAACACATTGTGACCTAAAGACATGCAAGAAAAAACTTTCAAACCTTGAAAACAGGCGAACATGAAGAAATAAGAAAACTTTATTTTGCAATCGTGCTCGCCATGTATGAATCCTCAAATCACTGAGCGATAGAATCACGTGATAGGGGTGGAGGATGAAAAAATTATAAAGCATATTGGTTTTCAATGTGCGCAGTAGAGTGATGAGAAGCTTGGAAAGATTCAACACATTTCTTATGGAAGTGGAACTGACCTCAATATTACAAGAACATGACATAACCATCAGCTTGGGATGAAGTGCCTCGAGTGGGGAAATTCCAACTCATCAGAATATGGATCATCAAATATCAATGGCTTGGATAGATCAAGAGTGGGAAAATCAGGATCATGATCGAATGACAATGAAAAGGTCATGAAAACCATGATCAGAAAGTTTAAGATTACAAACAGAGGCATCCTCATGATCTGATGAATCATAAATAGGGTAATATTGAAAACAAGAAATTTAGCCCTCTAAATTTTCAGAAAGATGAGATGAGAAATTGGGGAGATCAAGAGTATAAGATTTGTCATCTCTGCATTCAAATGAGAAACTAACATTCCACCAATTTTGAGAATGATCGAAAGTATTAATAACGTAAGAAACTGAATTTTCACAAGATTCAACAAGGATAACATATTCATGGAAAATTTCAGGATAATGCGGAAGAGGTACAGAAGGAAAAGAATTATCTTTCATTGCAAATTCTTGTTCAGTTGTAGGCTCCCACACATAATCATCGTAAATGATATCACAATTTGGTTTCTCAAAACCAACTCCATTCAATACTTGATCCTCATGAACATCAAGAGAAATATTCGAAATAGGTGGACAAAATAACTCATGATCCGGAGCACCAAAAGGAACCAAAGGACGGAGGACAAGGAGATAACACTTCATTGTAACCATCATATTCATAGTCTAAACCTGCGCTGAAATTCTGAGTATGGGGGTGGGAGGGGATGGTGGTATATCGATGAATGAATTCTCAAGATCTCCCACCTCAACCTGCAGAACTAGAGCTTTTTTATGAGAAGGTGACGGAGGGTCGCTTGGAACAACAAATTTATTCGTCACATATTTAGAAGCTCTAACACTGAGGTATGTTGGGAGGGGTTCGAAAGATTCAAGCTCATGTGGATTTTCAGAAATGTGAACAAGATATTGAAATATCTCTACCAAGAAGGTCCAATCAACTTCATCTTTATGAAATTCAAATAAAGTTGAATGGAATAATCGTGAAAACACTGAAGTGATTCATCAGGTGTTTTTCACAATTTAAAAATTTTCTTATTCATAGCTTTATGATCATACATGTCAAATGCATAAAAAATCTCTTTGAAAATATGTTTGAAAGAGTGTATGGATTCATTAGGAAATGTGTTACACCAATTCTGTACGTGCCCTTTGAACGTGAGAATGAAAAACCTGCAACCAACATCCTCACAGTGGATGTTTTGTTTTGTGGATAAAACAAGAAAACAAGAAGTATGATCAAATAGGGTTGTTTCATGCTCACCGTTGAATCTGATATTTGAAAAGTCATGAATAATTATCCCCGCCAATTTCAGATTTGCGTGTCTGGAAAACCATGTCAGGGTTATGGTTTGGGGAGAATTCATTAAATGAATGCAGAAATTTAAAACAGACTTCAAGGGCTAGACTTGTCATTTGGCCCTCCTTCTAGTGCCAGAAATGTTGATGGTGTTGGACTCACCAAAATTAAATGGATCACCTCGATATGAAGTCCAAACTAGACCTCACACACTTTGGAGTAGGAGTCTTAGCAGTGGGGTGTTAATGATCTACGTTGGTTGAAAATACACATAAAGTTGTGCATGTTGTATTTGGTGAGAACAACTGTGTGTCCCTATAGATAGACAAGTGTGATGTATGAACGGTTCCAAAATGTGAAGGGAAAAAAGAGTGAGCCCCTTAGAAGCCTGTAATAGTATGCGACTTGAAAGGAACACATGAGCATAATGAAATCACAGGCTAACAAGTAGAATATTCCATACGTTAAGGTGACGAATTAATACAACATCACACATTCAACAAGATTCGTATAAATGCTAATGAAGTAGTTCATAAGCATATGTGTAAGTTAAATAACATACATTGAAAATATAAAAAGAATAGACCTATTATATTCACAACATATGCATGAAAGAATGTCGGTTGTGAGTTTTATTAAAATTGAAAGTTCTAGTCATAGATACACTATTGATGGACCACTATCCCCAAGAGTGGAATATCAAAGTCGGCAACACCTGCTCCTCCAAAGAAGTATAACCTCTATATGCTACGAAGAAGCAAAGGCTCTCACAAAACTCCCAAGCTCTTACTAAGCCTAAGCTTAGCCAAAATATTGGCTCCTAAAATATCATTAAATATCATTAAATGAGTTATGAGTATATATTTATAACAAAGGGGGCGACTCTTCACATTACCCTTTGTGACTCTTGGAATCCCCTCATGACTCTTCAACTTCCTTACAAAATGACTCATTACATTTCATCACGACTCTTCACATTCCAATATTGAGACTTGGAATTTCACTTTACAAATAATTACAAATAATATTACATTTTACACTCATACCCATATGAGAAAAAATGAGATACATGCAACTTAACAACCTAACAATATAAAACACTATAATGCTTGATTTTGGGGCAACTCTGGCTCAACAACTTCCACTTTATGCTTCTCAATTACATATTTCTGTCATACTTGGTACTGCGTGATGACATCCCCAAATTGAATGATGGTGTTTGGCTGGAAGCGGACTCTAGCCTCTATAACATCTAGGTAAAATGATGTGGAGCTAGTTTTAACTTCCCTCTCAAGCAGGAGAAACATTGTTCTATTCTGAACATGACCACCAATATTTTAGTTCTGCATGTTCTATCTGTTTAGCTGCAAATCCTCCTTGGTGGAAATCTATTCCAGATGCTCGAAGTACTCTTCGATCTCCTTCCTGATCTGGTGTCTACGTTTGGCATCAGTTAGTAATCCAATTGATGAGATCTTGTGTATTTTCACCATGAAATCCAAACTATCGTATAATCGTAAATATAAAGCCTGGATACTTCCAATGAAGGAGGCAAGCTGCTTGTTGTTTTGATTCAATATTTTAACTCTTTCTTTCTCCATCTCTACCTTTAGATTCATTTTCTTTGGAAATTTGAGCGGTGCCCCTTTGTATCGCATTGTCCATTCCTGTACGACAACAATGGTAGCTTGTACATTCTTAAGAGTTTTGACAAATTCTCTACTTTGTTGTTGCAAACCATGCAAGTGGACAACTTCCTTACATATGGTTATGAGCTCCTCATAGAGGTCTCACATGGTATATCCAAGTTTTGATACTTTACCAAGTATCATTTCTCTCATCTCCTCCAGGTAGACTTGTGTGGAAGCTGCATTTTGTGCTGTTGCACTAAGTTGTTCCATCTCTTGCAAGGCAGCCTATAAGTTTTGTGCCAATTTCTTATTCTCAGCCATCAAATACTGAGTGTTTGATCTCGTTGCACTTACAAAAGCCAAGTTGGATTCGACAATGGAATTTGGATTCTTGTTGGTGTCCGCCACTATCACCCTCTCTCTAGTGAATGAACGTGATGCATGATCATCCATAAAATTCTTCCTCCGCACTTGTACAATCCTCTTATGGAATTCATCACACGATAGATTATACAAATCCGTTATTGGATCATCATCAAGAGAAACTATGTCCCCTTCCTCGCTTGGGGCTAGCTCTATTGCTGGAGGTGGTGGAGAGTGATTGGCAACCTATGGTGCATTGGGCATCCGGTCAATACCTTCATTTTGTGGCTCCAGTTCCAACTCCATGTATGCAACTTCAATCAAGTCTTCAATTTGTTGAGTAAGCTCTTGATCCTTCGTTTGTTCATGCTCTGCCTCTACTGCTAGTTGGTTCAGTTCTTTCTCTTCAACATGTATCATTTTTTCTTCTACTATGACGCCTTACCTTTCTTCCTCTTCCTACTTCTGCTCCTTTTCATGTTCTTTCCTCCATAGTGTTAGGTCCCTATAATACTAGTGTAGCCCCTTATTGTTATTGTTAGTGTAGCCCCCATATTATTATGGTTGTGCCCATGTATTCCCCGTATTTTTATTATTGTTCCCCAAAGAAGCCCACTATTGTTATTTTTGTGCCCTTACATTATTATTTTTATGTAGGCTCTAATTATATTGTGACCCCTTAGAATCCTATATATAGAAATTAGGTTTTTTCATTTGAATCATCCAACAATTGTTCCTTTATGTATTCTAAAGGAGGTTTCCTCATCGAAGTGGATAATTTTTAAGTCATTGATCTATATTTTCTTCTATTTTTTGAATTGGTTGCATAACATTTGGTATTAGAGCTTTGGATTATATGGTTTCGCTTCTTCAAACAATTCATCTTGGAATTTTCGCTATAACTTTGTTTCTACAAAGATTCAAAAGAGGAAATTTAAACCACGTGGGGTCTAAATACTAGTGAAACTCATGTACGAACTTCAGTTTTTGGTTAGCTATATTTTAAGAGATATGATCTAAGGAAGTTAGGGTTTTTGTAGGCTCCAAAATTCCATCTCAAAATAGTGACCAAGGGAAAACCATCATAACTTTCGTTGCAGGCATAAGATTTGAATTCTGTAAAAAATGAATCAAATGACACGGGATTTATTTTTTTTTATATCAATTTCATAGCCGAAGGTCAAAACAATCACACATGCTACTCCGTACAAGTTTTATCTACTGAACCAGTTCATAATTAGGTCATTGTGGGAGATCAAGCATAAATTTATCTTTCATAATTCAAATTGGTTATGACATGTGGCATTGGAAAGAAGACTCAGAGGGCTACTATAGGACCGAATTTCAAATCTTGTGGATCCGAAAGCATAGAGATAAATCAGGTTCAATATCAGGCTCATCAAAAGCAAGAAAAAGGTGTGTATTGTTTTTTAATTTGCTTTACTTTTGTTTGAAAATTCAGTTTGAAGTGATTCCAAGGGCATATTGAAGCATTGATATTAGTATTGGGTTCTGAAATTTGTCCCAAAAATAATTCCACACCAATTAAACCCTAAAAAATCTCTACTATGACACATGAATAGGAAGAATTGCAACATGATATATCAAATTACGAGACCAAGTGCGTCAAATTTATCTCTAGCGAAGAGTAACCAAAAATGAAATGGAAGCTAAGATGGATGGTATGGAATAAGAAATGGAAGGTTTAAAGGATGGTTTAAAAGCATACATGGAAGGTTTGAAGGAAGGTTTGACAAAGTTTATACAAGAAATGATTCCTAATGGCGAAAAGGTATTGGATGAAACTCATGACGAGAACAAAAAAAATGTTATTTAGAACCGAATAATTTTTTTATTTATTGATGGCTTCATTCTCTTAAACAACTTGTCACTTGGTTAAATTTTACGGAGGAAATGATAGCACATTATGAGGATACAAAGAGCAACACCTTATGTTTCCAATTGATAAATCTCAAACAAATGGTTCAATGGCAGAGCACATTGAGGACTTCCAAAAATTGAATATAAGGATAAGTGATATTCCAGAGGAACATAGGGTTGATGTCTTCATAGGGACTTTAAAGGATAACATACAACATGAGGTTCGCCTTTTGAAACCTGATTCATTGGAGAAAGCATTGAGGTTGGGAAGAAAAATTGAAAGAAAAATTATGGCGATAAGGAAGCCTACCACTCACAACTATAAATATGGAAGTGTTCATACTCCTAGCCTTCCACAACCTACAAGGTTGACACCACAACAATTGGAAGAAAAAAGAGAAAAATGGATTTGTTATAGTTGTGATAAAAAATACACTAAAGGTCATAAGTGTGTTGAGAAGAAATTGTTTTACATAGATTGTGAAGAGGAGGAAGAAAAGGAACAAGAAACTTAAAAAGAGGATATACACCAGGAACTGACTTAGAGAAAGAAGAAAAAAAATCTTACCATATCTTGCAATGCATTGGCAAGAACTACCACTCTTCAAGCTCTTAATACAGAAGGACATGCCAAGAATAAAAATATAATAGTGTTTATTGATTTAGGTAGTACCCATAATTTTATTCATTGTAAGATAGCCAAGGAATTGAATTTCTTCCTATATCCAACACCAGAGTGTGGAGTGATGGTTGAAAATGGAGGAACTATATATTGCTCTGGAAATTTCCATAATATCAATATAACCATGGGGGAATATGTATTAAATATCCCAATGCTTTCCATTCCAATGGGTGGTGCTGATGTTGTACTAGGAGTTCAATGGTTACAATATTTGGGTACGATAGCTTTTAATTTTCAAGAACTTTTCTTGAATTTTTTTGGGAAGGAAAGGAAGTTTAATTAAGGGGTATTGTTGGGAAACTAGGAAAGATAATGAGATTTAATGGCATGAAAAATATTATAAATAAAGAACAATGAGGCGTTATTGCACAATTATGCTCACTATAGCTTCAAACATCGAAATAATTTGTTTCTCCAGATCTCTAGAAAGTCTTCAACAATCATTCCAAGGTATTTGAGACTCCCAAATTCCTCCCACCTATTCATGATCATGATCATGTTATTCATTTGATTCCAAGAAGTGTTCCTCTAAAAATCAGGCCTAACAGATATCCCTATGCCCAAAAGAGTGAAATTGAACATATGATTTCAGAAATGCTAGAGGCTAGTATAATTCAATCTAGTCAAAGTTCTTTCTTTGCTCCAGTAGTATTGGTGCACAAGAAATATGGATCATGTTGCATGTGTTCGGATTATAGGGAGCTTAACAAGGTCACTATTAAAGACAAATTTCCCATTCTTGTCATTGATCAATTATTGCATGAATTACATGGAGAAATTTACTTCAACAAGTTAGATCTTGATTCAGGATATCATCAAAATAGAATGAAGACTTAAGACATTCCAAAAACAAAATTTAGAACTCATGAGGGTCATTATGAATTTTTGGTCATGCCTTTTGGCCTTAATAATGCACCTTCTACATTTAAAGGGTTGATGAATTCCATTTTCAAACCCTTTCTTAGAAAATTTGTGTTAGTATTTTTTTATGATATACTAATGTACAACAAGTCTTGGAAGGATCATATTCAACATGTTGACATGGTGCTCAAACTATTGGAGGAGAAACAATTATATGAAAAAACGTCCAAATGTTTCTCTGGAGTACAGGAGGTGGAATATCTGGGTCATATTGTATCTCATAAGGTTGTTAAGGTAGACCCTAAAAAAATTAAATCCATTAAGGAATGGAAAATCCCCAAAACCATAAATCTGATAATTTTTGAAACTAGAGTCAAATTCAAATTTGGACAACTCATATGGTCGAGATTATAATTTCATTATATTCCTCTTTTTGAGAGGACCAAAATCGACCTATATATCACCCCAATCGGTTAAGAAGAATTTAAATTATGAATTATTTTATTTATTAATGAAATGGAAAGGGTCGGCCTCAACACATCTGGATTTGGTCAAAGCCCCAAGCGGTCCCTCACAAAATCTATAAATAGAAGATACCTCAAGCTCATTCTCACACATTCGATCATGATATTTTCTTCTTACACTCTTGGCCTTGGATCGTATTTTCTGTTTTGGTTAGCACAAGTTTGACGGACAAAGCTCACAGGGTTCAGAATCATAGGCGAGAATCTTGCTCCGAACTAGGTCTTCTGGGCCATAGCCACAGGCACAGAACAAGTGAAACCCGGCTATAGACACGGGCACAACATGGTAAGGTAGCGACCAAGCTGCCATAGCCGCATGTAGAGCGTGACAAGGTCGTGGCTAGGGTTCCAGGGTTAGATCGGTTTGATCTGAAGCATATTCATGAGCAGAGTGTGTCCTTCTAGTGGCCAAGAGAGCTCTAGCCGTGGGCACAACATGTTGAGGTCGTGGCCAAGGGTTTTTCTGAGCATATATGGGTCAGGTCATCTTCAGTTGCTTGTGCAGTGCTTCCAGACTTCAGTTGTTCAGTCACAAACATTTGTGATATTTCTTTGAGAGAATCCTAGATTTAAGTCTAGGATTTGGCAGTTGACATCAGAGTGCTTCAGTGATCTATTGTATCCTTGTTCCTTATTGTTGTATATTTGTAGATCTGTAAATATGACCTATTCTTTCCGCTACATATGTATTGGACTCATTGTACTCTTTGCTGAATTTTTTTATGATGATCTATTGAAGAAGAATATTTGAAAGGGTTTCCCCCTTGAGGGGTTTTCCCCTGGTCTTGGGCCAATTTTATGTCTCTTATGGTTGTGTTGTTGTCTTCTTTATCACTGCATGTATTTTTCTATCTTCAGTTACAATTTATGGTTAATTACATTGCTTATAATTGGATGCATTGTTTATGAAGAAGTAATTTGGGCTAAAGTAATTGATACAACATAGAAGAATAAGAAAAAATAACATGGTATCAGAGCCAAGTTGAAGGAAAACCCTACAAGAAGACATGTATTGAAGCCCTCATTATCATTAAGAAGATCTACTTGCCAAAGTCAAAATGTCTTCCACTACCTCCAAGGAGCATGAGAAATTGGGTGATATATCAAACTTTTCTGCATGGAAAGTTAGGTTGGAGATCATAGATGACAACAACGATGTGATGGAATAAATTCAAGGAAGCATGCCTGAGCCTCCATAAAATTCCTCCTCTTCTATCAGGAACTAATACAAGAAAGGTGAGTCCAAAGTAAATAAAATTATAGTTGATGGTTTACAAGATCATTTACTTGCATATGTTTAGAATTTAAGAAAGTCTAAAGACATGTATGACAAGATAACCGACATGTATGAGATCGAAAATATGAATGAGATCATCACCTTGAAATATCAACTCAAGGAAATGAAGATGAAAAAATTTGAAACTATTCAGTGATACATTATGAGGATCTCTCATCTTGGAGATCAACTACAGAGGGTTAGAGATAATGTACCCTACAAAGAGTTGGATGTCATGACTCTTAGAGGTCTCCCTCCTATTTGGGAAACCTTCATTACTACAATCAGAAATAACAACGTTCTCCCATCATTTGATGAAATTTTTGGAAATATTACTCAATAAGAATCAAGAATAATAGCAAGAGGTAGAATTTAAAAGCATGAAGAGGGAGATCCTGTTACATATATCTCCCATAAAAAAAGGAAGAGGTCAATAGGAGGTCCTTCTAGAAAACCTCCTCCTCAAAGCTCAAAAGAAATGAATGAAATATCGCTATCCCATATTGAATGCTATAACTGCCACAAGAAAGGTAACTATGCATGTTATTGTCCCGAGAAGAGAAAGATGCCACGATACAACACTAGAAAAAACAACACTGATAAAAGGAGAAGAGACAGTCAAAGGAACCACCATGACAAAAGATATGAAAGGAGAAGAGATTCTTCAAGCGATTGTGAAGAAGAACATCCTCCTCAAAATAAGTCAAGGGCTCCCAGGTATAAAATTAATGTTGTAAATAAATCTAAATATATTCTCATTTCTGCACTTACTAGTTCTTCTCCACCATATTCGTGGGATATTTGGTTGGTTGAAAATGGGGCCACTCATCACTTTTCTGGATACAAAGAAGTCCTCTCTAATATGGTAGAGAGGGAAACTAAAGTGAAGGTCATTCTTGGAGATAACTTCACTCATCCCGTAAAAGGATTTGTATTTGTTAAATTTCAGCTGAATTATGGGGAATTAGTATTGTTGCATGATGTTATGTATGTACTAGGTCTAATGAAGAATTTGATTTCTATATCTGCATTAGAATATAGATGGATGAGGGTTTCCTTCATAGATGGAAATGTATTGACTTGGTATGTTGATTCACATATGAAATATGAATTCACATTAGGTCTGAGATCTGAAGGACTCTATAAAGTTGTAGGAAGGCCACTTCTAGCATTGGTTCATAACACCAATAATCTAAGCGAATTGTGGCACCGCGAGCTGGTTCATGTACACTATGATTCTATTTTGAAATTGAAGAAACTGGTCTTAGGTATTGCCAATGTTCAAGCTCACCATGATGGAGTTTTTCCAGGTTGAGAGAGTGGAAAGAAAACAAGGGGAGCATTCCCCTCCAGTAAGAACAAGACAACTGACATCCTCCATATCATTCATTCATATATATGTGGTCTGATGACTATACATTATATTGGTGGTCATCTCTACTACATCACCTTCATTCTATTGGTTGTACTGCCTCAAAAAGTTCCATGAATTCAAAGATTTGATCGAAAATCAATCAAGGAAAATAATAAAAGTTTTCAGGTCCGACAATGTTGGAGAATACATGTCAAAATAATTCATATCATTATGCAAGAACAGAGGGATCAAGAAGGAAACTAGGGTGCCTTATACACTTGAATAGAATGGCTTAGCTGAAAGGAAGAACTGATCTATATTGGAAGTTTCTCGTGGCATGCTTCATGATCGAAAGGTACCGATTTTTTTGTGGGCTGAAGCCACACATGTTGATGTATATTTTCAAAACTGAATGCCTCAACAAGTATTGAAAAAAAATACTCCCGAAGAAATATTCATGGGTAACAAACCTGACATTAGCCATCTTCGCATATTTGGATGCCCCGTGTTATTTCTTGTGCCGAAGGACAAAAGACACAAGTTGGAAGCTACATGAATAGAATGTATGTTTATGGGTTATTTTGAAAACAATAAGGCACACAAAATATATATTCCTTGTCATAGGAAGGTCAAAATTAGCAGGGACGTAAATTTTGATGAAACTGCAACACTCTATAAAGCAAGAGACCTTCCTTTACCTCCCAAGGAAGATGATGATGATAGGGATATTCTAGATGGTCCTTCCATTCCTGAGACATATGATATCGATATTCCCATGGAGCTTATGAATCATCTAGATCCACCTCCTAGTGATCCTCCTTCAAAGAAAATACCACTTAGGCTTCGTGACACTCTACAGGATAATTAAAGAAGCATTCCCATTCGTAGATCCTTCAGAGAAAGGAAGGAACCATGCAGGTACCAAGGATATGTAGCTACTATGAGCACTATGATTCAAGCTGAACCATCTTCATTCAAAGAAGTAGTTAAAGAACAAGTTTGGAAGGATTCTATAGCCGAGGAATATGAATCTATTGCGAAAAATGATGTATGGGATATTGTGCCGAGACCGCATGGGAAGTCTGTTGTGACTTTGAAGTGTATATTTAAGATCAAACATGGAATTGATGGCAACATTGTGAAATGCAAAGTGAGGTTTGTAGCTCAAGGTTTCTCTTAGAAAGAGGGAGAATATTACAATGACATATTTTCTCCTATGGTTCGATACACAATTATTCATTCCATATTTTCCCTTGCTGCTAGTCAAGGATGGACCCTTCATCATCCGGATGTAAAGATCGATTTCGTTCATGGCATGTTACGGGAAGAATTATGTGTTGAACAACCACGGGGATTTGAAGTGGAAGATCGTAGAACACATGTTTTCAAGTTGAAGAAATAATTTTATGGTTTGAAGCAAGATCCTCGAGGGTGGTATGCACACATTGACGACTATCTAATGAAAATGGGTTACACAAGAAGAAATGTTGATCCAAGCCTCTATTTTAAGGTTTTCCAAGGTATGCCATTGATTCTGGTTCTATATTTTTTATTATCTATCGTTAACAGGAAGTGAACCACCAATTATCGAATGTAAGAGGAATATATCCTCTGAATTCGAGATGAAATACCTTGGTCTTATGCACTAGTTTTTGGGCCTTGAGGTGTGGCAAAGGCCTGGTGATATATTTCTATCACAGGGAAAGTATGTAGTAAATTTGCTATAAATTTTTGGTATGATTGAGTGCAAATCCATGACTACTCTGATGGATATGAATTTGAAGAAGTTGTATGGAAAGGAACCTCGACCTAATCTGGAAAATCCATCCATGTACATACAACTAATTGGGGATTTGAAGTTCCTTGTGGACACCCATCCAGTTATATGTTATGCAGTTAAAAAATCAATTCAATTCATTAATGAGCCCCTTCATGCACATTGGATTGTTTTCAAACATGTATTGAGATACTTACATGGATTGATAAAACTTGGTCTAAGATATTATGTTGGAGTTATTCAACTTCATGGATATAGTGATTTTGATTGGGTAGGAAATGTTTCTAAAAAAAAGAGTACATATGGTTGTTGTTTCAGCCTTGGTTCTACCATGATATCCTGGATGAGTAGAAAGCAAAATTCAATAGCATTGAGCACAATGGAAGTAGAATACATTTCTACTAGCATGATTAGTTGTGAAGCTGTGCGATTAAGGAAGCTCTTTGGTGAGCTATTTGGTCAAGTCTTAGATACCACATTGATATATTGTGACAACAAGAGAGTGACTCGATTAGTAGAGAATGTTGTGTTTACTCGATATAGAGATTCGATATCACTTTATTTGTGACATGGTGTTGAGAGGAGTTGTTAGACTACACCACATATTGACTTACGAGCAGACAACATATATTCTCACCAAGGAACTACCGAAAATAAATTTCTTGGTTTTTAGAGAATAACTTAGACTAATGGATGTAGCCACTCCAGATAAGGGGCAACACAGATTGAGGACATTAAGAAAACTCTTCCTACCCTACTTGAGCTCTCAGGGTGAGGAATTGAGATAGAGGGCTTGTTAGGTCCCTATATTACTAGTGTAGTCCCTTATTGTTGTTGTTGTACCCCTGTAGTCCCCATATTTTTATTATTGTGCCCTATAGAAATCCACTATTGTTATTTTTTTTCCCTTATATTATTATTATTAGGTCGGCTAGGATTATATTGTGACCCCATGGAATCCTATATATAGAAAGGAGGTTTTGTCATTTGTATCATCAAATAATTGTTCATTTATGTAATGTAAAGAAGGTTTCCCCCTTGAAGTGGCTGATTTCTAAGGCGTTGATCTCTCTTTTCTTCTATTTTTTGAGCTGGTTTCATCACATTTGGTATCAAAGCTTTGGATTCTAGGGTTTCACTGCTTCAAATAGATCATCATGGAAGTTTTGCTATAACTTTTTTTCTACGAAGGTTCAGAAGCTGAAAAAAAAACCCATTTGCAAATAAATCCTGAGGAACTTTGTGTAAAAATTTCAGATCTTGGTTTGCAATATTTTCAGAGATATTATCTGTGGAAGTTAGGGTTTTTGAAGGTTCCCGAATTTCATCTCAATGAGGTGACCTTGGTAAAATCTTCATAAATATCTCTCTGAGCATCGGATTGGAATTATGTAAAAAAATTCCAAAATCACACGGACTTTAGTTTCCTTTGTATCAATTTCAGAGCCGAAGGAGGAAACAGTGACACGTGGCACACCCTACAAGTTCGCTCTACTGAACTAGTCCATAATTAGGTCATTGTGGGAGATTGGGCATAAATTTTCCTTGAAGAATCCAAATCAGGTCATACTTGTGGCATTGGAAATAAGATTCAAAGGGCTACTACAGGACTGAAGATAAAATCTAGGGGATCCAAAATTACAAAGCTACATCAGTTTAAATATCGAGTTCCTCAAACCAGGAACCATGAACCAACTGTAGAGAAAGAAGAAATGTGTCTGACCATATCCTGTAATGCATTGGTAGGAATTATTACTCCTCAAACTCTCAATATAGAAGTATACATTAAGAAGAAAAAGGTAATAGTGTTGATTGATTCAGGTAGTACCCATAATTTTATTCATTGTAAAGTAGCCAAGGAATTGAATTGATTCCTATGCCCAACACCAGAGTATCAAGTGATGGTTGCAAATGGAGGAACTATAAATTTCTCTAGAAAATGCCATAATATCAAGCTAACCATGGGTGAATGTTTATTGAATAGTCCAATTCTTTCCATTCCAATGGGAGGTGTTGATGATGTACTAGGAGTACAATGGTTACAATATTTGGGGATGGTAGCTTTTAATTTTCAAGAACTTTTCTTGAAACTATTTTTGAAAGGAAATGAAGTTGAATTATGGAGTATCGCAGGGAATTCGAGAAAGATAATAAGATCTAATGTCATGACAAATCTTCTAAAGAAATAACAGTGAGGTGTAATTTCACAATTATGCTCACTAGAAGTTCCAACATCAAAATCATCTATTTCTCCATATCTACAAAAATTCTTGGACAATCATTCCAAGGTGTTTGAAACTCCCAAAGGACTCCCACCTATTCATGATAGTGATCATACTATTTATTTTATTCCGGGAAGTTTTCCTCCAAACATCAAGCCTTACATAAATCCTTATGTCCAAAAGAGCGAAATCAAACGTATGATTGCAAAAATATTAGAGGCTGGCATAATTCAACCTAGTCAAAGTTCTTTCTCTACTCCAGTAGTATTGGTTCACAAGATGGATGAATCATGGTGCATGTGTCTAGATTATAGGGATCTCAATAAGATTACTATTAAAGATAAATTTCCCATTCATGTGATCGATGAATTATTGGATGAATTACATGGAGCAATTTATTTTACCAATTTGGATCTTCGTTCAGGATATCAACAAATTAGAATGAAGACTGAAGATATTCTGAAAACATCATTTCAAACTCATGAGGGTCATTATGAATTTTTGGTCATGCAATTTGGCCTTACCAATGTACCTTCTACATTCAAGGGTTGATGAATTCCACTTTCAAACCCTTCCTTAGAAAATTTGTGTTAGTATTCTTTGATGATATACTAATCTACAACAGGTCTTGGAAGGATCATGTTCAACATGTTGAGAGAGTGATCAAACTATTGGAGGAGAAACAATTATATGCAAAAAACTCCAAATTTTTCTTTGGAGTACAAGAGGTGGAATATCTGGGTCATATTATATCTCAGGAGGGTGTTAATGTAGACCCTAACAAAATTAAATCCATTAAGGAATGGAAAGTAAATTGTAAGGATTTCTCGGGTTAACGAGGTATTTTCGCAATTTTGTTAAGAATTACGGGAGAATAACAGCACCTCTAACAACATTATTGAAGAAAGATGCATTTTCATGGATTTTCGAAGCAACTATTGCCTTTGAGCATCTTAAAGAGGCAATGTGCCTAGCACCGGTCTTAGCTACGATAGACTTCACAAAAACCTTTACTGTGGAATGTGATGCCTCAGGAAATGGAATTGGTGTTGTTTTAATGCAAGAAGGAAGACACATTTCTTTTGAAAGTCGCCCAATCAAAGGAAAGTGTTTACAGAAAGCTATTTATGAGAAGGAAATGTTGGAAATACTACATGCACTAAAGAAATGACAACCTTACCTAATGGGAAGACACTTGAAGGTTAAAAATGATCATGATAGTCTTAAATAATTTTTGGAACAAAGACTATCTTCAGAAGAGTAGCAAAAATGGGTCACAAATATGTTGGGTTATGACTTTAAAAGAATCTACAAAAAATGGAAGCTAAATGTTGTTGTCGATGAACTGTGAAGAGAGGATGGGGTGGTGGAAGGATTGATTTGTGCCATTTCTATTATACAACCATATTGGATAACCGAAGCAAGGGAGGAATGGAAGAATGAAGAAGAAGTGTGGATTCCCATTCAAAAGTTGCAGCAAGATACCATTACATCTAATACATTTAGTTGGAAAATGATTCCTTATGGTGCAAAGATCGCTTATATATTTGTAAGAATTCCCAAATAAAACAAAAGATTATTTTGGAATTTCACACCTCTTCCGTAGGAGGAAACTCAGGATTTTTAAATACTTACCACAAGGTGAAGAAATATTTTTTTGGGATGGCCTTAAATCTGACATTCAAAATTTTGTGGTAAAATTTTTGGTTTGCCAATGAAATAAAGTTGAAACTTTTTAGACCCCGGGGCTGCTACAACCATTACCCATTCCAGTTCAACATTGGTAGGATGTTTCAATGGATTTTATCATAGGTTTACCTAAGTCCAAAGGAAAGAGTGTCATCATGGTGGTAGTTGATAGAATTACCAAGTATGCACAATTTTGTTCATTATCTCATCCATTTAAAGCAAGTACAATTGCTAGCATTTATGGAAACAATTCAAAATCTACATGGAAACCCAAATATTATTGTAAGTGACAGAGATCCCATTTTTACTGGAAATTTTTGGAAGGAATTATTTTCTTGTTTGGGTACTCAACTAGCTCATAGCTCATCCTATCATCCTCAATCCGATGGGAAAACTGAGATAGTGAAAAAATGTTTGGAAGGATATCTCTGTTGTTTTGTATCTTATATACAAAAACAATGGGTCAAGTGGTTACCTCTCGCTAAATGGTGATATAACACTTCCTTCCATACTGCAGCAAAAATGACCCCATTTATGGCACTTTAGGGATATCATCCACTTTCCATCATGTCATCTTTAGGAGAAAATTCTAAGGTTAAAGAAGTGGAATATCACATCGAGAATCAACAACAAGTTCTCCAACTCTTAAAGGATAACCTAAATTTGACACAAAATCGAATGAAACAACATGCAGATCAACATCACAGCGAGAGAAGTTTTGATGTAGGATATTGGATATTTTTATGGCTACAACCATACAAACAAATGTCCCTCAAGCAAGCTAAGAAGGGTAATAAATTATCGCCAAAGTACTATGGTCCTTACAAGGTATTGCAAAATATTGGTACTATGGCATACAAATTGGAGCTTCCTGCTTCTTCTCGAGTACACCTAGTTTTCCATGTTTCATGCTTAAAGAAGGTTATAGGTGAAAAAATTCCAGTTCAAACAATATTTCCAGAACTTGATGAAGAAGGAAATATCATATTGAAAACCTAAAGCAGTCACGGAAAGAATAAATCGACAGCTACGAAATCGATCAATTTCATAGTATCTCATCAAGTAGAAGAACTTACCCACTGAAGATTCCACATGGGAGGATGATAATTTTATACAGAAGCATCTAGATCTACTCAAGCGTTGAGGACAACACTTTTTTGAAGGAGAGGGCATGTTAGGTCCCTATATTACTAATGTAGTCACTTATTGTTTTTAGTGGAGCCCCCTTATTATTAGTGTTGTACCCCTAGCCCCCATATTGTTATTATTGTGCCCCATAAAAAGCCACTATTGTTATTGCTGTGCCATTACATTATTATTGTTAGGTTGGTTAGGATTATATTGTGACCCCATAGACTCCTATATATAGAAAGGAGGTTTATTCATTTATATCATCCAAGACTTGTTCATTTATGTAATGTAAAGTAGGTTTCCCCCTCGAAGTGGTTGATTTCTAAGGTGTTGATCTCTCTTTTCTTATATTTTTGGAGTTGGTTTTATAATAGGGATCCTGGGTTTGAGGGGTCTATGGATAATAGGTCACTCCCCTTTATATTGCATAGGGTTGAGATGTTGTTCCCCTATATTCATAGGGTCGTAGATTTTTCACCTATCTAGTCTCTGCAGAGTATACCCCAGTTGGAATCATACCCTCAAGCAAGGCTTGTTGGGAATACCGCTCCTCGTTTGGAAAACGATTTTAGAGTGTACTTGGGGTGTACAAGCTAAGTATATTATGATGCATGTGTTCTACCACATGAATGTTGAGAGCCATTGATGGGAAGATCAGTAGAAAACATGATTGGGTTGATATTTTCTCCCCTTCTATGATTCTGGGTTGAGAATGGTCTCCCCGATGAGATTCCAGGGTCAGAGAAGTGCTCCCCTTTATGATGAATTATTTTGTTGCTCAATATGGGTGGAAGTTATTTCTCCCTGATTCTTCTTCTTCTAGATCCAAGAAAGTTTCAGCAGATGACGGTTGAGTCGTGACGACACCATGATGTAAATATATATAGGTATAGGTTATCAAGTGGAATTCTTCCTAGTTGAGAGGGAGTGTTATGTTTTTAAACAAGATTAAAATTACACTTTTTAAAACTCATATGGTTGAAATTATAATTTCATTAGATTCCTGTTTTCGAGAGGACCAAAATCAACCTATAGATCACCCCAATTAGTTAAGAAGAAGTTAAATTATGAATTATTTTATTTATTAATGAAATGGAAAGGGTTGACCTCAACACATATGGATTTGGTCAAAGCCCCAACTGGTCTCTCACAAAAGCTATAAATAGAAGCTACCTCAAACTCAGTCTCACACATTCGCTCATGAGATTTTATTCTTATACTCTTTTTCTTGAACTGTCTTTTATGTTTTGGTTTGCACAGGTTCGACGGACGAAGCTCGCACAGGGATCAAAATCACAGGCGAGAAGCTTGCTTTGAACTAGGGATTCAAGCCCATAGCCATAGGAAAATAAATAGTGAAATCGTGCCAGAGCTATGATATTTATTTGAGAGAATCCTAGATTTAGATGTTGAGATTCAACAAGATGATGATCCTAGTGAAAATTAAGCACCTACATTAGGTGGGGCCCGCAGGCTATTTTTAGGTGATATGTCTATTTTTAGAATTTGGATCAAAGTCTATTTTTAGCAGTAGTCTATTTATAGATGGTTGAGAAAATTATATGGATGGATGGGTGTCTATTTTTGGAATGCATGTGCGAAGATGGTTCGTCGATCGCATGTCTAAAAATAGAATTCATGTCGATTATTGTTATCTCTTAACAATATTAGACAATAAATAATAATCTATTCTCTTTAAGCACTTGATTTCAGTTAACTGATGTGGCAAACTAGTTAACTGAAGGAATTTCAAGTTCAAAGGTTGGTTGGTTGGACATGCTAGTGGAATTCCTTGTAACTGAGTGATACAAAGTTGTAACAGAGTTGGATGTGTAGTTATGTGAGTTATAAACTAGTTTAACTCAGTTAAGTGAGTTAAACTCAGTTGTGCTAGTTGTAACTAGTTGTAACTAAAGATACACTAGTGAGAGATCAGTGAATTAAATATTAAATTAATTCACATGGAGTGATCTCACATGCAACTAAATATTTACTATTGTTAACTGCATGCATGTCAGATCCAATGGAGGCCCAGTTGAGAGATAGGTGAAAGGGACAGTTTGACCATCAGTTGTGACTATAGTGGGTGAACACTTGCAACCAAACACACATTGGAGATTCCAATGAGTATTATGCAATTAAGGCAAGGTGAGATCGAATTCATTCAAGGATTGTGATCAGCAAGGATTGTGCAGTGGAGGCAGGTTGTCAGGAGGTAGTAAATTGGTGCATGTTTATGCAAATTTTTGTATGATAGTGTGAGATGATTGTATCTTGTACTGAGAGCTCCTGGAGTAGATTTTTGTATGATATTGTTTCATGATTCATGATATATAAATAATATATGATAATGGGGTTTTAGCTTTATGCTTTCCTGGTAAAAAAATCTGTGTTATGTGTGATTGATATTTCTTCACGTGTTTTTAATTGGCGATTAAATTTCCACAAATATTTAAGTAGAAGGATTCTGTATTTAACAGTGGCATATACTTGTTAGATCTAGAGAATATGGCAATACATAATTGTATTAAAATTTCTACATGGTATTGGAGCAAAGAAGATTGCAATATTTAATAGTAGTTGAGTTTGTTGGTGGAAACAATTCGAATTTGCTGCAAGAATTTCTTGGTGCGACAGTTGAGTAAACATCGAAATGGATTTCAATGGTTTGCGGTTAGAGTATGCACTCGAAGGCAGCTTGAACTACATTTCATGGAAGGATAGGATGGAGGTGGTGCTTGAAGATAATGGCTTGAAGGAATTCATCGACAATGATGTTCATAGGCCCACTTCGACGGATGCTGCATTACTTGACACTTGGAAAAAGAAAGTAGAAAAGATGAGAAGGATTCTATTGGAAGGTGTGAGAGACCATATTTTCTCTAGCCTTCATGGGAAAGCCACTCCATTTGCAATGTGGAATGAAGGATAAACTCAGAAAGATCAAAATGGAAAAGGGCGACAATATTCCTAAGTATCTCACAAAGTTTTTCCAATGTCGAGATGAACTGGGGAGTGTGGGAATAATGGTTGTTGATGATGATTTGGTGAGTTTGGCTCTCTTGGGACTTCCTAAGAGTTGGCACAGTGTTAGGTCCCTATATTACTAGTATAGTCCCTTATTGTTGTTAGTGTAACCCCCTTATTGTTATTATTGTATCCCTGTAACCCCCATATTGTTATTATTGTTCCCTTAAATTATTATTGTTAGGTCGGTTAGGATTACATTGTGGCCCCACTAGGATTACAATGTGGCCCCATGGACTCCTATATATAGAAAGGAGGTTTTGTAATTTGTATCATCTAAGAATTGTTCATTAATGTAATGTATTGGAGGTTTCCCCCTCGAAGTGGCTTATTTCTAAGGCGTTGATATCTCTTTTCTTCTATTTTGGAGCTGGTTTCAGAACATTTGGTATCAGAGCTTTGAGATTCTAGGGTTTCGCTGCTCCAAACAGGTCAGCGTGGAATTTTCACTATAAATTTTTTTCTATGAAGGTTCAGAATCTGAAATTTTTAGAGTGCGAAGCCAAAATCCTGAGGAACATCGTTGCAAAATTTTAGAGCTTGGTTCACAATATTTTTGGAAATATGATCTGTGAAAGTTAGGTCATTTTGTAGGCTCCTGAATTTAACCTAAATAGGGCATCATGGTATTTTCGTAATAACGTTTTTTTCTACAAAGGTTTAGAAGCTTAAAGTTTTAGAGTGCGAAGATGAAATCCTGAGGAACATCGTCACAAAATTTCAGATGTTGGTTCTCAAAATTTTCGGAGATATGATCTATGGAAGTTAGGGCTTTTTGAGGCTTCTGAATTTCATCTCAAAGAGGTGATTGTGGGAAAATCTTCATAGCTCTCTCTCTGAGCATCGGATTGAAATGTTGAAAAAAGTGGCTGCAAATAAATGGATTGTAGTTTTTGGTCTATCAATTTCAAAGCCAAAGGAGGAAAAAGTGACACGTGGCAATCGTACAAGTTCGTTCTACTGAACCAATCCAAAATTGGGTCATTGTGGGAGATTGGATATAACTTTTCCTTGAATAATCCAAATTAGATCAGACCTGTGGCATTTGAAAGAAGCTTCAAAGGGCTACTACAGGGCTAAATTTAAGATATTTAGGATCCAAAATTATAGAGATAATTCAATTCCAATATCAAGCTCCTCAAAAGCAAGTAAAAGGTGTGTATTGTTTTTTCCGAATTGGATAAGTCTTGTTTGAAGAATCAAGTTGAATTGATTCCAAGGGCATATTGTAGAATAGATATTAGTATTTGATTCTAAAATGGCCCCTAAAAATAATTCAACATGCATTAATCCTTTAGAAGGCTCTACTATGACTCATGAATACGAAGAATGACAACATGACATATCAAAATTACAAGAGCAAGTGCAACAAATTTTTCTCTCACAAAGAACAACAAAAAATGAAATGGAAGTTTTGAAGAAAGGCGTGGAAACTAAGATGGATGGTTTGAAGAAAGGCGTGGAAGCTAAGATGAATGGTTTGGAAGCTAAGATGGATGGCATGGAAGTTGGCATGGAAGCTAAGATGGATGACATGGAAACTAAGATCAATGAAAAAACGGAAAACATGAAAAATGATCTAAAAGTAGATATCAAAGGTTTGCCAAAGCTCATACAAGAAATGTTTCCTAAAGGCGAAAAGATAGTAGAGGAAACTCATGATGAGAACAAAATAAATGTTAATCGTGATTTCATAAACTCTAATGTTGGATGGAAGAACCACCATATTCCAAATATGGATATGAGGAAGTTTGATGGCAAGGATCTTGTAACATGGATACTACAGATGGAGCAATATTTTGATATCAATAATGTGCAAAACACACAAAAGGTACGCATTGCAACTTACATTTAGAACAAAATACATTTGTATGGTATCGATGGCTTTGCTCCCGTAAAAAAATTGTCACTTGGTCAATTTTTACAGAGGAAATGATAGAAAATTATGAGGATACGTAAGAGTAACACTTTCTATCCAATTACAAATCTAAAAAAGGGTTTATGGGGAGAACATTGAGGAATTCCAAAAATTGAATATAAGGGTAATTGATATTTCAGAGGAACACAGGATTGATCTCTTCATAGGTACTTTAAAGGATAACATACAACATGAAGTTCGTGTTTTGGAACCCGATTCATTGGAGAAGGCATTCAGGTTGGCCAGAAAAATTGAATGTAAAATTATGGCAACAAGGAAGCCTACCACTCACTTCTATAAAGACGTAAGTGTTGCTAATCCTAGATTTGCACAACCTACAAGGTTGAAACCATAAAAACTGGAAGAAAAAAGAGCAAAAAGGCTTTGCTACAGTTGTGATAAAAAATACACTAAAGGTCATAAGTGTGCTGAGAAGAAATTATTTTACATAGATTGTGAAGAGGAAGAAGAAAATGAACAAGAATAGTCACCACCAACCAACCCTAGAAGAGGAAGAAATGAGTCCGACCATATCGTGTAATGCATTGACAGGAATTACCACTCCTCAAACTCTCAATATAGAAGGACATATCAAGAAGAAAAAGGTAATAGTGTTGATTGATTCAGGTATTACCCATAATTTTATTCATTTTAAGGTAGCCAAGGAATCAAATTGTTTCCTATACCCAGCACCAGAATTTCAAGTGATGGTTGCAAATGGAGGAACTATAAATTGCTCTGGAAAATGCCATAATATCAAGCTAACCATGGGGGAATATGTATTGAATAGTCCAATTCTTTCCATTCCTATGGGAGGTGTTGATGTTGTACTAGGAGTACAATGGTTACAATCTTTGGGGACGATAGCTTTTAATTTTCAAGAAATTTTCTTGAAATTTTTTTTCAGAAGGAAAGGAAGTCGAATTACGGGGTATTGCAGTGAAGCCGAGAAAGATAATAAGCTCTAATGTCATGACAAAGCTTCTAAAGAAAGAACAAAAAGGCGTAATTGCACAATTATGCTCACTAGAAGTTCCAACTTCAAAATCATCTATTTCTTTAGATCTCCAAAAAGTCTGGACAATCATTCCAAGGTGTTTGAAAATCCCAAAGGACTCCCATCTATTCGTGATCATGATCATGCTATTCATTTGATTCTAGGAAGTGTTCCTCCAAACATCAGGCCTTATAGATATCCTTATGTCCAAAAGAGTGAAATTGAACGTATGATTGCATAAATGTTAGAGGCTGGTATAATTTAACCTAGTCAAAGTTCTTTCTCTGCTCCTGTAGTATTGGTACACAAGAAGGACGGATCATTGCGCATGTGTCCGGATTATAGGGAGCTCAATAAGCTCACCATTAAAGATAAATTTCCCATTCCTGTGATTGATGAATTACTGGATGAATTACATGGAGCAATTTATTTTACCAATTTGGATCTTCATTCAGGATATCATCAAATTAGAATGAAGACTGAAGATATTCTGAAACATAATTTCGAACTCATGAGGGTCATTATGAATTTTTGGTCATGCCTTTTGGCCTTACCAATGCGCCTTCTACATTTCAAGGGTTGATGAATTCCATTTTCAAACCCACCCTTAGAAAATTTTTGCTAGTATTTTTTGATGATATACTAATCTACAGCAGGTCTTGGAAGGATCATGTTCAAAATGTTGATAGGGTGCTCAAACTATTGCAGGAGAAACAATAATATGAAAAAACATCCAAATGTTTCTTTGGAGTGCAAGAGGTGGAATATCTGGGTCATATTTATCTCATGAGGGTGTTAAGGTAGACCCTAACAAAATTAAAGCCATTAAGGAATAGAAAGTCCCCACAACCATAAAGCAGTTGCGAGGATTTCTCGGGTTAACAGGGTATTATCCCAAGTTTGTTAAGAATTATGGGAGAATAGCAACACCTCTAACAACATTATTGAAGAAAGATACATTTTCAGGGACTCCTGATGCATTTTCAAGACTCTGTCAATGGACGGGAAATTTTTTTGGATTGGGAATGAATGTGGTTGGATCTACTGCAGGAGGAGTTCAAGAAAAACACCAAAGATGGCTCTTCAACAAAGCATGATGATGAAGAGGATTGTTCTTTGGCTTCCAAAGCAAGGAAAGGGAAGGGGAGGAAATCCCATTCAAAATTTGAGGCTAAATGCAAGAAGCTAGATTTGTCTGAGGTGAAGTGTTTTCACTGTCACGAACATGGGCATCTCGCCATTAACTGTCCACAGAAAAAGAAGAACAAGAAGGTTGTTGGAGCTACAGCTGGTGAGGCCCTTGCCTCACAATTTGAAATTGATTTCTCTTTGATCGTATGCTTGGTTTCAAGCGCAATGGGATCAGTGTGGTATCTTGATAGTGGTACTTCCTTCCACATGACAGGAGATCAGGAGCTTTTCAATGACTTGGAGGAGAAAGATCTCCAAATGCATATAGAGATGGGCGATGATGGGCGATACTGTGTGATCGACATTGTTACCATTACCTTTGAGAGGGATTCAGGTAAACCATTTTTGCTGAAAGATTTTATGCATGTTCGATGTATGAAGAAAAACTTGTTCTATGATATTGGAGGACAGAGGTTATGACATTGTTTTCAGCGATGGAAAATATTTCCTGTGACATAAAGCAACGGTTCAAAACAAGAGGATATGGATTCGAGTCAAGAATCTCTACAAGCTGGAGGTAGATGGTTTCACTGCGATGGTGGGAAAAGCAGAAGAATTGGTGAGCCGGGATGAGGGTGAATTATGGCACAGGCGATTGATCCATCTTCACCATGGCGCCCTAAAGATTTTGCAGCACGTTTCTACTGGACTTCCCAAGGGTACAGTTGCGCAGTTAGATCAGTGCAAGGAATGTACTATGGGTAAGTTTGTGAAGACCACCTTTCTTGAAAATGAGAGCCATGCTTCGGTGATTATGGAGAGATTTCAAAAAGACGTGTGTGGGCCATTCTCAGTTGCTTCAACAACAAAACATAGGTATTATGTTATTTTTGTTGATGAATATTCTCGTAGATGCTGTATCTTCTTCATGCAGAAGAAGGATCAAACATTCTCAAAGTTCTGTGAGTTTCAATCATTGGTGGAGAAAGAGTTGGGGAAGAAAGTGAAGGCTTTGTGGAGTGATAATGGTGGTGAATATATCTTGAATGAATTCAAAGACTTCTATAGCAAAGAAGGAATTCGTAGAGAACTTATAGCACCTCATAACCCACAACAGAATGGGGTTGCGGAGAGGAAGATGAAAATGATCGCGGTGCTGCACGAGCTATGCTGCATGATTAGGGCCTACCAATGCATTTGTGGGCAGAAGCATGCAACTTTGTGGTTTATGTGAAAATTTTTTGTCCTCATAGAGTACTTGGCATGAGTATACCTGAAGAAGCTTTTATTGGTAAGAAACTGGATGTTTCTCACTTTAATATTTTTGGCTCATTTGTTTATGTGAATGTGACCAAGAACGTCAAGAAGAATTTGGAGCTGACTGCTTAAGTTGGGATATTTGTAGGGTACTATTTCAGGAAATAATACCCTAAAGGTCTTGGGTTGATAACCTTCACAAATCAGGGGCATGCCATTCAAGAAGGACTCACTTAACCAACTTTCATACTGAAAACTAGATACTACTGATTGCAGAACTTACTCGAAAGTCCCTTGGTTGATGTAGATCCTACGGGGTGAAAACCCCCTGCAACACTTTGTGCTTCGAAAACTGTAAATCAACAAAGAATGAACACAAAAACCTATTTATACAGCATATATAGTTCCTAGATGTCAGTGAAAATCATGCATAATATCATAAAAACAATATGAAATGTTCAATTAATGATTATTACACATGTATAAAGCATTATAGACACGTAAACATTAGAAACAAGATGGCTCTTCTTATTATGAATGACACTTACAGTAATCAAAACGTGGAGAGATCACCTGAATCCTTCCATGGCCTTCGATCATACCATCCTTTGGATCCATCCAACCCTAGCCTCACAAGTATTCTTTCAATATGTGTGCACAATAGATGTCATATAGGGTGATGAACATCTCAAGGAAACAAGGGTTTCCAGAATATACCTGGGAAGTATAGGAGGCATGGGAAAATTAGACTTGAATAGGGCTCCAACAGAGTATAATATCTCTATTTTTCTCTCTCCCTTAGGCCATTCCTTTGAGGGGCTTTTATACTCCCTCAAATTAATTTCTGCAGTTAAGAGCAGTTAGGCCATAGGCTGGGGTGGTTAAATTACTAGAATAACCATTCAACCTGCCTCAAAAATAGGGAAAATATATATATTTTAATAATTAAAAAGGTATACGTGGATCTCTATGAATGGAATCGCGTGTATACATGGAAAATTATGGGCAGAGTCGCATATGGGTTTTAAGATACTGTTTTTTGTGAAAATGTTCAAGTTTGAGGGGAAAGGGTGCTCAAGGCCAAAGTGTAAATCATCTAGTACATGAAGGTGAGAAATGATGTTATAACATATTCCCCCTAATATATGAGGTCAGAAGGGCTACATGATGGCCGAAATGTATTATGTGCATAGAAAGAACCTTGCGAGGACTAGAGAGGACTTCACCATATTTCAGCTTGCCAAAAAACCAGTGAGAGAGATCAAAGAGATAGCTCATGTATGAGGCGGGAATACCCATGCTCAATGAAAGAAAATCACGTCCGCATATGAAATACAGAGCGGATCCAAAATGTATACAAGTATAGCCGAAAATGTAAAGTACGTAGTGAATCGTCTGATCACCGCTCGGAAGTACAAGTCAAAATCAGGTCCAAGTATCACATATAGAAGACTAATCAATGATATTGTAATAGATATATGATCACAAAAGTCACAACTGAATATCCAACTTACCAAATCATAAGTGGTGGAACAAATGGTACAACACGCAACTCAGGAGCCAACATATAGAATGTTGTTGGGTGAAACTGCAACATATAGCCAACATATAGAATGCTGTTGGGTGAAACTGCAACATATAAGGGTGGATGGTGTCACTGGTAGAAAACTGAAGAATATTTCGAAGTGAACCAAATCATGTTGATGCAAACCCGAGGTCTTCACCGATCACTATGGAAAAATTCTACACAATGGGAATAAATGAGCTGAAGTCGACCATGTGAGAAATCCTTTGATTACCGGTCATTGATGTATATTGTTAACAAATGCGAGACAACCCACCGATAATGATAATGAGTGTCAAGGTGCCCCAGTACAATCTAGCAAGTGTGAATAAATGAGTTGAGGTCAAACGCTTGAGAGAATATATCAATCAGAAGGCAACGATGTATCCTCACCGACGATAGCAAAGAGTCTGTCACTAATGACTGCAAACCGTAAGGTACTAAAAAAATGACTTTAGACCTTATTCCCAGAGAAATGAGTCAGATTCGATGGGAAAAGATCTATTGGAAGGAAGGCATTAAGGCATCCCACATCAGTCCAGCATGAGTGTAACCCGCAAGCCAATATTTGGAAGGAATCAGACAAAGTGGAGTGAAAGAAGCCAACCCAAAGTACGTTTCCGGCATGCACAAGATGAAGCTAGCACACGACAGAAACCCTCTAAACCAACCAATAATGAAATATGACAAAGAGGCGAGATATCCACTGATAGGGTCAAATGGAAATCAAGGTACTGCATGAATCCCAGGTGTGATAATGTAAGATGATGTCGAACACAAGGGAAACCACTCAGTCAAAGACCCATGATGATGATCAAATGATGAGCACAAGGTCACCTATCAATGATGTAAATAGGGCTAGGGTGCAGCTTTAGGTTTTCTCTCAGTGCAATATGTCGTAGTCGATAAGAGACAAACCTGTCGGCAAGAAGTCAATGGAGACCTTCTCAAACCAACATGAGCACAGGACCAAACAAATTATGTGATAGAACAAGATACTAACAATACCGGGAAGGCCGACTGAAAAATTATTCAAGAGACACCGTAGAAAGGTCGACTCAGGTTAACTTCCCTTGAACAAAAGCACGACTCATGTTGACTATGGCAGCAAATGATAACTTTGTATAAGTTTGTCATGTAGAAGGCATGAACAAACCCTCCATATGATTGTAAAAGATAACCAACCAGGGGAGAACTGACTCATGAAACAAGGTTATGGCTTGTCCTAAGTAAAAAACTAAAATCATCCCAAATGAAGGAAAGGCAGTTTTTTGTGCTTTGTTCAAGGGCGACAAAACTAACACTGTAGCTGCCATCAAAATATGAAGTAATATCCTGTTCCCGCTCTTTTCCACATATTTAATTTTTTTTCTTTTTCATATTTAAATACTGAAAAGGAATAAAATAATGCTATAGTACAATGGATATAATGAGTATCATGAAACAGATGCACTAGTTCCTGGGATAGGAACAAGCCTATGCTCAATGCAAGGTGGCGAAAACTGGTAAGTGATACTCAGGGGAGTGTTCCATCCATGGGTAACAAGGTGTCAAGTCGCGGTAGTTAAGTGATTGCATGGTTAACTTGTATAGAAAGTCATGGTCAAAATATGGCTTAAACATTGAGTCCAAATGAAGCCGGCTAAAGGCCAAGATAAACAAGTAGTCAATATGCAATGCAGTAATACAACTCGACAACATAAGGGAGCCTATAGGGTAATGGCCATAAAAATGATAGTGAAGAAGAAGAAGAATGAAGCTTCAACGCATATGTCATGGCAGGACTAAAGAGGACTCCCGAGCATACATAAATTTCAACATGGGTGACAAATGCTACCGAGGAACTAACTAGGAAGCCCATGTAAAGGTTCTACCACCAATTCATGATTAAAAATCAGCGAGTGGAATGGGTTAAGTACTCATGACATGATGGGATCGACCCTATGGCAAGTGATCAGAATGGAGGCTAGTATGCAGAATGCAACGGAAAATGGATTCCCTAACCTATATGCCAGTTCAGAATCATATACCTGTCATGACAGGTCAGTGGTCATGGATCCAAATTAAAACCAGAAAAAATCTCGAATTCAGAAAAATGTTCTTGAAAAAATACCTTGCCCAACACTTATAAGAAACTCGGTTATACAGCCTTAGATAGATTTGAAAAAATAAGCACAAAGGAATTTTGCAAAAAAAATTTCAAATCTGGGTATAAATACACCAATTTACCTCATATTTGGATCATTTTCACATTGTAGAAGTGGAGAAGGAGCTTTTGGAGAAAAAGTTCCTTTCCTCAAAACCAGAGCAATCAGCCATCAAATCGCGCCAAATCAGCCAGGTAAGCTCTAAATTCATCTTTTTCATCAATTTCATTCCATTTTAAGGTAAAAATTTAGAAATTTGACCGTAGGAAAAATATTTTTTGATGAAACTCTCTGTGCATGCGTGGGTTCATGTGGACGAACCTGCGTATGATACGCGATTGTGTATAAAAAAAATTGCGTATGCACAGACCGAGAATTTAAAAATTGAACCTAATGAAGGATTTAATGAATTTTATCAGGATTTCTATTAGCTGGAGGGAGCGTGAACATAGTTCCATCGACAACGAAGTGATGTAAGATCAAAATTCGCTCAATATCCTTCGAAATTGTGGATTGCTCAAGTTTTTTAAAATGACAAACATGAAAATTAATGTCCGATTGCTTCAAACGTGGTTATATCACTGGGAACCGAAAGAAGACTGCTTCATTATAGTTCAAATGCCACTATGCATAGAAGTGGAAGACACATATTTCATCACTGGACTCTCTTGTAGAGGAGATCTAGTAGATTTTCATGGAAAGCCTTTGGGAGGGCTTACAGTTACGTCCAGGTCTACTGGGTAGAGGAGTCTCAAAAAGTAGGTACCCAGATACCAATAAAAGATATGAAAGAACTATATATGAAAATCCTCCTCTTCACCATTGGAAAAGTAGCAGGATTTGCTTCTCTACATCAGGCTTTGAGGGCACAAATGAGCATTGCAGTAGAATTTTTGATTCACCTCTTTGATTGGTGCACAACATTGTTGAGCAACATGAAAAGACAGTTCACTTCGATTTGGAAGGAAAAAACTAAATATTTTGGGTATGGAACAATCTTGTTGACATTATTCTTTGAGAGGATTCCAAGGCTTCATCCCAAAGTCATCTCAACCATCATTATCCCCAGAGATCCAAGAATAGCCCGGTGGGTTGATCTGATGAAGAGATTGGTGGGAAGTGAAGTTCCCCGAACCACTTGGGATGACGATTTCATCCAATGGTGGGAGGAACAAGTTATCACCATGGAATATTATCCATATGCTGGGATGGATTTTCGTGGTGATCCAGATCTATTCCTTCCACCCGATGCAGCATGGGGTGCAATCGGTGAGATTGCAATTGTTGGATTTTTGATTATATGATTTTTTTATTATTTTAAGATATGATAATGAAAAAATGTTTTTTATTGAACTCAAATGACTTACAAGATTATTGATGACCATGATGAAGATATGGGACCAGTCAGACCTGAGGGATACCCAAGGCACAAGCGCCGCAAAGGTGAGGCGGATGCTGAAGACCCTGGTAGGACACTCCATGCCGTCCAAAGGAACTTGGAGAGTTTGACTCACCAAGTGCCTATGTCTGCGATAGAGGACCTACCAAAGGCTATCTAGAGGTGGGTATTCGGAGTACCACGAGACTGGGTGCGGTTATTCCTCCATGTAGTGACTGCAATCATGTTCTATAGGAACACGAATGTTGGGCAGGGACCACAGGATTAGATTTATAGATTTTATTGGATGAATGTAATATATTTTTGATACTGAACATGATCGGGCATAAGCCCTAATTTTGTAGGACAGATGGGTCCAGATTTTGTATATTTTTTGAACACTCTGACTATATATATATATATATATATATATATGTATATATGATGTGATGACTCAAAATGTATGAAAATGAATGATGTATTTGATATATTGATTAAAGTATTGAATGATGAATATCCCAATCAATTGCTTGATTATCCAATAAGTCTACCATCCAATTGCAAGCTCGAGGAATGTGAATGAATGTTAGAAATTGAAATGATCTTTGTAACAAGCGTACCCTTAAAAACAATCGGTGCAAAAATGGGTCTCGAACTAGATATGTGTTGTTCAACTGCGAAACCACTAGCTAGGAGTCCAAGAAAACTACTAATGAATCAACACCCAAGGATATTGCTTCCGAGAGTAGATAAACCACTGCAGTGTATTCTGCTACATTGTTTGAAGCAGGACCAATGCAGACACCTCTTGAAACCAACAACTGACCGGATGGATAATGAATTACCCAAGCCACGGAAGCCAAGTTACGGGTATGTCTACTAGCACCATCGGCGAAACCAAAATGACTTATGAGATCCGACACAACCTACCAAAGCAGATCAAATGCATCATAATCACACCAAAAATCAAAAACTTAGATATGTACAAAAACAAAAATATATACAAAAGCAAGATGTTAGGCCAAAACCTAATGTAATATTCCAAATTGGAAATAACAAAAATATAGCTCATAAAAATGTAAAACATAGAAAATATGAATATGAAATAGGAGAGATCAATATGTAGCCATCATTTAATTAATATATCAGCAGAAATATACAAAAATATCATGAGGTACAAGCCACTCAAGCAATGGAAACAAGTCTCTAATGATCAAAACAATCAGCACATGAGTTGCTGCAACTATATAGAATGTCAGAGAGCAGTGAAAACGCTGTCTATATCAGTGTCGTTGTTGCTGAATACATATATAAATGAAATTTGGCTGATAGAAAAAAAATAAATTCCCAGCAAAGAAGATGTGGGCTCTAATACAAGAGTTCTAGCCAATCCAGAAAATATTGCTAGAAATACCAAGAAATGTACAATGTGACAAATAACCCTGGGGTTGAGATGTCACTGCAAACTAGATCTGAATAGAATGAGGCTATGAAATATCTGAAATTATGATTTCCTCCTCCAATGGTATTTCTAATTAGAAGGCTAATCCCTCTACTCAGAAATAGACCCTCCTGATGAGCTCAATGAACCCTCCCAGCAAATGCCTCCAAAAATAACGCAGTTCAAAATTGTGACTATGATGTAAGGGATGGTAGATGGTTGGCTTGATGAAACAGATGAGAAAATATTCCTAGGATCCTTCCTTGCTGATCCTCCAATGGATAGGCTACCTTTCCACTGGAAAACAATCCCAGAAACAACTCTATGTGATCCTCCGTTGCTGCACCCTGCAACACAACCCAACTCTAAACAGAAACTGCGTTGTAGCTGAAGGAGGTAGCTTGGCCGAAATTCCTGAATGAGGAAAAGCAGCTCAAAGAACCTCTCCTTCCCTAAGGATGAGGTAGGGATTCCCAATCAGGAACACCCTTATGCTAAACAACACTGCAACCCTTCTAAACAGCAAGAGGAAGAAAAAGTCTAAACAGACCAATATCAAATGATAAACTAAAACATGAATAACAATGGTTTCTATCCCCTCCATATATAGCATGAGAGCCTCCTCACATTGGGTCCCATCCATACTTGCCACCAAGCTCATGCAAGTTTTCCTCCACCAAAACTATGTTGTCTTTTCATAAAGACCACTCCTATATGACAACGTTGTTGATTTGGTCAAAGTTGACTGAATCAACATGATTCATTTCTTGTTCACACCCAAGGGTGTTTAATCCAACTGCTTATTCTTCCTCCTTTCACATTAGGAGTGTTATTATTCCTTCTAAAGGGGTTTTATGAGTCCCCCCACCCATTTATTCATCTACCTAGTGATAAAACCAACTATAATATTCCATTTAGATGAATGCTAAATTTTGGAATATTATAGTCCTCCCCTCCAAAATGTTGCTTGTCCTCAAGCAACTGTAAAGGTGGTGAAAAATTCCTCCCTTCCTCTTCTTGTGGCCTCCTCATCAATAGTTCCCACCATAGCTTAACATAATTTGCAATAAATCTGTCCTCCAATGGTTCCTCCTAAGTATGCAAAACCAAATGGTGTACATCATGAGAAAGTGGAAAGTGTGAGTGGAAAAATTCTTGTTGTCCAATGGGCTCCTCAAGGTAGGAATGATGATAAACATAGGGAATCTCATTCCCAATTAGAGTCTCCCATACCATGCTATCATCCAAATGAAATGAGCCATCCTAGGTAGCTCATCAAAAGAATCTTCAACCCCTGGTCTATGCAATGTGTTGGGGTTGCATGGAGAGTTTAGATTTTTCCATCCAAGTTGTTTCTCTCTCCATTTATGGTAAGTATGGTGTTGTTGCTGATCTTGGGCTGAAATGACATGGCCTCCAAGAATGGCCCAAGTTACCCCACCAAACAAATCAGCCATGAAGTGCCTCCTCCAAGAACTCAAGTTCTCCAAATGGCTCCTCCCACATGAAGAAAAGAGATGTAGTATGGAAATAATGGTTTTCCCATTGTTTCTCCTGAAACATAAAACATGTAAAGTAGGGAGAATCATACTCCAAATGGGCACTTACAACCTTTGTCCCACTCTCCAAACAAAGCTCCCCATGAATATAAAAATATAAGAAATATATGGAAGAAAAAACCAATGAAAGCAAGCTGCCATAAAATCAGAAAGTGGATCATAGTTCCACACATGGAACCAGAATAGGGCATCCCTTGCTTGCCTCAAAACAAAGAATAACAAGTTCCCTTCCAGCCACTTGCTTTCTGCCACATTCATCCCATAATATGGAATCATGAAAGTACAATGTGGTGTCAATGGTCTACACCAAGAATCATGTGGCTTCCCCCACAAACCACCAATAGAATAGCCAACCTCAATGCTGAAATTGGCCTCAAGTACATCATAATATAATGTACAAGAAGGAATGAACCTCCTTAATACAACATGCTGCTCATAAAAATTAAAAAGTACAAATCATAATGCAAAATTGTACCTTCTCCACCATGTACTTTGGTTCTTGAGCTGAAATGGCTCAACTATAAATTCTCCCTCACTCTCAATGAGTAGGGAAGTCACTGTGCCAACCTCTCCATCAGCATCCGGGCTATGCATCTCTCCATACGTTGAAATATATCATGTTGGATTCCCTCCCAAGTGAACTCCTCCATAAAAGAATGATATGCATCAAAGTGCATGGAAAGGAAGTCCCCATATGCTGCATGTAACAACTTGTCCTTGAGCTCAGAAGCTTTAGTCAAGAAGATTTTTCCATAATAATAAATTACCACATCATCCACCACATATCTATCATCTCCATCTGGGTCATCAATAATTATGCAAGCCCCAAGATCCTTGGAGTACTCTACCAAAAGTTGAGACCTACAATATGGATCAATCCTCCTAAGAGACAGTGTTGAAGATCTGAAATGTGAAGCCCCCCACATGTTTTTGTCTTCTCCCTTGACATCCCTCATTCCAAAGTCATCCTCCAAATTTCTGCCATTCCTATCATGCAGCTGCTCATGCTCAAACAGAAGTGGTGACCTTTGGAAGTTGGCCTCCCATGAGAAGCTACCATCCAAAAAGAATCTCATGATCTTGACCAATGTAAGCATGAGTGGCCTCCATCTACTCCAATGTATGGAGGATTCCTTCCTCAAAGGAAGTACCCTCTGTTTCTCCTTATCCATGGAGAATTTCCCTTGCACCATGAAGGTGCCATTATCCATCACTGCAGCAAATACTGTCAGCGCAGTATATGTAGTGAGAGTGGGTAATATTGAAAATGGGAGAATGTCTCCCTCCTCCTTTAGTCTACCCTAGACTCTCTGTGCTGTAATAGACCCCTCCAAAGTATCCACCTCTCAGGGATCTAAGAGTGGTGAACCAAATGGTAAGATGTCTCTCACCAACTCTAGATCTAGTGGCCTCCCAGGTGGAAAGCCCCAATGTAGTGAGACATCAAAATCTGAAGTGGAATGTATGTATGCGTGGACTGATTTGTCCCTCTCTTCACTGTGCAATACAGTCTCCTTCTTTTGTGTAGAAACCTCTAGAAATAGATAAGGGTGAATGCTGATCATCCCTTGATGCTACTCCTTCTTTTCTTCTCCTTCCATCTGCCAAGATTCACAATCCACCATAACTGATACATGATGTTCCAGAATTGTGTTTTGGCTCCTACATGTTAGATTATTTGGAACTCCTTGCAAAGACACAAGGAATCCTATAATGGAAGAATGACACACTTCCCATCTCCATGTTGTGATGAATCTTCTCTTGACAGTACAATGTTGTTAACTCTTCTTTTCTCATCCTCTTCATCAGTATGTGAGAATGCCTCATCATCAATGAGAGACCCTTGATCTTGGTCTTCCCTTGAATGAGGAACCTCCATGTATTCATCTATAGAAGAGGGCTCTTCAAGAAGTGGGGATCTTGACCTTGGCAAGGTATCATGCATGTTTCTATCCCCTTCAACAAAATTATGGAGTGGAGTTGGAAAAATAAATCTCTCCAACTCATGCAAAGGTTTTGAGTTTTTGGGTTTAACAAGAGATGTTTTACAATGTGTAATGTCAAATATCCTCACTAATTTCTTAGTGAACCCTGAATAAGTGTTTACATTTGCATGATAACATGAAGCAGAACTATAAAACCACCAATCATGGGCCATACCTTTGAGGTGTAGCGCTGCTACTCTAATGGCCTTTTCTGAAACTTGTTGTAGCTGGAAATAGGAATCTAGCTCCTCCATCCAAGCTTTGGTTGTGCACTTTGTTGATCCATCAAAGTTAGATAGAAATATTATACCTCCCTTGCTTCTATTTTTGGATCTTCTATCTTCCTTGAGTTGGAAAAAACCTTGGAAGTCCAAGTGCTCTTTGAATCTCCATGATTGAGACTCATACTCCTGAAGATAGTCACTCAAGGTCTCCCCCCTTGGTGCATCTTCTTCCTCCATTATTCTTGCGATGAATGTGGGCCATAAACTACGTTGTGGATCTACATGTGTAGCTGAATGTCCACACCCATCATGTGAATATCTAGGGCTTGCTTCACTTTCAAACCCCCTTGGAATTTTTCTACACTTCTCCCCTTTCATCTCCTTGAGATCTTCCTTGATATTTTTCATAGTTTGGAAAAGAAATTGGGAGATCCTCTCTTCCTTCATTTCTCCAAATAATGAAGAAATGCCTTTGTTTCTTCTGTATAACTTATCTTTTTTGTGATAAGAAGCTTCTCCTTCTAATGGCATAATGTCTTGAATGCACAGGCTGAGCCAAGATTATGCTCGGATACCACTGTAATATTCCAAATTGGAAATAGAAGTAATATAGCTCATAAAATTGTAAAACACAGAAAATCCGAATATGACATAGGAGAGATAAATATGCAGCCATCATTTTATTAAGATATCAGCAGAAATATACAAAAATATCATGAGGGACAAGCCACTCAAGCAATGGGAACAAGTCTCCAATGATCAAAACAATCAGCACATGAGTTGCTGCCACTATATAGAATGCCGGAGAGCAGTGAAAACGATGTCTATATCAGTGTAGCTACTGCTGAATACATATATAAATTAAATGTGGCTGATAGAAACAAAATAAATTCCCAACAAAGAAGATGTGGGCTCTAATACAATATTTCTAGCCAATTCGGAAAAGATTGCTAGAAATGCCAAGAAATGTACAATGTGACAAATAACCCTGGGGTTGAGATGTCACTACAAACTGGATCTGAATAGAATGAGGCTATGACAGATCTGAAATGATGATGTCCTCCTCCAATGGTATTTCTAATTATAAGGCTGACCCCTCTACTCAGAAATAGACCCTCTTGATGAGCTTAATGAACCCTCCCAGCAAATGCCTCCAAAAATAATGCAGTTCAGAATTGTGACTGCGTTGTGAGGGATGGTAGATGGTTTCCCTAATTCCAAATATGATAAAATATTCCTAGGAGCCTTCCTTGCTGATCCTCCAATGGATAGGCTACCTTTCCACTGGAAAACAAGCCCATAAACAAATTTATGTGATCCTTCGTTGTTGCACCCTGCAACACAACCCAGCTCTAGACAAAAACTACTCTGTAGTTGAAGGAGGTATCTTGGCCGGAATTCCGAAATGAGAAAATTCAACTCAAAGAACCTCTCCTTCCCTTATGATGGGGTAGGGATTCCCGATCAGGAACACCCTTGTGCTAAACAGCACTCCAACCCTGATAAACAGCAAGAGGAAGAAAAAGTATAAACATAACAATATCAAATGATGAACTAAAACATGAATAAAAATGCTTGATATCCCCTCCAATCCATACTTTCCACCAAGCTCATGCAATTTTTCCTCCACCAAAACTGCGCTATCTTTTCATAAAGACCACTCCTCTATGACAACGTTGTTGATTTGTTCAAAGTTGACTGAATCAACATGATTCAATTCATGCTCACACCCAAAGGTGCTCAATCCAGCTGCTTATTCTTCCTCCTTTCACATTAGGAGTGTTATTATTCCTTCTAAAGGGGTTTTATGAGTCTCCCCACCCATTTATTCATCTACCTAGTGATAAAACCAACTATAATATTCCATTTAGATGAAGGCTAAATTTTGGAATATTACACCTAAGCATAATAATTTTTCAAATAGAGCCCATTTCTGGGCTTCGATAACTCATTTCCATCAAAATCAATCAAGGCATAAGCTCCTTTCTTGAGGACCTTTTTAACGATGAAGGGGCCATACCACATAGATTTGAATTTGCCAGCTCATAGGGCATCCTTCTCTTGGGCATAAACCAAGACAAGGTCTCCCTCAGAGAAAACCCTAGGTTTGATCGCTTTATCATACTGAACCTTTACTCATTTCTTATGCACCTCATTCATCATGGCGGCATCCCGACACTGCTCATCGAGGTGTTCTAGATGAAGGAGACGTTCTTTGAGACCAAAAGTGTTGGGGAGAAGCTCTACAGCTAACTTAAGAGAAGGAATTTCACATTCAATGTGAATTATAGATTCCAACCCATAAGCCAGTTGAAACAGAGTAAAACCGATTGCAGTTTTGACTCACATCCGGTATGCCCAAAGCGCAGGATATAGCATAATGTGCCAATTGGATCGAGTGTTATCAATCATTTGTTGAAGAATTGTCTTCAAGGATTTGTTTATGGCTTCCACTTGCCCATTGGCCTGAGGATAATACGGAGATGAATTCTCCTGCTGGAAACCTGATTTCAGAGCCAATTCAACCATCATGTTGTTCTGAAAGTGACTTCCATGATCAATGATAATCTCTCTGGGAATACCAAAGCGAGAAATGACTTGATTGAAGAGGAAAAGAGTTGTTGTCTCACCATCATTCCCAAAAGTAGGCATAACCTTGACCCACTTCGTGAAGTAGTCTACGGCTACGATAATGTACTTGTGACCTTTAGCCGAAGGCGGGTTACAAGTAGTATAATCAACACCCCACTTTGTAAAGGGGCTGACAGTGACGACAGGAAAGAGTGGAGCTATATGAGTGCACATCTTTTGAGTATAAACCTGACACAGATGACACCTTTTGACTGATTCCATACAATCTTTGAAAATTGAAGGCCAAAAGTATCCTACACGCAAGATTTTTTGGGTTGTTGCAAGCCCAGATAAATTACCACCACAAGCTCCACTGTGGCAATAAATAAGCACAACCTTAGCCTCTTCGAGAGTTAAGCATCATCTAAGGATTGAATCAACCCCGCGATGATATAAAGTGTCACCAATGATCAAGTAATTTTTATCTAGGTGACATAACTTACGGCGCTCATGTTTCGAAAAAGTCGAGGGAAAATTTGCAGTCTAGAGATATACTATGAGATCCCCATTCCAAGGATCCTGTGAAGAAATGAGAAAAAGATGTTCATCCGGAAAGGATTCATCATAAGCCATCTCTTTTCCACAGGGCAACTCAGAAATTAATTCTGCAAAAACCAATGATTTCTTGGACTTGGCAGACATAAACTCAAGATCAAATTCCTGCAATATCACAATCCATCTATTGTATTTGCCCCCAATCACTCGCCTACTGAGGACAAACTAAAATGGATTGACTACTGCCAAAACATAAGTTTTTCGAAGAAGAATGTAATGTCTGAGCCGCTGCACAACATGGACAGCTGATAAAGCAAGCTTCTTTATCGAAGAGTACCAGAGTTCAGGTTCTACCAAGCCTTGACTAAGATAGTATATAATATGCTTTGAAAGAGCATCGTCCTCCTAAACCAGAACCATACCAATGGTAGATTCTACTGCCGCGAGATACAAGACGAAATCCCTGCTATAATCAGGTGGACTCAGTATAGGAGCAGAGGTCAATGATTTTTTCAAAGCATCGAATGAACGTTGAGCAAAGCCATCCCAAAATAATGGAACTCCTTTCTTTAATAATCTCATAAATCCTTTCGTAATCTCAATATAATTTATGATAAATATACATAGAAATTTAGCTTTTCCTTGCAGACTTTGAAGTTGACGAATAGAATACGGGGGAGGCAACTGAAGTATTGCCTCAACCTTGAAGGGATCTACTGAATCCCTTCCATAGACACAATAAATCCCAACAACCGACCGGATGTGCCCGCTAAAACACACTTATTCGGATTCAACCGGATTTTGTAATACCGACATTGTTCAAATACTTGACGAAGGTGATAAGGATGATCAATTATCTTGCGAGAACGAGCATCTAAATCATCCAACTACACCTCGATAATATGTTTGATGTCATGGAAGGCATAAGACATAGCCCGCTGAAAAGTAGCTCCAACATTTTTAAGGCCAAAAGGCATTTTCTTGTAAGAAAAGGTACCCCAGGGACAAATAAATGCAGTCTTATGCTGATCTTCAGGACGGATAGTAATTTGATTATATCTAGAGAAACTATCCATGAAGGAGAAAATCTCATTTCCCGCACACTCATCGTTAATCTGATCTATAAATGGTGTGGGGTAGTTATCTTTAGGACATGCCTTATTTAGGTCCCTGAAATCGATGCAAAATCGAATTTTTCCTTGTTTCTTGTCCACAGGAACTGGATTCGAAACCCACTCTGTCAAAGGAACAAGAAAAATAAATCCCGCCTTAAGCAGCTTCTCCACCTGAGCTTTGATAGTTGTTGCCTTCCTAGGGTTGACCAGACGAAGCTTTTTCTTAACAAGATTAGCCTTTTCGTACACCTTGATCTCATGCTGGACAATAGATGGGTCTATACCAGGAATTTCCTCATAAGACCAAGCGAACACATCCCTAAACTCTAGAAATAGATTAGTGTAAATTTGAATCTCTTCAGGGGAACATTCAACTCTGATGAAAATATTCTCTATGATGCTTGGATCTCTGGAAATTTTCATCGGAATAGTAGGATAAATCACAACCATGTTCCCTTCAACAAAAACATATATTGGTGCTAAAGGGTTCAGGACCAGGTGAACATGATCAAAAGACTGAGGGCTAGGAAAACTTGATTCAACTTCGCTTAAATCTGGTAGAAAGTAAGACCAATGATGAAAATCATCCCACGGTCTCTCTACACCAGTCATAGCTTCTAGGATGGTCTCTTTAGATGGAAGAGTGGTATCGAGGCAATCCTGTGCCGAAGATGAACTAAGAGTCCAAGCCAGAGCCACATCTCCATCCAATTCCTCCGGTGAAAGAGAAACTGGAACGGACTCTGTAGAGTCAACAATAGAGCTATAATAAATATCAACTGCAGACATTGGAAATTCCATTCCACCCACTTGACCTTCTGCTAATGTGGAGGTCGGAGAAGGTAAGGTCCAAGGGTCGAAAAATAATGAGTTCTAAAAAACTCTCTTCGAATAGGAGCCCTAGAGGATGAAATCGCATTGATATGAATCGAAGGAGGTGGAAGATCAAAAGTACCCATCAAAGAAGAATACATTCCAACCCCCAAATTCTCAACAGGTGTTTTGGTATCCTTCACCAAAGGAATGGTTGAGTCAAAATATGCATTCTGATCTATAGGAGAAAAATCCAGTTGGTCAACTATGAGAATTCTCCCTTCATGAGGGAAACAAACAATACGAAATAATGAGGATGCAATAGCATCCATCTCATAGATCCATTTTCACCCCAACAAAAGGTTATAGTCTAAGCTTGCATCGACTATTTGAACTTCGACATCTACAGTTTTTCCCCCAACACAAATGGGCAAAGTCGGAACAATACCATGCGGCCTGTGAGAATGACCATCAAACGCATTCAGAAGAGTGGCTGAAGGAATAGTTGTGGGAGATCCAATACCCTTCCAACATGCAAGAGACATTACACACATGGAAGCACCTTCATCAATGACCGTTCGAAAGATATTGAATTTTAGATAACTCGGTCTGATATGGAAATCCATAAGATGAGGGAGTCTCTTTTTAAAATTTGACATATCAAATGTAATCATTAGAGAATTTTTTGGATCTACAGCCCCAATAGCAGTAAGAAAATCACTTCGCTGAGTAGGACAAGACTGGAGCACCTCTAATGTAGACATGGCACAAGGACTCTGAGCCAGATCTTCTACAGTGGAGTAGTTTTGGGCGACCTTGGCATTTGGATTAATCGTCGTACATTTTGAAGATGCCATCGGCATCCAAGGTATAGGCTCAACATTAGGTGTCATAATATGAAATGGCTCAGCACTATCAAGAGTACCCTTAGCTTTTGAAGACTCAGCTTCACCATAATCACGAGATCTCGTAGCAATATCTATGTGAGCACTCATCATGTATATGTTTGACGTATTTTCCCCTTCCTGGCTGCCCCCAGAGGGAGCCCCAGATTCGCGCCAAAAATTAATTGATGCCCTTGGGGAAAAGGGTTTGTCAGTACAGCCTGGGAGCTATAAGAAACCTGTTGAGCTAACAAGCGTTGCGTATCCTGAATTTTAGGGCAAAGGTGCGTAAGATGGTCTCTAGTGCACAACTTGCATGGAAACTTCACTTTCTTTTTATTATCCTTTTGACACTCTCCAACATGATCGTTGGTTTTGTTTGCATTCCCCTTCCCATCCTTGCCTTTCTTCTTGTTATTCTATCCTTTCTTCTTCCCATCAGATTGTTGATTTCCTTTGTGGTTAGAAGTCTGGAAAACATTAATTTCCAAGGAATAGGAAGGAGTTGACACTGAAGGTGTAACCTGACTAGAAGAAGCAGATTGTATAGACAACTGCTGCAATTGACTAAGCAGGTTAGCTGCACTGCTATCAATCAAACCAATAAGCCCATCACCATGAGGAATAGGTTTAGTTTTGGATAATTCCAATTTGGAGTGAGGAGCATCCAACAAAATTTTATTAAGGACTCCAGACTGAGAATAAATCAATTCTAATTGTTGAGCCCTGAAAATAGCCTGCTCTTCAAAAAATAACCTTGAAAGGGATATATATTTAGAAATATCTGGCTGCAAATATTTCAAAAACCATTCCAGAAGGAATTCATTTAGAATATGGGCTTTAATGAGCCTCTTCCTTCTTCATCATTCCTGAATATGATCAGAAATGTGAGTTGCCTTATCCTGCTGAAAATTGGCCAGGAGTTCAGTCCCAGTGTCATATCGGACAGGTAACTAAAAGTGGTTTAAGAACATGGTAGCCAAATCTCCAAAAGTGGAAAAAATTCCCCCAGTTAACTCAATATACCACTTGGCTGCATTTCCAGTTAAGTTGCATTGAAATAACCTCAACCTAATCAAATTATCAATCAGGGAGTTCGATGAACACCATAAATGGAAAGTGGTGATATCATCTGCTGGATCCTCTCCATTCTTCCCTTCAAACTTTGGAATCTCTGAGGGGAGTTTTTTGGGGACCGGAGGCCATCATGTACTATATCGAATTGGATCGTTAGTCAATTTCGACAAATCTGGAAAGTTTAACGTTGCCAGAAATGGTAAGTGAGGAGGAGCCTAGGAATTCCATCCTCCATAGGAAGGATTCCCAACATTTTGAAAATAAGACCTTTGATTTGTTGAGGCACCAGGTTGCCAAATATTGTTCATAGAGAATGTTGGGCCATAGGAAAATCCTTGCGACCCAACATTTGGAGAAGGACCCTGCCCCCTCCCCCCAACATAGAGTTACTATATACAGGACCGGTCCCTCCAAATGAGGTAGTGAATGAAGAAGAAACCCCTTGGTAAGGGTTCCAAGTGTTTTCAAACGAATAAAAATCTTGAGAAGTACTCGATTAAGGGAAAGGAACATTACCTTTCTGATCAGTGAGAAACTGATTCCCTTCTCCCAATGCTATAAAAACAAGGTTCCAACCTGTAAAAGTATTAGAACTTTTACCACTAGACCATGGATTGAAACCTTGAGTCTGAGAAGAAAAAGGTAAAGATCCTAAGGAAGGGGATGAATGAGGGATGTGCCCACTTCCAAAAGGGAACCCTTGAAATGAAGCTGATCCACTATCCACAGAGGGTATGGGTGCAGATGCAGCAGAAAAGGAGAAAGAAGGAAACCCACTAGTGGGCATTCCAAACAAAAAGGGACCAGATTGAGAAGCATGTGCTTGGGTGTAACTAGAGCCAAACACAACATCACTAGAAGTGATTGTAGATATAGTAATAGTGTCTCCTCCTTCTACTGAAAGAGGGGTCTGAACACTTGCAACGCTCACAACCAAATCTGTGTTCCCAGTCGTGGCCATCGAAAGGTATGAATATGATGGATAAGGAATTTCCGGCCTCTGAGACTCAGGTCCGATATATTGAATTATGAAAGGATAACTAGCAGGAAGAGGATATGGAAGAGACTCGGGAAGCTGAGGGACTTCCTCTACTTCTACTTCTTCTACTAGAAATGAAACTCTCGAGATGAGTGAAGAACTCCTCTCTGTACTGACACCAATAACAGAATCACCCACAGAAACAACAAGCCCTGACAGAGGATCGCTCTTCTCTGCATCTGAAACCACCAGGTGAAAATCACCCTCCGAATTACTCCTACGCCTTCTTGAAGAAGGCTTGACACTCGTGGGAGACAACCATGAAGCCTCCTCGATCGATGAGGCAATTGGTCAACCACTTTAAGAGATTTATTTTGACTCAAAAAATATATGAAGCTAAGAAATCTAGGAGCAAAGAGCACACTCTAAAAATTTCCTAAGATACAGCCAGACAAGCAGCTCTCAGATATTTCCGCTCCGGGTGATGAGGACTGGACACCAAAATATAAGAAAGCAAAATAATAGGACCTACCAAAATTATTCTGGGGTAATTACGACCCAGGCCCACTAGCGAAGGTAACAAAAATAGTTACACTGACCTCCTAACAACAGCCTTTGTCGGTGAAAGTCCCCAAGATTTGCAAGGGCACCCTCCAGAAGTACTGATGGAAGTGATGCAACGTCTGCCTCAGGTACTGTTATCACTCCGATTTTCCTTGAAGTTGTTGGAAGAGGAAAGGGGTCCGAGGTAACCACAAACAAACCTTCAGGTACAGAATCTAGCCAATCTGTACCCAGAGAGGGCTCTCTCTATAAAATTTAGCTTTGTTTTTGGAGATATTAGGCTAGTTATAAAGTCCAGGGGTTTTGATTTTGTTTGGGTTGATGGAATTATTTAGCTGAGATTAAGATCAAGTAGTTTCAGTCCATTGGGCTAATGGAGTCAAAGGATTGGCTGCACTGGCTTAAGTTTTTTAACAAAAGATGGTTTATCAGGGCAAGATAATCAAACTAGAAACAATTATAGATCTAAAGTGAATGGAATGGAATTCAAACGGATGAAAGGCAATGAAGAATCTTTCAACACATTCAAGAGAAGAGAAATAGATTGATTATCAATAAAGAGCAGTTAAGTATTCTTTACTAAATAACCAAAGATGTATAAACTAGACAAACAGGAGCAATTAAGAATTCGCTGTTTAAACCAGTTTAGAAGAAAACATTTAGAATAATAACGACTGAAATCAGATTACACCTAAGTACTTTCTGATTTAATCATTTTCTTTAAATATTAAGATAATGAAACACAGATGATATTGTAGACAAATATAAAACTTCAAAACATGGGATAGAGATGACTTATTGATCCTTCATTTGACACATGAATCCTGAGAAAAGTCTTCGGCCTCAATTCCTTGTCTTGTTTTTCCACGAAAAATTTCTCCAAAGATATTTATTCCAAAATATTCAATGTTACACCAAAGTATAAGAATCCACCACAAAATACTTCCAAGAGTGAAGTATTTATACAAATTCTAAACTAAAATATCTTGAAAAAATATCAAGATTAGTTCACAAATCTCTCCAACTATTTTACATAAATAGAACTTAAGTAAAGGAAACTCAAACTAATGCATCTATTTGGAACTATTTCTTATGGATATGTGATTAAAAAGAGGAGAATTCGAATTTTATCCAACTCTTAGTTGATGATGAGGCATCCAAGTCACTAACTGCTTCCTTTCTTTGTGCATTCTGCTCCAACAATTCTGCAAACTTGGGGTCCAATGATATCTTTTTATTTCTCAATCCGTAATAGATATGTAAAACATGAAAGAGGTTATTGTGGATTAATATGTTGGTGAGATAAACCTCTTTCAGTTTCCTAAAATTCCTCTCCAGCTGTGCACAATAGGCTCTGTAAACATATGTGTAAAACAGAGTTTTACAGAGTCTGAATAATAGCCTGTAAAGATGTGAATGTATCTCTCATTCTAAACTCACTGTGAAAAAAGTGAGATAGGTTTTTGTAGATGGGTCTCTTATGAAAAAACACCTCCTTCATTTTTGTATGATGTATTTCGGATTGGCCACAATATTTTCTGTAAAATGATGACTTAACTGGAATTTTCTGCAAAAAGTGCTTTCCAACATTGTTTAGTATTTCAAAAACCATAATAGCTGTTAGAAAAATGAGAGAGGGTTTGTAGATGGTCCTCTTAATAACATAAACCTCCTTCAGTTTTTCAAAATTAATCTTGGATTGATCACAATAGTTTCTGCAAAACAATGACTAAAACATGCAATTTCTGCAAAAATGTTCCTTCTTGTTGTATTTTTCATCTTTTCACTTTTTTGTTCTTTTGACTGTTTTACTTTCACTTTTAAACAAAATTCAATGTTGGTGAAAGTATTTTCATTTCTTTTTACCATTTTACTACCTCTGTAATTACTTTTACTATTTACCTTTGACCGCTCTATAACTTCATTTTAACTTTCACTCTGACTTTTACCTAATACACTTTAACCACTGATACTCTTTAACTGTTCTTTACTGTGTCCTTTTACCTTCAATGTGTAGTTTAGGTTTTTACTGTCTGTTTCAACAATAAATCGTTTAATATCCTGTTTCCTTTGCTTGTCTTTCAACTGTATGTTTTATCTTCCATCTCTATTTGAATAGATTTGATAACACTCTTGGAGTAAAAAAGTCTTATGACTAGTATTAAGACTGTTTATCCAAGGATGTGGTCTTCTGATCACCTGTAAAACAAAATAAATTTTTAAGAAAGCATTGGTTTGCAGGGGAGGTTGAAAAGGTTTCATTTGATTTTCAGAGGTCTATGGAGTGAATCTAGAATGATTTTTGGGAGTTAAACCATGCTCGAATTGGTTAACAGAGGCTTCAGGTGGCGCAGCTGGGTTACAAAGGGTTTTACTGCACAATCAGGTGAAAATGAGCAATACTAGGGTGATTGTGTTTAAACGGGTAAACGGTTGATATTGGCGGGTAAGCTTTGAATGAACAGTGATTTGAACAGGTACTAGTTATGGCGGAAAAAACTTGGAATACTCGACTGTAATTCTCTTCAAAAAGGTAACGGTCGGCAGACTTCAACAATTGATTTTTGAAATTTGTTGCATGGAAGACTCGTTAGTGCACGAGATAATGAAAACAACGCATGCACATTTGTTTTTTTCACAAAGTCAAAAGGTTGGCGGGTTTTTAATGGATGACGTCAGCAGGTACGGTGAACATGTCAGAAGAGACAAGCGGTAAGCGGTTTACATCGCACTGCTTTTGAGGGAAGGCGGTATTGAGCGAATGGGCAGCGATTCCATAGAACGAATGACACGTGGCCATGGTACTGTTTAAAAACCACCAGCATTTCACGCGTTATTGTTCGTATCGGGGATGGCCAGCGGAATTATCAACAGCCGTTGATCTTGGAGCAGCTGATCGAACGGTAGTCGGGGCGTGAAGTTGACAAGGAGTTAATAAGGGGGGGCCCGACACGTTTTATTATTGATTAATCACAGCGGGAGCGATTTGATTGGCGGAGTTAGGTTCTTAATTAATCACGGGGATTAATTAATTCCTGAGGGGTCGGGTTAGTTTTATAAACTAGGATTTTAACCAAGGTTGAGTTTTGTAAGTGTGTTTTTGGAATCTAATATTTCAACCTTGGGTAAAGGGAGTCAGGGAAGGAAATATGGTTTATTTTTCGTTTCAAACATATATAAAATATTTTTAAATCATTTTTTGAATATTTTATTATATATTAATTAAATCAAAATTATTTATTTACCATAGGGGGTGGGAATAATATATAAAGATATATTTTAACCAAAGGGGGTATAAAGTGGGTTTTTATTGGAACAAGTGAGGATTAAATACTTTGGTTAAAATTAAAATACATGGGTTTTTGGGATATTATAAAAAAGAGTGATAAATAATAGGAGAAGGTCATTTTTATAAGGAGTTAATACATAAAATCAATGTTAATATGAAAAAATGAGCTCAAGCGCTAAGTATAAAACATTAAAATAATGTATTTAACTTATGCTTACATGAACAGGGTTTTTATGGAATATTGCATGATTTTCCTAAGTAAAATGGGATTTTACTTAGGAAAAGATTTCTTAGAAGTGAATGAGTGTGATGATGAATGATTTTAAGTACTTAGGCCTTTCCAATTATTGGGCCGAGGGTCCGGTCCCATCCAAAACTCAAGGAAATGCCTTGAGCCCCTCTAATTTTCAAATGCCTTAGTACTTAGGGGAAATTAGTGAAATGTTTAGGGAAAAAGAGAGGGGAAGTTAATAATTTGACTTTGATTTGCTTTAATTTCTTCCAATATAGTGTTTGCCTTTGCACTTGTGATGAAAATAAAAGATTTCACACATCTAAAGCCATTGATCATCACATGTAATTCTGCAACATCATCTACCTACCCTACCTACTTTACTCTACCATTTTTCTTCTTTATTAGGGTGCACTTAGACTGGAAAACCCTTATCACTCTTCTTTTTCTTTTACATGGCAAGCCTACCTAAGTCTACACTTATTACATCCAAGGGCTCAAATTAAACTGTTGAGCTCCTTTTTATTTACTCTACCTATCTACTTATCTACCAAGATTAAACTCTTTGGCTAGATATTTATTCTCTATTCTACAACATGAAATTGAAAAATGAATGAGTCAAGTTTAAACAGTTTGACTTTTCATAAATTGTGGCAAAAGTTTAACAAGCTGCACACAATTGCTTATTACAGAAAATGAAATAGTAGTGGCATTTAGACTTGCACACTTTCCTGGTCTATTTTTGTTTGGGGTTCATTTCTTTCACTTTTTTTGACCATTTTATTCTTTTCACCATTTGTTTTTTTTTTTAGGGTATACCCTCTTTACATTTTTTAATTTTTTTGATTTTTTGAGAATATGGAAAACCTTTGCAACAAGGAAATGTATGAACATATTACATAGCTCATCAAGTCAATCATGAAATATGCAACCTATTGGTATAGGAGTCTAACACTGGCTCCACTTGGGGATGGCTTTTCCTGGTGAAAAGTCAAGAACAGCAGGTCAAATTCCCTCAGAATGATTTTGACTGAACCATGGAATCTTCTTTTGCTTGTTGCTTTATTGTATGTATGACAGTAAAACCTCTGAAGCTTAGGGCCTTCTCTTCGGGCTTCAACTTCAACAAGTTACTATCCACTCAAAACTTAAAACTTTGTTTCCCAGTTGGAAATCTTCTGCCTTGGTCCAATCCCAAACATGCATTTGCTATGGCTGAAAATCCTGAATTGAATATAGTCCTTTTTTTGCAACCTGAAATATGATCTGAAACTAAAACAACACACAACACTTTTCAAACCAACTTAATGAAAAACTAGCTGAAAATTGAAAACTAAAAAAGAAAAATGCTCAAAATCTTGAGCTTATTAGCACTCATCTATCTACTCAATCTACTAAAAATCTTATTGAATCAGGTAATACAAAAATGCCAATGAAGCCAATCAAGTAGCTGTAAAAATAAATGGATAACTTGATTGCTTGTGATCAAAATTGGAAGTATGTTATGATCATGTGCCTTTATAATAAATGATATGATGTGTAAAGGCCACTTTTGATTTATTTGATCCTTATAGAGAAAACATGTTTGCAGATTTGGGCTCAAAAGATTCTCCATATAATCTGATATAGGATCAATAAAAGCATGATGTATGTTATTTACTTTTAGGCCTTCAATGACTAATTGTTCAATTGAATTATGAATATTAGACCATGAACTTATTTCTTCAGTCTTGTGTTTGAAAGAATAATCATCTTCAATATGCAAGTCAAAAGATAGTACAATTTCCTCTTGCTTTGGAGAAGGAAGATTTTCAAAGAATTCTTTAGGATTTCGGAAATTGTATGACTAAATTTGAGAATGCAAAAGTTTGATTTCATTTTCATAATTTTCAGAAATTATATCAAGAAGCCATTTTTTAGCTCGAGGAGAACATTTTCTTGATTTAAAAATAAGAAAGAAAGCTCTTAGAAAATCCTCATCAAGCTGAAGTTCTAATATCTTATCCCTCAAAATAGCCAGTGAATGTTTTGTGAAATTATCATAATTATCATCATACTGATCATATTTAGGAAAATCTTCAGAATAAGGAATGTCATCAATTATAAACATTGGATCAGCATATTTCTCTTCCAACAATCCCAATATGTCTTGATTAGATTGGTTGCATTCTTTTTGAAAGTCATTATTTTGCTCAATAGGAGTGTTATCAAGCAATGGACCTTTTTGGGAAAGTAGAATAATATGAGCATCAACTTGTTCTTCTGTCCCTTCATGGATAAAAACTTTTGTACATTCATCAACATTAGAAGAAGTAGAAACAATTTCTTCATTATGTAAATATTTTGAGGATGGTTGCATGTTTAGAAGCAAATTGATTTCTTCTTCGGTGAGGGGGGGTGGGAATCTCTGAATTCTTAGATTGAAATGACAATTGTTTTTTCCCTTATCTAAAATTTGATCATGAGGTTGATTATTTTCTTTAACTCCATTCAAAACATTAAATGAAACATCATTTGTTAATACAGAGGGGTTTTGTGGATCTTGATTTATCTCTTGATTTATTTCATCTTTGTTTAACTCCTCTTGATTATTATGACATTTAACTTGAGAATGAAAGTTTTTGACCTCTTCTAATAAATCTTCAGGAAACCAATTTCCAAAATCTTCATCAATATTTTTAAGGTAATGTATAAGATCTTCAGCTTGATCAAAACAATTTTCAGCTAATGATAAAGATGGAAAATTTTCTTTGTAATGCTCATAAAATACCTTATGAAAATCTTTTAGAGAAAACAAACTTGCAGGTTTGAGAGCTTCGTACCATTCCCTTGCTTTTCCTTCTAAGGTTCCCATGAATATCTTCATGAGGCAATCTTCATGCCAATCACCCTTCAATCTTGATGAGTGTATATGAAATTTAATGAGATGTAGTAAAGGATCATCAATATTCTCATCTTGAAACATGGGCAGATTTTCACTCCAATTTACCTTCGATAGTTTGTGTGGAAATCCAGGTATGTGATCTTTGCTCATGGGAGCATATCTTCGTTTTATTCTTGGATCATCTTGAAAATTAGCCATAATGAAAGGGCACGGTATCTGTACAACCAAGTTAGATCCTTATATAAAATACAATACATATTGAAAACCATTCTTAACGTGAAAGAACATAATGTCTTGGATTAAGATCCAAGTTGAAAGCCTGATCTTTCCATATTGTTCTTCCAGGTTCATTCCTCTAGTGGAGTCTTAGTAGTGAACTTGATTTTAGAGTCACTAGGTGGATGATTTTAACCTTTGTTTGTCTGATCCCTATCCACCATCATAGATCAGATCTAAACCTGTAAAACAATTCTGAAGAAAAAGTTAGTTCTTTAGGAAACCAAATTTTGAGTATTTTATGATTATTTTGTTTTTTTATGAATTTTTAAAACAACTTCTATGATTTCTTTAAGAGGCTTTAGATATGAGATTTAAACTTTCTTAAAGACTTATTTGACAAGAGGAACTGATCAAGTATTTGAAACCAAATTTTAGTTCATAAACTAGACCGGAGATAGACTGAAGCAACATTTATTTACTTTTGCAATTGCAAAGCAAGAGAAATTTCAAAGGCTACCTAGCTAACTTCAGGCTCCGTCTGTAGTTTATAAGGAAAACAATAGTAACAATAAGTTTGTTCAGGTCCCCAGTATGGTCGCCACTATGTTATCACTCAGATTTTCCTTGAAGTTGTTGGAAGAGGAAAGGGGTCCGAGGTAACCACAAACCAACCTTCAGGTACAGAATCTAGCCAATCTGTACCTAGAGAGGGCTCTCTCTATAAAATTTAGCTTTGTTTTTGGAGATATTAGGCTAGTTATAAAGTCCAGGGGTTTTGATTTTTTTTGGGTTGATGGAATTCTTTAGCTGAGATTAAGATCAAGTAGTTTCAGTCCATTGGGCTAATGGAGTCAAAGGATTGGCTGCACTGGCTTAAATATTTTAACAAAAGATGGTTTATCAGGGCAAGATAATCAAACTAGAAACAATTATAGATCTAAAGTGAATGGAAATGGAATTCAAACGGATGAAAGGAAATAAAGAATCTTTCAACACATTCAAGAGAAGAGAAATATATTGATTATCAATAAAGAGCAGTTAAGTATTTTTTACTAAATAACCAAATATGCATGAACTAGACAAACAGGAGCAATTAAGAATTCACTGTTTAAACTATTTTAGAAGAAAACATTTAGAATAATAACGACTAAAATCAGATTACACCTAAGTAATTTCTGATTTAATCCTTTTCGTTAAATATTAAGATAATGAAACACAGATGATATTGTAAACAAATATATAACTTCAAAACATGGGATAGAGATGACTTATTGATCCTTCATTTGACACATGAATCCTGAGAAAAATCTTCTGCCTCAATTCCTTGTCCAGTTTTGCCACGAAAAATTTCTCTAAAGCTCTTTATTCCAAAATATTTAATGTTACATCAAAGTATAAGAATCCACCCAAAATACTTCCAAGAGTGAAGTATTTATACAAATTCTAAACTAAAATATCTTGAAAAAATATCAAGATTAGTTCACAAATCTCTCCAACTATTTTACATAAATAGAACTTAAGTAAAGGACACTCAAACTAATGCATCTATTTGGCACTATTTTGTATGGATAGGTGATGAAAAAGAGGATAATTCTAATTTGATCCAACTCTTAGTTGATGATGAGGCATCCAAGTCACTAACTGCTTCCTTTCTTTGTGCATTCTGCTCCAACAATTCTGCAAACTTGGGGTCCAATGATATCTTTTTATTTCTCAATCCGTAATACATATGTAAAAAGTGAAAGAGGTTATTTTAGATAAATATGTTGGTGAGATAAGCCTCTTTCATTTTCCTAAAATTCCTCTCCATCTCTGCACAATAGGTTCTGCAAAAATATGTGTGAGTTTTACGAGGTACGAAACTGGCATGCAGATGTGAATGTATCTCATTATAAAATAGGTTTGTGAAAAATTTGAGATAGGTTTTTGTATATGGGTCTCTTAGGAAAAAAAACCTCATTTATTTTTGTATGATGTATTTTTTATTTACCACAATCGTCTCTGCAAAATGATAATTTCACTGGTATTTTATGCAAAAAGTGCTTTCCAACATTGTTTAATATTTCCAAAACCATAATAGCTGTTAGAAAAGTGAGAGAGGTTTTTGTAGATGGTCCTCTTAATAACATAAACCTCCTTCAGTTTCGCAAAATTCATCTTGGATTTATCACAATAGTTTCTGCAAAACAATGACTAAAACATGCAATTTCTACAAAAATATTACTTCTTGTTGTGTTTTTCATCTTTTCACTTTTTTGTTCTTTTGACTGTTTTACTTTCACTTTAGACAAAATTCAATGTTGGTGAAAGTATTTTCATCTCTTTTTAACCCTTAATATCTTCATGTTTACTTTCACTGTTTACTGTTTACTTTTTACTTTTTACCACTCTATTTTTTATCTGTCTTCACTTTGTCATGAACTTGTATGTTATGTTTTGTAATTGTCTTCCCTGTTGTTTATCTTCATGCTAGCTGATTTACTTGACTTGGTCTTCAATCTGATACTCTTTAACCCTGATACTCTTTGAATATTCTTTACTTTTTCCTTTTACCTTCAATGTGTAGTTTAGGTTTTTACTGTCTGTTTCAACAGTAAATCGTTTAATATCTTGTTTCCTTTGCTTGTCTTTCAACTGTATGTTTTATCTTCCATCTCTGTTTGAATAGATTTGATAACATTCTTGGAGTAAACAAGTCTTATGACTAGTATTAAGACTGTTTATCCAAGGATGTGGTCTTCTGATCACCTGTAAAACAAAACAAATTGTTAAGAAAACATTGGTTTGCAGGGGAGGTCGAAAAGGTTTCATTTGATTTTGAGAGGTCTGTGGAGTGAATCTAGAATTATTTTTGGGAGGTAAACCATGCTTGAATTGGTTAACAGAGGCTTTAGGTGGCGCAACTGGATTACAAAGGGTTTTACTGCACAATCAGGTGAAAATGAGCAACACTAGGGTGTTTTTGTTTAAACGGGTAAACAGTTGATTTTGGAGGGTAAGCTTTGAATGAACAGTGATTTGAACAGGTACTGGTTATGGCGGAAGAACCTTGGAATACTCGACTGCAATTCTCTTTAGCAAGGTAACGGTCGGCAGGCTTCAACAATTGATTTTTGAAATTGGTTGCATGGAAGACTGGTTAGTGCATGAGATAATGAAAACAACGCGGGCACATTTGTTTTATTCACAAAGTCAAAAAGGTTGGCGGGTTTTTAATGATGACATCAGCAGGTACGATGGACGCGTCATAGAGGGCAAGTGGTAAGCGGTTTCTACTGCACCACTTTTGAGGGAAGGTGGTATTGAGCGAATGGGCAGCGATTCCATAGAATGAATGACGCGTGGCAATGGAACTATTTAAAAGCACCGACTTTTCGCGCATTATTGTTTGGATCAGGATGGCCAGTGGAATTATCAATAGCCGTTGATCTTGGAGCGGCTGATCGAACGGTTTTCGGGACATGAATTTGACGGGGAGTTAATAGGAGGGCCCGACGCAATTTATTATTGATTAATCGCATTGGGAGCGATTTGATTGGCAGGTTAGGTTCTTAATTAATCGTGGGGATTAATTAATTCCTTTGTACGATGAAGGGTCAGGTTAGTTCTGTAAACTGGATTTAACCAAGGTTGATTTTTGCAAATGTGTTTTGGGAATTTAATATTTTAACCTTGGGTAAAGGGAGTCGGGGAAGGAAATATGTATTATTTTTTGTTTCAAACATATATAAAATATGTTTAAATCATTTTTCGAATATTTTATTATATAGTAATTAAATCAAAATGATTTATTTACCATAGGGGGCTGGAATAATATATAAAGATATATTTCAACCAAATGGGGTATAAAAGTGGGTTTTTCATTTGAACAAGTGGGAATTAAATACTTTGGTTAAAACTATAATATATGGGTTTTTTGGGATATTATATAAAAAGGAGTTATATATAATAGGAGAAGGTCATTTCTATAAGGATTTAATACATAAAATCAATGTTAATATGAAAAAATGAGCTCAAGCACTAAGTATAAAACATTAAAATAATGTATTTAACTTATGCTTACATGAACAAGGTTTTTATGGAATATTGCATGATTTTCCTAAGTAAAATGGAATCTTACTTAGGATAAGATTTTTTAAAAGTAAATTAGTTTGATGATGAATGATTTTAAGTACTTAGGCTTTTCCAATTATTAGGCCGAGGGTCTGGTCCCTCCAAAAGTCAAGGAAATGCCTTGAGCCCCTCTAATCTTCAAATGCCTTAGTGCTTAGGGGAAATTAGTGAAATCTGTTAGGGAAAAATGAGAGGGGAAGTTAATGATTTTGACTTTGCTTTTCTTTAATTTCTTCTAGTGGAGTGTCTGCCTTTGCACTTGTGATGAAAATAAAAGATTTAACACATTTAAAGCCATCATCCATCACATGTAATTCTGCAACATCATCTACCTACCCTACCTACTTTACTCTACCATTTTTTATTCTTTATTAGGGTGCACTTAAGTTGGCAAACCCTTATCATTCTTTTTCTTTTACATATGAAAATATATCTAATCCTAACCTTATTACATCCAAGGGCTTAGATTAAACTGTTGAGCTCTTTTTATTCACTCTACCTATCTACTTATTTGCCAAGATTAAACAGTTTGGTCATATTTTATTCTCTATCTCTAAAACATAAAATTGAAAGATGAACTAGCCAAGCTTAAACTGTTTGACTATTCATCAATTGTGACAAAAGTTTAACAAGCTACACACAATTTCTTATTACAGAAAATGAAATAGTAGTGGCATTTAGACTTGCACACTTTTTTGGTCTATTTTTGTTTGGGGTTCATTTCTTTCACTTTTTTTGACCATTTTATTCTTTTCACCCTTTGCTTTTTTTTTTTAGGGTATACCCTCTTTACATTTTTTAAATTTTTTGATTTTTTGAGAATATGGAAAACCTTTGCAACAAGGAAAGGTATGAACATATTACATAGCTCATCAAGTAAATCATGAAATATGCAACCTATTGGTATAGGAGTCTAACAGGTACCACGGGTATTCCCCCCCCGTAGTCCCCTGTGTGGTCCCTAGGATAGGCAACTATGGGCACCAATCCGTATCGGTAGCCGAGCGGAACGGTATTAGGTCAAGATTCAGCAAATAGGATAGGGGATATATCTCTTCTTTGCCTGCACTATCCCTCCCGCTTGACTCTCTGGAGGAGAGATTTCCTGTTCCACTTAACGGTGTTGGATTTCCCTCATTAATAAAATTCTATGTTTTAACAATTTGAGTGGCCTTAGAGAGTTAACTCTCCACTCACCTAATCCAAGGCCCTACAACCTAGATATTTGGTGTATAATTAATGACAATAATACAAAAAAATACTATTTTCTTTTAATTATATTTCTTATTTTAGATTGGCTGTTATTTAAGTTAAGAGTGCACGGAAGTGAAACTGATGGTGTTTTTATGACACAAAAGAAACCAATGAAAACCAAGCTACATGCAAATGCAATGATTTCCTTTCGATGAAAAGTGATTTCTACACAAGTTCCAAGAAACGAATAAGCAAAAAATTTATTTTTTCTTTTCAAACACTCACACTTCACATAATTTAGAAAGCTACGAAAAAGACTAAAAATGCTCAAATGAACTTAATGCAAACTACCAATGATAAGAAAATCCTAAGATGCTAACTCTAAAGAAGCAAAAAGAAGTCTCTAGGAAAAAAAAGGTTTGATCACTTTTTGACAGATGACAAGGCTAGTTCCAAAGCAGAACTCCTATGTATAAAAATGCCAAAATGCACTTGACATAACAGAGAGAAATCAAGAGAAGACTTCCTTCGAACTCAAGTCAAGAACCAAAGACTAGAAACTAACAAAAGCTCCAAAAGATGGAATGAAACCGTAAACAAATTGAAAGAAAAAAGCAACGGAAAATGAAAAATGTTTTTTGGGGTTTTCAACATATTGAATAAGGAAAAGAGATTTCAAGAAGTCAAATAGAAACTGTCCAAGTACTGAATCAAACAAACATGAATTCCAATCAAAGGCTTCAAAGTTCTCAAGCCAACCGTGTTATTTCCATAACAGGACTTATATGAGCAAAAAGAAACAAGAAACTCAATCAATCAACTCAGTATAATAGCACAATCTTGCAGCAAACAACAACTCAAATAAATCAGAAAGAGACCCTTCAAAATTCGCAACAAGACAAGTCTACGAATTCAAGAAAACCAAACTAGACCAAGAAGGCAAAAATAGAATGTGAAGCAACGCATACGGCCAAGAAGAGAAAATGAGAAAAAACTCGTTGTTCTAAATGTTCAGAACAACCAAGAATATTCAGAGAAATATCTTGGTGCTCAAGCCGCAATTGCAAACACACAAAACAAGGATTTCACCAAATGGCTAGGTCTTCATACAAGCAAGAGAGAAACAGATGTAAAATCACTCTAAATATAGTCCAGTCCAGATACCTTCAAGATACTACAAGAATAGGTCAACACAGACAGACAAGACCATAGGGGCTGAAAACTAAAATTTTAAAATTTTCCCAGGCATACGCACTTTTGCAGTGAGAAACTAGTGTGTATATGCGACTGTGACAACGGAAACTCCCATATATGCAGGCCCCTTTGGACAAAACATTGTATATGCAACTGTGCAGGACAAAAACTCTGTATGGAAATAAAGATAAAGAAAAACAAAAAGGTCAATCCTGATCAAGAGACCAGGTCTTTTGTTTGACTAAAGAAAGACTTGCTAGATTGTAAAAAGTGACGGAAACTGTTGGGAACCTACAAGACAGATAAAACAACCCAAACGGGAAATCACAAGAATGTTATCCCCAACGAAGTCGCCATTTATGTTTCTGGAAATAACACCCTAGAGGTCTTGGGTTGATAACCTTCACATATCAGGGGCATGCCATTCAAGAAGGACTCACTTAACCAACTTTCATACTGAAAACTAGACACTACTAGTTGCAGAACTTACCTGAAAGTCCCTCGGTTGATGTAGATCCCGCAGGGTGAAAACCCCCTACAACACTTTGTGCTCTGAAACCTGTAAATCAAGAAAGAACAAACACAAAAATGTAGTTGTATAGCATATATAGTTCCTAGATGTCAATGAAAATCATTCATAATATCATAAAAAAAATATGAAATGTTCAGTTAATGATTTTTACACATGTATAAAGCATTATATACACGTAAGCATTGGGAAAAATATGGCTCTTCTTATTATGAATGACACGTATAGTAATCAAAACGTGGAGATATCACCTAAATCCTACCACGACCTTCGAGCATACTGTCCTCTAGATCCGTCTAGCCCTAGCCTCGCAAGAATTCTTCCAAGATGTGTGCACAATAGATGTCATATAGGGTGATGAACATCTCAAGGAAACAAGGGTTTCCTGAATATACCTGGGAAGTGCAGGAGGCACGGGAAAATCAGAGTTGAATAGGGCTCCAACATAGTATAGTATCTATATTTTTCTCTCTCCCATAGGCCATTCCTTTGAGGGGCTTTATACTCCCTCAAATTAGTTTCTACAGTTAAGAGCAGTTAGGCCACGGGCTGGGGTGGTTAAATTAATGGAATAACCATCAAACCCGTCTCAAAAATAGGGAATAGATATATTTTTAATAACTAAAAAGGTATATACGGATCTATATGAATGGACTTGCGGGTATACGCGGAAAATTTTGGGCAGAGTTGCGTATGTGTTTTAAGATACTGTTTTTTGTGAAAATGTTCAAGCCTGAGGGGAAAGGGTGCCCAAGGCCAAAGTGTAAATCATCAAGTGCGTGAAGGTGAGAAATGTTGCTATAACAGGTACACAGAAACACCCCATAATTATCGTGTGTATTTTCCAAACAGTCGAATGACTGTGGTGCGACGAGATATAAAATTCAATGAGGAGAAAGCCATGAAGTTGTCGCTTGAGAGGGAGCTAGACTTGCATGCAGAGGAGGAACTGCTTGTTCCAAAATATGAGTCTCTAGATTTGGATCAGCCATAGGAGGAGGTTCATGGAGTGGAGGAGTCCACTCAAGTAGAGCCAAACATCAAAACTGGCAGAAGGCATACCACAGAAGCTGAGAGGCTGAAGCTTGATGCGGCATAGAATGTAGGAGTCCCTACTTCACAACACAGACAGAGACAATCTCCTGACCGATTCACTAGATACATGGATCTCATGAGAAAATTTATTGTGACTAAGCCATAATACTTTCAGGAAGTAGTGTAGGAGCCCACATGGGTAGATTAAATGGTGGAGGAGTATGAATCCATTGTCAGAAACAGTGCTTGGGAAATTGTTCCAAGGCCGGTTGATAAATCAATGGTAGGTTCAAGATGGATCTATAAGGTAAAGCAAGCTGCTGAATCCTGATGGGAGTGTTGAGAAATAAAAGGCAAGATTTGTGGCCTAGGGCTTCTCACATATCGAGGGGATTGATTATGAAGAAACCTTTGCACCTGTCACACGGTATTCTTCCTTAAGTACCATCCTTTATCTCTCAACGCAGATGGGTTGGCACATTCATTAGATGGATGTGAAGACTACGTTCCTTAATGGGATCATTGAGGAATAAGTGTACATTGAGTAGCGTGAAGGATTTGAGATCTTCAACAGTGAGTCACATGTGTGTAGACTCAAAAGAGCGTTGTATGGGCTGAAGCAAGCACCCCGTGCTTGGTACACTCAGATTGACAGCTGTTTCACTGGACTTGGCTTCACCAAGAGTGAGGCGGATGAAAACCTATACCAGATCATGGTGGAGGGTAAGATTTTAATCATTGTTATTTATGTTGATGATTTAATACTGACTGGCGATGAGCAGCTAATACACTCATGCAAGGAAGACCTTGCAAAGGAGTTTGAGATGAAGGATATGGGCCTCCTTCACTATTTCCTTGGATTGGAAATATGGCAGCGAGATGGTGAAAATTTTGTGTCTCAAGGCAAGTATCCAAGGGAGATACTCGGTAAGTTTCACATGGAGGGTTGCAAACCCATGGATACTCCTCTTCTAGGAGACTGGAGGAAAGAGGACGCTACATCTGGAGAGGTAGTAGATGCTACTGTCTATCAACAGTTGGTGGATTCGCTCATGTATTTAGTTAATACAAGACTGAACATATGCTATGCGGTGAACCAGCTTAGTCAAGCGATGGTTAATCCTACCAAGCTCTTTTGGAAGGCGGGCAAGCACGTCTTGAGATATCTCAGGGGCACATCTAAGTATGGCTTATGGTACAGAAATAAGGATGAGGTGAAGTTCCATGGCTTCATGGATGCAGATTGGGCGGGCAGCCCAATGGAAAGAAAAAGCACATCAGGAGGGGTTTTCATTATGAGATCTACAACTGTTTCTTGGTACAACAGGAAACAGAGATATGTGGCACTCATTTCAGCGGAAGTAGAATACATGGCAGCAAGTCAAGCTACATGTGAGGCTATATGGATGAGGAAGATCCTGGTCGGTTTGTTCGGTTCTCATTTAGATCCTACAGTGATTCATTGTGATAATCAAAGTTGCATTAAACTCTCAATTAATCCTGTGTTTCATGATAGATATAAGCATATAGATATCTGATATCATCATATCAGAGATTGTGTGCAACAGAAGATCATGTTGCTTCAGTACCTTCCTACGGAAGATCAGGATGCAGATATTCTGACGAAGGCGCTCACCAGGAGAAAATTCAAATACCATAGAGACAGGATCAGGGTGAAGGATAATCCCTTTCTTATTGAGAGGGAGCGTTGAGATTCAACAAGATGATGATCCTATTGAAAATTAAGCACCTACACTAGGTGGGGCCTGCAAGCTATTTTTAGGTGATATGTCTATTTTTAGGATTTGGCTCAAAGTCTGTTTTTAGCAGTAGTCTATTTATAGATGGCTGAACAAATTATATGGATGGATGGGCGTCTATTTTTGGAATTCTTGTACGAAGACAGTTCGTCGATCGCATGTCTAAAAATAGAATGCATGTCGATTATTGTTATCTCTTAACAATAATTAGACAATAAACAATAATTTATTCTCTTTAAGCACTTCATTTCAGTTAACTGATATGTAAAACCAGTTAACTGAAGGAATTTCGAGTTCAAAGGTTGGTTGGTGGGACATGCTAGTGGACTTCATTGTAACTGAGTGATACAAAGTTGTAACAGTGTTGGATGTGTAGTTATGTGAGTTGTAAAGTAGTTTAACTCAGTTAAGTGAGTTAAACTCAGTTGTGCTAGTTGTAACTAGTTGTAACTAAAGATACACTAGTGAGAGATAAGTGAATTAAATATTAAATTAATTCACATGCATGTCAGATCCAGTGGAGACCTAGTTGAGAGATAGGTTAAAGGGACTGTTTGACTATCAGTTGTGACTATAGCGTGTGCACACTTGCAACGAAACACACATTGGAGATGCAAATGAGGATTGTGCATTCAAGGAAAGGCAAGATCGAATTCATTCAGGGATTGTGATCAGCAGGGATTGCGTAGTGGAGGCAGGTTGTCAGGAGGCAGTAAATTGGTGCATGTTCGTGCAAATTTCTGTATGACAGTGTGAGACGATTGTATATTGTACTGAGAGCTCTTGGAGTAGAGTTTTGTATGAGATTGTTTCATGGTCCATGATATATACATAATATATGATAGTGGGGTTTTTAGCTTTATTCTTTCTCGGTAAAACAATCTGTGTTATGTGTGATTGATATTTCTTCATGTGTTTGCAATTGGCGATTAAATTTCCACAAATATTTAAGTAGAAGGATTCTATATTTAACAGTGGCATATAATTTTTAGATCAGGAGAATCCGACAATACATAATTGTATTAAAATTTCTACTTCAGATCTAGGATTTGGCAGTTGACATCACAGTGCTTAAGTGATCTATTGGATCCAGGTTTCTTATTGTTGTAGATATGATCTATTTGTTTCCGATGCATATGTATTAGGCTCATTGTACTCTCTGCTGAAATTTTTTTATGGCGATCTATTAAAGAAGAATATTTGAAAGGGTTTCCCCCTTGTGGGGTTTTTCCTTAGTCTTGGACCAATTTACTGTCGCTTATGGTTGTCCTCTTTTCTTCTTTATCATTGCATGTATTTTTCTATCTTCAGTTACAATTTATGATTAATTACAATGCTTATAATTAGATGCATTTTTTATGAAGAAGTAATTTAGGTTAAAGTAATTTATACAACATAAAAGAATATGAAAATTTAACAAAAGCATCTACGAGGATTTCTTGGGTTAACAGGGCATTATCGCAAGTTTGTTAAGAATTATGGGAAAATAACAAAACCTCTAACAACATTACTGAAGAAAGATGCATTTTCTTGGACTCTAGAAGAAACTAAGTCCTTTGAACATCTTAAAGAGGCAATGTTCCAAGCACCAGTTTTAGCTACACCATAATTCACAAAAACTATTATTGTGGAATGTGATGCCTCAGGAAATGGAATTGGTGTTGTTTTAAAGCAAGAAGGAAGACCCATTTCTTTTGAAAGTCTTCAAATCAAAGGAAAGTATTTACAGAAACCTATTTATGAGAAGGAAATGTTGGCAATACTACATGCACTAAATAAATGGCGACCTTACCTAATAGGAACTTCAAGGTAAAAATATATCATGGTAGTCTTAAATACTTTTTGGAACAAATACTATCTTTAGAAGAGCAAAAAAAATGGGTCACAAAGATGTTGGGTTATGACTTTGAAATCATATACAAAAAATGGAAGCTAAATGTTGTTGCAGATGCACTCTCAAGAAAGGATGAGGATGTGGAAGCATTGCTTTGTGTCATTTCTATTATCCAACTAGATTAGATAACTGAAACAAGAGAGGAATGGAAGAATGACGAAGAAGTGTGGACACTCATTTAAAAGTTGCAGCAAGATTCCAGTACATCTGATACATTTAGCTGGAAAAATGATTCATTATGGTACAAATATCGCTTATATATTTGTATGAATTTCCAACTAAAACAAAATATTCTTTTGGAATTGCACACCTCTCCCTTAGGAGGACACTCAAGATTTTTTTTTAAATTACCACAGGGTCAAGAATTTTTTTTTGGGATGGCATTAAATTTGATATTAAAAAGTTTGTGGCGGAATGTTTGGTCCGCCAACAAAATGAATTTGTGACAATTAATACCCCGTGTCTGCTACAACTAGCTTTATCCAGGTTTCAATGGATTTTATTACAGGTTTACCCAAGTCTGAAGGAAAGAGTGCCATCATGGTGATAGTTGATAGAATTACCAAGTATGCACACTTTTGTTTATTATCTCATTCATTTAAAGCCAGTATATTTGCTACTACATTTATGGAAACAATTCAAAAGCTACATGGAAACCCATATATTACTGTAAGCAACAAAGATCCCATTTTCACTGGAAATTTTTGGAAGGAATTATTTTCTTTTCTGGTTACTCAACTAGATCATAGCTCATCTTATCATCCTCAATCTGATGGGAAAACTGAGATAGTGATTTTTTTTCGGAAGGATATCTTTGTTGATTTGTATATGATAAAAAACATAATGGTTACCTCTGGCGGAATGGTGGTATAACACTTCCTTCCATACTGCAGCAAAAATGACCCCATTTATGGAACTTTATGGATATCATCCATCGTCCATCACATCATCTTTAAGATAAAATTATAAGGTTCAAGCCATGGAATATCACATCAAGCATTAACAACAAGTTCTCCAACTATTAAAGGATAACCTCACTTTGGCATAGAATCAATGAAACAACGGGCAGATCAACATCGTAGTGAAAGAATTTTTGATGTAGGTGAATCGGTATTTTTACGGCTACAACCATACAATAATGTCCCTCAAGCAAGCTAAGAAGGATATTAAATTATTGCCAAAGTAATATGGTCCTTACAAGGTGTTGCAAAATATTGGTACTATGGCATACAAATTGGAGCTTCCCGCATATTCCTGAGTGCACCTAGTTTTCCATGTTTCATGCTTAAAGAAGGTTATAGGTGACAAGCTCCTAATTCAAACAATATTGCCAGAACTTGATGAGGAAGGAAAATCATATTGGAACCTGAAGAAATCACGAAAATATTGGAACTTGAAAGCTACAAAATCGAACAATTTCATAATATATCATCAAGTGGAAGAACTTACCCATTGAATATTCCACATGGGAGGATGAGAATTTTATGCAGAAGCATCCACAACTACTCAAGCATTGAGGAAATCACTTTTTGAAGAAGAGGGGCATGTTAAGTCACTATAATACTAGTGTATCCCTTTATTTTTACTTTTAGTGTAGCCCCCTTCTTGTTATGGTTGTGCCCATGTAGTCCCCATATTGTTATTATTATGCCCCATAGAAGCCCACTATTGTTATTGTTGTGCCCTTACATTATTATTTTTATGTAGGATCTGATTATATTGTGACCCCTTAAACTCATATATATAGAAATTATGTTTTTTCATTTGAATCATCTAAGAATTATTCATTTATGTATTTTAAATGAGGTTCCCCCCTGAATTGGATAATTTTTAAGTCGTTGATATATATTTTCTTCTATTTTGTGAGTTGGTTGCATAACACTCAACTCTCGTTCTTCCTTCAGTTCTTGTTCTACTTGCTTCAAACGTAGCTCTACTTCATTCATGCTATGCATTTCTCTCTTCCTATGCACTGCTCTCCGCATCCTTTGCTTTCCCTTCGCTTTTGCCGCTAAATATTATTTCATAAGGATTGGATCTACTTTCATTTTTCAACTTTTTTCTCCCCACTAGACTGTCAACAACCTTTCTCTTTCCCTTATCATGTATGGGGTTACTTATTTTTGTTGGTGTTTCTTCCGGAGTTGCTGCCCTATGTGGAGTGGCTTGTGAAGTCCCTACTAAACTGACCAGCTCACGGGGTTTGGAGGAATTGTAGCAATTCTTCAATGGATCCTCCTCCAGCTAATGAAATTTCCCTATTGAGTCACTGAAAGTAAATTCTCGCATAATGGTCTTCACAAATTTTACGGGGATTATACGGATTAAATTATCGCATACCAAATGCAAACCTTAGTGTCTCCTTTCCCTCAGTATCCATTAATTTTAGGTTATTTATCTTGTATAATATAATTCTCAAAGGAAGAGTGGGCCATGGTTCTTTCTTCTTCTGCTGCAATGTTGTTGACAACCCTGTGGCGAGACTATATGACACTTCTTGAATGAAAATCCTTTCGGTGGCATACCTTGGCAACACATGCAACAACTTCTCTCCACCAAACACTCTAATGAAGGTGCCACCTGGTGAGGAAAACCAATCTGTGATCTTTGTTATTTCCTCCATTTCTCCTCGTGACATGCAAGGTGGTTCTTCTTCAAAGATAAGAATGTAAAGTTGAATGATGAAATGGTCAGTTAACTATTCCATTACTCCTTAATGATTACAATCCGAAAGCGTTTTTCAATATACATGCATGGAATTTTTCCATGGTATCCATGTCTAGTTCATGCCAGGAAACTAATTCTATGCACATATTGCAGCCAGTAAGTATGCATACATACAAAGCCTTTATTTCTCCCTGTTGGGAGGACTCTGGGCCTGTGCTACATGGGCTCTCAACTGTCGATCCAACATATCTGAATAGTTGAATGACTTCCCCTCATTCATAACCAGGTCAAATAAGACTGAATACCCTTCAAGAAATGTCTTCATGCTCTACTGACCATGGATCCTGCAAGCTAAGAAAAACAAGAGATGGTAGGCCTTCCTGAGATAATTTCTGTTGTATAAATGGTTGGGTGTCTATCAAAAATTTGATGGCTCTTTCACTCATCCTTTAACAATATATGTTGTGTTCAGATATTTTTTGGTGGCATATAAATATGATTCCATGAGCTTCACTGGCTCGAGAAAACGGTACATGCACTGATAATATTCTGCCAGAAAGGTAGCAAGCTTTTGTCCGCTGACATTGCTTAATTTCATGGATTTCTCATCAATGTGTGAAAAAATGCAGCTAATGAAATATGTAGATGAGAAGGCTGGATATTTGCATGCAACCTTGTATATTATTAACTGTCGGATGCCAATATAAACTTGTTGGTCCTCTAGATATTCCTCAAGGCTCTTTGCTGAAAGGGATTCATTAAATTTCTTCCATGTTAGTGTTGACTTCTTTTCTATAAATAGTTGAGTGTCTGCATATAATGGTAAGTATAATCGTGTTTTCTTAACTAATTCCCCAGTACTGCTTTCAGTGGTTTCTTTTGAACCAAATTTCTTTAGTGCCATGGTAACAATAATTGTTGGAGAGAAGTGCTTCACATGTGTGGTACCTGTGGGACAAAAAAGACACTCATGGCAAGCAAACATTAGCATTTTGAAAATCTAAATTCACAGCATGATAAAGCATCAAACCAGGCAATTGATGAGAAGTATTACGTAGTTTTCATCAACAAGGGAAACTGATTGATTGCGGGAAATGTGCACTATGCAGTCCCAATTGTTAAGGGTGAATCTTGAGGCTTCAGAATGTGCGATACACAATTCAACCTAGGTAGTGACTGGGTGACACTACCAATTTCACAGTCTGAGTGGCCAAGGTGATAGGCTGAGCCCTGGAACTACACAATGCATAGTTGGTTTAGCCTGTACTGCACACTATGCAGTTCCAGAGGCCAAGATCTTGGCTTGAGCCTTACTATTGTGCAGTGCCAAACTATGCAAGGAAAATTTGGCTAAGGAAAGTGCAGATCTTCCCGGTGGAAGTGTGAAAAAAGAGAAGAACTAAGTGATGATGTGTGCTTGATTACAAATCTGACTATGTATGAATGAATCAATGTAGATCAACTACATAAACTAAACAAATGGAAGGAAAATCAAATATGTGAGGATATTCACCGCAACAATGACCATCGGTGCAAAAACAAGAAAACTGATGCGAAAAAAAACTTGAAACAAAACTTATACAAGCTAAAACAAGTTAAAACTCCAACAAGAATGAAGATAAATAAGAACAATAGCACTCACACAAGAAAAATGAGAAAAAGTGACCAAAAAAGCGACAAAAGATGAGAAAAGTGAAACTCACTCGGAAAAGCAACAACGACCACACTGAAGGTTCCCTAATCTCCTCGAGAATGCTAGAGATCCAAGATCAAATGTTCAAATGATCTATAGAGGCATTGAGTAAAGAGTTTTGAGAAAATTAGGGTTTATAACGCACATGACTAAAATCAAGGAAAAAGTGACACTTCGTGGAAGTTTCTAAAAATAACGAATGTGCCTCCTTCAAGATACTAATAATGGATCCCTATTTTTTAGGGATTATTTTCAAAATTTTAGCTCTTAATTTTCTTTTTGAGGAAAAATTTCCATGGACACTGTGAGGAAATATTGTGCAATTCTAGGGAACTAGGCAATTGTCCAGGGCAGTTCAATGCACATTTTTTCAACTCAGTGTGGGATTATGCAATTTTTGGGCTCAGTGTTGGGTTTCCTTCCATGAATACATAGTTTCTAAACTCAATGTTGTCTTCCAGTCTGAACTTCACAATTTCAATCATCAAGGCTACTTGCCCTCAAGGATTACGTTGTTTCTATAGGCAAGCCCAGAACTACTGTAAGACCAAGTTGGGATATTAGCTTGTGACTTAGAAAGATAAATTAAGAGTGAAAACGATCAAACACAAGCACAAATAAAAAATATAATTCTCAATCAAAGGATAAATACTTGATAACAATATAAGGTAAGCTCCTGTGGATAGGAAGGAAGGCTCCAAAATCGAAGCATAGGAAAAAAATTTGAGCGTGGTTGTAGCCACTACAACACTTGGCGACACACTAATAGAACTCCAGCTCTCTGTATGAGTCTTGTCTCATGAAAAATAGGTCTAAATCTTCCAAAAGTATTGTTCAATTCATTGATTACCACAACTTCTTCACTTAGTTTGAGTTAAAGACATAGTTCCTACCATTCTATTCATCGGTGGCACACTAACCAAGTGAATTCAATCCAAGCTATTTTGATTGGGGATGAGGAGTATATAAATGCACAAGTAAAAGAAATTTCCAGAGTCTTTTTTTTCATCTCTGGTGTTTCTCCGCTACCAGCAGGCCTGAACAATACCTTGATAGAGTGACTTCAGAAATACAAACATTGCTCCAATGCCAGCGAGCATGGATTATACCTTGATGGATTTTCTTGCTTCACCTCTCTGCATAGGAATCCTTTCTCTTCCTTCACCATTGATTTTATTTTTTTCCATTTTTTTTCATTTTTTCATAGAACTGTGCATAGGAACTTATTTATTTCATGGGGCAGAAGAGGGATCCTGACTTATTGAGAGAAGAAGAGTTTGTTCCTTTATATAAGGATGTGTACATGCACCTTTAACATACTTTTTAAGGTTTTCCTCCCCTCCTTACTCTAATCGACTTAGTTGACAAAGATTAAACTAAGAGATAAAATACCGATTAGAGTAGGTGGTACTAGTTAAAATTCAAACATCAATATTTCACTATGATTTTCTTCGAAAAGAAATGTATTTTCCATCAAAGTATCATCGACTAAAAGGATGAAAGATTCACTAAAAGAGAGAGAATAGATAGATAAACAAGCGTTGATAGTAAGACAACTTCCTCTTAGAAAGCTTACCTGAAATCCAAACACAGTTTCATGCAAAAAATGTCCTACAAATAAAAATAAAACAAACAAAAGGAAAGAATCGAGGCATAAAGAAAATCGAAGCAAATTAATTCAAAGAAAATGTCTAAGAAAATAAAAACTACCCCTACGCCGCCTCACCTAATCAGAGCATAGGTCAGTCTCACGTGAAGTGATACTTCCAATGCAGCCATCGACGCATTGGTTGGCCAATGTATGTGATGGAATGAAAATCAAGAAAGATATTAAAGCATAAAAAAAAAAAAAAAAAGATAAGACAATACAAACCAAAACGTTTAAATTTGAAATTGTACGCAGAAAAGTAAGAACAAAACGTGCATGGAAGATCAAGAGTAGAAGATTCTTCCTCTCCGCATTCAGATGAGAAAATGAAATTCCACGTGTTCTGAGAATGATCAAAAGTAGTAATATCATCTGAGACTAAATGTTCACAAATTACACAGGGATGGTAGATTCGTGGAAAATGTCAAGATAATGCAGAATAGGTGCAGAAGGAAAAAAATCATCCTTGATCGCAAATTATTTTTCAGTTGTAGGTTCACACACATAATCATCATAATTATATCGCAAGTTGGTTTCTCAACACCAACTCCATCCAAGACTTGATCATCATGAACATCAAGAGAAATATTCAAAACAGGTGAACACAATAAATCGTCATCCGGAGGACCAAAGGATCCAAAGAATGGAGGATGAGGAGATAACAATTCATCGTAACCATCATATTCGCAGTCCAAAACTGTGCTGAAATTATGAGTATGTGGGGTGGGAGGGGATGCTTGTAGATCAACAAATGAATTATCAAGCTCTCCCACTTCATCCATCGTAGATTTATAATCTCTAACACCGAGTTATGTTGGGAGGGGTTCGAAAGATTCGAGTTAATGAAAATTTTCAAAAATTTGAACAAGATATTGAAATCTCCCTACCAAGAAGTTCCAATCAAATTCATCTTCAGGAAATTCAAAGCAAATATGAATGAAAAGATCCTGAAAATCCTTAAGTGATTCATCAGGTTTTTTTCGTAATTTCAAAATTTTCTTGTTCAGATCCTTACGATCGTACATGTCAAACACACAAAATAGCTCTGTGAAAATATGTTTGAAAGAGTGTATGGAGTCATTAGGTAATGTTTTACACCAATTCCATACAAGCCCTTCGAATGTGAGAATTAAAAACCTACAACCAACATCCTCGTAGCGGATGTTATGTTTTGTGCAGAAATCAAGAAAACGAGAAGTATGATAAAATAAGGTTTATTCACCCTTGTAATTGAATCTCAGATTTGACAAGTCATGAATAATTCTCGCCGACACTTTCAAATTTCTGTGTCTAGAAAAACATGTTAGGTTATGCTTTGGGGATAAGTCATTAAATGAATGCATAAATTCAAAACAGACTTCAAGGTATCAAATTGTCATCTAGACCTCATTCTAGCACTATAAATGTTGACAGTGTTGGACCCTTAAAAATTCAGGTGATCTCCCCGATATGAAGTCCTAACTAGACCCCACATAGTTTCGAGTAAGAATCCCAGTAGTGGTGTGTTAATGATCTTTCTTGGTTGAAAATACGCATAGGGTGGTGCATGGTGTCTTTGGTGAGAACAAATGTGTTTCCCTATGAATAGTCAAGTGCGATGTATGAACGATTCCAACATATGAAAGGAAAATAGAGTGAGCCCCTTATAAGCCTGTAATAGTATGTAGCTTGAAACAAACACATGAGCATAATGAAATCATAGGCTAACATGAAGAATAGCCCACACGTTAAGGTAATGAATTAATACAACATCACACATTCAAAAAGATTCCTAAAAATGAAAACGAAGTAGTTCATAAGCATATGTGTAAGTTAAATAACATACATTGCAAATAAAAAAATAATAGTCCTACTATATTCAAAACATATGCATGAAAGCATGTTGGCTCTGATTTTTATTAAAAGTGAAAGTTTCGGCCATACATACACCATTGATGGACCAGTAGCCCAATAGTGTAATGTTAAAATCAGCAACACCTTCTCCTCTAAAGAAGTATACTCCATCTACGCTATGGAGAAGCCAAAACTCTCACAAAAATCCCAAGCTATTTCTAAGCCTGATCCTAGCCAAAATCTTGGCTTCCAAAATCCCATTACATGAGTTATGAGGATATATTTATAACAAAGGGGGTGACACTTCACATTCCCATTTGCGACTCTTGGACTCCCCTCATGACTCTTAAACTTCTTTACAAAATGACTCATCACATTACATCATGACTCTTCACATTCCAATATTGAGACCTAGAATTTCACTTTACAAATAATTACAAATAACATTACATTTTACTCTCATACCCATATGAGACAACATAGGGTAGAGAAAAATGGATAGCCTAACAAGAAAAAACACTATGATGCTTGTGTTTTGGGAGAATATAGCTCAACAACTTCCACTTGATGCTTCTCGGTCACATATTAGTTCCATTCTCAGTATTGTGCGATGACATATCCAAACTACGTGATGGTTTCTAGCTGGAAGCAGAATCGAGCCTCCATAGTAGCCAAGTATGATGATTTGGAGCCAGTTTTAACTCCCCTCTCAAGTAGGAGAAACATTTTTCTAATCTAAACAGGACCACTAATGTATTTATACATGTTCTATTTGTTTAGCTCCAAATACTCCTTGGTGGAAATCTATTTGAGCTGCTCCAAGTACTCTTCGATCTCCTGCCTGACCTAGTGTATGCGTTTGGTTTTGGTGAGCGAGCCAACTGATGGGATCCTTCCTTTTTTTAACAATGAAATCCAAACTATTGTATAACCATACATATGAGGCTTAAATACTTCAAATGAAGGAGGCGAACTACTTGTTTTATGATTCAATATTCAAACTCTTACTTTCTCCAGATCTTCCTATGTATTCATTTTATTTTGCAAGTTAATTTGTGCCCCTTTGTATCACATTTTCCATTCCTGCATAGAGGCAATGGAAGCTTGTACATTCTTAAGAGTTATCACAAATTCTATACTTTTCTGCTACAAACCATGCAAGTGGAAAATAAACTTATGTATGGTTATGATCTCCTCATAGAGGTCCCAAATGGTGTCTCCAAGTGTTGATACTTCACCAATAATCGTTGCTCTCATCTCCTCCAAGTAGACCTGTATGGAAGCTATGTTCTGTGTTGTTCCGCGGAGCTATTCTATCTCTTGTCGTGAAGCCTATAAGTTTTGTGCCACTTTCTTATTGTTGGTCATCAAATATTGATTTTTTGATCTTTCTACACCTATAAAGGCCAATTTGGCTTCAAAAATGGAATTTGGATTCTTTCTAGTGTCTGCCACTATCACCCTCTCTAGTGAATGGAGGTGATGCATAATCATCAGGAAAATGCTTCCTCTACATTTTTACAATCCTATTTTGGAATTCATCATGCAACAGATTGTACAAATCCATTACCAGATCATCATCAAGAGGAACTATGTCCCCTTCCTCGATCGGGTCTACCTCTGATATTGGAGGTGGTGGAGACAGAGCGGTGACCTGTGGTGCACTGGGCATCAGGTTAACACCTTAATTCTGCGGCTCCAGTTTGAACTCCATGTCTTCAAATTCAATCAAGTCTTGAATCTACTAGGAAAGCTCTCAATCCTGAATCTTCTCATCCTCTTCCACTGCTGCTGGTTGGTTCAATTATTTCACTTCAACCTGTATTGTCATTGTTTCTTTTGTTATGGCACATTTCCTTTCTTCTTCTTCCTACTTCTGCTTCTTTTCCTATTATTTCCTCCTCATCTCTCATTCTTTCTTTAGTTCTTATTCTTCTTTCTTCAACTACAACTCTGCTTCCTGCAAGCTCTTATTTTCTCTCTTCCTCCACTTTTGTCTCTTCATCATCTACATCCTCTTCGCTTCTGCTTCTAAATATTCTTTTAGAAGGATTGGATCTTGTTTCATTTTTCAAAATTTTTCTCCCCCTGAACTGTTAGTAACCTTTCTCTTTCCCTTATCCTATATCAGGTTGTTGCTTGATGTTGGTGTTTCTTTCAAAGTTGCTTCCCTATGCAGAGTGGCTTGTGGAGTCCCTGCTAAACTGACCAACTCATGAGGTTTGGAGTAATTGTAGCAATTCCTCCATGGATCCTCCTTTGGCCAATGAAATGTCTTGTTGAGCCGCTAAAAGAAAATTCTCACATAATGGTATTCGAAAATTTTATAGGGATCATATAGATTAAATTACCGTGTACCAAATGCAAACCTCAATATCTCCATTCCCTTGATATCCGCAACTTTCAGGTTCTTTATCTTGTATAATCCAATTTTCAAAGGAGGAGTGGGCCATGGTGCTTTCTTCTTCCTGTGAAAAGTTGCTAAAAACTCTGTGGAAAGAAGATATGACAGTTATTGCATGACAAGCTTGTCGGTGGCATACCTTGGCAGAACATGCGGAAACTTCTCTCTGTCGAACACTCTAATGAAGGTGCCACCTGGTGAGGCAAACCATTGTGATATTTTCTATGGCCTCCATTTCTCCTCATGAAATGAAAAGTGGTTCTTATTCAAAGATAGTCTTGTAAATTTGAATGATGACATGGTCAGTTAGTTGTTCCATTACTCCTCAATGATTGTAATCTGAAAGCATTTTTCAATGTACATGCATGACATTTTCCCATGGTGTCCATGTCCATTTCATGACAAGAAACTTATTTTATGCACATATTACATCTAGTAAGTATGCATACATATAAAACCTTGCTTTCTCCCCCTTGGGAGGAATCTGAGCCTGTGCTACATGGGATCTCAACTGTCGAACCAACTTATCTGACTAGTTGAATGAATTCCCCTTGCTCACGACCTGGTCCAATAATACTTCCCACCCTTTTGGAAAGATCTCCATACTCTGTTGACCATGGATCCAGAAAGATAAGATAACCAAGTGCTGGTAGGCCTTCCTGAGATACTTTGTCCTATATAAATGGGTGGGTGTCTGTTGAAAATTCGATGGATATTTCACCCAACCTTTAACAATATCTCTTGTGTTCACATAGCTGCTGGTGGCATAGAAATATGAGCACGTGAGCTTCACTAACTCTAGAAAATGGTACATGTGCTGATAATATTCTGCTAGAAAGGTAGAAATATTTTTTCCACTGGCCTTGCTCAATGTCATGGATTTATCATCAATGTGTGAAACAATCCAACTGATGACATCTGCACACAGGAAGGTTGGATATCTGCATGCAACCCTATTTAATCCTAACTGGTGAATACTAATATAAAATTTTCGATCCTCTGGATATTCCTCAAGGCTATTTGATGAAAGAGGTTCATTTACTTCCTTCCATGTCAGTGTTGACTCTTTTTCTATAAACAATTGAGTGTCCACATATACTGGCAAGTCTATTAGTGTTTTCTCAACTGCTTCCCTAGTACTACTTTCAATGGTTTCTTTTGAAGAAACTCTCTTTGGTTCCATGGTAACAATGATTACTGGAGAGAAGTGCTTCACATGTGTGGTACCTGAGAGACAAAAAATACACTCATGGCAAGAAAACATTAGCATTTTGCAAATCTAACTTCACAGCATGATCAAGGAGAAAACTGGGCAGCTTATGAGAAGGATTGTGAAGTTTTCATCAAAAAGGGAGACTCGGTGACTGCGGGAACTACGCAGTCCTAGCAGTCAAAGGGGAGCTTGAAGCTTTAGACTATGCAATGTGTAGTTCAGGCTGGGCAGTGACTAGGTGAGACTGTGCATTGCGCAGTCTCGATGGCCAAGGTGATAGGATAAGCCCTGGAACTATGCAATACGCATTTGGTTCAGCCTATATTGCACACTCCAGAATTCTAGAGGCCAAGATATCAGCTTGAGCCTTAGGATTGCGGAGTGCCCAACTGCGAAAGGAAAAATATGGCCAAGGAAAGTGCAGATTTACGTGGTGGAAGTGTGAAAAATGAGAAGAACTAAGTGATGATGTGAGCTTGAGTGAATATTTGACTAAGTTGAATGAATCGATGTAGATCAAGTGCAGAAACTAAACAAATGAAAGGAAAATCAAATATGTGAGGAGAGTCGCCGCAACGACGACCATCAGTGCAAAAAAAAAGAAAATTGATGCGACACTTTTGAAATACAAACAACGACTTGAAATAATAGTTATACAAGCTAAAACAAGTCAAAACGCTGCCAAGCATGAATAGAAATAAGCATAACAACAAACATAAGAAAAAAGATAGAAAAAGCGGCAAAAGAGGAGAAAAGTGAAATTCACCCAGAAAAGTAACGACTACCACACCGAAGTTTCCTTAATATCCTCGAGAATGCTATAGCTCAAAGCTAGAATGTGAAAATGAGATCTAGAGGAATTGATTAAATAGATTTGATAAAAATAGGGTTCATGACTTGCATGCCGAAAATCAAGGAAAAATAAACACTTGGCGAAAGTTTCTAAAAATATTGAATGTGCCTCCTTCGAGATACTAATAATGGATCCCTATATTTTAGGGATGATTTTCACTTTTTTAAATTTTTTGTTTTTTTCCTTTTCCAAGAAAACTTGTCATGCACATTACCGAGAAATATTGTGCAATTCTAGGGAACTGGGCAACTCTTCAGCTCAGTGAATTGCGTAGTTTCTAAGCTTAGTGAGGGATTGCATAGTTTATGGGCTTAGTGTTGGGCTACCTTCCATGACTGTGCAATTTATAAGCTCAAGGTTGTCTTCTAGTATGAACTGCAAAATTTCAATCATAAAGGTTGCTTCCCCTCAAGGATTGCACAATTTCTGGAGGCAAGCCCAGAAATGTTGTAAGATCAAGTCGGGAGATTAGCTTGTGACTTAGAAATATCATTTAAGTGTGAAAAAAAACTAACACAAACACAAATGAAAAATATAAATCTCAATCAAAGCATGAATACTTGATAACAATACAAGGTAAGCTCCTGTGGATAGGAAGGAAGGCTCCAAAATCGAAGCATAGGAAAAATTTTGAGGGTCGTTGTATTCGCTACAATAGAGAGTTTGGGGAGCCCCTGTAATTTCCCCAGTCAATGATGGATTTTGAGTCCAAAAAAACTATAAAATCTCAAATTTCAAGCCAAGAAGTGCAATGTAGTAACCCCTAGTGAGCGAGTAATTCAACATGGGTATTAGTAACAATTCCACAGAGCTAGTGAAATATGTGGAATCTCACGGGCCCTAAATGGATGACCATTCCATAACCACAAAGGTCAAATAGGAATCCTCATCAAATAATTTGACTAGATAAGAGGACCATATGTTTCAAGGAGGATGGGGATATTTAGAGACCAATTATTTAGAGGAAGAGTACTCAAGATAGAAAGAAAATATTATACAGCTGGTCTAATAGATGTCGGCATCATATGCTCAAAGATGAGAGAATCTCTAGACCGCCAAATCCCATATATGATAAAGAAGGCCAACGTTCTATGTAATGGGTGATCCATTGTCCATCTTCCAAGACAATAGTTAATGTCCGAGAAATCAAAATCTACAGGGGAGTTTATCAGATGCAACACATGCATCGAGATAGAAGAGGCAAAAGGGAAATGGAGGAAAAGGTTGTTGATTTCCTCTCTGGCTGATAAGCAAAGGAATCATCTTCTCAGGCCATGATAACCTCTCTTGTAAAGTATTTCATAGGTCATAATCTAGTTGTGTGCAACCAACCACGAGAAACACTTGAGTTTGAGAGGAAATTTCCAATTCCAGCATCGAAGTCATCCAATGGAAAAGCAATATATTTCTGGTAGGCTAGAATATTATCCAGTATGCTTCATGTGCAATTACCTTTCCCTGTTATGAGACACCAAACCAAATAAATTTGTCTACTTTAGAGGAAGTACAATTACAGAGTGTTTAAGATTAGAAATATATGGTGTCCATTCTCGAATCAGGAGCTCGGGTATATCAAGCTATGTAATGTCTTTCCAATGTGTGAATGTCGAAGAGGAAAAAAAGTCATTTTCTATATCCTTAATTAAAAAGAGGCATTGATTGTGCATTAAATTAATAAGAGGAGGGGATAATAGATATGGACATATCAAGCTTGAAAGGGAGTCTAGATAAATCTCTAGAGAAGATCTCGTACCAACATCCCATTTCATATTCCCAAAAAACTAGTGCTTGGTGAGGAAGAGTATGTGCCATGATAACGAGCAATTGGGAGGGTCTGGAGCACCAACACAAAGCCATCCAATGAGATATTTGTTCTGGAGGTATTTTTACTTGATAATTCAGTTCCATAGGCCATCATTACAAACTTCTCTCCAAATATTTTTTAGAATTAATGCCAAGTTGAAAGAGGTAGTGTCCTTAAGTCCCCAACCACCATGTTTAATTGGAAGGTTAAGGATCTCCAACCTAGCAAGATGAAATTTGTGGTCTCATTAGAGAATTTTTTAGGTCTAAAATGGGCCTCCTAAGAAAAATGTACAACCAAAATAAAATTTATAAGAACCAATAGGATTCAAGATGATGATGTCAACCGTGGGGGATGATTCACCATTTTTGGGATAAAATGGTAAAAATATTAAAATATAATAAAATAATAAAACTACTTTTTCAACTTATCTACCTAAAGTTTTACTCAAATTTTGAGTGGGAGCACTCATTGGATGTAAAATTTAATTCCTCATCTAAGGAGTACCCATGTTGCATGCTTTCGATGGACCCTGCTACACAAAAAATGAGAAATACGTGAAAAAGGTGATTGAAATCACATTTTTCATGTATTTCTCATTTTTCATGTAGCAGGGTCCATCAAAAGTATGCAACATGGGTACTCCTTGGATGAGGAATCAGCTTAGGCATCCGACAAGTTCTCCTGCTTGAAACTTGAGTAAAAGGGCGATAATGTGAAAATACGAGTTGAAAAAGTAGTTTTTTCTTTTTTCCCTCTAAAATTTGATGATGTAATCAAATCTTATTTTATTATTTCAACTATTATTTTACAATTTCCTTAGGAGGCCGATTTTAGACCTCAAAATTCCCCTAATGGGTTGTGTGCTACCCCATAATAAACCCAAGATGATGGAGTTGATATTACAGACAACTACTTTTGGTAGTATGAATATGTGCATCCAATAGATAGGATAATTGTGATAATTGTGCTTACCGGAATACTCTAGCAACACTTCATAGTCTTATCATTTATTTGTTTGTTTTATCCTACTTTTGGTACGACAAGGTTTATTCATGAAAGTGTATCATTTCTTATAGTCAAGGTGTATTATTGGTGATTCGCTAGCGTAGTACTCTCTATCCTCTCCATATATAAAACTTTTCACCATATCCCTTTTACTTCCATTTCATTTCATGAAAAAGGAAGTTGTACACCTTTATGCTTGGTTTTCAAAGGCTATTATTAAAAGGTATAGTTTGAAATGAAAACATATGAAAACCTTAAATGAAATTAGAAATTCTCATGGTTTTTGAAAGGATCGATTATCAAAATTGACATGTCTAAAGCCTACGATAGGGTCGGTTGGATTTTTATTCGTTGGATTCTCACACATATGGGCTTTGAAGTCCCTTTTATCAATTATATTACATGAGTTGTGTAACTTCAGTCTCATTTTTTGTTCTCATGAATGGGTCGCCTTCGCCTTTCTTTCATGCCCAACAAGGATTGGATCAAGGTTTCCCCTTGTCTCCCTTATTTTTCCTTCTAGTGGAAAAAGGTCTTAGTAGACTCCTCATTGCAGAAAAAATAACAGGTGACCTGAAAGGTATGTAGGTGGCTGAAGATCTTAAAATTACCCATTTAATTTTCATTGATGACATATTACTATTTAGTGATGGTTTTAGAAGGGACGCAATTTCTATTATAATCTTTGTCTTTGTTTTATAAACATACTGATATGCAAATAAATGTTTTGAAATATTCTCTCGCCCATTTGTCCCTCTCCACTAGCCAGGTTAGAATTATGCAAACCCTCTTTCCTTTTCATGTTAATACATTTGAATAAGGTTTTAATTATCTAGGCTTCCAACTCAAACCTAACGATTTCATGAAGGTTGACTAGTTTCTGCTTCTAGCCAAAATAGAGAAAATATTAAGGGGATAGAGTTGAATATGGTTATATAGAGAAAATACTAGTCTTTATAGAGTCAATGTTGGAATTTATACCAGCTTATTGGATTCCATTATCATGGATACCAAAATGTATATTAAATCTAGTGTGTAATATCAGTTGTCGTATTTTATGGGAAGAGTCTAGAGAGGATTACGTCCTCCCATGGCTGCAATGGGATAAAATAGTTGTGCCCAAAGAATGGGGGGGGGGCATTAATTACCTTCGTTTATTAGAAAAATCATTGGAATCCAAGGTGGGTTGGAGGTTGTTTTCCACAAATAGCCTCTGAACTTCTACGATTCCTAAGAATTACATTTTTCCACCATTGTGGGGGAATGGATCAGATCTCTGAAAAATAAGAAACTAAAGGTCTATGTTATTTATAAATTCATTCTTTCTTCATTTTTTTCGATTGAGGGGGACCTTGCATGGAAAGTCGGAAATGGAGGAAAATGAAAGATTGACATGGATTTGTGGATTTGTTATGGGGAAAATTTATGTCTTCTATGTGAACTGATCTCTTTCCTAAATGACAATGGGAAACCTCAATCATATCATTGATAATGCTTACTCTTCAATTTGGTCTCAAGTTCAACTCAATGCCTATCAACTCAACATCCCAAATTCTCATACCAGAACTTAGTAGGAATATATAACAACTTTTAATGTGTCTCATGTTAGGATTTGTGACAAGGATGACTCACTTTGTTGCATCATTCTTCATTTGGAAAATATACTCATAAAACTCGTTATTTATTCCTAACAAAAAATAGAAGGTCTGTGGACCTTTTCTAGTGGTGCAAGAAGATTTGGGAGCTAATTTTTTTCGCTAAAGCTCGAGTTTTTATATGGTGTTTGTTGGAAAACAAAATCCTACCTAGGATAATTTGCAAAATCGAATCAAGGGCCCAACTGATGTGTCCTAAACAAAAGTGTTGAGGAATTAGTGAGTTATATTTTCCTTATATGTCCTTATACTTGGAGCATATAAGCAGTTTGCAGGAACAATATTGGTTGTGGTTTCGAATGGCATGGGGTGTCCTTCAATGATGCTTGAAAATATTGGTGGGACCAATAAAATGTTAAGGATTACAGGAACATTGTCCCACTTGTAGTTTGGGGAGTTTGGATGGATAGACAAGAGGCTATTTTTTAGAATCGACCCTCCTCCCCTAAAAGAGTGGCTACGCAAGTTCTTGAATTCTACTCCCTTATCCCTTCATCAAATCATGTTCATGCTATATGTATAATATCAACTGAAGTTATAAACCCCTCTTACCCATAGAATTATTTTGATGGGGCCTCTCTTGCAAATGGTGTTTCTGGGGGAGGGGTATTTCTATATTTATAGGAACATCATTTCTTCAAGCTACAAATAGGCTTTGGCAAGAGCTCAAATAACTTTACAAAATTTCTAGCACTAAAAATATTATTATGTTTCGCCATTGAAAAATAATGTCACTCTTTAATGATATTTGGAGACTCCATGAATGTTTTTAATCGGTTCAATCAGACTCAGAGATGTCACAATTACACATTTCTTCTTATTCTTGAGAAGAATCTGCTTTTAAAACATTGTTTTGATTAGATTTCTTGCTACCACATTTACATGGAATGGAACTCAACAGTTGATGCCTTATCTAAAGCAGGTGTTAATAGGCTCATGGAACTTGGAAAATAATTGAAAAATTAAAAGATAATGCATAAGGGTACTAGCACCAACCATGCATAAATGGCCTCCATAATGCTCAATAACAGAAAAACAAAGGTTTCTTTGCTATATATTTTTTTATTAATGTTTTTTATGGTCTCAACATATTGATACTCGAAATGTTTTTTCTACTATAGTTTCTTAGGGTATAATGTTGTGGCAATTTTTTGTGATCATGGGGCTTTTCAATGACCCATTTTCTCAATATTTTTTGATATTCTCAGGCAGTCACACAGAATGCATAATTATGCACCAACAAAATGTATTTTTTCATAAAGTTAATAAGTTATGGGATTTTCTTCATATATATATATATATATATATATATATATATATATATATATATATATATATATATATATATATATATATATATATATATATATATATATGGGAAAACTTGAGATAATGTGATCTCATTATGAAGTTAATTTCCATACCCTAGCTTATTTAAATAATATCTAAATGATAAGGACATGTTCAATAAATTGAATATTTGATGAAATAGAAAGAGTAATGAAATAAAGTGAAGGAATGAAAACTTTATGCCTAAAAATCCCTCCTAAAGGTTATTAGAAAAGAAGTTCTATCTCTAAAAAGAATGACATGGAAACAATGGAAAAACATGTGCATTTCAGGGAAAATTTTAGGGGTTAATATTAGCAGGTGGGCTAATTTTCCATGCTTTTTCCAAAAAAAGATTTGCCAATTTCCATTTTTTCAAAAATTGATTCACCCAAATTTTATAGTATAGAAATATTTTACCCTAAAAGTCGCCAAAATTTTATATATACTAATATAAAATAATTATAAAGCTAAATATTTTTACAAATATTATCCAAAATTTTACAATTTACATAATGGGGATGGGTAAGATTCGCCAAGGTTTCTAAACTTTAAGATAAACTTCCATCCTTAAAATTTTCCTTGGTGCATTTAAATATATTGATGGCCACGCCATGAGGAATTATCATTTATTTCCCATACATAATCATTTACCATATAGCATGTTTTTACATAGCCCCTTGGGAAACACTTCTTAAGATTTGGTTACATGTATAAGAGTATATGTTTTTCCCTCATAGTATACTTAGGAAAATTTAAATTTACCCCTTACTATTGTAACAACCCTGGTTAAAAATTCATGTAAAAAAAATATAAGACTTGTTGAGATTGCAACAAGATGATGAGCTTAGTGAAAAGAGTCGCCTTCACTAAGTGGGCCCACAATCTATTTTTGGTGCAAGTCTGATTAGTGTGTAGCGATTGTATTGTACTGAGAGCTTGAAATGATTAGCTTTGTATGAGGATTGTTACATGATCTCTATGACATATATTATATATAGATATTTGGGGTTTTTAGCTTCAGGCTTTCCCATTAAAACACTGTGTTCATATTTGTGAATTTTTATGGTTTCAATGTGTGCATGCAATTGATTTAATTTCCGCAAGTAATGATCAATAGTAGAAGAGATTTTGTTTTATGAATGAAGTCAAATAGTGTATGATCAGGAGAATATTGGATGTATAACACAATAGTTATATAATTTATACATGGTATCAGAGGGATATTGATCATTGGAGTAATTGCAAAGCATTGAAGCGGTTGAGTTTTATGCTGGTGGAATTCGAATTTGCAGCAGTCTTTTCTTGGTGTCAAAGTTGAGATGTCTTTCAATGGATTGCGATTGGAGTATGCCCTTGAGGGCAGCTCGAATTATATTGCATGGAAGGATAGGATGGAGGCGGTGCTGGAGGATAATGGGTTGACAGAGTTCATAGATTCAGAAATTCCAAAACCTGCTTCTAGCGATGTTGCCGCACTTGATGCATGGCAAAAGAAGACAGCAAAATGTCGAAGGATTATGTTGGAAGGTGTGAAGGATCACATAGTGTCTAGCCTTCATGGTAAAGCTTCTCCATTCTTGATGTGGAAAGCTTTGACAGATTTTTTCCAAAGAAAGAGCGACCAAAGGAAGTTGGCGCTCAAGGATAAACTCAAGAAGATAAAAATGGAGAAAGGCGACAGTATACCCAAGTACCTCACGAAGTTTGTCCAGTGCAGGGATGAGCTGGGAAGTGTGGGGGTTACTGTAGATGAAGAGGAATTGGTGAGCTTGGCTCTCCTTGGGCTTCCGAAGAGTTGGCATTCCTATGAGGCCTTTGTCAATGGTCGGGAGAAACTGCCAAGATGGGAGTGGCTTTGGTCAGATCTTGTGCAGGAGGAGATAAGGCAGAGTACCAGGGATGGATCTTCATCGAAGAATGAAGATGAAGAAAATTGCGCTTTGGTTGCCAAAGCAAGGAAGTGGAAGAGCAAGAAGAATGCTTCTCAATCCCGTGCGAAAATCAAGAAGAAGGACATGTCCAAGGTGAAGTGCTTTCACTATCACCAACACGAACATTACGCCACTAATTGTCCACAGAAGAAGAAAAATAAGCAGGCTACTGGATCTGCAGTTGGAGAGGCCTTAGCCTTGTAGTTTGAGCTGGATTTTTCGTTGATCGCATGCTTGGTCTCAAGTATGATGGGTTCAATGTGGTTTCTTGACAGTGGTGCGTCTTTCCATATGACTGGAGACAAATATTTGTTTACTGATCTGGATGAGAAGGATCTTGGAGTGCACATTGAGATGGGCGATGATGGTAGATACAGTGCGACTGGTATTGGGACCATTTCCTTTAAGAGGGATTCTAGAAAACCTTTCATCTTGAAGGATGTCATTCATGTTCCAGGATTGAAGAAGAATCTTATCTCTGTGGCGATGTTGGAAGACAAGGGATATGATGTTGTCTTTAGTGAGGGAAAGGTTTTCCTGCACAGTAAGGAAAATGGTGAAACCCAGAGGATAGGGGTTCGAGTTAAGAACCTTTATTAGTTGCAGGTAGATGGCTGCGCAGGAATGGCAGGCAAGGCAGAAGGAGTGGTGAGCCAGGATGAGGGCGAGCTATGGCACAGGAGATTGGGCCATCTTCACCATGGTGCTTTGAAAATTTTGCAGCAGATTTCTATTGGGCTTCCCAAAGGTACACTTGCGTAGTCAGATCAGTGCAAGGGATGTACTTTGGGAAAATTTGTGAAAGCCACCTTTCATGAGAAGGATAGTTGCGCCACGACGATCCTTGAGAGAATTCACACAGACGTGTGTGGACCTTTCTCAGTAGCTTCGACATCAAAGCACATGTATTATGTGATATTTGTTGATGATTTTTCTCGTAAGTGATGGATCTTCTTCATGCAGAAGAAGAGCGAGACATACTAAAAGTTCTGTGAGTTCAAGGCACTGGTTGAGAAAGAATCGGGGAAGCAGGTGAAGGCTCTTAGGAGCAATAATGGTGGTGAATTCATCTCTGGCGAATTCAAGGACTTTTGCAGCGCAAAAGGAATTCGAAGAGAGCTCATAACGCCTCATAACCCACAACAGAATGGGGTCGTTGAGCGAAAGAACAGAATGATCATGGGTGCTGCACGTGCGATGTTGCATGATCAGGGCGTTCCCATACACTTATGGGCTAAGGCATGCAATACTGCGGTTTATGTGAAAAACTGTTGTCCTCATAGAGTACTTGGCATGAGTACACCCGAAGAGGCATTTTCTGGTAAGAAGCCTGATATTTCTCATTTGAAGATTTTTGGCTCACCTATTTACATTCATGTGACGAAGGATGCCAGGAAGAAGATGGAGCTGACCGTAGAGGTTGGGATATTTTTGGGGTACACTGATACACCCCACAACTATCGTGTGTATTTTCCAGATAGTCAGAAGACTGTTGTGCGACGGGATATCAAATTTCATGAGGAGAAAGACATGAAGTGTTCGCTTGAGAGGGAGCCACACTTGCATGCAAATGAGGAGCTATTAGTTCCCAAGGATGAGCCTTAGGATGTGGATCATCCACAAGAGGAGGTTCATGGAGTGGAAGAAACCACTCATGCAACGCCAACCATTAGAGGGCGGAAGCGCACTACAGAAGCTGAGCGACTGAATCTTGATGCAGAGAAGATTGTAGGAGCACCTACATCATAGTGTAGACAGAGACAAACACCTGACTGATATACTGGATACATGGCTCTGATGAGCAAGTGTATCGTGACAGAGCCATCCCCTTTCGAGGAAGCTGTGGAGGACCCTGCCTGGGTAGATGCCATGGTGGAAGAGTATGATTCAATTGTCAGAAACATTGCATGGGAGATTGTCCCAAGGCCGGAAGGGAAATCAGTGGTAGGCTCAAGATGGATCTACAAAGTGAAGCAAGTAGCTGATGGGAGTGTTGAGAAGTACAAGGCAAGATTTGTTGCCCAAGGCTTCTCACAAATTGAGGGGATCGACTATGAGGAAACCTTTGCACCTGTTGCAAGGTATTCTTCCATATGGAGCATCCTAGCTCTCTCAGTGCAGATGGGATGGCACATTCATCAGATGGATGTGAAGACTACATTCCTCAATAGATTCATTGAGGAGGAGGTGTACATAGAGCAGCCCGTAGGTTTCGAGATCTTGAGCGGCGAGTCACATGTGTGCAGGCTCAAAAGAGCGTTGTATGGGTTGAAACAAGTACCTCATGCTTGGTACACACGGATAGACAGTTATTTCACCAGTCTTGGATTCACCAAGAGTGAGGTGGATTTGAACCTATACCAGATTGTGGTGGAGGGTAAGTTGCTGATCATTGTACTTTATGTAGATGATTTGATTCTGACAGGTGATGAACAGTTGATACTCTCATGCAAGGCTGATCTTGCAAAAGAGTTTGAGATGAAGGACTTGGGCCTCCTTCATTTTCCTGGGATTGGAAATTTGGCAGTGCAGTGATGGATTGTTTGTGTCTCAAGGCAAGTATGCCTGGGAGATACTGGAGAAGTTAAACATGCATGGCTTAAAGCCTATCGACACTCCTCTTCCTGGTGGTTGGAGGAAAGAGGATGCTACATCGGCAGAGGTAGTGGATGCCACTGTTTACCGACTGTTGGTGGGGTCGCTTATGTATCTAGTAAATGCACGACCTGACATATGCTACGCTGTTAACCAGCTTTCACAAGCTATGTTTAATCCTACCAATCTCTTTTGGAAGGTAGACAAGCATGTATTGAGATATATCAGAGGCACATCGAGATATGGATTATGGTACAGACAGTCAGATGAGGTGAAGCTGCATGGCTTCACGGATGCAGATTGGGCAGGGAGTCCAACGGATAGAAAGAGCACATCTGGAGGGATTTTCAGTATCGGGTCGACAACAGTTTCTTGGTACAACAGGAAGCAGAGATCCATGGCACTCAGTTCCGCGGAGGCCGAGTACATGGCAGCAAGTTTGGCTGCATACGAGGCTATATGGATGAGGAAGATCTTGGTCGGGTTGTTCGGTTCACACTTAGATTCTACTGTGATATATTGTGATAATCAGAGTTGCATCAAACTCTCGGTTAATCCATTATTTCATGATAGATATAAACACATTGACATCCGGTATCATCATATCAGAGATTGTGTGCAGCGAAAGATCATGTTACTTTCTTACATTCCTATGGAGGATCAGGATGCTAATATCTTGACGAAGGTGCTCACTAAGAGAAATTCGAATACCACAGGGGCAGGATCGGGGTGGCAGATAATCCCTATCTTGTTGAGAGGGATTTTTTAGATTGCAACAAGATGATGAGCTTAATGAAAAGAGTCGCCTTCACTAAGTGGGCCCGCAGGCTATTTTTGGCGCAAGTCTATTTTTAGACTATGTCTATTTTTAGACATGTCGATCATATTCTATGAGTTGCAAGATGCTATTTGTGGATGGTTGGTCAAGTTGGAAAAAATAGATGGACTTCTATTTTTAGACATACTAGGCGGAATCTATTTTTAGATTGCCAGTCTAAAAATAGATATGTCGAATATTATTAGCTCTTAATAATATTTGAAATATAAACATTATCTTATTCTCTTGGAGCACTTCAGTTAAGTGCACAAATGTGGCACAGGAGCTGACAGATTGAATTATGCTATTCCTAAGGATTAAGTGGATCTATTGCATGGAGACTTCATTTAGAACTCATGTGACAGAGTTTGGTGGAGTTATTGGGGTAGTTGGTGGAGTTGTGTTCAGTTTAACTCAGTTAGACACAATTGAGCTAGTTGTATCTAGTCTAACTGATTGATACACTAGTGAGAGTGATGTGAATTAATTATTAATTAATTCAGTAAATATTAACTCATTAATCAAACGAAGAATACATCAGTTAACTACAGTGCATGGACAGTTTTAGTGGAGACCAGTGGAGAGGTAGGTGAAAGAGCAGGTTGACTATCAATTGTGACTATAATGTTGCATGATTTGCAACACACAGTGGTTGGAGATGCCAATGAGGATTTCATGAGCAAGTCTGAACCGATTCGAGTTCATTCAGAGCCAATATTCAGCAGGGATTGCACAGTAGAGGTAGGCTAGCAGGTGGCAAATATCGGTGCATGGATTTTCTAGATTGGGCCTGATTAGTGTGTAGCGATTGTATTGTACTGAGAGCTTGACATGATCAGATTTGTATGAGGATTGTTACATGATATCTATGACATATATTATATACATATAGTTGGGTTTTTTAGCTTCAAGCTTTCCCGTTAAAACACTGTGTTCATATGTGTGAATTTTTATGGTTTCAATGTGTGCATGCAATCGATTTAATTTCCGCAAGTAATGATCAATAGTAGAATAGATTCTGTATTATGCATGAAGTCAAATAGTGTGTGATCAGGAGAATCTTAGATGTATAACGCATTAGTTATATAATTTCTACAATACCAAGGTCATGGGACATGTATTCCAATCTGAATGGTGGGAAAAAAAATCCTAAGGGGGTGTTCATTTTAGTTATTATGTCTAAAGGAAATTGGCAAAGGAAATGGCTAAGGCATTAAAGAGGCAAAAAGTATTTTTGGCACATTTATTTATGAAAATAATGGAAAATAGGAGAAAATGGAGGTGAAAGGTCATATGTTTCATGTGAGGGGGAAAATGAAGGAAAATAATGGAAAATGAGGAAAGCAGAGGCCTCATTAATATAAAGGCTTCCAAGGATAAGTTGATGGCAATTTTGGAGCTCTCATTATTCTCTCTCTCTCTCTCATACTCTTGGATACTTAAATTTTTCTTGGAGCACTCTTGGAGGGTGTGGCATACTTGGATATTTGGAGCAATAAGGCAAATAAAGAGCAGGAAAGCGCAAGAGGGCATTGGGATCAACAACTATAATGGGTTTTGATTGCAGGTATCGAGTTGCATGTGTGTTTTCCTCACTAATTTTTGCATGCATGGTGTATGCATGTGGTTTCTTGGTCATGATTTTTCATGGGCATGGAAGATTTCCTAGATTGACAGTGGATTTTCCTAGCCTTTACATTTCCTAGATAGCCATGGTGTTGTGGGTTCATTTTCATTGTTTTTTTTTGGTTGGTTCGCATGATTCCTTTAGTTGTGGGTTGAGCTATTAGTTCCTAGAGCCTTAGTTGGAAAAACTCTCTCGAGCCCAGCGGACAGTTTTTGAGTTGAGTTAATAGTCCTGGAGCCTTGGTTAGAAAAACACTCTAGAGCCCTAGGTGGGTTGGGTTCCAAATCTTGTAGACTTGGTTGGAAAAATGCTCTGGAGCCTGGAAACAACTGGGATTGATTTACTAGTCCTGCAGCCTTGGTTGGAATATACGCTCTGGAGCCTTGGACATCTTGAGTAGAGACCAATCTGGTGATGGTTGTGATATTTAACCGTGAGGTGGAATCACTAGTTGAGGGTTGAGGTGGTTTTTCCTCTTGAAGCCCTGGTTTGGTTTTGATGGATTTGGTTTATGAGATCCCACAATCATGCTTGGAATATGGCATGAGGATAACTGGCTGAAGAGATATTTGGATTAGGCATGTCTATGGTCGGGTGGAACGTGGAATTCCTAGACTTTATTTCATTTTGCTTATGGAAATAAGAGCTCTTTTCCCCTTCTATTGATGGGTAAATATGTTTGTTTTTTATGCATTATATGGATGCTATGTGTTGATTATTTTTGTTTCTTATATGTTGGTTATGACTGAGTTCTATGATGGTGATGAAGTATGGATCTCATCATTTTTTGATTCATAATTGATTGAAAAATGTATATATGCCTAATAGAATATAATGCAGTTAATGTGATGCAGAAAAATGCTTCTTAATGATTCTCAGATAAGTATGGGACCACTATGCTCAGATCTGTTATTTAAACCTATAGATTAAATCTTTGTGACATGATTGACAAAATTCATTTCATGGCTATTAGGGGTACAATCAAATCCTTGTTTGAATAATTGATTTAGCATCATTGTTCCATTGTGTTATTTCATTCCTGAACTTGTACGTTAAATCCCATGGACGCAGGCACAAGTAAGGTCAATTTAGTGCTTGGATGCAGGCACGTAGGATTGTGCATGCCTCCAAAGCCTCCAAGGCGTAGGCATGCAGACTTGTGCATGAATCCAGGGGTCAAGTGGGTTAAAAACGCAGTGGGGCCCAGGGTTAGAGGCCCGAGTGTTTGGGTTAGCTCCTAGGAGTTCTGTTGTTGATGTGGAATGTTTGTTTGATGTGTTTATATCGATTTCACTTCCTTAAGATCACCTAGGAGGTTGAATCAAATCACAGTAACTCTTTGTCACATGTTTATCTCGGTTGGCCAGTTACTTAGGTAGATGTGGGATGAGGGTGTTACAATTATGGTGTTTTGGTAGGGTTTTTTAGCTTTGCATCACCTAACAGGTCACAAATAGGTTTGTATCCATGATTCCAAATAAATAAAAAGTGTTCAATCACACAAACATCACCACATAAATAGTCACTTATCTTGGAAACCTCAGCTCAACTCACTAGCATCCATGAATATTGTTGAATATGTCACATAGTGCTTGAGATTGGTCTCATTATCTATTTTTCCATATGGATAATTTAATCCCTAATTTTAGGAATAAAACACTTTTAAAGCCCCATTCATTTGTAATTTAACCCATATTTTAGACGACCTTTTGAATATCGTGTTGTAAAATCCCCTTGTTGATGTAACACCCTCCCAACCATCCTGATAGGGTGATGCTACTCTCACAATTACTAACACCATCATAACATAACCAAAAGAATATTTATCACATGACCAAAATAGATAATAATGTGCATAAAAATTCATAGCTTATTGTTGACGTTATTGGATTCTGCCAACATTTCAAGGGGATCTCCCTGATGTGAAGTCTCAACTAGATCTCACACCATTTGGTGTGGGAGTCTAATATGGTTATATGGTCTGACCATCATAAGGATGTGATATTTGTGAGATTTGTGAGATAAGAAAGGATGTGAGATTTGTGAGTCAAAAAATTTAAGGTATACTAGGAATAATTACACGGCTAGTGAGAGAAATGAACCACCAGTTAGAAAAGTAATAATACCATCCTAAAGGAGGACTCGTAGAGATGAGAAATATCTGTTGAGTACCTACATATATTCCACATAGTAAACAAAAACCATTGAAACATACAAAATCCATTCAATAATTAACATAACTAAGCTACAAAATAGTTCATTAACTTAGTATGTGAATAAAAGAAGACACACCATACGCATAACCATAATAGTCCAACTATATACACGATACATGCATGAACGAATGCCGACTCAATGAGATTCTAATTATAATCATAAGATTCCAAGTAAATTGTTACGTGGATGAAAAATTGTATCAAATAGTGTAATACAAAGCCACAACCTTCTTCTCCAAAGAATAATATATCTCCTATGTGGTACAAGAGAAGCAAGGACTAAGCCTCCAAAATCCTGGCCAAAATTCCTATAGCTTGAGTTATGAGGAGATATTTATAACAAATAAAATGAATCTCGAGCTTCTCATGACTCTTTTAATTCTATAACTATTCATATTCTAACATCACTCATTACATTCGAATGTGTGAATTTTCATATTCCACATGCATCCCTTGGACTTCATTACATAACATTTATTACATAAGACAATTTACACATGAGACATCGGCCCTATAAGAAAAAAACTCATTAAATGGATAGATCATGTGCTTCTTCATGGAGTTATTCTTTGATGTAAGAGTACCAAGATCTATACTCCTTTGTGATGGCTTCGATCTGATCTGGAAAGTATCCTTTATAGTGGAGTTTCACCTCTAATGCCTCAGATAGTATGTTCTTGGATCTTGACTAGACATTATTCCACAACCATGAAATATTCATGTGCGCTTTGACTAGTGCAAATTCATACTATTGAATAACATATTTGGTCACCTACAAGACTTCTTGTTTAGTCACCTTCTTTATTTGTCCAATGTTTCCCCTATCTTCTGAATATGACCTCCCTGCCTTTAATTGCTTCAAGAGTTCTGATGGTGTGCATCTCGTGCTTCTGTGTAAGAGAATAAAACCCCTTATGAAGTTGGTTATAAGCACCCTTAGTGTTAATTGAATTTGCTCCAATATGTTATTATTCTTTCAAGTGTAGTCTTAAATGCACTCTGTCAATTTATGCGACAGTCTTCTCCTAATTTTCAAGTGCTCTGGAGCATATGGATATTTTTCAATCCACTCCTGCATCAGATCAACTGCTTTGGTTGCTATATTCAGGAGTTTGACTACTTCTTACTCGTTTTTTTGAATGCTAATGAGAGGGGCCATGACTTGTTGTATGAATATCATCTCATCATATAGTCATGCCATGATGTCCTCCATTGGTCCCAACTCTTCTAAAATCATCGACTATCATTCTGTAGTATTGAAGTTCTGTGATGAAAACCGTTGGTCTTGTGCTGCAAGATGCTCCACTTGTTCGCAGCAAGTTCTCTTTTCAACCTAGATTTCTCATTCAGTAAGTACTCAGAGTTATCTTGTGTTGCTGTAGCGAATGCATAATTTGTCGCCATAACTTCCCTATGATTTCTTTTAGTGTTGGATATAATCACCTTTTATGTCGCTAATGAGATTGGGTTCTGAGGATCATTGGGAAATTACCTATGCATTTTTTGCATGATCTTATTCTGCAATTGATCAAATATTATGGTATATATATCCATGACTCGGTCTATTGGAGGAGGTTTAATCCCCATTTTTACGAATAGAATATTTCCCCTTGTCAGTGGTTTTCACCGAGAGTACTAGCTCATCATCCATGGGATGGATGGTGTCTTCTACCGTTGCCTTCTCCTCCTCCAACTCCTGAGTCAATTGCTCTTCTTCTAGCCTCTGTGCTACTTCATCCTCCTGAGACTACCTATATTTTTCTTCCTCTTCCTGTCCCTTCTCTTCTTCTTCTACCATTTTCTTTTCAAGTAACTCATCCCGCTTACTACTCTCCTCCTCCTCTTCTTATTCTTCTCCTTGTTCTCTCCTCTATGGCTCTATTTGTGTAGTTCCTGTATTTAAAGGTTCAACCTTCCATTTCCTATTGCTCTCACCTGATGAATTCTTGATCATTTTCGTGGGAGCTAACTTTTTTACTTGAGGCGTTGTTTATTCCTCCTCCTATTCTTGTTCCTAATACTACAAGTCCTGAGTTGGTGAATTGGGAGGTGAACTAGTATCCATAGATGGATGTGTCTCCATTATGGCATTATACCAGTTCTTTACCTTTTAATACTTTGGCCGAGATATTGATGAATACCTTGTATTATGCCTGATACTTTCACATTGCATCCTGACAATTCTCCTAGGATCATATGCATGAAAATATTTGGTGACTCATCTCTCCATTTTCGGCTGTTAATGCCTTGTGACTCTTTAATTCATATAATACAATCCCTAATGGAAAATTAGGCCAAGGGGCTTTCTTCCTCCTCTTAAGAGTTCCCGTCAGTCCCTTGTTCAGTTGATTTTCCACCTCCTCCACGACCACCTTGTTTGTCACATATTGCGACATAAGATGAGGGGTTGTTTGAAATTTGAAGCATTTGATGTATGTTCCCTATGGAGCTGAAAACTAGTCCGCAATATCTATAAGTGACTCATTTAATTGATCTATCATGCATGGCGAATCGGTCTCAAATATCAACCAAAACACGATTGCAAATAAGTGTTTGACCAATCTGTCGTATGTGCCTCTAAAGCTCTGATAACACCTTGTAGTGGAAATACGTTGGGAACTTCTCTTTAGGAGTCCAGTTCCAATATAGCTTCGATAATGCATATTGTGCACATATACCATCTAGGAGATATGCAAACATGTAAAATTATGGAGCTTTATTTGCTTGCAAATATGCTTTGACCTTCCCCACCTATCACTACAACTCATATGATAGCATATCCGCCCAATTAAAGCTCTTCCACGGTTCACCACCAGATTGAGCGTATATATCCAATTTTCTTGGAAAAACTCAACATTATTAAGACCAAACATGTGATAATACATAGCCATCAAATACTGAAACACTTCACTTAAGATATTTATCAGATAAACTATTGATGGGCAGTCGCAGAACTTGGTAGGTTCTCGACACCATTGTTTGATAATGGCAGTCATGTCAAGGTTTCCCCATTTTGTGTAAAATTAATTTTTTGCATATTCATTGGGCTTGAGAATATTATATTATGTCTATGTATCCTCACCATAATAAGTGGCGAGGTGGCTGCCACTCGCACTATGCAATAGAAGGTGTGAGTCATCCATATGTATAATTATCCATTCAATAGCTTCAACACATGGCATGATTGGATATTTGCACGTGATCCTATGTATCTTGGACTTATTTATGTTTATATATGCATTTACATCTTCTAAGTCCTAAGGGAATGTTTCCTGCTTGAACGCTTTGTAGATATTTCTCCAGGTAACCTCTGGCGTCTTGTCAATAAAATGAGTGTCCACATATTAGGAATATTATAATTTACAACTTCTAGCGGCTCACCAATGCTTTCTTCTAAAATTTCTTTAGAGGTTACTTTTCATGGTGTCATGTCTCCAACAGGTGATGATACAGTTGGAACATTGAAGCACATACACTTGTTTGTGTAATCACACTCATATAACCAAGATCAAATTAAAACAACTAACTATGCATCCAAACTTGTAAATCACACTTAAAGAGTCATCACAGATGATAGATCATGAAAAAAAATGAATGATAAACAAAAATAACTTGCATGCAAGAAAAAAAACACATGCAAACATGGAGGGAGCACTCTCGAAGCACGAAGAGACATGCATGGTAATTCAGGACTTTGTAGTGCGCTAATGCACTCAAGAAAGAGGGAAAAATTGGCCAGGGTGCACTGCAGCACCCTAAGGGGTCGAAGGAGTGGGAAAAAATGCCTTCAAGTCTTCCATATGTTCCCATGCACCTGGAAGACAAGGCGGGTGAACTATCGCTCTCTGAACATATGAAGGGTAAGGAAACTGGAGCTTTGTGTCTTCAAAGTGCGCATATGCACTCAAGACAAAGGAGGGCGCATTGTCGCATGTCAAATGGTTGAGTGATGTGGCTTTGTACCTTCGTGATGTGCCCATGTGCCCTAAGGAAAAGAGGGCGCATTGTAGCACTCCGAAGGGATGAATATGAAAGCTACATAATGCATCCATGCGCCTATAAGGAAAATTGGGTTGAACATGCAAAAAATTTGATATTGAAGGAGATTTGAGCTCAGGAAATGCGCTTTATCTTAAAAAGGCCTAGAAACAAGTACTGAAATAAAAAAGTGATGCTAAGATGAGACAAAGAATGGCCTACAAATATTTATAGTTTTTGTCGCATGCATGGTGGAAGATGAAAGGTTACAGGAATGTGAAAGGATTCTTGAATGCAACAGTAAATTAACACTTGCAAGATGAATATTTAGCTAAAACGTTGGTATACACACTACGAAAAAACAAATATATAGAAAACATATAAATATTTGGTGGTTAAATGATGAAAAACAATCAATATTTGAACATGTAACTTACTTGTTGCACTAGTTAATGAAGGACTTGATGATTCTCTAGCTGTGTGCTCAGATGAAATGATGGTGAAGGAATGATTAATTGAGTTATTTTAAAGAGATCAACATGCAAAACAGATTCATCCATGAGTGCCACTTTTCATCGGATGAAAGGATCAGTTAAGAGGAATTTAATGTAGTTCCTATTTTCTAGGAGTGCACCCTCATGGAAAAGTTGGTTCATGCATGCAACTAGATAGGGAACATGTCTTTAACATGAAGGGGCGCACTTGCTCAACGGCACAAGCACTTGCTCAACCTGAAGTAGGTGGTGGTCAAGTAGGGAAGACTCTTTCCGTTCAAGAAGCAAGATTTTTCTAAGGAAGCCTCTATCAACTTTAAGTGTGATTTTTTCTTTTGTGATAGATTTTCATGATTTTTCTTGTTGTTTTCCACTTTTGTGCTCGTTTTGAGTGTGTGAATGGGTACAAGAAAAGTTTCTAAGTCTAGAAAATATCATGAGTTCATATAATAATAACTTACTAACATAAACACTTCTAATGGTCAAGTGAAGATACATAGGAAACATTGACTTAGGAGGATGATAAATCATGATAAAAAAAAAAAATATCAAATCAAACCACATGATGACACATGGGGGCTTGAAATGACAGTTAGTGTAGGCTCCAAAATTGACATTGGAAAATTTTTTGGAGGTTTGTTGTCGCAGCGACAACACCTACATAAACAACAAATTATACTCAATAATTATATAATAAAACCATATATTGGCTACAAAGTAAGACATAACACCCTTCCATAGACAACGTCACTCAAGCTCTCTCAGTAGTGGGTCACCCCCAAGTTAGGTCTATGACTGCACAATTCTAACAACTACCTAGTCTAGGTACATGTTTAGTGTCGAATATTAATAGGGAAAAGGCACCAAACCCAAATAGTCTCCAACCAACATTCTCACATCCCCCACCAACCCATATAACCTAAGGTAGTGCACCCCCTTCTATACACATGGAATACTCCAGGGTTTCCACCTCAGGTCTATTAGGGATGACTTAGAGCCCCATTGCTTCCAAGAGTTCATACTACCTTCTTGGGTCTCCAAGTATCCTTCATGCCCATATAGGGACATATGTATGTACATTGCTCCAACCTTCCTCAAGGTAACCCAAGGATAAGTGCACTTTTACCCAGACCAACCTAGTGTACTCAAGGTACAACAGTCAGGGATCCTCTAGTTCTCTCGGAACCAAGTATGCAGTCATCCCTTGGAAGTCTCTAATGGAAAGGGAGGTTGAATGTGTCATATTCCCCTTCCTTTACATTTTATTCATAGTTTAAGATTATAATATTTTAGTATTAATCATAAAAGTAACTTTAGGAATATTATAACCATAATAATTATTTGAATTGGTAACCATGTTTTTCATTTTCCACTTCACCCTTCTCTGTTTCTAGAGTATTGGCCCCCTATACTCGTTTTCCCCCATAGTTTGTAGCCTTGATGTCATTTTTTATTAAATATGTGGTTTATATGTTACATCTTTCAAGCTCTTTGGTATTTTAATAGAGGGGCTCTCTGGCACAATGATACAAACACCCTAGACATAAAGCACATTAGTACACTGACCCCCCAACCTAGCACATTTATACACACAGAGACACACAAACCACAATAGAACCTGACTCACAAACATAATTAACATATAGCATCTCACCAACCTATGTATCATATGTACATTTACAACACCATTTGGTGGGTCAAGCTAGGGTTATTGCATTCCCCGCCCCCTTATTTATGCATTGTCCTCAATGTATCTAGACAATTGCTCTGTTATGGAGCACCTCGATATTATTGTCCACTATGTGCACCAATGGGACTTGGAAATATTTTATATTATCCAACTTGAAGCCACTCAATCTAGTGTAATCATCATCATACCTATAAAACAAGGGAGTAAAATAATTGACACACACAACCTTGAAACTTAAGTACAATCTCATAAATAAAAAAAATTGGTATTAAAATTTTTAGAAATTGCTCTGTATTTTCAAGTACATTTCCAAGAAAATATAAGCTACCCTTGGAGATGAATGGTCCAATTTATTCTCATCCTCACTCTAGTTAGATAAATTACAAGTTACTGAAGATTTGTTTTTGTTCTCATACTCAAACTAAACCATAAATTTTCCAGAAGCATGTACACTTATCCCATCACAGTAGACCATCATATCATGTAGAAATGTTATTAGATTTGTAAAAGTGTTCCTACCTTTTTCATTCCTATCTTTTGGAAAAAGGGTCCCTTTGAAAGAAAATGTGAAGGATGTTTGATTTCACAAACTAATTGTGACCTAAAATAAGGACAAGGCCCTCCAAAATAAATCAAACAGAAATTATAAAGCATTAAGAAAATAGTCTTCCACCAATGGTTTATGGGTCTTTTAAATTTTCCATTAACACTTACACACTCATAGCCAACATCATTGGAAATTTCTGAGACCATCTCTATAGAACATGCCTTTAATGTTTTCCGATGATATTTTTTCCTTCCCATTGTTGGTGCATGAATCAATAACAAACTAATATTGTGGGGGATGAACCCAATAACTTTTTTTTGTCATTAACAAATGAAATTTGTCTTCTAATCCACACACCAATATCTATTACATCAGAAGAAAAACACTTACAGCTACCAAGTCCTTCATCAATGATACATAAATTAGTTGACCATCATAGTAAATTATTTGACAGTGTTGGCTTGAGGGGTCCTGACCTAGGTTCAGATTAATTGAGAAACCAACAAAACCCTACAACTATTGGCCCTTTCGGCAGTGACCTGCTTACGCAGACCAAAGTATCACCCGAAGCAGTGTGGGGGGGGGTTTTGGAACCAAGTTTCTGCACCTTGAGGGAGCTTTTGATATGGAAGATCTTAATCCTTCGTGACATATCTAACACTTCACAGAAACCAGATCTACTTGTAGATAAACGCTTAAACAGTAAAGCAGTTTTGCGCGACCAAATAATAATAGACAGAATTAACCCTTACTTCAATATATACTTGCGCAGAACATATCACTATACTTAATTTGGATCTAACAGTTAAAGAAAAGTAATACTTGCGCATAGATGCAATCCAATTCGTCTTATCATTTACTGAAATAAATACGCATTCAATAGCACAGTTCTAGATCGATAATTTCGGTAAGCAAAAAATAGTGCACATAAAAAATCTAAGACAGTTGACCACAAAAATCTTACAAAAGTCCGAGTTTGCCAAAATTTAATTATTTATTAAGAGATATTCAATTGAGTACAATCTTTCTGCCTGCGCACACAAAAACACTGTCCTTGCACATAGCTCAGGACTAAGGTCTCCGTGCACACAGCTAGCAGGAGACTTTCTACTCAAAAAAACTGACCCAAAACTTAGATCAAAACGTTCATCAAAATAAACATCTATCGATCTACTGATATCTATTCTTCTTGGCTCTTACATATTTATATCTTTCTAGATGCGCACATGCCATGGTCTCAAACCATGGTTTGAGACTAATTATTTTCCATTTTTCCCGCTACAACAATTAAGGGACTTTGACCCTCCCCAAAGCCCTTAACATCTGCACGCAATGCGTACAAACAAAAACTTAACCAAAAATACTCAAAATTTCTTTACGCCGGGGGACCCTACTCCAACAAGCCCCCAACACAATCTAGTGACTCATCCCAAGTCACTCTGGTCCAGTTTCCTAATGTTTGTCTGTGAGCGCCTGTACGGAAATTTGAAATGGAAAGAGTACTTCAGCACTTTGTGCTGCATTATTTTGCGCTTCTTCCACCGGTTTTTCTATGGTTTGTCCTTCGGCAGCCAAGTTGATGCTTCTTTGGGTCTGCTGCAGTTTTTTGAGGGCTCCACCAATGGTTTACAAGAGTTGCAATGCTTCATCTGCCCATGGCTTCATTCGTTTGTCCAACAAGTTCTCTCGTTGGCGAAGTGTATCGATTTCCATATGAATGGTGCAGCTCTCTTGCAATCTGGGGATTCTCTGGGTTGGCACAAGGGTCAGTGCAGTGACCCAAATTTAATCAAACTGATGACAAACTCCCAAGTGTTGCATGATACCTTATATTTTTCCTTAAATGTGTCTGCACCTTTTCACTCCAATCCCTTTCCTCCAAAGGTTGCCGCAGGGTCCGCCATTTGATAGGGCAGGTTGGTGATAAAGTGTATCAAATCTGCATCAATTGGAATTGGCTCTCCTAGCCACAGAAAAGAATCATGCACTAGGGAAAGCAACTGGTGCACACATATATCATTGACCATGTTGCGCCCAAAGTGTGGGATGTTCAACAATTTTAGCAGCCCAACCTTTAGTAGTCCCAACGTCGAAGGGTTTGGCTCGGCCTTGATCACCCCCTCATCATAGGTGACCCTATCCAAGTACATCGAGGGTGAAAGCTCAGGGAACTTCTCATGGTCAGATAGGTCCCAATCTTCCATCTTTAATGGGGGGATTTTCATAAACATATCCCCCTCAAACGACACATCTTCGGGGATCAACGGAGAATTGATATAAGACCGAACCTTATCTAGGTCCTTTGGGACCTCAATAGATGCTTTACGTGGCACCACATACGTTGGCAGCCGCGAGATTTTGTCTAACCCCTTGACAACATATTCCTACACAATTACTTCTGGTGTCTCGACCATAGGTCTCTTTTGGCGTTCTGTGGGGGTCGACCTAGGCTTCGGGGTCCTCTGGCGTGGCGACTTTCCAGACCCTGAAGATTGTCCCTTCTTAGATTTTTGCGGCTGGGGCATAGGCGCATGGGTTTCAGTGGCCTGCGCAGGGGTGTCATCGACCTGCATCGTAGATGTAGTAGGTTCAGTAGCAATAATACTTGGAGGAATCAAATAACCCAACCCTCATTGGTGCATCATCTCGTATAAAAGTAGGTCAATTTCAAACATATGATTTAGAAAACAAAAAGATAGCAATGTGCACAAATCACTTGGAAAATAAAGGGAACTAATGCAACCCTTCCTGTCATATTTATAGCGTTGTCACTGCTTAAACAAATTGATGTTCATTGATGTAGCCTCATAAATGCTAAAATGGTTCCAAATATGGCATAATCTCCTCATTAAATGTAGTTTAGCTTCTCCTCCAAATGGTAATAAAGTTAGGCTTATCCATATTTACTATTCCAGCAACTAGTTTTTGACACCACTGCGGCTACTTCATCCTCCCAGCGCAACCTCTACATGGTTGTCGCACTTGTTTGCGCATCCACCATCCTTGTCACACAGACCCACTTCTCCAATGCTTGACAGATTTCTTTATGGTCCTACGCCCTCTCAAAATTGTCTGGGGCACTAAGACACTCCTCCGACCATATAGTCATCTGGTGCGCGTAGGGATAGGGTCATCCTTATATGGCTTCAACCGACTTCCATTAACAAATCCAGGAAGGATTTCATGCCTTAAGTTAACCATATGTACCGCACCTCCTTCCGTAATCTCCTTGGAAACACAAGCTCTAAGCCAATGCATTTTGAACTTTCCTGGGTGGCGCAAAAACTTGTTGTCATATAGTAAAACTAAATCATCCTCCTTGAAAATATTTTGTCCGATGTGCCTGGCATGCCAAGCTTTTTCACGTGCCTTTTGCACCTGCTGATGGAAACCAACAATGAATATGTATTCCTCCATCACAACTAGCTGTGACAATCACTCTTCCATACTATTTTGATTAGCCATGTTAGTTATCACTACAATGCGCAGACTAGGGAAGATGTACTCAATTGGAATACCAACTTCTTTTCTAAATACCAATCTAAATGGGGTCTGCCTAGTCAATTTATTGCATGTAGTCTGATATTCCCATATAACAACAGGTACACACACATCCCAGTCATTTCAATTAGCATTGTAGACCTTTGTGAGCGCATTCTCCAAAATCTTATTAAAGGCCTCTACCGGTCCATTTTCTTGTGGATGATATGGTGTAATCTTCTAATGGTGCATCTTAAACTCCATTTTCAATTCTTGGATAGTATCATTCACAAAGTGTCTACCCTGGTCACTCATCAAGAGTTTATGACACCCAAACCGTGTCAAGATATTCTAAAAAATGAAGTATGCAACTGTCTCTATGTCACAGTCTTTCATAGGCTTAGATTCTGCCCACCTAGTCAAATAATACGCTGCAGTAATGATATAGTGTGTGCCAGTCTTCTTTCCGGGAGGGTTGATTGGTCCTACAAATTCAATGGCCCACTTATCAAAAGCCTGCAAAGTCACTTTTGGTTGCAATGACATTTCATCTCTGCATGATGGTTTTCCTAATCTATGACACACATCACAAGTGTGACAATACTCCTTTGCATCACTGTGTACCATAGGCCACCACAACCCAGCCCTAAAAATTTTCCACGCAATCATTTTTCTTGCATAGTGACCTCTTACAACCCCTACATGCGCTTCAACTAGGATTCTCTGTCTTTCAAAGTCTGGCACATAGTGTCTCAATATCTCATCGACGCCCATCTTATACAATTGGCCATCTGAAATCAAAGTAAAGTCAACTGCACACAAGACTGGTTATTTCTTCTACTTAACTATATACTCCACAAGTGCACTACAAGTGGTCAAAAAGTTGATAATATATGTGAAGTGGTCATCGAATACTTTAATGGAAAATAGCTGCACATCTCGTAATCTGTCCTTGAAACTAGTTGGTTCCTCTCCACTTTCGATGCACGATAGGTGATCTGGACTTGCATTCAACCTCCCTGGCTTGAAGATCACCTCAAAATCATACTCCTGAAATAATAAGAGCCATCGACAAATATCCCCCCCAAAACAGGCATGTTGATTAGGTACTTCAAAGCAGAGTGATCCGTTGTAATATCCCAAAATAGGAATCTCACAGCAAACCTGCTAAAATAACGCTCTCCTGATAATTCAGTGCACTGAAATGAGTTTGCAGCTCCTGGATTCCTTAGATCAGCTCATCTAAGATCTAAATCCAAAATGAGAGAAAAAACAAATCAAACTAGGTGGGTTAAACAGATCTCCCACAAACTAGTTTAGCTGAAAATCACCCAAAGAGAGGGGCTGCAACTATATGAAAAGGACTGCTTCAGAAATAACACAGATCCACTGAAGCAAAGAAATAGGCTAATATGGAGGTTCAAATATCATATGTATAACAAAAAATCAGAGTTACATTACAGCCCATACATTGTACAAGAGAAAGAATAAGACATTACAGGAGAAATCATCAGAAATGAGGTGCTACAGCCATAGAAAAAGTCTACATAAACTCAACAATGTTATTTATTGGGGCTGAAGCAATAGTTTATTAATACTCAGATCTAGAGCAGATCTGTACATAAAAATATATATCTAATTCAGATCTGTGTACAATAAAATCTCATCTATACATTCCCCTTGGGGTTTTGTGCAAAACATGAAGCACAGAGAGTAGATCTGAGATCTAAAGTTGCAGATTTGCAGAATTATTCAGAAATTTATGAATCATACAATAGGACAGCAGATCAGATCTGAAACAAACATGGATTGGATGGCCAATCCATGGATCGCCACAGTGAGAGGATGAATCCTAACACCAGAGATCTCTCCTCCAAAATGCAAACAAAACACCCTGCAACTTCTCCTTTGAAAATAACGCAGTACAGGGAGAGAAATTGCGATGTAGGCTCTGAGAATGATTTGGCATGATCCCAAGGTCTGGATTTGAAGCTCAATCAGCTAATGCGCTCTTCCCGGAGGTTAAAATACACACTCACTGAGAAAAGTCACTAGTATAGTCTAGATCTGAGAAGATCTAGTGTCTTTCACTGCTGCAACTCACAAGGACAACCCAACCCTCAACAAGATCAGTGTTGTAGGTGTAAGGTGAAGCTTTTCCCAAGCCTAATAGTGGACAATATGGCATAAGTCTCCTCCAAGAGTTGCTCAAGGAAGGAGGTGGGATTCCTAAACAGGAAAACCCCCAATGAGGGATGTCTCAACAGACAATACCTTCAGAAAACAATAATCTTAAACAAGCGCTTCATGCTGCTCTCCTCTTCCTTTTATAAGATGGGAGTCTTGTCAAAACCCTAAACCACTTCATTAGTTTAGCCTCTTTCACATGTAGAATCTCCTTCTAGAACTGTGTTGTTCCTCAAAGAGGTTCAATGCATCTAGACTATGCTGTAGATATGGTCATGGTTGACCTAGTCAAGTGATCAACCTCTTTCACACTCAAGGTGTCTTCATTTTGACTAGCTCTCTTGATTTTCATTCACATTGAGCTGTCTTTATTTAGGATCCACTCTTTGAGAATAAATGTTGTTGACTTGGTCAAACACGACCTTGTCCACATAGTTTATACATTTTTCACACATGTGGATGCTTGATCTGGCTATTTCATGATCCCTTTTCACACTATGAGGGATTTTTATTCATACTTGAGCAATTTATGAGCCTCCTTGCCCATTTATTCATCCATCTATATTTTAAAAGAAAATTTAATATTCCAATTAGCTGTAAACTAATTTAGGAATATTACAGTCTCCCCCTCCCAAATGTTGCTTGTCCTCAAGCAACTGCAAGGGTGCTGAAAAATATTCCCTTCCTCTCTTGTGGCCTCCTCATCTAATAGCCTCCACCATTGTTTCAGAATTTCTACAATAGTTCTATCTTCCAATGGTCCCTCCCCAATGTGCAAGTTGGCCCTTGGTGAGTAAACCCGATGGCTCTCATCATGAAAGAAGGAAAGGTTGCTATGGAAACCTCCTAGCTTATCCATAGCCCCTTCAAGAGAGAAGTGATGACAATCATGGGGAATTTCATTATTCATGAAAGACTCCCATCTCCATGCTATCATCCAAATGAAGTGGATCACATCCCAGCTTGGCAATCCATATAAAAACTCCTCCCCAATACATATGAGAGGCATGTTCCCAACAAACATATGGCTCACTCTACAAAGAGACAAGTGATCTATCATAGTGACCATATAGTATCTCATGCTCCCATTGAAGCATGAAGTGAAAAAAAAGTGGGGAAACCCTTCCCCCAAGGACACATCCCACCAATGTGCCTCCCCTCCAACCATGTTCCCAAGAGTAAGAACATTTCCAACATATGGAATCATGATTAGAAACATACTAGCTGCCATGTATGATAAAGGAGAAGGAAGATGTTTCCTCATGTGCAACCAGCGCAGTTTTACCCTTAACTGCCATAGAATAAGAGATGACAAGTGCCTCCCCCAACACTTTTTTGCTGCCCCATCCTCCTTGAATGCTTGGAGAAGGTGTATCATATTTGGTGTAAGAGAATCACACCATGAAGGATATAATAACTTCCTAAGAGCCTCCAAGGGATGACCTGCAACAACATAGTTCATGGCCTTGAGTGGCCCATGAAACCATCATAAATGCACCCCCTCTTGGCACAATGTCCTGCAAATGAGTGTTAGGAAAATATAAGCATATAGGAGATACATCATAATATTCAGAAAGACAAGTTCCTCCATATACTTGTTTTATATCAGTGAGGTAACTCATGGATGAGTCCCCTCTCACACTCAATGAGTAAGGAGAGGTGAATGATGGCTCTTCCCAAGAGTTATGTTCCTCCCCTTCTAAAAAATTGTCCATGCACTTCTTCATATGAGAGTGCACCTCTTCCTTGAAACCCTCCCACAGGAATCCATCTAAATAGTATGATATGCTTTAATGAAACCAGTGGGTTTGGAAAGCAGGATCTCATAAGTTGCATTTAGCAAGTTCTCCTTGAGCTTGGAGTCTCTAGCCAAATAGATATGATCATGGAAATAAATGACTCCCTAAATTACCTTATACCTCCCATCCATTGCCTTCCCATCAAGAATCTCACATGTGAAAAGATCCTTGGAGTATTCCATCATGAGTTGGGAATCCCAATAAGGATCTAGGCTTCCCAAAAATGACAACGCTGTAGAGGTCTAAAATGCAGCCCCTGTCATGTCATGGCTCTCCTCTTTGAAATGCTTTATTTCAAAATCACATGTTGGAGCATCATGATCTTCCCTTTGCTGCCTCATTTGTAGCTGATCTTGCCCAAGACAAGATTGAAGCAGATGGAAATCAACTTCCCCTCTGAAAGTCCTTGTCTTCCAATACTTCCTTAATCTAGCCCATGCATTCAAGAGTGTCAATATCCTCTTGTCATGTTCAGAAATCTCTTTTTTGAATGAAGTTACCATGGGCTTCCCCAAAGATATGAAGTTTCCATGTGTCCTCATGTTCATGGCATCATAGACTTCTGATTCCTCATTTCTCAATGCAGATAACTGAGTGGGAGATAGAAATTCCCCTTTCAGGAAATTTCTCACCTCTCTTCTGAATTCATGAGAGATTCTCTGCGCTGTAATGGCTTCTCCCAAGGCTCCCTCCTTAGCCAAGTATGCAAATTCTACCCATAGTTGAGATAACACTTTAGTTTTCCTCCAATCAAGAGCTACTTGAGGTGCTTCTGTTGTGATTTTGTTATCATCTCCTGCCTTCCCCTCCTCCTCTTCAATGACTAAAGTTGCCTCATCATCAATAAGAGACCTTAGATCTTGGTCATCTATTGAAGGAGGAATCTTCATGCCTTCCTCTTGAGAAGAGAGCCCTTCATCCAATGGAGATATTGCCCTTGGCAAGGCATCCAACAAAATTACACCTTCTTCCATGGTTTTCAGAAATGGAGTTGGATTCATAGACCCCCCCAACTCATGAAAAATATTTGTTTGATATGTTTTGATAGTCTCAATAGAAGATGTTACATAGGAAGTTTCATCAAACCTTTCTACTAATCTTCCAATAAAATTTTCATAAGTAGGTGTATTTTCATTCCTTAAGGAAAAAGACTCAAACAGCCACCAAGCATATGCTTTACCTTCAAAATGTAGCACTGCTACTTTGATGGCTTCAATTTTTGGAACTTGATGTTGCTGCACAAAGTTGTCTAGCTCCTCCACCCAAACCCTAACTAGACATTTAGGTGATCCATCAAAAGTAGATAGAAAGAATCTACCCACACCATGCTACTTCCCCTTTATGCTTCTGTCCTCCTTGATCTTGCAGAATCCTTGGAAGCTCAAGTTATATTTGAACTCCTTAGATTGGGCTTCATTTTCCCGCAAATCTCCAAGAGTCTCCTTCTTGGGCACACCTCCTTTCTTCCTCTTCATGAAGAATTCACTGACAGAACGTTGAAGATTTGGTGATATGGCTGAGTGCACATATCCATGAGATGAGGGTTTAGAACTTTCCTCATGTATAGATCTTGTAGATCTAGTCGAGGGATCTTCCTGCTCTTCCCTCCTCATTTCTCTGATGTCTTTTCGGGTACCTTGCAGAACTTGAGATAGAATTTCTGTGAACCTATTTTCTCCAGAAAACAAGTGTTTACTCTAGTTTCTATTGTAGATCTCTGCCTCCCCTTGATAAGACTCCATATTGCTTGAAGCTCACAGGCTGAGCCAAGGAAAACTGCTTTGATACCACTGTAATATCCCTAAATAGGAATCTCACAGCAAACCTGCTGAAATAACGCACTTCTGAGAATTAATTGCACTGAAATGAGTTTTCAGCTCCTAGATCCCTTAGATCAGCTCATATAAGATCTAAATCCAAAAGGAGAGCAAAAAAAAATCAAACTAGGTGGGTTAAACAGATCTCCCACAAACTAGTCTAGCTGAAAATCACCCAAAGAGAGGGGCTGCAGCTATATGCAAAGGACTGCTTCAGAAATAACGTAGATCCACTGAAGAAAAGAAATATGCTGATATGGATGTTAAAATATCAGATGTATAACAGAAAATCAAAGTTACATTATAGCCCATACATTGTACAAGAGAAAGAATAAGACATTACAAGAGAAATCCTCAGAAATGAGGTGCTACAGCCATAGAAAAAGTTTGCATAAACTCAACAATGTTATTTATTCGGGTTGAAGTAGCAGTTTATTAATACTCAGATCTAGAGCAGATCTGTACATAAAAAGATAGATCTAATTCAGATCTGTGTACAAGAAAATCTCATCTATACATTCCCCTTGGGGTTTTGTGCAAAACATGAAGCACAGAGAGTAGATCTGAGATCTAAAGTTGCAGATCTGCAGAATTATTCATAAATTTTTAAATCATACAATAGGACAGTAGATAATATCTGAAACAAAAATGGATTGGATGGCCAATCTATGTATCACCACAGTGAGAGGAAGAATCCTAACACCGGAGATCTCTCCTCCAAAATGCAGACAAAACACCCTGCAACTTCTCCTTTGCAAATAATGTAGTCTAGGGAGAGAAACTAAGCTGTAGGCTCTGAGAATGATTTGGCCTGATGCCAAGGTTGGGATCTGAAGCTCAATCATCTAATGCACTCTTCCAGGAGGTTAAAAGACACACTCACTAAGAAGAGTCACTAGTATAGTCTAGATCTGAGCAGATCTAGTGTCTTCCACTACTGCAACTCACAAGGACAACCCAACCCTCAATAGGATCAACGCTGTAGGTGTAAGGTGAAGCTTGGCCCAAGCCTGATAGTGGACAAGATGGTGCAAGTCTCCTCCAAGAGCTGCTCAAGGAAGGAGGTGGGATTCCTAAACAGGAAAACCCCCAATGAGGGATGTCTCAGCAGACAATACCTTCAGAAAATAATAATCTTCGACAACCCCTTCATGCTGCTCTCATCTTCCTTTTATAATATTGGACTCTTTTCAAAACCCTAAACCACTTCATTAGTTTAGCCTCTTTCACATGTAGAATCTCCTTCTAGAACTGTGTTGTTCCTCAAAGAGGTTCAATGCATCTAGACTACAATGTAGATATGGTCATGGTTGACTTGGTCAAGTGATCAACCTCTTTCACACTCAAGGTGTCTTCATTTTGACTAGCTAGCTTGATTTTCATTCACATTGAGCTGTCTTTATTTAGGATCCACTCTTTGAGAACAAATGTTGTTGACTTGGTCAAACTTGACCTTGTCCACATAGTTTAAACATTGTTCACACATGTGGATGCTTGATTTGGTTATTTCATGATCCATTTTCACACTATGAGGGATTTTTATTCATACTTGAGAAATTTATGAGCCTCCTTGCCCATTTATTCATCCATCTAGATTTTAAAAGAAAAAATAATATTCCAATTAGTTGTAAGCTAATTTAGGAATATTACATCCGTGAACATCTTTAAATGTCCTCCCAGCGAATAGTGACGAAAATTCTGTAGCACATAGACCATAGCTAATCCTTCTCTATCTATTTTTGAGTAGCTGTGTTCAACACTTGGCAAATCCTGCTCGCAAATTCAATTGGGTGATCAATATCTCCGGCTCTTGGAAGCACAAGTACGACGCCTAGCATGATACACGAAGCGTCCACATGTACATGGAATTCCATTTTCCATTTTGGGAATACCAATATAGGCGCAATTACCATTTTCTCCTTGAGTAGCTCAAAACTATTCCGTCAATCCTCATCCTAGTAAAAAGATGCATCCTTCTTCAACAATTTTTCCATTAGCGCAATAATAAATGCATAGACTTGAATAAATTTTCTATAATATCTAGTATGTCCCAAAATTGAGCATCATTGTTTTACGTTTGTTGGAACCTCTAGGTTAAAAAGAGCAAAAATATTAGCTAGATCCACCATCAATCCCTACTGCAAAATCCCAATGAGGATGCAGAATATGCACTTCTTCATATTCAACGAGATCTGATGCTTTCAACAGGTATCCAACATTAAGCGCACATTTAAAACATGCTTATTTAATAGGCCAAATATAGTCTAGTCATCAGAATATACTTCTAATAATTTATGTATATACTCGTTAAACGCAGCTACCACCACGCGCGAGAATGTTTTTGGTGCATTCTTCAGACTGAATGACATTACTGTTTATTGGAATGATCCCCATGTCGTCGCAAAGGCTGTCTTACTTCTGCCTTCAGGCACAATTATTATTTGGTGGTATCCATAAAATCCATCAGTGAATGATTAGGCCTCCTGACCTCCCACATTGCCTAATATTTCATCAGAAAAGAGAGTTGGAAAAGGGTCATGCACGCAGGCATCATTTAACTTACGCAGTTCCACACAGATCTTTTCCTTTGCTTTTCTTTTCTTGGACCACCATGGGGATGACCCAATCTAATTCTTCTACTGGTTCAATGATCCTTGCAACAACAATTTTCTATAGATCCTCTTTTACCTTCTGTTTGTACTTAGGATTCAACCTGTAAGGACACTGCTTGACAGGCCTAGCATCTGGTTTTAAAGTGATTTTCATCACTCCAAGATCGCCAGTGATACCTTTCAACTTGAAATTTTTTTTGGGAAAGAAGTCTTGATATTCAATAAGCATCTCCGCAACCTTAGCTACTGTATCTTTGTCCTAGCGATCCCCAATTTTTGCAATCTTAGGTTGATATTTTGTTCCGATGTTGGCTTGCCTAATATTCATGTGTTCAGTCACATATGGAACTGCAAGCAGAAGACCAGTAACTGCATGTTGGCCTTAAAATTTGGGGATATTTATGTTTCTGGGGTCTTCCTTATTATCTTCAATATCCACATTCCAACAGTTAACTATATCCTTCATCTGCCCATCCCATGTTGGTATGGCTCACGCTTCTGGTTTCTCTGCTGTGTCAAAGACCACATCTTGAATCATGTGTAAGGTAGTAGAGATGCATGGGAATCCATTCTCAAAGTTTAACGTTAGCACAACTCTTTCTCATAGCATAGCCCATTCTGTCGTGCCTCGTCATAGCTCAACCTCTAGGTACCAGTTCATAGGAATCTAACTTAAAGTATGGATGAATGTATGCACCCATCTTGGTTGTGGCTATTATCCCCAATCTATAGTCCACCTACCTAAATGTATGCACAGATATTCTTTGCCTACATATGTTCCTTCCAACCAGGTATAGGGTTTCGCAAAGCATAGTTGCATCATATGGGTACATTCTTCCCGATTCGCCAAGTTGTCCCTGTGTGTCTCCCACTAGCATGCTAGAGTTGAGCGCAAAGCTAAGTCAAGCACATGGAACCGTTATGTCTCTAAAACAACATTTTCAAACTCTTCTAAGAAAAAAGTGACACTGCCTAGACCATCATAATAAGATAGTTCTTGCACCTCAAAGGACATGCACCGTAGAGATCTGGTGACTCGGTTGCAATGCAGTGTATAGACTTCATGCGAATGGTTCTGCCAATTCTCCAATTCCTCATCTGAGTCTGAGTGGCATGAACTATCTCTATTCCAGCTAAGTTGACCATCTGCTGTGGGATTGATCCAATCTTCATCTCATGTAGTTAGCTTTTAGATATGATCAACGTCCTCTTCTACATGCACTGGTTCTATGTATCATTCTCCTTCTGCTGGATCCAGTGGGACCACAACCTTGGTTCCATTGTTTTCAAATACCATACTTCTATGCTTGAGATTGATGATAGCGTCCATGTCAATGGCCCAATCCAGACCCAACAACGCAGGTTATGGATCTGTATCATCAACAATCTGAATAACTTCAAAATCAGTCAGCGCCTTAACTCCTTCGATATCAACTATGACCCTAGAAAGCCTACCCATTCGGATAATCTTCAGCTGATTCACCATGTGCAGCTGTATTGCAGACCATTCCAGCTTAGGTTCTCCAATTTTCTACCAAGTCTACTTTGGAATCACATTTGCATCACATCCTAGATCCAAATTGACCTGGTCCATTTCAAATTCTCCTATCTGAGAAGTCAGATGCATCTCTTGACCAATTCTTCTCTTGTTCTTGTATATATTATTGAGAGCCTTTCGCTCCATCTGGGGCTCTTCTTTTTTGGCGCATATATTAATTAAATCTTGAAGGTTCTAAATGACCTTCTTATTGTGCAGAAGCTTGATACATGCTTGTAAAAACAATTTCATCTCTACAGGATCAGCCCCTTCATCGGTATCCATGGCAAGTTTTCTTACTACTTTGGATGTGCCAGGATCCGTGAAGTCCTTTCTTGTTGTGACAAAGGTTTCCTTTCCCCTCTATAGATTGAATCCTTCGTTTTTCTCAATATCTCTCTAGACCCAAAAATCAGTGGAAAGTCTCTTATATTCTGATTTATCTTCTCTAGTTTTTACGTCTCTTTTGGTTACAATATTTGTGATAGGTTCTTCACTGTGTGTTTCCTCTCTAATCATTTGAACTTTCTGCATAGGTGTTTGTGGTTTCTTCTCCTACATTTTTGAAAATAGTACAGGGCAATCTTCAAGAACATGATCAAACTACCTACAATATATGTAATATTGTTGCGTTGGGTTCGGGCAGTCACGCCCATAATGGCCAGCCTCTCCACAGTGATAACAAATGAGTTGTCCCCTTCCACGACTAGCTCCTCCACCCCTTCCTCGTCCTCTTCTTGGAAATCCACCACGCCTAGATAGTGATGCAGGAGAATCTGGTCCTTTACCCTCAGCCTGAAATCTGTATGAAGCAGCATGCTCAATCATCAAATCAAAGATGTGATAGTTCTTTTCATCATGTCCCATAGATCGACAAAATGTGCAAAAAGGTTGTTGTATCTATAGAAAATATTTACCAAGCCTAGGGAAATTTTTTTTCGTATGCATTCTGTTAGTTTGTTTGTTTGGAAAATCGTGCACAATATATTGGAAAACTCACTAAGCCTTGCCCCATTCTTAATTGGAATTGGTCCTCAAACTGCTAGATAGTTAGTATATGCAGGACACAGATCCCTGTGATGTCCATTAGCTTTACAGTGTAAGCACCATACTCCTGCACACACGTATTTTCCTTCTCCTTTTGCGACGTTTGTATCTCTAAGTGCAGTGGATCTAACTGACTTTGGATTTTCTGAGCCCCAACCTATGTGGCAAGTACAGGTGATGATTCTAGCTTCATGCCAATCTCCATAGCTTCAGCCTGTGTCACAATCTTTTGTTGGTTTAAAGACTGGATCAGATGTGAAAAAAACATAGCAATGAACCATTCTTTATGTTGCATGTCATCAATAGTAAATCCTCCATCTTTGATCTACCTCCCATAAAGATTCATTCACTTCTTGGTAGATCTCCTTTAATTCAGTTACGTGTTGAGAATAAGATTTTGGCTTTTTGAACTGCTCCTTCAATGTGGTCTTAAGCTCATCAATTGTGGCATTAGGATTGATTTTTATATACCTCGTGTACCAATCTAGCACGCGTTCTTGAAATGCAGTAGCCAGTTGCACTTTCTTAACATTATCATTATTGATCTATTGTGTTGTCCATACAGCATCATCGATGAACCAAAATTGGTCAACATCTTCATTTCCAATGCCCTTGAAATTTTGCATCTTGATGGAAGTAGCCATGTCATCTTCTAGGGGTGGAGGTGGAGTGGATGACTTTTTAGAGTGACATAAATTTTGGAGTGGATTGGATGGGATCTGAACTAAGGCCAATGACCCAAGAATATCCTGATCTTGCAATCCCTCTTCTTCTGAGTGCGCAGATTCACCAGAGCTACTTGTTTTAGACTCATCGTCACTGTTACATTTACCCTCGAGAGGGATATAAAAAAAACCCTCATCTAGATATACTCTGTAATTCTTTCCATTGCACGTAGTCGGGCCTCTTCGAGACATTCACTCAATGGTGCTACATAGAGTACCCTTTTCACATAAAAGTATTTTAATCCACAATTTAAATGAGCGCAGAAACTTACCTCTAGGGTCCTTAAAAAATCTTCTTTCAGCTTCAGAATATGATACAAAAGTATCAATATAAAATACAGTTACAAACCCACTTAGAACACTATCAATCCAATAATCTACTGTGCAGGTAATTTTATTGCTAGGTTTCTCCAACTATTAAACCAGCTCAGGAGTCCACCTTGTGATCACATTGTCCTTTACGCAGGTCTGAATTTCAGTCAGCTGAGATAACCACTCGTGTAACTCAGTCACAAAGGAAGCAAAGAAAATTTCATGGACCTTTTTGTAGATATACCTTTGCTCCCAATACTCAACAGATAATTTAGGGGTTAATTTTTCTTGGATTGAAAATTCACGCACCTTCTTGTCGAGCCAATATTTCAATTTGTTCTATGTCAGATGAAACAACATCAAATCTCCCTCAAAATTATCTCGGTCCTGGAAATAGAATTTTTTGTTGGCTTGAGGGGTCCTAACCCAAGTTTGAATTAATTGCGCAACCAAAAAATCTCTCCAACTACTGGCCCTTTCGGCAGTGATCTTCTTGCGCAGACTAAAGTCTCGCCCAAAGCAGTATGGGGAGGTGTTGGAACCAAGTTTCCACACCCTTAGGGATATTTTGATGTGGCGGATCTTAATCCTTCATGACAGATCTAACACTTTGCAGAAACCAAATCTACTTGTAGATAAAACATTAAACAGTAAAGCAATTTCACTTGACCAAATAATAATAAACATAATTAACCCTTACTTCAATATAGACTTGCACAGAACATATCACTATACTTAATTCGATATAACAGTTAAAGCGGAATAATACTTGCGCACATATGGAATCCAATTCGACTTATCATTTAATGAAATAAATATGCATTCAATAGCACAGATCCAGATCTAGAATAGCAATAAGCAACAAATAATGGACATAAAAAATATAAGATAGTTAACCACAGAAATCACACAAAAGTATGAGTTCGCCAACATTTCCTTCTTTATTAAGAGATCTTCAATTCAGTACAATCTTCCCACCTACGCACATAGCAGCAGGGTCCTTGCACAGAGCTCAGGACTAAGGTCTCTGCGCACACATCCAACAAGAGCCTTTCTACCTAGATAAACCAACCCAAAACTTATATCAAAACATTCATCAGCATAAACATCTATTGATCTACTAATATCTATCCTTCTTGAATATTACATATCTATATTTTTCTAGATGTGCACATACCATGGTCTCAACCCATGGTTTGAGATTCATGGTTTCCCTTTTGCCCATTACAATAATTAAGGGACTTTTACCCACACGAAATCCCCTTGACATCTACGTGCAACGCGTACAAACAAAAACTTAACCAAAAATACTCAAAATTTATTTACCATAGGGGACCCACTCCAACAAACAACAATAATGACCAAATTTTCGTTTCTTTTATCCTTTAAAATTTGGGTTTGTAGAACCTTATTCAAACTAAATATACGTGAATAGAGTATTGTACCATCACAATCAATGATGGGTCGTTTGTATTCGTGTGGCATGCCTCGCTTTCCCAATCTATGACCATCTACAATAAATTGTGTCAATATTCATGCTTTCAATACATATCCAGGTATAAATTAATTTTGTAAACAAAAATGTTTTAGAGTCTGAAAGGTGTATTCTCATGCTAGAGATTCTTCTTATATTGATGTATATCAACCATCAATATGTGTTGGAAAATTAGTACATAATTGTCTTGAAATTGAAATCATGTATAGGTCGCTTCTTAAGGCTGATAAGATCCACAAGATAATGATAACCACTACAGGTATACCATGACCTTAGATAACAACCTCCAAAGATACATCAAAGTGATAATATTAATCATAGGTGGTTGGTTCATTATATGAAAACATAATAAACATGGGTAGCATTGTACTCATAATTTAATTTGTTCTCATCATATGTTTAACCATATCTCTAAAATGGTCCCGATGAACAGGGGAATTGAAGTAGCATGATAAATAATTCATTATCAGTATGCCCAAAATGAATTATATGAATATATCCATCAATGATCCACTAACACTTTAATTCATCAATCAAATTGTGAAACAAGGAAGGAACAACCATACCATTGACAATTTATCATGAAGGAGAAATGGATTTCCTCACATTTAAAAAACTCAAGAAACTAATTAGAAGTACCGTCCTCATGAAGTGGTATCCACAAGTGGTATTGTTTTGCCTTAAGCACACTCCTCTTCCAAAATAATATATATAAGTTTATTTTTTTCCTTGTAGGTCATCTTGTGTTCATGAGGATGATTCAAATTGCTAGAAATACATTTGTTTTATTGTTGTTTGGATTATGTTGAATTCATGGATCAGATTTTTTACAACTACAAATGGAAGAACCTGTATCTATTAATAAATACACCTACAAGGATGCAACTATTTCCATCCTTATTTCTTATGTAATTACATGTTGTTAATAAACCGAGGTATTTCTTGTATAGAAACCTCTGACCTTGTTACACGGCATTTTGTCACTGTGGCACTTGACCGTTAAAAATGTATCTCTCGACATCCATAAACATGTTTCAAAGCACTCCCTTGCAAGTCAATAATCTAAAACCCTTGGAGAAAATATGAATTTTGGGTAACAAGGTCTTTTAACTTGTTTAGTATGATCTGCGCACTTTTCCTAGTCAGTTTCCATGCATTCATAGTTTCTACCATTGAAACCTATGTAGAACTATGTTATGTATCCCACTGTACACCACACACATGACTCAATGAAAAGTAAACATAAAAAGTGAATTATAGAAGCCTCGTTGGGCAAATATATCCCAACTGAAAGCTTCTTGTTCATATCTATTCGAGCCTTAACCCTCACGTCATGGAGCTAATTCGCTTTCATCAAGGAACCATAATACCACTCTTAGTGGATCTCATCCTCCTCTTATGGATTTGAAACTTCCTCTACTTGGCCTATAAATTGGCTACAACCTAGAGGGTTAGGGGAGTTCACAAAATGTAGTCTTATGATGTTGGATTTATATCGGGAAGCTTATCATCAAAGGAGAGGGTTGGAGGCATTTGAGAGGAACCTCCTGACATCAAGGCAAAGGTTGTAAGGCTCTTATTATTTATGTTCCTTTTGTTTATTCATTAAGATGATATCAATTTCTAATCTCCTTGATCATTAGATTAAGCTTGTTTGAATTATTATATTGCATATACCTTTGATATATTTTATGTTTGTGATTGCAGGTCTTTTCGAGTATTGAGAAGTTGCATCAGGATAGAGCAGGGATCTTCATCAAGCATTTCACAAATAGGTAAGGGTTTCATCCTCCTTCTCTTGTATTTATTATTCAAATGAAGTGGGCTTAGGGAAAGAGTTATTCAATTGTCTGTTTGTTTCTATTTTTCCTTAGGAATCTAGGGAGATCACTATTGTACGCAAGAGGGATTTGTCTGCATAACAAATTGGCGACCATACTAGGGAACGTCTTGGTTCTCTTCCTTTTCCTTGTTTTTTTCTTTCCAATATTTTTTGATTAACTTTACCTGAGTATTAGCAAAGCAGTGACTTTTCAGATCCTCTCGTTTGATTGCCTTGATTTTATTTTCTCTTTGACCTTTCTTGATCTATGTGGTTTTTCTTCAGCAACAGAGTGCAGATCTGTGCAGTTTTTCTTTAGAAACAATGCGCATGCGCACCAAAATTAACTGTTAACCTGTCCAAGCCTTAGAATTTTTTGAAAAAATATATTTTCTCTTTATCAGAGTCTGTATCTTGATTTATGAGTGGTCATTAAGTTTTTTTTTTTACCTTCAAAAACCTAATGCGATCTTGTTTGAATTCCATAGTGAAGTCTTGTTGAGAATCAATCATTTTCACAAATTTGGGTAAGGTTTTCATCTATATTGTTTGCTAATTGATAAAAAAGAGATAGGTTACTTCTTAGATCATAGTCTCCCTGTCTTTTTCTATCAAATATACCAGCTTCGTTATTTATCTTACTTATTTGAGAGAAATACTTTGCTTATTTGTGAAATATCTTCTAGATTAGTGAAGTTAGGGTTTTCTAAAAAAATAGTGTTTTGTGAAAGAGATCTTCTATTCGCTAAATGTTAAAAGAAAATCATTTCTTTTCAATTTTGAATTCTTTCATAATTATACTTATATACATCATTAAGTTGACGCATTCATTACAAAAATTTCATTTTAGAGTTTTATTGGGTTCTCCATGCATTTTGAAGAATTTCGAGTGATTGCTTGTGAAAGAGACATTTTATAGTTATTTGGCTTGTTAAGAGAACTGAAATTTTGATTTAAATCCTACAATTGAATTGTTTCAAAGTGAAATTAGCATTTTGTGGAAATGAATGTTATTGGAATCTGAGTTTTTTTCATTTCATTTGAAAATAAAATAGACTCTTACTCTCCCATAACTAGGAATTCTTTGAATGAAAAGATTACAATTTTATAGCTAACTGCATTAGAGTACTTGAGTCTGGTAAAAATATCATCAGTTTCACGTCCATAAGCCTATGAGTAAATAACATCCTAATAAAATAACGTTAATTAAAATTAATCTAGATTTTTTTATAAATTTAGGGCTCTTTCCACCAACATAGATCAAGTTAGTGCTTTGTAATAGGGAAGTGAGTTAACTTTCCAAAGCTATAAACAAACAATAGAATCTTGTAGTAGGGATTAAATCCATTTATTGTGATTTTTTTTTGGGAAGCTCCTCTTACACAAGAGTCAAGCACGAGATCATATTAGACTAAGTGAAGTAACTGTACCTGCTTCATTGATTACAATAGAAGATTTGCACGCATTACAAACATTGTAGAAAGGTACTTTGGTTAATTTGGAAGTAAACCTCAGATTTACCATGTTGAGGAGATTTCAGAGGGATTGAGCTTTGTTACTCTTCCCTTGCGTGTATGTCGGATCTGCAACTGTCCCCCAAGGTTTAATTGTTATAGGTGGTAACCTTAGCAACCACAATTTTAGGGCTTTTTCCTGAGGTGATGGTAGAGGGAAGGTCTCTATTGTACCTGGAACAAACGATGACTAGACTCACTTGAACTTTCTAGAGGGGTAATCTTCACTCGAGATGGCATAAGTGGAGCTACTTGCACCAAATTGTTTCATTAATATGGTTGTCAGGGTAATTGGTTCCATATGCTTTATCTATATATTTTCACATTGATTTCTGCAACGTTGGGTTTCATCACCAACTAGTGATTTTGCTGTGAAAATATTTTTTTTGTGATTTGACTCCTATATTTGTTAGCGCGTATTATTTATTCGTTTTTATTTTTTAGAGGCTTTAGGTGTGATTTTTTTTATTTTTTTGAATTTTTAATTAAAATTCATCGTGGCTGATTTACCAAGACATTCACGAAGAATTCAGGGTAAACCCCCTGAGCATACACCGAGTCAATTGGAAACAATTAAGGCTGAAAGGTCAAAATAAATAGGATCTAGGTCTTCAGATCAACCTGAAACATATACAATTTTAGAATATGAAGTTGAAGTGAATCGACCTCAAGGGTTTGAAACAGACTTAGTGGAATATGAACTAGTAGTTACTGAAAATATTAGATCAGAATTTGATACTGGTGAAGTTTCAGATACACATATAATCGAGCTAGAAATTTGTAAAGCCGAGTCTCATTTTTTAGAACCCGAGTCTCCTTCATAGGTTATATCCCTTGCTCTTTCTCTGCAATCACCCAAATTAAAACTTATTATTACTGAGAATCTACATCCTGGTGTCATTAGTATCGAAGATATTACTGCAGACGAGGAAGAAGAAATTCCCAGTAGTCCATTTTTACTGGTGAATAGATTGTTCCTATAGACCTTCCTATTTCTCTTTTTTCGACAGAATCCTTGGTATCTCACGCCTTTTCACTATTTACATCAAGGTCATCCATATCACCGCATTCCTTTTACCTCTTTTCCCACATTTAATATGTCAGGAATAATTTCTGGGAGAATTCCTACTGATACATCCATGTTTTCAATCTCTACATACTCATTGTAATATGGTGGTCCATTAATTCCTCCTGGATATCAATCACTTTCTGGCACTTTCTCAGGGGCTTCTCCTTCATCTCGAATATCTACTATGTCATATGGTTTATCAACTTCTACTATCCAAGATTTGACATGAGACAAGTATATTCATATGGTTTCTAGTGGTGTGGGTAATCCTAAAGTTAACCCAGCAGGTGGTTATAATCCTCTTGGGGGGGAACCACATTCATCTGGAGGGAAACCTTTTGTTGGTTCATATCTTATGGTTGTAGGACTACCTTTAACTGGAAACTATTAAAGCTATGGTCAGATACCTAAAGCTAGTTTAGGTCTACCTTTTGTGTCACAAAAATTAGCAGGTACTCTCTATCCAGGGATGAATATACTGTTCAACATCCTTCAAGTTGCTCTACATGTATCAATTTACCAAACTGTTCAGTTTACTGGACAAATTATTTAAAAAATACCTTTACAAGGTATTCAAACTCAAGCCTATCATCCTATTTAGGGGATTCCTCAAGTTAATCCAAAAATATTTTTTCATCAACCAAGTCAGCAACCTCGTCTGAGAAGTCCACACACTCTTGTCCAATCCACTGCACAAACATTCGTTCAACAACCAAGTGAACCTCAAACACCCATCTCGGGAGTACTTCAAAATTTTGTTCCAATTACCCCTCAAGTATCAGTGCAGCCTATTACTGAAGCTATCCCTCAGAAATATGTTTATCAAGCTAGTCCTATAATCCATTCTATGCCTCAAATACCTTTGGGATAACTTGGTACGGGAACTCTACAAACATCGTATCAAGGCCAAGATTTTCAAGGCCAACCTTTTCAGGGCCAGTTCTTAAAAAGTAAAACTTTTCAAGGTCAACCTTATTAGAGGTAGTTATTTCGAGAAAAACCTTTACAAATCCAACCATTTCAGGGGAAATCCACCTTTCCAGAGTCAACCATACTTTGGTCATACTTATCAAATTCTGTCTCGGCCACAGTTTGGTATGGCTCACCCTGGTTATCATGGAGGAATGAAAATCCAAACTGCTCAAGCTATCCCATGATATATTAGATACAGGGTAATTCTTTTTCACAACAAAATCCCAACCGACAGTTACCGTTAATTGCAAATTTAGATTTACCAGATTTGTCTTGGCTAATGAATGATCCTATTTACTATTTTCTATTTTGGCCAAAAATTCCCACTAAGTTTCCTAGTGACATTCCGAAATTTTAAGGAAAATCAGGAGAGGACCCATCAAACCATGTCATGACGTATCACCTTTGGTGTGTGTCAAATTCATTAATCGATGATTCCATTCGATTATGACTTTTCCAATGAACTTTAATCAGTTCAACATGAAAATGGTACATTGAATTACCGCGAGATTATTTTCATAACTTCAATGCCTTAGCTATTTCTTTCTTAACACATTTTCATTTACCAATCCGTTACGATATTGGTATCGAACTTTTGACTTGTTTAAAGCAGAACTCGTCTACTCATATTTCCGATCATATACATGAATGGAGACATAGACAACATTTAATTAAGGTTTTCATTCCCGATCAGAATTTGGCTGAGTGGTTTACGAAATATTTTCTTCGAGTCATTACTAAAGATGTGGCCAAGGGAGGTGTTGTAATTGAAGAGAAAGTTATTTCTCGTGCCCAAAATCTATACCTTGTTTACACCAAATTTGGCACTTTGTATGATAAAATTATATAATTTCCTCACCATGGTCAAATAACCACAACTCCTTCCTACTCTCTTGCCAATGATGGAGTGATAGGTTCTATTATCCAATCTAAGAGTAAGAAAAATCCAAATATGCTTCGATTATAACTTTACCAGATTAACCTAAAGGAAATCCTTCTCCTGAAATTACTTATCAGATTAACATTGTAAATTCATATCCTAGTAAGAATAAATCAAACAAATGTAAAAATAAAGGAAAAGGTAAAGTGAAACAAAACACTTCCTCTAAAGAGAAATAATATAAAAACAAACCATCTAACGAAAATAAAAAACCTTTCTATCCTTGTCTAATTTGTGATGAAGATCATTACACCAAGGAGTGACCTCATCGTGCTGAGGTAACTAAATTCATTAAAGGTTCACCCACCACTGCTATTTTGAAGGATATGTTCCCTTCGCAAGACAATAGGATGGTTTCACAAAACCCTTCATCTTCCTCCACATCGATGGATATCATGATGATGTCCTCACAAGTTATGGTATCTATGAGATCTAAGGATTACCAATATAAGGGTCCTATCAATGGAAACAATACCGGTTCACCAAGTCAAGCTTCCATGTCAATTCCTCCTCCTTCTGAACCATTACATATTAAAAAACCTAATTCTCACATGGTGATTCGACCACCTTCTAAAATTGTTCTGCGAAAGTCATCTTTCAACCCACATGCGCGAGCTACTCAGAATTACCACATTGTTGAAGATATGGCTACGTCACTACCAGAAATGTTGGCTCTTGAAGTGTTGGAAACTAATCCAACACAAATGAGATTTATTTTGTCAATGATAGGAGCTATTGATCCTTAGGATTCTATTCTCATTATCTTTGACCTAGACTGTTATGTACCTAGACTTCCGCATCAACTGGAATTTCGAATACCAGTTTTCATCAAAACTAAATGAGTCTTTCGCACAATAATTGACGACAGAGCTTCTACGTGCATCATGTCTATTGATTTTTGGAAAGCCTTAGGTTCTCCAACTATCAATCAATCTCCCAGGACTTTGAAATCCTTTTATGGAAGAGGTTTTCTAAAATATGGAATTATTAATGATCTACCTATAGATTTAGAAGGTAAAACGGTTGTAGTTGAAGTTGAGGTTGTTGATGCTCAACTTGAATATAACCTTTTACTAGGACGAAGTTGGTCTTATGCTACATTGGAAGTGGTCTCATCATATTTTCATATGATAATGTTTCCCCATAAGGGAAAAAATATAAAAGTAGACCAATTTTCTTACTATAGTTTGGACCCTAATTATACAAGTATGTATACCCTTTGTTGGAAAATCAATTACTTCATATGAATATGTTGGGGTAGGTTTTCTGAAGTATTCATCTCTGATGCGAACTTTTGAAATCCCTCCACCCAATTTTCATCATAATATTTCCCAGGTTAATATGATTACATCAAGCACAATACCATTGCATGATCCTTGGATTGTGCCTTCAGAGTCTGAATTGGCCTTGTACGACAGTGAGATGCCTTTGACTCTGTTTGAATTGGCTTATCAGCCAGTTCAAACATTTTCCAATCCATAATAATCTGAAATTGATCAAGTGAATCTAATCATTGATGAGTATTCTCATCTATCACGTTTAGTACCAATATCATTCCCTAATCCCTTCAATAAAAGTTTCCAACTGATGAAACTATCATGGAAGTCATGAATTTGGATGAAATGACATGGGAAGATTATCATCACCATTCATCCTTTCTACCCAAACTTGATAAAATCGAGAATGATTTTTCATCGATCTTTTCAACTGAGATTGTTGATAGTCCTCAATGTCCTATGTCAATCCTTCATTTGGATTCTGAAACGAATCTAGGAAACATATCTACAATAGTATCCATCAACATCTCAGTTAAAACTGGAATTACCAAGAACATTCACATAGGTGCTTCATACTCCCTTGATTAAATTGAGACATACAAAACCCTATTTTGGGAATTTTGAGACATTTTTGACTGGTCCTATAAGGAAATGCCAGGAATTTCCCCTAACATTGTAATTCATGAAATTAAGACATACCCGAATGCCAAACTCGTTAGATATAAATTACGTCCAATACATCCGCAGAAAGTTGCTGCTATTAAAGCCGAAGTTGAAAAATTACTTAGAGAAGGTTTCATTTACACTGTTCCCTTGATTGATTGGGTATCAATTATTGTTCCAGTGAAAAAAATGCAAGGGACCATTATATTATGTGTCGATTATAGGGATATCAATAAATCTTGTCCAAAGGAAAATTAATCTACTCCGTATATTGATCAAATTGTTGGATGATTGTGCCAGAAACGAGATTTTTTCATTTATGGGCGGATTTTTTGGATACAATAAAATAAACATACTCCTTGTAAATCAACCTAATATTGTGTTCATTTTTCCATGGGGAACCTTTGCCTATCTCAAACTCCCATTTGGATTGAAGAATGTTGCCGCAACTTTTCAAAGGGAAATATCTTACGCATTTCACGAATTCAAACATATTGTGCAACCCTACTTAGATGAATTACGATTTCCCAATGCATTTGAAAGTGATTTTCATTCGATGTAGGCACTACAATATTCATTTGAAATTCTCACAAATTCATGTTTTGTGTAAAATCTGGTCGATTTTTAGGATTTTTCATGTCAAAGGAATTCATTCGTGTCTCTCCACTCAAGGTAGAGGCTATTGTCAATTTTCCTCCTTCTAATCTCCACAAAATACAAAGTGTGCAAGGGAAAGTGAGTTTTTTACGTATTTTCATACCTAACTATGCCGAGCTAACTAAAGGTTTTACTCAACTGTTGAAAAATGGAATTCCATTAATTTGGGATGAGCTTGCTCAAAAATATTTTGATGCATTGAAAAATGTGTTGACGCATGCACCATTACTACATCCGCCTGATTATCATCGGGATTACTTTTTGTATTTAGTTTCATATGATGCCACCATTGGCATGGTGCTAGTTTAGGAAGATGAATCTAATTCTAAACATGTGATCTACTATTTGAGTAGGAATCTCACAAAAAATGAAATCAAATATGCACATTTGGAGAAATTGGCCTTGGTAGTCATTCAACCTATTCAACATTTTCATCGCTATATAATTTTACACAAAAAAACCATGATATCTGATTCCAACCCTATAATGTACATTCTTACCAGAAATTTTCTAGGGGGGAAATACTCTAAATGGATTTTGATCCTGCAAGAGTTCGATTTAGAATTCGAAAGATCTAAGTCTAAGAATTCATTGGTATTTGTTGAGTTATTGTGTGACTTTACCTATACTAAGACTGAAACCATGGTAGAGGATTCTCTTCCTAACAAATCCCTATTTCTTATCACTACTTTAGATCCTTGTTATGGAGATATCATTATATATATTCAAACTCAGAGTTTTCGACCCGAGTTTCTCAAACTCATCGTCGTAAAATCTGGTAACAATCCCAACCATCTACGATTTTTGGCGATATAATTTATCGTCGTGGTGTTGATTCCATCTTTCAAAGTTGTTTCACACACGAAGAAGTCGAGAAGGCATTAGATGAATACCATCATTGAGCTTGTGGTGGTCATATGCCAGGGTCTTCCACTACCCAAAAGATATTGCGCACTGGTTATTTTTGGCCCTCAATGTTTACATAATTATGGTTAGAAAATTCCATAATTTCCAAGTTTACTATCGTAAGACGAGCGCGTCTCCAAATCCTCTTCACCCAATCAGAGTTGTCAGTCCATTTGCTAAATGGGGCATTTATTTTTTTACATGTAACCCTCACTCGGTTGGGGGGCATGGGTATATTATTCTCACAGTAGATTATTTTACAAAATGGGTCGAGGCGATGCCTACATATAAGGACGAGGGTGAAATTGTAGCTATTTTTATATTCAATCGTGTAATTTCTAGGTTTGGCGTACCACAAGCCATCGTTATGAACCATGGTAGCCACTTTAAAAACTTTATGATGATTGAACTTTCTACACAGCTTGGCTTGCGCCATGACATTTCTAATCCTTATTATTCACAAGAGAATGGCCAAGTTGAAGTTGTTAACAAGGTTTTGACCAATATGATCAAACAAATTTTCAGCATTCATAAATAAAACTAGCATACTATACATTTTTCAGCCTTGTGGGTATACCATACCACTGCGAAAACATCGACTAAATTCACTCCATTCAAACTTGTTTATGGTTTGGAGGCAATTTTCCAATTGAATGTGAAATTCCATCACTAAAAATATACATTGAGTTGTTACTAGCTACCTCTATAGAGGAGGAATGTTTTTTGTACTTAACACAACTATATGAAACTCGTTGTAATGTTGCACTAGATAGTGAGGCTCATAAGAAACGTGTTAAGGCTCAGTTTGATAGAAACATGAATCCTCGTTCATATTCAGAAGGTGACCTAGTCTTTGTCTATGATCAAGCGAATGATAATCTAGGCACTGGTAAATTAAAACCTATGTGTCATGGTCCTTACTTCGTAAAACATGTACTAGCCAAAGAGGCCTATGACTTAGTTGACTATGACGGTGTTTCTTTGGGAGAGCCCAAGAATGGTCTCTACCTTAAGAAATATTATGTGATTTATCTCAGGAATATTTTTGTACACTACGTGTATCATATTTTTATGAGTGTATGCATTAGGTTTTCATTTTTTATGATTTCCAACTACTTTTCCTACTTATCTTGCATTACAACTGATTTGCAGATGTTGACGTTCCCTCATAATTACATTGGATTTGCTGATGGAGCTAGTCGTAGTACTCGTAATTTTTCTTCTGCAACTTGGGTCATCTATTCACCCACTGATGGGTTAGTTTCTATTTGTGGTATATGCCTTCGTCGAACAACGAACAACATTGCAGAATATAGGGCAGTCATTGAATTTGCATTTGGCATTCAACGTTTGATCGTTAGGTTAGATTCTAAATGCATAGTATTACATTTAAATGGTGTCTATACAATAAGAAGTTCATCAATGTTAAGAATTTTTTACATGTCCGTCTCTTGGAAAGACATTTTGATTACATTGAATATCAACACATTCCAAGAAATTTAAACACATTAGTTGATGCATTGACCAATCATGTGTTAAATATACATTTGAAACATTTGTAAATAAAAACAATATTCATCCATATATTGAACAAGATAAACTAAAAATAAAAGTAGAAGTTCCCATTAGATAATATAGTCTATAAAAAGTGTGTTACAAAAATGTCATCCAAAGACATGAGGCCCCATAGCCTTTATTATCCAAATATGTCGATACAAAACTCAAAATGTAGCCCTAAAAGGCTAGCAACTATCCATGATGATGACCATGATAGCAGACTATAGCACAAGCTACTCAACGTAGCAGTCATTTAATCAGTCATGGAACCCTGACCATGCACCTCTGCTACAAGAGAGGAAAATTATCAATCCCAGTCTTTGGGATATCTATAGTCAACCTCTCGAGGTTGTGCTCCATCTTAGTTAAGGCCTCTATTGCATTTGAGTGGGGTACTACAACAACTACAGGTTGGTCCCCTCACCTATCAAAATTCCATAACTCTGTTGGTCAAATTGGGGCCACATCTGCATAAAAACTTCAGATAATTATCTTTGGATGTTAAAAATAAATAAAAATTTAAAAGCATTAAAACATCAAAATGAGAAGTTTTTACCTAGATCACCCCACTGCATCCTTGATGGGAGTAATATATTTGGGTCACTTTTGTAATCCATCATTGCATTGGGAAATCCTTGATCATCATGATTTGGTTTCCAATCCAAAAAAAAAATGAGTATATTTTACCATTGGGCCATCACCTCCATGGTGAGCCATCAATGACACCCACCGCAACATACGTGGATCACGAGGTATTGAATGATTTACAAGAATCTATTGTGGGATAAGGATTGGAATCCTATCTAGAGAAAATGAAATGAGAATGGAAGCATAACCGAAATTTTTCAGTTTACCATTCTTGGCTCTAGTCGATTTCCCTTTCATGCTGGAAACTACTCCTTCACACCAGTTGAAAATAGTGGAGTATGAACACTCCATGACAATCAACATTTGGTCCTTTGTGGCCATATGAAGCATTGTGCTTCCACATAGTTTGGTGATTGTAAAATAAATGGTCCTCAAATCAATTTGCTCGATTTTTTTGATGTCAATCCTACCATCCTTGAGCTCAAATCCATCAACACAATATCGCCTCAAATAAGAAGAAGTAGTCTCTCCACCTGGTCTATGGCCATATAAAGAAATGTCAAGTCCATTATGGGAGAACCCAGTCAATAATTACATATCATCAAAATATATGGTGAGTCGATGATCCCCTATCATGAAACACTGATCATGCACATTCAAAGCCCTCACCATCCATGTCAGAGCTCCAATTGAGCTTTCATTCCCAGAGTTATCCAATACTTGTAGAGGCCACAGTTTTTCAACGCTTGAAGAGTTGTTGGATCATACAAAGCTTCTACATCTTGGTTTTCATGTTCTCTCTCTCTCTCCATTCCATGGTGAATAATCAAAAGTCCTGAAAGTGAAATTTGAGGAGATTTAGATCAATAATTGAGAAAAATTTGCAAATTTTGGGGCGTATTTTTCATTGTTTTTGAAAACCCTCAGTCCTTGCGCAACTCCTCTTTAGCAGATAGAGTGCATTTGTGCAATTTATTAGTAAAGAAAAAACACAGATCATGTTCTTTGTATGTAAAAAAATTACCGATGTGTGCGGTCTCGGTGAAGGAAAACCTCTCACATCCGAGGGTAGATTTTCAAAACCTAAAATTCCCCAAAAAATCAAATAAATGGTTAAAATTAAAAATTATTTGGATGAAAAGAAAGATAATGAAGAGATCTCTTACCTAGAGAAAATGGTTCGTGGATGGTCCACAGGTTTGCTCGAAATCAACCTTTGAAATTTTGTCGTAAAAAACCCTATTTTTTGCTCTCAAATGGTTAAAACTCAAAATGGTAAAAATGAAATTACTTTTTCAACTTTTATAAGTTTTTAGGCCATTGAAATATTATTTTTTATGCCTTTGACCTTTTAAAAGTTAATTTTTTATTTTTTTTACTATAATTTTGAGCAGTTATGATAATTTATTGAGTGTAATGTGAAAAATACATGTTACAACATAAAAATGGATAATTTTGAATGTGAGAAAGCTTTTATCATTTTTTCGGGCTCTTGAAAATTACAAAAAAGTGAAACCTTGGAGTTCTCTTTTAATCCCTTTTTAGAATCTCTAAACATGAAAATATCATTTAGTACTTGAATATTTGAACTCATAAGAGTAAATGAACAATCGTCTATTCGGTATAATTTTACCCCTTTTTCGAACAGAATTAGAATATTTATGAAAAAATTATACGTTGACTAATCATTGTCAATAGAGTTATCTCCTACATTATTTTATCCTTTTTCAGGCTTAAGGGACTAAATTTATGAAAAGGAACACTATGGAGTTCACTTACGTTTTTCTCCTGACTCCTTAAAACTGAAAAACACTGAGTTTCACTTTCTCTGGGCTCACTAAAAATTTATGTTTAAAGAACTCAATGAGTTTTTTTTTTTTTTTTTTGTCATTTCAAACTCTTTAAACATGAAAACGACATCGAATTAACCCTACACTGAACTCGTAAAATTTAAATAGTGTAGGACTCGTCAATCATGATGAGACCGAACCACTCCTTCCTAAGGTTCGTTAAAAATATTTCAGAGGACTCATTTGAGTGATGATCTTACAGGACAAGAAAATGTTATCCTCCTCAAGCTTGAAAAAAATAAAGAGGTACTTTCCAGTAATGGTGGGGCAGAATTGGGAAAATTTATTCATTTTTGCATTCATTATAAGCCAGTACGTCGCTCTTGAACAAGACACTCCGTCACACATGTGACCAGGTTGGGAAATCCATTTGTCTTACAGTTAATCGAAACTCATTGAAAGTCTTCAACTGGTTTTGGGTATTATCATTGAGTAAAATGTTTCCAATTCAATTTCATGTCGCCATGTGTTCAAGAGAAAGTTAAACCTTAGTTTGTGTTCCTTTGCAAATTTTTAAGCCCTCAATCACGTCAACCATCCTTGAGTCAGTCCTTGAAAAACAATTCTTCAAAAATTGACATGAATTTTTGTGTCATAGGCCCTCCTACGACGGATCGCTTCCTATCAACTTCAACTTACTATCTAGGAATTTTATCTAGAAACCCTTTTCAGTATCTTGAAGCCTGCATGCCTTAATGGTAAGTTTCTCACCTTCGACAATAGGTTCCCATCATTGACCTTGATCGAATGATTATATGAGTGTTCTACTTCAGGACATATTTTCACACTCTATAGTTTTTACTAAGAGTACCTTGAGATCCATTGTTATTATTGGTGGTTTCTCTCGCACTTGTTAATGTTTCACATCATTGACCAATAATCAATTGGTTTCTACCATGTTCGACTTCAAGACGTTTTTTCACATGGTTATATTCGTACTATGGATCGAGAGATGGAGATCAAGACCCTGGATCTAGTTTCATCCATCCAGGCTGTGAGGAGTTATGTGTTCATGATTATGAAGAAAAATTCATAAAATATGGTTGCGTCCATATTGTGTCTACTATTAATATGATTCTAGGCTATTTTTGTACTTGTTCATCCAGTTAGTTTTACTCTGAGTATGGGAATGCCTACCTAATTATGATTATATATATATATATATATATATATATATATATATATATATATATATATATATATATATATATATATATATATATATATTGCATTGTAATCCTTGAATTATTGTTGTAGGTTTCCAACCATTGTCTCTGATCTGATCTTTGGCGTGATAAAGCACTTCAATATTTAAATGAATTTTCATACTTTGCACTTTAGGGGGCAATATGTTACACGTTATTTTGCCACTATGACACTTTATCGTTAAAATGGATCTCTCACCATCCATAAACATGTTTCAAAGCACTCACTTGAAAGTCAATAATATAAAACCCTTGGAGAAAATATGAATTTTGGGTAACAACGTCTTTTAACCTATTTAGTATGACCTGCGCACTTTTCCTAGTCGGTTTATGCGCATTCGCAGTTTCTACCATTGAAACCTCTGCAGAACTATGTTATGTCTCCCACTGTAGACCGTGCACATGACTCAATGAAAAGTAAAAGTAAAAAGTGAATTATAGAAGCCTTATTGGGCGAATATATCCCAACTGAAAGCGTATTGGTCATATTTATTTGAGCCTTACCCCTCACATCATGGAGCTAATTCCCATTCATCAGGGAACCCTAATACCACAATTAGTGCATCTCATCTTTCTCTTATGGATTTGAAACTTCCTCTACTTGGCCTATAAATTGACTACAGGCTAGAGGGTTAGGGGAGCTCACAAAAGGTAGTCTTATGTTGTTGGATTTATATTGGGAAGTTTATTATCCAAGGAGAGAGTTGGAGGCCTTTTGGAGGAACCTCATGAAATCAAGGCAAAGGTTCTAAGGCTCTTCTTTATCTCTGAAATAATACAAATGAATATTTTTTTCCATTGTATTGTCTTACAGAAATGATGAATGATTTATGTTCCTTTTTCTATTCATTAATATGATATCAATTTCTAATCTCCTTGATGATTAGATTAAGTTTATTTGAATTTTTATAGTGCATATCCCTTTGATCTCTTTTATGTCTATGATTTTAGGTCTTTTTGAGCATTGAGAAGTTGCATCGGGATGGAGTGGGGATCTCCATCAAGAATTTCGCAAATAGGTAAGGGTTTCATTCTCCTTCTCTTGTATTTATGATTCAAACAAAGTAGGCTTAGGGAAAGAGTTATTCAATTGTCTTTTTGTTTCTAGTTTTCCTTAGGAATTTAGGGAGATCACTCTTGTCTGCAAGAGGGATTTGTCTCCGTAACAGACCTGCTAAACCTACAATTTATTTGTAATAAGTCATTTTGCTCAACATAGTACATCATATAACCCTTTGAATTTTTAACCAATCTCCCACTAACTTGACAGACCCAAGCATCCTCATATTTGTACCATTGATCACTAAGTATTAGATATGATATATAGTTCCTTCATTCAACTTACTGGTGTGTGTAGTAATAGCATACATCAACACCTTTTAATGTGAGCTTCTTGTTCATAATAAAAGGTTTTTTCTCTTCTTAGGAGATCTCCTATTCTACTCTTTTGCATTTCATCTTCTCATGATGGTCATGTTCAATTAATGGCATATCAGCCTCATCACCATGACTAGATTTAGCAATATTTCTCTCACATGGCCCCATTGTACCCTTCCTTGTGTCAGTAGCGTTAACTTCATCATCACGCATAGCACCAACAAGGCCTCTTTCCTTGGTGGTATCCACTTAGATTTGCATCATATGTGTTCTAGAATATTCAATGCTTTGTCATAAGGTTGTGCTTTGATATATACTCATTCCATTTCAACATATGTTTGCTCATGAGTGAGGAGACCATTTTGATCCATTTTTTTCCAGCATGTTCATTGAGTCCCAACTTTTTATAAATGTTAATAATAATATTGTATATGACTACATTTGGAATAATATTATGTGACCTGATGTCATTAAAGGTATAGTGCATCTTATATATACAACTCAATCATTATGTCTAGAATGAGTCTCAAACCATAGATCGACAATATATTGTGTCTAACTACCAAAAATAACTATATCCTCCACAACTTGCACATGTACATTCTCTACAAATAAATTTATAATATTCCATAAGAGCCTAATGTAGATGCATCTATCTCGAATGGAGTTGAAATTGATCTAGCCCCAAGAACCTTAATTAGTCTTTCCATTGATGGGATAGTGTTGCTCCAATGGATCCTCTCAAATGAATGGTACCAATATAACTATCTGAAAATTGAGTAGAAAATGCATCATTTATTGATACAACTCATAAGGATCATCATTTCCAATTCTTTGGCACATGATAATGTATTTCATGGCAGAGTGTTTATGCACAATATTATTGTAACATACCTTGGCCACTGGAAGCTCATTCTTGCCTCTCTTGAGCCCCAATTCGGTGCTAAATATCCCATGGGAACTTGTGATCTACAAAAATTTCCTTTTTATGGGAAATTTCCAGTTGGTAACTTAAATAATGCAATGATTATTCTAAATGATTACTAAAATTTAAAACACAGGCACAAACATAATCTAGCACAATTATCTCTTTCCGATTGACAATCACATGTATTTCATTAACACACATCTATAAAAAATTTAGCAAAAATAAGTATAATAGAGGAAAATATATTATCCTTAAAATTGTACAACTGGTTGTATACCTTTAACATTCCATCGAGCCATATACCACTTTGTTCATTTCTTTCAACAATAAGTCACCCAAAATGTGGAGCTTTAACTCCATGGGGCATCAATATCAACTTTCCAAAAAACCTGGTACATACCCAGTACCAACAACTACCGATTAAGGTACCAAGCTCAACAGCCTCCAACCAACAATCTTGTGGCTTCAAGTAGTTCCATTGCCCTCACAGGATTTCCAAGCCTCACACAACCAAGGTACCAAGCCCAAATTCCTTCAACTAATAGTCTTGTGGCTTTCATGAGTTCCATTACCCTATTAGGCCTTCCAAGTACCCTTCCAGACCTCCATTTCCACAATGGAATATATGCTTCCATGGTCGTCTTTCCTAAATCCTTCATAAGAGTTATTTGTACTCCTTCCACTACATAGGAATACCCTTGTTCATGTCCTTCACTATGCCTGCAAAAACATCCTTTTTTGTACGCATGCCTATATTTTTTTCCACTTGGAATTCACCCAAGCCCTTAATGGAATTTGGTTATATGCATGGGCACTTTTTATAATTACTAAATCATATAATCCCCTTTCCACTCATCCAAGGAGTCTTAGTCCCCCATACTCATTTATGTCTTTTCGATATGCAACTATTTATTTTATTAATATAAATGTGTTACATAATTACATTACCAAGTCATCTAACCTAAAATTATAAAACATGTGCACGCCAACAAAACAACCCCATGACACATATACACATACACATGGACATCGCGGCCCTCAAAATATGTCCTCGGCTAACCAACTTAGTTCCTGTTATCACTATAAAAGTGTTTTTTTTTAAACTTTGACAGTTTAGCTTGTTCGTAGTCATGGTCTTAGATAGGTGTTGAGTCATTTCATGTTTTAAGGGGTAAGTGATAGGGTTAGAGTCTCAAAAATGTCATTTTCATTTCCAAATAAAGTTTGACAACCTCATTCCATGGTTTAAAGGTCCCATATTCTATTTGGAAGTCATATTTTAACTCTTTGAAAAAGTTTTCTAAAATTAGCCACGAAACCACGCTTTCATAGCGCAATCAATAGAAAAAAGTTGTTTTGTGCTACAAAAGCGCTGCTACTTTTGTAGCGCATTTCTCTGAAAATACACTAAGCATGCTATGAAAGTGCGGATTCATAATGGGTCATTTCAAATCATAAAATCATTCAAATTCTGTTAGTTTTTCATCATTAGGTATCATTTAGGGGTCATATCCATGAAAAACATCCATTCAAAATCATCATTGCATTCATAGAGGTTTAATTTATGAAATCTAAGTTCAAATTTGAAAGGGATGGCTGGTTTCTTATTCCAGTTTGCATGCAAAACACTCCAACAAACCATTTTCAAGAGTAAAGCTTGTGGTAATCTCACACCAAAGCTTCTATTATCCATTATCAAGCGAGGCTGATTACTCTAATCAAGCGAGGCTGATAATCAAAGTTCACAGGAAACTTTCAGAAATTCAAAGAAAAAAATGTCTGAGGAGAAGAAAAATTACAGGTCAGGACATTGTCTAAGGACAGAGCCTGAAAGCATAGGAACCCTAGCTAAAGACAAATCAGTATTAGAAGCTTTCAAGAAGGCAGGGTGTTTGAAATTTTGTGAAAAGTTACAGGGAGGACACAGTCAGGTGACAAAGGAGTTTGCTTTACATTTTACTAGCTCAAATAGAAAAATTGGAATCTTAAACTTGTCAGTTACTCCTGAGATTATTTCTTTAGTAACAGAGATTCCTAGGGGGCAAGAGACATGGTTCAAAGGTTTCAGATTTAACATGAAGGCATGCAAAGAGTTTCTAAAGCCATAGTTTGCAGAAATGGACTTAAACAACACAATTCCCAAGAGCTACATCAAATATTCATATGCCAATTTTCTATACAACATCCAGAGGTTTTTCACCTGTGAGGGAAGGTATCATAAAGTATATTCATATCATTTTAAACTTCTGTTGCACTTTACTAGCATGATATCTTTATATTTTCCATTTTTTTCTATATAGAAGTATAACTAAGATTGCAGACAAAGTTCAAATGAAGTCTGAAGGGTGTGAAACCTATTTATTCCACCATGGTTTAATCAAATTGATGGTCTTACATGAACTCTTAAATATCAACAAATAATGGTCATCATTTTTGTTTTTATGTGGTTTTGGAGTGGAAGCACAAACTACAGGCAGTAACCCTAAAGGAAAAGAAACTCCACCTACAGAATCCAGCAAGCCTGTAGCGACAAGGTCAAAAATGTTTGTTAAGCTAAAACCCAGGAAATAGGTGAAAGAGCCAGTAGGAAAAGCATCAGTGGTTATTTTTGAAACTCCTCAACCTACAAAAAAAAGGATAGCTAAAGTTAAAGAGATGGCACAGGAACAACCAACTAATAAACAGGTTCAATAGAGATTGAATAGGAGTCAAATTGCAAAAGAAAAGGGTAAAGTAGTGATTTCAGGAACAAGTGATACTCCAGGTTTAAAGGGAAACTTGGATGATATCTTACAAGCCATTGATATAGAAGAGTCCCCTTTGGCTCGAGCTGATTTCATACAAATTGATGAAGGAAAGAAAAAAAACATAAAGTCATCCAAAAAACTAGTATTCAATGATGAAGTTGCAGCATTTATATTCAAGGCAAGGAAGCCTGTAACCAGACAGTCCAAAAATATGCAAGAGCATGTTGAGCTAGAGAAAATAGAGGAAGCTTCCACTGCTCATGAAGAAATTATAAACCTTTCATCACCTATACCAGAAAAGGTAAAAAACAGAGTATTCCCCACTCAAATAGAAAAAATTAGTTATGCAGAGATGGAGGAAAGATTGAAATCAACCAATCTTGAAATTTCCAGGCTAAGGAAGAGAGCAAGAAAGCATGTTGTTGAAAAGACAAATTTCAAGAGGATGAAAGCCCTCTGGGAGGTTGAAAGGGTTTCTAAACCTGAAATCATTAGCAGTGAAACACAATATTTCACTTGGACTGTACCAGCAATAAAAGAAGCCAGATTTGTGAGAGTAATAAATACTCAGTTGAGAGCCACCAACAGAAAGTTAAGGAGACAAGTTGAAGACCTAGAAATCCAGTTGACAAGATCTCAAGAAGAACTACAACAATAGTGAAGCAGGGTAATGAAACAGGGCAGTAAATGATAAATCTTAAATCAGTTTGTCATTAAGAAGAAGACCATTTTGAGGAAAAACACCTTTAAAGCTAAGTTGTTTTGATTTTTGATGTTGATATCAGTCCTGGAGAAGCTTTGAATATCCTCAAACTTTAAATTTTTGAAGACTGTGCTAAAAAAAGAGACTGCACAGCAGTTTCGTAGCACGCTACGAAACTGCTGAAGATGATTTTTTAGCACTTTACATATGAATTTTGGAGATAGGGTTGATGGTTCTTGAGTTTAAATGTTGCTGGTGGAAGCATGAATACTACAGGTAAAGACTCCAATTGTAATACAAGAGAAAAAAGGGGTTAAAGGAAATTTTTTCAATTACCTACAAACTGTGCTACGAAAATAGGCTACTTTCGTAGCGCAGACATATTCATACCCTTTTCATACTATTTCGGAGATTTTTCTTTGCACGGGTGGAGGATTAGAGTTTTAAATGGAATATTAACACATATGACATATATGAAACAATCATCAATGTTAACAAAGCTGCTCGAAGATAAACATGGAGGTTAAGGGCTAAAAAGCAGGAACTATGTCTCCTGGTTTTTAGGACAGTTAGGTCATAAATCAGCAGGTTTACAACAAGGATGGAGGCATCATAAAAATTCAAAATCATGGATTTGCAGTTGTCAAGAAAGCACTAAAGGTTTATATAAGGTTGTTTCAAACATTTTAGGAGTTTCACTCCTATTTGTATTAGGACTCTTAAAAGACAGTTTAGCTGTCAGTTTGTAATTAATAGTTTGTTTTATGAATAGAATAGGTGTCAAGAAAATAAATTCAAATTCTCCTAATGATGGATCATGGAATCCAAGATCGTAAATTCTCTATATGAAGCATGAGGTCGAATTCATCAAGGTTGGAATTTTTTATTAGCAAGGAAACTGTGTTACTGGATGTGACCGTGATCTTCTCAACCTAATACACAGATTTGTTTGACTACTCAAGATTCAAAAGGAGTTTAAGTGTATCATTTTTCTATGGCTTTTCAATTACCTACTTGCAGTATTATTTGTATGTGTTACTTATAATTCATTTGAAAATGCTCTAACTTCCTTCACATGAAAATAGACTATGTTTTATCACTGTGTTATTGTTTCTCATAAACTTAGACTCCAAGTGCCTTGACTTCCATATTTGACATATGATGATGTTTTGTTGAAGACTATCTTGACTCCATGGCCCAATGAGTGTTTGCTAATCTTTGATTCAACCAATTATACATGTTTATCTTTTTATTCCTAGAGTTAGCCATCTAATCATTAATCAAAAATCTTAAACCTATTGAGAGAGCCCTCTCAGGTTGAGGAGGCTAAGCCTCAGCCAAAATATTGGTTTGAAAGAGTTACTCAGAGTCTACTTGATGAGCAACCTATCAGGTCCTATTTTGGTGATAACATTTTGGTGCATCTGCCAGGAGTCTAAAGATATACATCTCTCGAAAATTATGAAGTTGAACTCTTGAAGGTAGCAGGAGCTCAGGAATATTTTCAAGGCTAAATCTACCTTGGCGACTCCACACATCAAATAACAAATTGGACGGTGACTCCACTATTAGAAGATCAGTAGCCTGATGAAGTTTCAAGATGACTTCCATTGCAAGAATAAATGCCAGGTATGCCCCTATGAATCGGTCTCATATCCCTGGTTTTCCAAATCCTATGCCAAAGGTTGAATGGTTAGATGATCTTCCAATATTCAAAGATGAAAAGAAAGACAATGGTGTTCTTCATTTGGTTAGGTTCCATATCCATGTACACAGTCTTAAGGTTCAGTTCCCTGAAGATTGTCTCATGAATATGTTTATGACCACTTTAGAAGGAAAAGCATGGTCTTGGTATAAATCTTGTCAAATGGTTCATTATATTATCTTGCTAATTTCCATGATGTATTCTATGAGATGTATAAAGTGTGTCATCCCTCCTTTTTACTGGTCAAAGATTGTTGTAAACATTCTGTGAGTTTTATTTAATATTTGGAGGATTGTTATGAAGATGATGAATTCATGGATGAGGAAATTTTAGAGGCTCTTCATAACAATACATTTCAACACCAAGAAGAAAGGATAACATCCCATAAAATGCAACATGGAAATCAGCAGGAGTCTACTTATGAAAACCATATTACATCCTCTAAGTTTGATATAAAGTTGCAACAGACTTATCAGTTTTATGATCATCAAGAATATGAAAATCATTGCAAAATAAAAGAAGAAATATTGGAAGATAGCTTTTATAACCCTCAGACTGAGGAAAAGGTTGATTTTTTATGTCATACTTTGCAGCAGCTTACATTAAAAAATGATCATATTAATGAGGAAAATTACATTGTTTGTGGGAATCAATTTGAGGAGAAGTTTGAGAGCACACAATTGAAACCTTATGTAGATGATAAAAGTATGGGTGAGTTGTCCAAATCTGCAGAATATCATAAGAAACATCAAACTGACCATGTCTTCTTTGACCATATAGCTGAATACATGGCAAAGCTTTGCACCCCAGTGTTTCATTTTCATTTGCATTATGAAGATCAGAGACATTATAAGTTGCTTTGGTCATCTCATTATCATGGTTATTCTAAGTCTGAATGCAATCAAGAGTTTCAAATATCAGATAAAACAAATGACTGGCTACATTGGAAGTTTCATATTGATTAAGCTAAATGAAGTTTGCAGCTGATAAGGTGGGTAGGTAGGAATGTGAAAATAAGCTCAAGGTTGACTGAGCATTTTTTTTAATAGGTATAGTTTGAGTGCTTCTTGCATAGATCACCAAAATTGAGCCTAAGGTGAAGGCCCAAACAGTTTGAAGAAGATGCTTGTCAAGTCAAATAATTTTTATTTTTATTTATTTATTTATTATTTTATTTTTTTATTTTTTAATTAATTTATTATTTTTATTTCTTTTTATAAAAAATGGATAGCACTGGAGCTACGGGCTCTTAGTGTACCACGGGGGCACACTATCCCAAGTGGAGCCACTGTTATCACTATAAAAGTTTTTTTTTTAAACTTTGACAATTTACCTTGTTCCTAGTCATGGTCTTAGATAGGTGTTGAGTCATTTCATGCTTTAAGGGGTAAGTGACAGGGTTAGAGTCTAAAAATTTTCATTTTCATTTCCAAATAAATTTTGACAACCTCATTCCATGGTTTAAAAGTCCCATATTCAGTTTGGAAGTCATATTTTAACCCTTTGAATTCATTTTTTTCTTCTGAAATTAGCCACGAAACCACACTTTTGTAGCGCAGTCAATGGAAAAAAGATATTTTGCACTACGAAAGCACTGCTACTTTCGTAGCGCATTTTGCTGAAAATACACTAAGCGCGTTACGAAAGCGCGGATTCATAACGGGTCATGTCAAATCATCAAATCATTCAAATTCCATTAGTTTTTCATCATTAGGTGTCAGTTAGGGGTCATATCCAAGACAAACAGCCATTTAAAATCATCATTGCATTCATAGAGGTTTCATTTATGAAATACAAGTTCACATTTGAAAGGGTTGGCTGGTTTATTATTCCAGTTTGCATGCAAAACACTCCAACATACAGTTTTCAAGAGTAAAGCTTGTAGTAATCTCACACCAAAGCTTCTATTATCCATTATCAAGCGAGGCTGATTTCTCTAATCAAGTGAGGCTGATTGTTTTGAATTCAAGCGAGGCTAATAATCAGAGTTCATAGGAAACTTTCAGAAATTCAAAGACAAAAATGTCTGAGGAGAAGAAAAATTACAGGTCAGGACATTGTCTAAGGACGAAGCCTGAAATCATAGGAACCCTAGCTAAAGACAAATTAGTATTGGAAGCTTTCAAGAAGGCAGGGTGTTTGAAATTTTGTGAAAAGTTACAAGGAGGACACATTCAGATGACAAATGAGCTTTCTTTATATTTTACTGGCTCAAATACAAAAATTGGAATCTTAAAATTGTCAGTTACTCCTGAGATTATTGCTTTAGTAACAGAGATTCCTAGGGGGCAAGAGACATGGTTCAAAGGTTTCAGATTTAACATGGAGGCATGCAAAGTGTTTCTAAAGCCAGAGTTTGCAGAAATGGACTTAAACAACGCAATTCCCAGGAGATGCATCAAATATTCATATTCCAATTTGTTATCCAACATCCAAAGGTATTTTACCTATGAGGGAAGGTATCATAAAGTATATTCATATCATTTTAAAATTCTGTTTCACTTTACTGGCATGATATCTTTAGATTTTCCATTTTTTCTTTATAGAAGTATAACTAAGATGGCAGACAAAGTTCAAATGAAGTCTGAAGGGTGTGAAACCTCTTTATTCCACCATGGTTTAATCAAATTGATGGTCTTACATGAACTCCAAAAGATCAATAGAGAATGGTCATCATTTTTTTTTTATGTGGTTTTGGAGTGGAAGCACAAACTACAGGCAATAACCCTAAAGGAAAAGAAACTCCAACTACAGAATCTAGCAAGCATGTAGTGAGAAGGTCAAACATGTTTGTTAAGCTAAAACCTAGGAAACAGGTGAAAGAGCCAGTAGGAAAAGAATCAGTGGTTATTGTTGAAACTCCTCAACCTGCAAAACAAAGGATAGCTGAAGTTAAAGAGATGTCACAAGAACAGCCAGCTAATAAACAGGTTCAACGGAGATTGACTAGGAGTCAAATTGCAAAAGAAAAGGGTAAAGCAGTGATTTTAGGAGCAAGTGATACTCCAGGTTTAAAGGGAAACTTGGATGATATCTTACAAGCCATTGATATAGAAGAGTTCCCTTTGGTTTGAGCTGATTTCATAAAAATTGATGAAGGAAAGCAGCAAAAGATGAAGTCATCCAAAAAACTAGTATTCAATGATGAAGTTGCAGCATTTATATTCAAAGCAAGGAAGCCTGTAACCAGACAGTCCAAAAATATGCAAGAGCATGTTGAGCTGGAGAAAACAGGGGAAAATTCCACTGCTCATGAAGAAATTATAAACCTTTCATCACTTGTACCAGAAAAGGTAAAAAACATAGTATTCCCCACTCAAATATAAAAAATCAGTTATGCAGAGATGGAGGAAAGGTTGAAATCGGCCAATCTTGAAATTGCCAGGCTAAGGAAGAGAGCAAGAAAGCATGTTGTTGAAAAGACAAATTTCAAGAGGATGAAAGCCCTATGGGAGGTTGAAAGGGTTGCTAAACATGAAATCATTAGTAGTGAAACACAATATTTCACTTGGACTATACCAGCAATCAAAGAAGCCAGATTTGTGAGAGTAATAAATACTAATTTGAGAGCCACCAACAGAAATTTAAGGAGACAGGTTGAAGACCTAGAAATACAGTTGAAAAGATCTCAAGAAGAACTACATTAACAGTGAAACAGGGTAACGAAACAGGGCAGTAAATGATAAATCTTAAATCAGTTTGTCATTAAGAAGAAGACCATTTTGAGGAAAAACACCTTTAAAGTTAAGTTGTTTTTCTTTTTGATGTTGATATCAGTCCCAAAGAAGCTTTGAATATCCTCAAACTTTAAATTTTTGAAGACTGTGCTAAAAAAAGAGACTACATAGCAGTTTCGTAGCGCGCTACGAAATTGCTGAAGATGATTTTTTGGCACTTTACATATGAATTTTGGAGATAGGGTTGATGGTTCTTGAGTTTAAATGTTGCTGGTGGAAGCATGAATACTACAGGTAAAGACTCCAATTGTAAAACAAGAGAAAAAAGGGGTTAAAGGAAAGTTTTTCAATCACCTACAAACTGTGCTATGAAAATAGGCTACTTTCGTAGCGCAGACATATTCATACCCTTTTCATACTATTTCGGAGATTTTTCTTTGCACGGGTGGAGGATTAGAGTTTTCAAGGGAATATTAATACACGTGACATATATGAAATAGTCATCAATGTTAACAAAGCTGCTCAAAGATAAACATTGAGGTTAAGGGCTAAAAAGCAGGAACTCTGTCTCCTAGTTTTTAGGACAGTTAGATCATAAATTAGCAGGTTTACAACAAGGCTAGAGGCATCATAAAAATTCAAAATCATGATTTTCAACTGTCAAGAAAGCATTAAAGGTTTATATAAGGTTGTTTCAAACATTTTAGGAGTTTCACTCCTATTTATATTAGGACTCTTAAAAGACAGTTTAGCTGTAAGTTTGTAATTAATAGTTTGTTTTATGAATAGAATAGGTGTCAAGAAAAGAAATTCAAATTCTCCTAATGATGGATCATGGAATCCAATATTGTAAAGTCTTTGTATGAAGCATGAGATTGAATTCATCAAGGTTGGCATTTTTTATTAGCAAGGAAACTGTGTTACTGGATGTGACTGTGATCTTCTCAACTTAATACACAGATTTGTTTGACTACTCAAGATTCACAAGGAGTTTAAGTGTATCATTTTTATATGGCTTTTCAATTACCTACTTGTAGTAGTATTTGTATGTGTTGCTTAGAATTAATTTGACAATTCTCTAACTTCCTTCACATGCAAATAGACTGTGTTTTATCACTGTGTTACTATTTCTCATAAACTTAGACTCCAAGTGCCTTGACTTACATGTTTGACAGATTATGATGTTTTGTTGAAGACTATCTTGACTCCATGGCCCAATGAGTGTTTGCTAATCTTTGATTCAACCAGTTATAAATTTTTATCTTTTTAGTCCTAGAGTTAGCCATCTAATCATTAATCAAAAATCTTAAACCTATTGAGAGAGCCCTCTCAGGTTGAGGAGGCTAAGCCTCAGCCAAAAGATTGGTTTGAAAGAGTTACTCAGAGTCTACTTGATAAGTAGCCTATCAGGGTCAGATTTTGTGATAATAGTTCCATATATATTCATATGTTTCTTAAGAAGCCAAAACATCCACATGAACATTTTTTTCTAGAGGTTCATTTATTGTTGGAGAGGTAAATCCCCTCTACGGACAGAGGCGATCCCTACTAGCCCAGATCGGGTCTAGCAACAATCAAACACGCTACCGTGTAGGTTCCTAATCGTAAATAAACTGACTTGCGAGGAAGGCTTACCTGGAGTCCTACATTGTTGTTTGTAGAAGAGGTGGTGCTCCCGTTCCTTTGCCCTGGCAGATCACAATCCTCACGATCTCCATGATCGGACACCTGCACATGCAAGAAACAACACAAACGCGAGCATAAAATCCAATATATACAACTATATGTCAGTCGAAGAGGACATAACTCATGAACATAATCAAGAACAAGAGTGGAACCATAACCAATAGTCGCTTATCATTAAAGAGTCAAAAGAAGAATACAACCAAAGCTTCGACGCCGAATTCTCCTTTGGCGGGTCGTCAGTAAAACATGTCTCGATAAATCCTGTCAAGGATGGGACAAGCCTCTCTCTCCGGATACTTGAAAATAGTCCCCTTGCTTGGATTTGGCCTTAAGGGAATCAAGAAGGCTCTTGCAGCATAAGGGTGTGAAAGCTCTTGGGAACTTGGAGATTAGCTTGCAAATGAGATGAGAAAGCTTTTATAGATGGAGGAAGGGGATTTGGGATCCCTATAATCATGGGATTGGCCCTATCATCAAGGAAGCTTCCATGAGAGGTGGCAAACCACTTCCTCTCTATGGAAATCCGTAGCCAAACCTCCCAACTCAAGATAGATATTAGTCCAGGAATTTGTTAGGACGAAGCTTCCGCCATTTATTTTTAAAAAACACCTCTTAATATGGTTGGCGTGGGTGCGGCTCTATGACAGAGTGCCAATTGGCGCGCCCTCTTTGGAGGATTTTCCCCCTTGGCGTGAGGGCTGAACTGTGGAACCACGCCAATGGAAAAAGAGCTATTTTTAGGGTTTTTTGCAGGGAGATGTCTTCAGGGCAATGAAAGCTCATCTTCAGAGGGATGCAATGAAATTATTTTCAAGTCTTGTCTCTGCTCAGAGGTCACGGAATGAGCCCTCCAATGTGTGGGATGGGGATTCCAGGGACGGTGAAAAATTTCTGTGTAACAGATGCCCCCTAAAGCATGAGGCCCAAGAGAGAGAGAGGTGTGAAATGCTTTACGAGAACAAGCCGACTGAAAACACCGCCATCGGAAAACCTGCGGAGAGAAGTACAACTGATGTCTCAGATACATTAAATACATGCGTGGTATGGGCGCAGCCATCCATAACAGAGTATACCATAATAGAGATCCAAGGCATGGACGCAGCCATCCAGAGGGGATCGATAAATAGACTCAGGTATGGTCGCAGCCATCCAATCAGTGAGTCATGTAAATAATAATCCACAATATCGCAGCCTGGATTACAACAGACACAATCCAGGGTCTTGCGCTCCATCTCGACCCGAACAAAGTACAAGTTCAAGCATGCGAATATGTGAGCTGAAGTCGAATATGAAAGAACATCGTCTGATTACCAGCCAATGATGAAAGTTGTTAACAGACGCGAGAGGAACCACCAATAATGACAATGGCTCTCAAGGTACTATAGGTACAATCTACGGCGTGCGAATCAATGAGCTGGTGTCGAACACTCGTAGAATCACTCGATCGGAGGCCAATAATGAAAACCTCACGTCGAACGTGAAGAACCTGCCATTGAGGCATGCAGGCTCCAAGGTACCAGAAGGGAGTCTCTAGATCAGCTTCCTGGATAATGAGCTGAAGTCGACAGAAAGTGACCTTGATCGAAGGTGGGTCATAGTGTTTCCCACATCATCGACGCGAGACAGAGGAACATAGTCTTTTTGTGAATCACGATCAGATGAGAATCAGAGGAAGGTTGGTACTTGCAGAGGTCAACTTCTCTTGAACGTATGAACGACACGACAGTGGACTTGGCAGTATTTGACATCAAAAGATCAGAGGTCATAGTGACGAGGCAAAGAGCAGATGAGAGGTCAAAAGGGATTACCCAAACCCACGGAGGAAAATGGAAAACGAGATGAGATATCCCCAACCTGACACGAATGCAGACAAGTGCCATGTTCAAGAGCGACATACTGCTGACACGACAATGATTTTGGTTCCATTTTCCCCACCATTTCGGTGAGTACCTCTTTATTTTTACACAAGCTTGAAGAGGATACCATATGCTTTTCATATAAGTCCGTCCTTCGGACGAACCCATCCTAGTACATTTAACGAGCCCTAGGAAGGAGAAACTCAAATAACGTCATTACGACTGAATCCGATGTCATCAGGGTTTAACGAGCCTGACAAAGGTAGAACTCGGTGTCTTTTCCCGTTTAGAGAGTTTGAAAAGATAGCGGAAAAGTAAACTCCAACAGTCCCTTTTCGTAAATAGTTCCTCAGATCCGAAAAAATAGAAAACTATGTCTGAGAAAACCTCCTAGTCCCGATAGACTAGGGTATTCCTTTTTCGTAATCAATCTATCCCAGCCCGAAAAAGGGGTAAACGTATATTGGGTTGATGTCGTTTCGTGTCCACTTTAACGAGATCGAAACGACAAGGGCCTCGGCAATCTTTTCACGTTTAGAGAGTTAGAAAAGAGCTGAAAGATGACTCCTCCTAGAGGAACGAGTGGTATAAAGGGTAGCTATTGGTTCCGATAATGGTGGAACTGCTCAAAACAACTAAAGGTCAAGAGGTCGGCTAACAAGACCACTCATCGTAGCGGTTCCTCAGGAATGGGTAAAAAAACCAAGTGAAGGCATATGATCGGCCGCGTATACAGATTATGGAGTGAGAAACCAAGGCTCATTCGTAAAACAGTCGATAAAATGGAAATCACAAGAGGTAAAATGGGAATGGCTTCATTTTTACACAAGCTTGAAATCAAGATAAACTATGCTTGAAGTTGGTTTCATTTTTACATAAGCTTGAAACAAAGATAAAATATGCTTGAAACTGGTTTCATTTTTACACAAGCTTGAAACGGAAACAAAATATGCTTGAAAAAGTAAGCATGCCCCCAGCATGGTGACTCAATTCGAGGTGCATGCCCCCCAAGCTTCAGTCCATATGAAAGGTAGATCGAGTGAAGGTTCAAAGACGAGATCAAGAGAAAGACTCGACTGGGATTTTACGAGATCTCGACCAAAGACTCGAATTGAACAGCAAAGTGTTTCATTGTTTTAACGAGGTTGACACATTAAAAGAACTATCCTCAGGACACCTTGTTTCATGGTTTAATGAGCTTGGCACAAGACAAGGAACTCTGCTCCGACAACCTTGTTTTATTTTTTAAGGAGCTTGACACAAGACAAGGAACTCTGCTCCAACGACCTTGTTTCATTTTTTAAGGAGCTTGACACAAGACAAGGAACCATGCTCCAACAACCTTGTTTCATTTTTAAGGAGCTTGACACAAGACAAGGAACCATGCTTCGATCGAACTCATCATAATGAACAAGAAGTCATCGCTTCCAAGATTTCCACTCCTAATGGAAGGAAAACATCCTGGAAGTCAGGACCCAATGCCCCCAGCACAGTATGCACGACGGCACTATCGCTAAGTATAGGCGCGGGGTAGGTAGCCACATAGTTGACCTGCAGTGGGGCAGATACAATGGGTGGATAAAAACCAAGAAGGGATGATGGCGGACCAGCTGCCATACCAGGACCAAAGAATGAAAGCTGATCAATGGTCATGATCCGTCCTTCATGTGGAAAACAGACCACACGAAAAAGGGAGGAGACAAGCGCCCCCATGGCATAGGTGTAATCGTGCCCCAAAAGCAGATTGAAATCTAAGGGGCCTAGAACAACCATCACGTCCATATGGACGGTTTTAACTCCAAAAGTAACAGGTAACCTTGGAAGCATCCCTAACGGTTGACTCGTTCTTCTGTTAAATGCCAACAGATTCTGCGTAACAGGTGCAAGTGGTGGCGAACCAAAAGCTTGCCAGGTAATGGAGGATAAAATACTAACAGAGGCGCCTTCGTCTATAATGGTCCTGGGTACAACCAGACCAAGAGCCTGTATTGTGATCTCGAAAGGCACATAAGATGGAAGGCGAAATCCTGCGAATCGACTCCAATCAAAGGAGGTGACCAAACTACTCGAAGGGGCTACCATCGAACAGAGGAGGTATTCCTCTGATGTTACGGAAGAAGGAGCCTCCTCCATGACCTCCATCTCGAAGGTGGGAAGGGTATCCTCCAGGGACCTCCATCATGGGAGGCGGAGCGGCTTGCTGAGGTATAGGAGACGAGGAGAATCTTTCTCCAAGTCTAAGGAAATACGAGAAGAGATAAGAAGAACATGAGGGATGTGAGATCCACTCTTGACGAAAAAGACCTGGTGCATAGTAGATGGGGCCGGCTCAATAGATCCAACTACCAATGGATTTGGAGCCGAGGCAATTCCTGAATCTGAATTTCCGAGGGAGCGGGATCGACCAAGGATGACTCTTGACCAATCGTAGGATCAGCTAGTGGATGACTCAAAGAAAGCTGTTTATAACCAGCCGGAAGGCACGCCGTAGAAACAGTCGGGCTGTCCAACACTCGCTTGGCTTCATCCATATACAGACAAAGGTGAATGGCATGATGCCCTTCACACAACTTACAGGGATTGGTAATCTTACCCTGCTTCTTAGGAGCCTTACCAGCACTAGCTGAAGAAGTGCCCCCAACCTGACTCCCGGAAGCCAAAGGCAATGGCGGACGACCGTTGGACCATACTTCGAGCACCTTGGGAATGCCAGGGCAATCTCGAAGAAGATGGTCTCCCGTGCACAACATGCAAGGGAACTTGAATTTCCGTGGAGGGTTGGGAGGTTTATCGACGGAAGGCTTCTTAGGCACAATAGCCGCAGAGCTAGCCTCTCCTTTATCGAACTTCTTCTTCTTTGTCTTCTTCTTCTTCTTCTTAACCACCCGGTTACTTGAATCCATACTTTCACTAGGCGAAGTAGAAGAGGAGGATGCAGAAACAGGCGAAGAAGGGGAGAGGTCCACCTTAGAATCAACATGATGTTGTTCAGGCGATTAAACAATAGCCGAGACATTCGGGACCACAGAGGTTGAAAACAACCAAACAGGCAACCCAACAGTTAACCTAGGAAGGGACAACGTTGCCATGTAAGGAGCACCAACATTTCCAAAAGGAGGAAAAGGACTAGGATTCCCATCGGAGGGGATTCCTTGGTTGGTGAACTCCAGAAAAGTTGCCATCAACAACTCAAAACCGCACACGGGCTAAAAACCAAGGCACACAATCAAACGACCAACAAGAAAATTCTAACAGGGCGTGTGATCGCAGGTGATTTATTTTACCACATTGAAACTTAGAAACTTAACCGTTTCCTATTTTAAGAGTCGAGAAACGGATGAAAGGTGACTCTATCTCTTTCAGTTTTGACGCAAGCATGAAAGGACAAGCGCTTGATGATCCTTTCAAATTTAAAGAGTCGGATAAGATCAAAATGGCTTTTCAGGGAATACTAGGCAAGGGTTTACCAAATAGCGCTGAGCGCAATATATACCTTGGTTTCAAAATGAAGAAATCAACCAAGGACTTAACGTACGTGCGAGCTGATCTCTAGAATGCGTGTCGGTGTATCACGGGTATTGGGTGAGACTCGGCTTCCTATGAATAAAGGATTGAAACCTAGTGGGGTCTCCCTTTATATACGTGATGGTACGGGAGCACAAGTGCGTACTAGAGCTGTCTAAACCAGAGGCGAATGACAGCTACTTAGGTTTAACGAGGCAGGAACACGTCTCTAGCCTAGACCTCTAAATGTGTTTCGTTAATGTTTCAATGCTTCCTTAGGTAAATTGAGTAAATTTTATGGTTGATCTTCAATTATGTTCCAGTTTCAAGGCCCTACCGTATGTCATCTGACAATCTCCTATATGCAGCTATATGAGAAAAGAAAACTTTTCAATTCGATGAATGCTATCTAGTTAAGGGAAGAGCTTCAAACAATGATGCAAAAAAAAACAAAACTAAAAAATAAACTTTTTCCAAACTAGATGACTTTAACTATCCAAAAGTAATTTCAAACACACAATGATGCGAATAATGCAATGTAACCTATGCAAAATCCTCTTTTTCGAAAAATATGCAATTGTAATCTATGCACAATTTCCTTTTTCCTTTTCAAATGATAAGAATACACTCAATGCATTTTTCGATGAAATGAGAATCTACTTAATGCATGCTTTTAATGAAAGAGAATGCACTCAAAGCGATCTTTAGTTTTAAATCACTAAACAATGTGATCTAAGTTCAATGATAAATCTCAAAAGTACTTTTCAATGCAATGTGATCTAATGCATCTTAACAAAAAGAACACTTTGAGATGAAAACTAAATGAACGCAAATCTTCTTAACGAAGGATGAATACAGAAGAGATGCAAACAAACACTAAGAATGCAATCGTTTTTTGAAACACTTTGTCACGAAATCCCTCAAAAGGCGACAAGACAAATGAGGTCAAACACAAAGAGGACTTCCAAAGAAAGAGATCAAAACAAGGCATTCATTCCCTTTTACATGAAACAATCATGGAGAGGAGATTTTCGAACAATGAGCAATGTAATCTATGCTCATACAGTGAAAATACTGGAAGGGAAAGACACATTGATGGAGGATTTAGGGAAAAAGTCTCAATTTTCATACATCTTGAAATTGGCTTGACTTGTACATTGACAAGTAGCGCCAAGCTGACGACTTGCACAACCGACTCCGCGCCAATGGCCCGGTGGCGCGATTAACAGGCGACAACGAGCGCGATGCAGGGAAATGAAAAAAACAAAGAATTTCTCCCAACCAAGACTAGACTCACCACATCAAGCAGAATCTCCAAGACTCAAATGAACCATGTAATCTAGGCTCAAAGTGAGACACACACAGATCAAGCTTAGAAAGCTCAGAACAAAGCAAACCCTAGTACCTCACAGGATTGGTGCGACGGTGAGGCTGAAACTAGTGCCAGAATAGAATTGGCGCGGGTAATGCACTAGCAACCTGCGCCAATGGGCGCGACTGTCAAGCTAAAAAGTGCGCCAGTCGAGTTTACCAGTCAAAAATAAAAAAGAGCAATCCAACAAGAAGACCAGTGATGATCAAGCTATCCAAAATCCAAATTCACAGAAAGAGCCAGCCCAAAGAGCTGATCAAGCAAGCAGAATCAATAATCAACCGAAAAGACAAGACAAAGCTCCAAGTGTTCAGTTTACAAACTAAACCGGAGATTGACTAAAGCAGCTTTGATCTACTTCGAAATTGCAGAGCAAAAGTGTTTTGAAGGCTATCTGGCCAACTTCAGGCTTCGTCTATAGCTTATAAAACGAACGAAAACAAGCTAACGATCCCCAGTGGAGTCGCCAATTTGTTGAAGAGGTTAATCCCCTCTGCAGACAGAGGCGATCCCTACTAGCCCAGATTGGGTCTAGCAACGATCAAACATGCTACAGTGCAGGTTCCTAATTGCAAATAAACCGACTTGTGATGAAGGCTTACCTGGAATCCAATGCTGTCGTTTGTAGAAGAGGTGGTGCTCCCGTTCCTTTGCCCTGGCAGATCACAATTCCCACGATCTCCGTGATCGGACACCTGCACATGCAAGAAACAACACAAACGCAAGCATAAAACCCAGTACATACAACTATATGTCAATCGAAGAGGACATAACTCATGAACATGATTAAGAACAAGAGTGGAACCATAACCGATAGTCGCTTATCATTAATGAGTCAAAAAGAAGAATACAACCAAAGCTTCGACGCCAAATTCTCCTTTGGCGGGTCGTTAGCAAAACATGTCTCAATGAAGCCTGTCAAGGATGGGACAAGCCTCTCTCTCTGGATACTTGACAATAGTCTCCTTTCTTGAATTTCCCTTAAGGGAATTATGGAGACTCTTGCAGCATAAGGCTCTTGGGAATTTGGGAACTTGAAGACTAGCTTGCAATGGAGATGGGCAAGCTTTTATAGATGGAGGAAGGGGAGTTGGGATCCCTATAATTGTGGGATTGGCCCTATCATCAAGGAAGCTTCCATGAGAGGTGGCAAACCACTTCCTCTCTATGGAAATCTATAGCCAAACCTCCCAACTCAAGATAGATATCAGTCCAGGAATTTGTTAGGACGAAGCTTCTGCCATTTATTTTAAAAAAACACCTCTTAATATGGTTGGCACGGGTGCGGCTCTATGACAGAGCGCCAATTGGCGCACCCTCTTTGGAGGATTTGCCCCCTTGGCGCGAGGGCTGAACTGTGGAACCGCGCCAATGGAAAAAGAGCTATTTTTAGGGTTTTTTACAGGGAGATTTCTTCAGGGCAATGAAAGCTCATCTTCAGAGGGATGCAATGAAAGTATTTTCAAGTCTTGTCTCTGCTCACAGGTCACAGAATGAGCCCTCCAATGTGTGGGATGGGGATTGCAAGGATGGTGACAAATTGCTGTGTAACAGAGGCTAAGCCTCAGCCAAAATATTGGTTTGAAAGAGTTACTCAGAGTCTACTTGATGAGTAGCCTATCAGGGTCAGATTTTGTGATAATAGTTCCATATATAGTCATATGTTTCTTAAAAAGCCAAAACATCCACATGAACATTTGTTTCTAGAGGTTCATTTATCAATTCAATACCTGAGATCATATATTGTTTCTATATATTTTTTTCCCTTCTCTAATCCACCAATAATTTCACCATCAGTAGCCTCAAAGTGATCCATTGTTATCTGTGTCTAGTAATGCCTCACAGTCATAAGAGATACTTCATTATAAACATTTTGAATGTCGACACTAATAAACCTAAGAATTAATGCAGACAATGATACGAATAAAAGGATGATCCTTAATCAAGCTTTAGCTTTTTTAAGTATAACAAAAATATTTGTTCCTTGCCATTATATCTATTTTCTCAATGAATTTTAGTAGTGAAATTAGGCAAGTGATTTATTCAGTATGTCAAGAAGTTTGTTGCTTGAAAAAACCACTACTCCATTTTTTGTTCCAAATCCATCCATCAAGTTGCAAAATTGTTTCTTAGGTCGGTGAAAAGATATCTTTTTAGCTTCCCATGGCCAAGATTTAAAGGAACGAATTTCAAATTTCATCCACATCTCACCATAGAAAGTGAAAATTGGAGCACCTATTTCCAATGGACTGAAACAACTCTTTGGGTAAATTTTTATACATTGTTGGAGTGTTGAAGAAGATGTTAGGTCTACTTTTCTTTTCATGTTTTTGTGAGGAGTTTTCTAATTGAGACTTTCTAGTTTAGATAGCTCTTTTGGAGTTATAATTGTTTCCTTGCCACAGTTGGGGTATTTTTAGGGTGACTTGGAGATATTCATCCATTTGGATTTTGATTATATAGTTAATTTAGTCTAGACAACCATGATTTGGCTTGAATATGGACTTGTTTGAATTGTTTTCTAAGTTTTTTACATTTGCTAAGCTCTATTGAGAATTATATTCAGTCGATAGCTTTGGTCACTTGTTTCAGGAGTTCTTTGTCAGATGTGGGAGAATGAATATTTTGAAATTTTAATAATATTTTCCAAATAGTCATTTATTCATTTAATTTCTTGAGAAGATGATTGGCTACGTGAAGGTGATGGATATAGTTTTGTTTCTTGTTGTGGGGGGGAATTTATTTCGTGGATTTTTTTCAAGTGGACATTGCCACCTTTCTGAATCTAGATTTTAGAGATATGAGTGAAAAGAAAAGAGACAAAATACTTTACATGTGCATATGTGTAATGACTTAGGCCTTTCCACTACATTGATATCACATTGTGGTAGAGATTCATTGTTATTTTGGTCGACACTTGGTGTGAGGGATGAAACCACTGTTAGGACCACTTCATTGTGCTCTAACACATGATTGGAAATGGGGATTCGTGACATGTTTGATATGGATGAGATCATAAGGCTAACCCTAGAAGTAGAGAACAACTACATGTAAAGAAAAATAAATTTTGGTGGTTTAGATGTTACATACAGAGGCAGAAAAGGGAAATAGAAGGAGGAAAACAATGATAATAATTTTTTCATTCAATGACCACCCAAGAAAATTACTCAGAAGGTTTGGAATCAAAATCTAAAGGTTGTGAAGGCGTCACAATGTATCGAGGAGATAGTTTTTGGAAAATATATTATGTTCGAGAAAGTGTATATCTTGAGAAAAATGGATATGGTGGGACGATGGGAGTTTGTGTTGTGTAACCAACTCCAAAAATAGAAGAAAAGAGATATCAACGCCTTAGAAATAAGCCACTTCGAGGGGGCAACCTCCAATACATTACATAAATGAACAATTCTTGGATGATTTAATTTACAAAACCTCCTTTCTATATATAGGAGTCCATGGGGCCATAATGTAATCCTAGTGGGGCCACAATGTAATCCTAGCCGACCTAACAATAATAATGTAAGGGCACAATAATAACAATATGGGGGTTACAGGGGTACAACAATAACAACAAGGGGGTTAAACTAAGAACAATAAGGGACTATACTAGTAATATAAGGACCTAACATGCTCCTCTACTTCAAAAAAGTGTTGTCCTCAACACTTGAGTTGCTCCGGGTGCTTCTATATAAAATTCTCATCCTCCCATGTAGAATCTTCGGTGGGTAAGTTCTTCCATTAGATGAGATACTCTGAAATTGATCGATTTCGTAACTGTCAAGTTCTTGTTTTAAGTAACGCTTAGGTTCCAATATATTTTCCTTCCTCATCAAGTTCTGGCAATATTATTTGAACTGGAATATTTTCACCTATAACCTTCTTTAAGCATGAAACATGGAAAACTGGATGCACTTGCGAAGAAGCAGGAAGCTCCAATTTGTATGTCATAGTACCAATATTTTACAACACCTTGTAAAGACCATAGTACTTTGGTGATAATTTATTATCCTTCTTAGCTTTCTTAAGGGACATTTGTTTGTATGGTTGTAGCCGTAAAAATACCCAATATCCTACATCAAAAATTCTCTCGCTACGATGTTGATCTGCCTGTTGTTTCATTCGATTTTGTGCCAAATTCGGGTTATCCTTTAAGAGTTAGAGAACTTCTTGTTGATGCTCGATATGATCTTCCACTGCTTGAACCTTCGAATTTTCCCTTAAAGATGATGTGATGGATGGTGGATGATATCCATAAAGTGCCATAAATGGGGTCATTTTTGCTGCAGTATGGAAGGAAGTGTTATACCACCCATTGTGTTTGTTTATGAGATACAAAACAACAAAGATATCCTTCCAAACATTTATTTACTATCTCAGTTTGACCATCGGATTGAGGATGATAAGATGAGCTATGAGCTAATTGAGTACCCAAACAAGAAAATAACTCCGTCCAAAAATTTCTAGTAAAAATGGGATCTCTGTGGCTCACAATAACCCTTGGGTTTCCATGTAGCTTTTGAATTACGTCCAAAATGTAGTATATTTGTACTTACTTTAAATGGATGAGATAATGCACAAAAGTGTGCATACTTGGTAATTCTATCAACTACCACCATGATGACACTCTTTCCTTCGGACTTAGGTAAACCTATCATAAAATCCATTGAAATCTCCTCCCAACGTTGACTTGGAATGGATAAAGGTTGTAGAAGTCCGGGGGTCTTAATTGTTTCCACTCTATTTTGCTGGCAAACCAAAAATTCCACCACAAACTTTTGAATATCAAATTTAAGGCCATCCCAAAAAAATTCTTTCTTCACCATGTGGTAAGTTTTTAAAAATCCTGAGTGTCCTCCTAAAGGAGAAGTGTGCAATTCCAAAAGAATATTTTGTTTTAGTTGGGAATTCTTACAAAGATATAAGCGATCTTTGTACCATAAAGAATAATTTTTCCAACTAAATGTATCGGATGTACTAGGATCTTGCTGCAACTTTTGAATGAGTGTCCATACTTCTTTTTCCTTCTTCCATTCATCTCTTGCTTCGGTTATCCAATCTGGTTGGATAATAGAAATGGCACAAAGCAATGCTTCCACCTCTTCATTATTTCTTGAGAGTGCATCTGCAACAACATTAAGCTTCCCTTTTTTGTAGATTATTTCAAAGTCATAACCCAACATCTTTGTGACCCATTTTTGCTGCTCTTTTGAAGATTTTCTTTGTTCCAAAAAGTGTTTAAGACTATCATGATCAATTTTTACCTTGAAGTGTCTTCCAATTAGGTAAGTTCTCCGTTTCTTTAGTGCATGCGATATTGCTAACATTTCCTTCTCATAAATAGGTTTCTGTAAATACTTTCCTTTGAGTGGATAACTTTCAAAAGCAATGGGTTTTCCTTCCCGCATTAAAACAACACCAATTCCATTTCCTAAGGCATCACATTCCACAATAAAGGTTTTTGTGAAGTCTGGCGTAGCTAAGACCAGTGCTAGGCACATTTCCTCTTTAAGATGTTCAAAGGCCTTAGTTGCTTCAGGAGTACATGAAAATGCATCTTTCTTCAATAATGTTGTTAGAGGTGGTGCTATTCTCCCATAATTATTAACAAACTTGCGATAATACCCTGATAATAAAATAAATCCTTGCAACTGCTTTATGATTATGGGGACTTTCCATTCCTTAATGGCTTTAATTTTGTTAGGGTCTACCTTAAAACCCTCGTGAGATACAATATGACCCAGATATTCCACCTCTTGTACTCCAAAGAAAAATTTGGATGTTTTTGCATGTAATTATTTCTCCTCCAATAGTTTGAGCACCCTGTCAACATGTTGAACATGATCCTTCCAAGACCTGTTGTAGATTAGTATATCATGAAAAAATAATAGCACAAATTTTCTAATGAAGGGTTTGAAAATGGACTTCATCAACCCTTGAAATGTAGACGGTGCATTGGTAAGGCCAAAGGCATGACCAAAAATTCACAGTGACTCTCATGAGTTCATAATGTTGTTTTCGGAATATATTCAGTCTTCATTCTGATTTGATGATATCCTGAATGAAGATCCATCTTGGTAAAATAAATTTCTCCATGTAATTCATCCAATAATTCATCAATCACAGGAATGAGAAATTTATCTTTAATGGTGAGCTTATTGAGCTCCCTATAATCCGGACACATTCGCCATGATCCATCCCTCTTGTGTACCAATACTACGGGAGCAGAGAAAGAACTTTGACTAGGTTGAATTATACCCGCCTCTAACATTTCTACAATCATACGTTCAATTTCACTCTTTTGGAAGTAAGGATATCTATAAGGCGTGATGTTTGGAGGAACACTTCCTGGAATCAAATGAATAACATGATCATGATCACGAATAGGTGGGAGTCCTTTGGGAGTTTCAAACACCTTGGAATGATTGTCCAAGACTTGTTGGAGATCTGTTAGGAAATATATGATTTTGATGTCGGAACGTCTGAGTGAGCATAATTGTGCAATTACGCCTCGTTGTTGACTGTTGCAGAAGCTTTGTTAACGACATTGGAAAGCTATTATCCTTCCGGCTTCCCTTTAAAATACCTCATAATTCGGCTTGTATATGGCATACAAGAAAAGTTCTTGAAAATTAAAAATATCTTGTCCCCAAAGATTGTAACCATTGTACTCCTAGTACAACATCAGCACCTCCCATAGGATAGGAAAGCATTGGACTAGTCAATAAATATTCCCCCATGGTTAGCTTGATATTATGGCACTTTCCAGAGCACTTTATAGTTCCTACATTTACCACCATCACTTGACACTCTGGCTATGGGTATAGGAAGAAATTAAACTCCTTGGCTACCTTACAATGAATAAAATTTTGGGTACTTCCCGAATCAATCAACACTATTACCTTTTTCTTCTTGATATGTCCTTCTATCTTGAGAGTTTGAGGAGTGGTAATTTCTTCCAATGCATTACATGATATGGTTAGACTCATTTCTTCTTCTTCTAGGGTTGCTTCCTGTTGTATATCCTCTTCTTTTCATTTTCTTCTTCTTCTTCACAATCTATGTAAAATAATTTCTTTTCGGCTTTACTTATGACCTTTAGTGTATTTGCTATCCTAGCTGTAGCAAAAAGCTGTATAAAAACCCTTTTGCTCTTTTTCTTCCAGTTGTTGTGGTGTCAACCTTGTAGGTTGTGGAAATCTAGGAGTAGCAAAACTTCCCTCTTTATAGAATTGAGTGGTAGGCTTCCTTGTACCCATAATTTTACATTCAATTTTTATTGCCAACCTGAATGCCTTCTCCATTGAATCGGGTTCCAAAACGCAAACTTCATATTGGATGTTATCCTTTAAATTACCTATGAAGAGATCAATCTTGTGTTCCTCTGGAATATCAGTTGCCCTTATATTCAATTTTTGGAAGTCCTCAATGTCTTTGCCCCACTAAACCCTTTTGTTTGAGATCTATCAATTGGCTAAAAAAGGTGTTGCTCTTTGAATCCTCATAATGTGCTATCATTTCCTCCATAAAAATTGACGAAGTGGCAATTTGTTTACGGGGGAAAAGCCATCGATACCATAAAAATGTATTTTTTTCTGAATATAAAGTCACAATGCATACATTTTGTGTGTTTTGAACATTATTGAGACCAAAATGTTGCTCCATTTGTAGTATACATGTTACAGGATCCTTGCCATCAAACTTCTTCATATCGATCTTTGGAATATGGTGGGTCTTCCATAAAACATTAGAGTTTATGAAATCCCATGATTAACATTTATTTTGTTCTCATCATGAGGTTCTACTATCTTTTCACCATTAGGAATCATTTCTGGTTTTAAGCTTGTCATCAAGCCTTCCATGTATGCTTTTAGATCACTCTTCATGTTTTCCATGTTGTCTTTCATGTCATCCATCTTAGCTTCCACGCCATCCATCTTAGTTTCCACGCCATCCATTTTAGCTTCCATGCCTTTCTTCAAACCGTCCATCTTAGTTTCCACGCCATCCATTTTAGCTTCCATGCCTTTCTTCAAACCGTCCATCTTCACTTCCATGCCTTTCTTCAAAACTTCCATTTCATTTTTTGTTGCTCTTTGCGAGAGTGAAAACTGTTGCATTTGCTCTTGTAATTTTGATAGATCATGTTACAATTCTTCATCTTAAATAACTCATAGTCATGGTAGAGGCCTTAAGAGGCTTAATGGAGGTGGTGCTGCCAAGGCGCCATTTTAGAGTCTATATATTTGATACCTTTGCCTTTTGAGGAGCTCGATATTGAAATTGAATTATCTCCGTATTTGAAAATCTTCGATATCTGAAATTCAGCCCTGTAGTAGCCCTCTGAAGCTTCTTTCAAATGCCACAGGTCTGACCTGATTTTGATTCTCCAAGACAAAGTTGTGTCCAATCTCCCACAATTACCTAATTCTGGACTGGTTCAGTAGAGCGAACTTGTACGACTTGCCACGTGTCACTGTTTTGTCCTTTGTCTCTGAAATTGTGTAAACCGATTAAGATTGCACAACTTGCAACCACTTGTTACGGTACTCAAATCCACTGCCCAGAGAGAGAGTTATTGAAATTTTCCCACGATCACCTCTTTGAGATGAAATTCAGGAGCCTGGAAAAGCACTACCTTCCACAGATCATATCTCCAAAAATGTTTCGAACCAAGCTCTGAAAGTTTTTGATGAATTTCCTCATTATTTCAGCTTCACACCATACGAATTTCATATTCTAAACCTTCGTAGAAAAAGATTTATAACGAAAATTCCACGATGACCTGTTTAGGAGCTTGAAAAAGGACCTAACTTCCATAGATGATATCTCCGAAAATATTGCGAACCAAGCTCTAAAATGTTTAGACAATCTTCCTCGGGATTTCAGCTTCACGCCCTAAACATTTCAGCTTCTGAAACTTCGTAGAAAAAAAGTTATAGCGAAAATTCCACGATGACCTGTTTGGAGCAGCGAAACCCTAGAATCCAAAGCTCTGATACCAAATGTTGTGTAACCAGCTCCAAAAATAGAAGAAGAGAGATATCAACGCCTTAGAAATGAGCCACTTCGAGGGGGAAACCTCCAATACATTACATAAATGAACAATTCTTGGATGATACAATTCACAAAACCTCCTTTCTATATAGAGGAGTCCATGGGGCCATAATGTAATCCTAGTGGGCCACAATGTAATCCTAGCCGACCTAACAATAATAATTTAAGGGCACAATAATAACAAAATGGGGGTTACAAGGGTACAATAATAACAATAAGAGGGTTACACTAACAACAATAAGGGACTATACTAGTAATATATGGACCTAACAGTTTGGGTCACGTGATTTGAGACAAATGGAGGTTTGGGTCTCAGAAAACTGGAAACCACTTCTTGATTACAGTCTGCAGGTTACTCTCCTCCTCAATAATTTTTTCTGCATGCATTTCCTTTATCCTCATGATATTTACAAGGTAATGAGGCAGACATGGATATGAGGCAGGGGAGTTTTATTTTTAAGACACTGGCACGTTTGTTTCAACTTGGTGGTGGAAACACCAGGGAAAAAGATAGTTTGGGTCAAGCTATCAATATTTCTCATTAAGCTATGGACCGAAAAATACCTTGTGCTTAATGGGAATGTTATTGGGAGGTTCATCTACTTAAATGACCGAACTTTATATGCTGCAGGAAAATAGGTGGCCTAAATATTGGTTGGAGTTGCTTTTGTATGGGATTTAAAGGTATAAATTGACCTAATATTGGAGTAAAATACCCACAGACATATAATTGACTAATGGAGCATCCCCTTTAACTACTTGGGATGTTACCAGATAGGGCATCTAATCCACCAATGTCATAAGCATAGGAAATTTATTTTGAACCAATCGGTTCCACTAGAGATGTCCAAGTTGAAATCATCTAGTATCTATCAAGCTAGTAATGATTCACCTTCCACTTCAGTTAACAACACTTCAAGTATGGTTTCTCCATTTTTTTTCCTTTAACCATCACCTAAAATGGTTGGACCTTCTGAGGTTGTTTTAAATAAATATTCAATGATCCACACTCCTCAAAAGTTTTATATTAGGGGCGAGACATATCTGGTATATCAAAATCCTTTTATTAAGATAGGGGGTATGGGAAGCTTGATCATTTTTAAACCTCTGCCACTATTGTGTTCATGCCCTCCAAAATTTATTGATAATCGAGACACTGATGATTATGGAGAACCTATTCATTTTACCTCTTCTAGACCTTATGTTATCAATTCAAACCCTACTACATGGGATTCTTCGGGTTGGAAACCTTTTCACATTCATTTGGGTCTTTTGAAGAGCCTCAGAACACTTATCCTCCTACTATGCCTCCCCATAATCCCCCTTTGAAACCATTACCCAAATCGAATGAAAAAGGTAATCCCCCTTTGAAACCACTAAATTATACATCCATGTTGGAGCCTTTACCTATATTTTCTACCACCTTTCTCCTCCAATGCCTCCTCTGAAATCTACTAGAAATGTCATTATCTGGAAAACCAATATATTAGATAGGAGAATATGGGATAATGATCTTGTGGGGTTTAATATGAACACCTCTTTATATTTTTTCCCTCCTCTGATACCTGTAGAAAATTAAATTTCCAGGGCTCTTGGAGATATTCCCTCCTCCACTACACCCCCATGATTATTATGTCCCTCAATATTATAGGTCTAGGAGGATCCTGTAAAAAATATTCCCACATACACCTGATTTAATCTCAACACCCATATGTGATTCTTAGGATGAAAAATCCAGGCCATACCTACTTAGTGTGTGTCCTGACTAGAATTCAATTTTGATCAGAGATCATGGCCTTTTTGGAGGATTGGCCACCATGTGGGACCTGAGGGTGGCACAATTCAATGCATGCAAGTCGGAGGTAGGGATCTTCATTACTGGTTTTATGAGAGGTTCATCCACTATGATCCAAATTGTAAAATATTATGGCCCCTTTCACTAGAGACAAGTTTTTTGGAATATGTTGGTTGAATGTGGTATTCTAAGAGTTAATTCACATATATTTTTTGGTGACCTAAATATTTTTCTATCATATAGAGAAATTTGGGGAGTTCATTTTCTCATCACCACTTGAAGGATATGGCCCCTTGGTTGTTCCATCCTACCTGGAGTAATGGGAGGATTGGGAGAGATGGAATTGCAAAAAAGTTTGGACCATTTTTTAACTAAGGAAATCTTGTTGGACATTTTGGGAAATATTCAGTCTTGGGTTCACTTTTCTGGCTTATTAAATCAATAGCCAATTTTTATTCAATGGAAAGATGATATTTTCTATAAAAAAAAATCGTTCAATTTTAACCATGCATGGTTGGTGGAGGAGGATTTTTGTCTTTAGTTCATAAGAATTGGATGAGTCACCAGGTGATTGAGTTTGAATTTCATAAGGACCAGATGGCCTACAAACTTTGAAAGCTAAAAAATACAATTAAAGGTTAGGAGAGATAAAGAAAGAAGCAAAACCAGCTTGAGTTGGAGGAAATTGATTTGAAAGTGGAAAACCTAGACATCTCAACTCATCCAAATTACTTTTTGGAATAGACCAAAAAGGAATTAATAAAATTGGAGGACAACAAAATATATTTTTTGAGGCTACAAGAGGAATAATTGTGCTTGAAGAGACAAGAAATCTGGATAAAGAATGCAGATAACAACACCAAGTTTTCTCATCATTTTTCCACTCAGCATAAACATGAAAACTCTATATGGGAATTATAGGATGCATAAGGTAATATCATTTCCTCCAATAAGATATTTTTAGGCTACATAAGTTTTCATGAATAGCATGGAAATTGATAATTAGTTTTAGATACATATCCAGTTTTCTTAATGTTTGATAAGGTTGATTATATTGGGAGGTCGGTTAAAATTTCTGAAGTAGAGAAGGTCAAAAATCAATTTTCCAAAGATAAAATTCCAGGACCAAATGGCTCGACAATGGATATCTTTATATATGTTTTTTTATCTAATGGAAGAATACCTCAAGAAGTTGATTAAAGAGTCTAGATGCAAAAAAAATGTCTCCAAGGAACTAAAATCTACTTTTATAGTGCTCATTCAAAATTTATCTCAGCCACTCTCTTTCAAATAATTTAGACCCATTTCTTTGTGTAATCTAGTGTATAAATTGATCTCTATGATTATACTTGCGTACTGAGAGAAAATTTATCATACTCTATATCTAGAGAAAAATTTGGTTTTTTGAAATCAAGGAAAATCCATGATGTCATTTTAGTGGCCCAAGAGTGTTTACATTTGATAAAAAGAAGCATCAAAGTGCTTTCATCCTGAAATTAGATCTTATGAAAGCTTACGACTCTGTTGATTGTGGGTTTATGCGAATGGCACTCCATAAGGTTGGCCTTTCCTATGATTTGGTGTAGTGGACTATGGTGTTTTTAAATTCAGACCAATTTGCAGCCTTGATAAATGGAGTCCCTCCCAAACTCTTTAATCATACCAAAGGCTTGATACAGGGTTTTTCCTTGCCTCCTTGGTCATTTATCATTATTACTGAAGTATTAATCAGAGTTATACATTTGGAAAGGATGAGGGGTTATATTACAAGAATTATGGTCTCCAAGAATTTATCTATCACACATATTTTTTTGTAGATGATGTTATTCTATTTGGAAATGGTGTCCTTATGGAGTGAAGAAATTACTACAAAATTTTTGTTACTTTTAGCAATGCTACATGATTACACATGAGTAAATAAAAGTTTGCTTTCATTCAGTATGAGGTGGAAGATGGAGTTTTATTGGATATTTCTAAACGGTTTACTGTTCACGTCAATCATTTAGCACAAGGATTTACATACCTGGGGTTCTTCATTAAACCAAGTAAGTATGTTTTACAATATTAGTGGTGGTTTATAGGGAAATTTGAAAGGAATTTGAACTTATGGACTAAAAAATGGCTATCTAGGGGATGGAGACTTATCCCCGTCAAAGTCATTTTTCAAAATATGCCTATGTATTGGATTCCTTGGAAACAACATGTCCTAAGTAATGTATATGAGTATGGAAGAAACTACACTTGGTGAGCTTGGCTTAAAATTTATGCTCTCTCAACAATCTCAACATTGTTGCCAAGTGCTCTACATGCTCTTCCTTGTATCTTCGAATATACCAATATATCATCAAAAAATACTATCAAAAAATTATCCAATTTAGGGTGCAACACAATGTTCATCATACACATGCAGGTGGTTGGAGCATTGTTAAGACCAAAAGGAACCACCACAAACTCATAGTTCTTGTTGATCAATTCAGTCCCCTGTTAAATTTTGACAAGCAATCTCACTTAAACCTTTCAAACCCCCTCTTTTTCCCTTGAGAAATTTGTTTTCTGCTCATCGTTACCTTCTCCCAGCCTCAAAACTGCATAAAAGGGCCGAAATCCCACATTATAATATATTTAAGGCCTAGCACCTTTCGGCCCTAGCCCCTGCACCTTTTTCTCCGCATGACCGAAAGTCAAAACCGAGCGCTAGCCATGAAGGCGCTTATCACATATATATATCGGGCGCAGTATTATCCGTCGATCTGTACAGATCGGACGACATTCGCAAGGCTCCATCGCGCCCATGTCCCACCCCGTCCACCGTCCAATCAACCTGCAAAATCAACGGTCCATAGTGCACCCGCTCACTGTACAAAACCTGCTGGTTTATATCGCACCGCCTTTCGGAGGCGGGTGGTATTTCTCATTTTGGAGCGATGCCATTCATCGTGTGACGCGCGTCACCGAGCACTGTTTGAAAACCGCCACTCATCACGCGTTATAGTTCGGTAGAAGATCCGACGCAATATCCACGTGAGCCATCCTATCTAGAGCGGCCCATCCAACGGAGATCGCTCCACAAAGTTGCTCGCGATTTAACACGGGGAAATCGTACCCCTGGCCCACCGATCATCGCCCCCCAACGCATTTTCAGCCGTTGATCTCGTCTTGAGATCGGACAGTCTAGATCACCTACCTCCCCACCATCGACACGTGTCTTTCGCCCCGTCACCGTTCCACGTGTTTGTCATATTTTTCCTCTGCCTTTATATATTTCATTCATTATTCAAATTTCAATGTTTTACGTTAAAAACTTTCACCAGTCCACCCTCCATCGTTTCACTGCGTTTTTTTTTTTTCCGCCACCCTGCATTGTTCCACAATTTCGCCATGTCCGCACGACCATTTTCATTGACCCCGCCACATCCACCATCCCCATGCATGGTTTTCCTAACGAGTTTTCAGGTTTTTCAGGGTTACAGCGGCGGAAAATTGCCATGATTTACAGTCACTATTACTGTAATAGAGAGCACATCAAAGGACCATTTTTTTTTTAGACGTTGGAATTATGGAGAAGGCCTAGGAAGGTATGTCGACAAGATTTCCATTAAAGAAGCAGGGTTAAAATCTGTCAAACCCTCCAGAGTCATTGAAAGCACAGATTACGCAGATGGAGACATTAATGGTGCAGCAGAGAAATATTAGTGAATGATCGAGGAATTCAACGTTCAACATTGAAGATATTAAACCTTAATTCAGGGTTTAGAAGGAAAAGGGTACCATTCGCAGAAAACAATACCCTAAAGTTTTCTTTTCAGCACCATTTTCTTTCAGGAAGGGATGGAATGTATATGTGATTTTACTTCTTTGCCGTGTTCCTGAAGAGACTTCTACCCAGTGAATTTATTTCAGTAAGCAGGCCACAGGGTACAAACAGTTTTACAGAGTCATCAAGCAGTATGGGCGTGCACGTTTCCGCCATCTTGTCTTAATGAGGCAAATTAAATGTTCATCACCTACACCCTTTTCGAGCTTTCTTTTTCTCCTATAAAGCTCCCAAAGAACATATTATTCAGGGTTCCAGATTTATCAGAAAATTATGCAGTGAGAGGATTTTTGTATACATTTTTGTTGAACTCTTGTACGAAGGCTTAGAGCCCGTTGGGTCTCAGTGAGGAGGAGTTCCATTTGTTAAGAGGATTCTGGTCTTTGGTATTTCACAGTTTGTAACTTCTCTCATATGTGCTATTTTAATAGATCATTTCATTTCATCCACCTTTCCTGTATCATGTTTCTGGAATGCGAGTGGCTCACTGATTTTTGGTATGGATTTATCCTAGTTGATACCCATGCTCGAATTATTCAAGCGCTTTAAATATGGCTCAGGCATGATATTCTGTTTCATTATTCACTAAAACCATATTTCTGCTATATTAGTTTCTTTGGGAGGTTATTTTTAAAACGATATCGTCGTGTATGGATTCTTAAATTGGTAAGCCCATTACATGGTGATATTGTGTATCTGGATATCATCTCAGTGACAGCTAGTATTCTCTTAATCTTTCATACACAGCCACATCTTCTGATAATTTATTTCTGTGAAATATTTCTGAACCGGCCCTCTTTACAGTAAATTGTCTCTGAATTTTCTGATGCTTTTGTGTTAGAGTTTTGCGCCTTGCCTCTACAATATCTCTTTTCCTATGTCAAGTTTCTGTAAGTTTTGGTCCCATTTAAATTAACCTTCTTGTTTACAAGAGATAGCATGAGAGCCTTTTGCAGATAACTCCCCATGTTATATTACATGCTCCTTGCTATATAAGATGTCCTAGGCACTGGTATTTCACAACTCAAGGCTGTCTCTAGGAACGACAACATCTTTTTGGTGTTGTTGCCCGGGAGCGAAGTTGAGAAAATTTAAATCCCTGGGCCTTGACAAAACCTAATTCACTCTTCAAGTAGGTGAGTATGGAGAGTTGAGAGTTTTAGATCCCTCACCTTGGCGACTCCACATTTGTTTATTAGATAAATTCACTTGTAGTCCTGGCTCCTCGTAAGCCACACCTAAGGTCAGATATGTCACAGCCAAAGACACCTTCAGTGTCTGACCCAGAGAAGATCATACATAGAAGAAATTGGAAGGAAAGAAAATCAGTTCATACTGAAATCCTTGAATTGTCTGTAGAAAACTTTCCATCCTCTTCTTCTCAAGTAGCCCAAGTGCTAGTTCCCGACTCCACTGTCGGAGATACCGATTACTATTCAGATAGTCCACCCCGAGGAGGTGTCAGAATTAAAGACAACTTTCACCCTACTCCTGAGGTCGAAGAGGTCAAGGAAGTCACCGAAGTATCTGCTATTAATAGACCATTGTTCCCCTCAACACCTCAAGATGTTGTTCATTACATTCCTATTGTTATTCATACTCCACTCCCACCTCCTCCTCCTCTTTTTACTCATCAAACTATTGCACTACCTCCACCCCCTCCAATGGCCAATGTTCCAGGATTCTTATTAAATAAATATGCCCCCCTGGAATTACCTCAAGTGTTGAATGATATGCCACAGGATTATCTGAAGATTTTACCCCGATTCAATGGGGAAAATGAGATTTATGCTCAAAAACATCTTGAGGTCTTCTTCTCTTTCGCAGAGAACTTTAACGTGGAACACTTAGATGTAGTCTTGAGACTGTTTGTGCAATATTTTTATGGTGAAGCCAGAAAATGGTTTAAGACATTGGGAGACCGTTCTGTTACCACTTGGGAAATAATGGAAGATACTTTTCTCAAGAAATGGGGAGAGAAGAAAGATCATAGACACTGTCTTACTGAGTTTAACACACTCAAGAAAAGACATAATGAAGGGTGTTAGAATTTATCAAGAGATTCAATAAATTGTATCTGAGCCTTCCAGTTGATATGAAGCCTCATAAAACTGTTGCTAAAGTTGTTTTTGTAGCAGCCTTTGATTCAGAATTTGGTTTCTCTTTGAGAGAAAGAAAGCCCGCTACTCTGGATGATGCTCAGACAGATGCATTAGAGTTGGAAGCAAACTTTGCCTCCACTGGAATATCAAAGGGAAAATCTGAACAAGATACTAGAAGAAGGGGCAAAGAGGAGGTATCAACCTCTAACCAAGAAAGAGACTCAGCTAATGATAGAATTGAAGAAATGAGAAAAATGATTAAGAACCTTTATGGTAAACTGGTCAAGCTTGAATTTCAGGCCAAGAATTCAGCCTCCAAGAATTTCCACAATGTCCGAAACAGAGGTTACAATCCCCAATATAGGAAACCACCCCTGCAAATATTGCCAAGGGAACCAAAGGAACAACAGGATCAGGTACCACACCCATTGTACTTGGAAGGTCCAGTAGATGATCCCACTGAAGACACTGCCTATGGACTGGAGGATGCAAATCTTGCTTTTTCAAATAGTGATGGAGAAGAATGCCCTTTGCGAGGAAATGATGGAACCAAGTGCTCATTGCAAGAAGAAGAAAAGGCTAGAGACACAGAAGACCCATAAATTGATCATTATTGTAAGAAATTTGTTGATTTCATGCAAACACAGTTCAATAGAAGATATGATCTCAGATCTTCTAGGAAGAGGACTCGTACTCAAGATCAAGAAGAAGAGCTACCCCAGAAAGAAGCACCTGCTCAGAAAGAGTCAACAATGCAGAAAGTCACAGACAAAGGTAAGGGGCCTCTAAACAAAACTTTGCAGTCTAATGATCAAATTCCTTCTTATTCTTCAAAAGTAGTCGTCCCCCCTAATACCAAGTTTGTGTCAAAAGAAGTCAAACCCTCAGCTAAAAATAAAGAATCAAAAGAGGTTGTAATAGAGAAGTCCTCTCCTGCTTTCAATTTGCAAAAAGAACTTGAGAAGGTCAAAATCCCAGTCCCCTTGACTGAACTATTGAAGCACCCTGCATATCAATCCCAAGTCACCTCTTTTATGATCCCTCCAGAAGCACCTCTCACCCCAGATAGTCTCAACCTTCAAGAAGAAATACCCATGGTTGTATTTGGCCCACGTGTTGAGGAATTAGATGCTTCTACTCCTCCCTTCTATGTGTCTCTAGTGATTCATGACCTGCTATTACATAACTGTATGTTAGATTCTGGAGCTTCCCATAATCTATTGCCTCTGTCAGTCATGGAACAACTAGGATTACAAATCACCCGTCCATACAAGGACCTCTATTCATTTGATTCCAAAAGATTTAAGTGCTTGGGGATGATCAAGGATTTTGTGGTCAATTTGGCCCAAGTCCCAGCAAAAAGTGTGGTAATGGACATCGTGGTGGCTGACATCCCATCTCGCTTTGGCATGTTGCTATCAAGGTCCTGGGGAACAAAAATTGGTGGGTCAATTAAGTTGGATTTAACATATGCCACTATCCCAGTTTTTGGTGGCTAGGAGAGGAGGTTGTACAGGGAAACTAGATTTGTCAAGATGGTGACTAAGGAAGATAACTCTGTTAATTCACCAGTCTACAGTAAAGAAGGAGATTTCTCATGCTTGATGCTGGAAGAAGATCAAGATTATGCTCATGAACCAGCTTTCTGCCAGATCAAGACTGAGCAGCCCTCAGAGAGCAATGAAACAGGAATCTGGACACTTCATTTTTATGGAGTAAATTCAAGAGAAGGTAATGGAGCCGGAATATTATTGATTTCTCCTACAGGAAGATGGGTCCCATTGTCTTTCAAGCTAGAATATGAAGGCACTAATAATGTGGCTGAATATGAAGCACTTCTGTTAGGATTGCAGACAGCCAGGAACATGAATATACAAAGTTTAAAAGTTCTAGGAGATTCAGAACTGGTGGTTAGACAAATCAGGAATCAGTGTCAAACCAAACATCCTCGGCTCAGGGCTTATAGAAATGAAGTTTGGGACATGATGTAAAATTTCTTCTTGGCATTCAATATCCAGTTCATGCCTCGAGAACAGAATAGGATGGCTGATTCCCTTGCTGTGGCCGCTAGTACATTTCGTCCACCTCAGAACCCTCTCTTAAGGTATGAAATTGAGGTACGATATCGACCATCAATCCCAGATAACATCAAGCACTAGCAGGTATTTGAGGATGAAGAACAGATGAAGAGATTCCTTGAAACAGTAGGGGAATTCTCCAATATGGAGATTGATGTTGATGAACAAGAAGAGACTGAAGACACTCCAGAAGGAAATTGGGAGAAGAAAATGGAAGGTAATAAAGTATTTCAATTGAAGGGAAACATTATACCTAGAGGGCTGGTGCCTCTAGAAAGATTATTTGACAAGAATGATGTCCCACTACAGCCAAGCAAAATGGTAGAAGAAAATCAGGTAGAAGACCTGAATCTTGGTATTGATGCTGACCCCAAAATTGTAAAACTATCTAAGAAGATCCCAGAAGAATATAAAAAAATATACCAGAAGTTATTTCAGTCTTACAAGGATGTGTTTGCATGGTCTTATCAGGACCTAAAAACTTTTGACATCAGTATAATGCAGCACAAAATTCCACTAAAGGGAGATGCAAAACCTCATAAGCAGAAGCTCAGACAAATAAATCCGCTGCTGCTTCCCAACATTGAGAAAGAAATTAAGAAGTTGTTGAAGGCCAAAATAATTGTGCCATTGAGGTACTCTGAATGGGTGGAAAACCTATTCCCTGTCCGGAAGAAGAATGGAGAAATAAGGTTGTGTGTGGATTTACGAAATTTAAATAGAGCATCCTTAAAGTATAATTATCCATTACCTAGATGGATCATATCCTGTAGAAGGTGGTTGGAGCTTCTAGGATGTCAATGATGGACGGATTCTCCGGTTATAATCAGGTGGTTGTACTTCCAGAAGATCAGAAGAAGACTACTTTCACCACACCATGGGGTACATTTATGTATGCCAGGATACCTTGTGGGTTGATTAATGCAGGGGCCACTTTTCAGAGGGCCATGGACATTGCTTTTGTTGGGGAACAAGATAAATTTTTGGTAGTCTACCTCGATGATATCACTGTATTTTCAAAGAATGATACTGAGCACATTGAGCATCTGTGTAGAACCTTTGAGAAATGCAGAAGGTATGGTCTCTCTCTAAACCCTCAGAAGTCTTTATTCGCATTAGAAGAAGGTAAAATTTTGGGACACATTGTGACTAAAGATGGGGTGAAGATAGATCCTAAGAGGGTAGAGTTTATAAATGGTATTGATCTTCCCAGAAATAAGAAGGAGGTACAGGTTTTCCTAGGGTGCATTAATTTTCTGAGAAGGTTTATTCCTAACTATGCTAAAATAGTTAGACATATAACTGACATGCTGAAGAGAGATAATGAAGTTAAATGGTCCCAGGAATCACGAGAGGCCTTTACCAAAATAAAAAATGCTTTTGCAGAAGCCCCTGTGCTAGATGGACCGGATTATGCTAAACCTTTCATGATCTTTTCTTTTGCATCACCTCATACAATAGCAGGAGTTTTATTGCAGAAAAATGAGGAAGGGTATGAGCAGCTCATCACCTTTTTCAGTCAGGTGCTTCGTGATGCAGAATTAAAATACAACATATTAGAAAAGCAAGCATACACCCTAGTGAAATCCCTTAAAGCATTCCGCATATATGTCCTGCAGTCCCATATCACCGCATTTGTGCCTACAACTGTTGTAAAAGATATTCTTATCCAAGGGGATAGTGAAGGAAAAAGGGGGAAGTGGATTTCCAAAATACAGGAGTATGAGCTAGACGTTCGCCCTACCAAGCTGATCAAAGGACAAGGGCTTGCAAAAATATTATCTGAATCAAACTATCAGGCTCTAGGTATAAATTTTTCCATAATAGCAAGTGAGGAATCTGAGGAGAAATAAGAGCGATAGGGAATCGGGATAACTACTCTAGAAACACATATAAATTACCTCACCAGTCAGTGGTACAAAGAGATAGTAGAATATCTCCTCACACTCAACCGCCCTCCAAGCTGTGATAAAGCTAAATACAGAACGCTAAGATTGAAATCACAGAAGTACCTAGTCACCAATGGCCAACTATACTAGCGAGATCCCTCAGGCATCCTACTCCTGTGTCTCACAGAGGATGAGGTAGAGAGTATAATGGCCGAATTTCATGAAGGAATCTGTGGGGTTCATTACAGCTGGAGGGCCACTGCTCACAAAATCCTGAAGGCTGGTTTCTATTGGCCCAAGCTTTTTGGAGATGTTTTTTCCCGAGTTAGAGCTTGTGAGAAATGTCAGAAATTTGCTGAAAGAAAGAAGTTGGCACCTCTGCCCATGATTCCCATGCACGTGGACGAACCATTCCGACAATGGGGAATTGATTTTATAGGTGAAATACATCCTCCATCAAGTGGTCAGCATAAGTGGATTTTAACTGCCACTGATTATTTCACAGAATGGGTGGAGGCCATACTTGTGAGGAACGCCACAGATACTATGATAATAAAATTCATGGAAGAAAACATCATATCCAGGTTTGGCTGCCCTGCGAGAATAGTGACTGATAATGCCCAGGCCTTCAAATTTGCAAAGTTTGTGAGCTTCTGTCAGCAATATAACATCACACTAAGTCACTCTACATCCTATTATCCATAGGGAAATGGCTTGGCAGAATCTTCCAATAAAACCCTGGTAAGGGAACTGAAGAAGGCTATAAATGAAAATCAGAAAAATTGGGATTCCCAGTTGAAATTTGCTCTGTGGGCCAATAGAATTACCAGCAGGAGAGAAACTAGGAAATCCCCATATGAATTAGTATATGGGAAGGCAGCAGTTTTCCCTATACAGTTAGCCCTACCAGTAGCCCGATTCATGCAAGAAAGTCAAGAAGAGCCTAATGATATGACCAGGAGAATAAATCAGCTGGTGGAATTGGAAGAAACACGGAACCAGGTAAGTCAAAGGCTGACTGAATATCAAGAGAAGACAAACTACCTTTTTATCAGCATGCCAAGGACAGGAATTTGCAGATTGGTGATTTAGTGCTCAGGTGGGATATCCAGAGGGCTGAAAAAGGAAAACATGGTAAATTCGACCCACTCTGGTTCGGTCCCTTCAAAATTGTGGAACAAGGAGGTAACAACACTTTCAAGTTGGAAAATTTACAGGGAGAATTACTTGATGCCCCTGTAAATGGTCAGTTTCTTAAACCCTACTTCCAGTTCTAATTCAAGCAGAGGTAGCCTGATGTATGATACTGTATATTAATTTCCTGTTTTCACCCTTGTTTGAATAATGTGGGTGTCATGATGAATTATGAAAAGAAAAGTAGAAGTGCTGAAGATCAGAGTTCACACAGAATATCATCAGGTGGTCTGCGAAGTTCTCGACACGCTCAGGGATGAACGTGTCGTCCCCAGGTGGAGACAATGTTGATCAATTCGGTCCCCTGTTAAATTCTGATAAGCAATCTCGCTTAAACCTTTCAAACCCCCTCTTTCTCCCTTGAGAAATTCGTTTTTTTCTCATCGTTACCTTCTCCCAGCCTCAAAACTGCATAAAAGGGCCGAAATCCCACATTATAATATATTTAAGGCCTAGCACCTTTCGGCCCTAGCCCCTACACCTTTTTCTCTGCATGACCGAAAGTCGAAACCGAGTGCTAGCCATGAAGGCGCTTATCACATATATATATCGGGCGCAGTATTAGCTATCGATATGTACAGATCGGATGACATTCACAAGGCTCCATCGCGCCCGTGGCCCACCCCATCCACCGTCCAATCAACCTGCAAAATCAATGGTCCATAGTGCACCCTCTCACTGTACAAAACCTGCTGGTTTATATCGCACCGCCTTTCGGAGGCGAGCGGTATTTCTCATTTTGGAGCAATGCCATTCATCGTGTGACGCGCGTCACCGAGCACTGTTTGAAAACCACCACTCATCACGCGTTATAGTTCGGTAGAAGATCCGGCGCAATATGCACGTGAGCCATCCTATCTAGAGCGGCCCATCCAACGGAGATCGCTCCACAAAGTTGCTCGCGAGTTAACACGGGGAAATCGTACCCCTGGCCCACCGATCATCGCCCCCCAACGCATTTTCAGCCGTTGATCTCGTCTTGAGATCAGACAGTCTAGATCACCTACCTCCCCACCATCGACACGTGTCTTTCACCCCGTCACCGTTCCACGTGTTTGTCATATTTTTCCTCCGCCTTTATATATTTCATTCATTATTCAAATTTCAATGTTTTACGTTAAAAACTTTCACCAGTCCACCCTCCATCGTTTCACTGCGTTTTTTTTTTTTCCGCCACCCTGCATTGTTCCACAATTTCACCATGTCCGCACGACCATTTTCATTGACCCCGCCACATCCACCATCCCCATGCATGGTTTTCCTAACGATTTTTCGGGTTTTTCAGGGTTACAGCGGCGGAAAATTGCCATGATTTACAGTCACTATTACTGTAATAGAGAGCACATCAAAGGACCATATTTTTTTTAGACGCTGGAATTATGGAGAAGGCCTAGGAAGGTATGTCGACAAGATTTCCATTAAAGAAGCAGGGTTAAAATCTGTCAAACCCTCCAGAGTCATTGAAAGCACAGATTGCGCAGATGGAGACATTAATGGTGCAGCAGAGAAATATTAGTGAATGATCGAGGAATTCAACGTTCAACATTGAAGATATTAAACCTTAATTCAGGGTTTAGAAGGCAGAGGGTACCATTCGTAGAAAAAAATACCCTAAATTTTTCTTTTCAGCACCATTTTCTTTCAGGAAAGGACGGAATGTCTATGTGATTTTACTTCTTTGCCATGTTCCTGAAGAGACTTCTACCCAGTGCATTTATTTCAGTAAGCAGGCCACAGGGTACAAACAGCTTTACATAGTCATCAAGCACTATGGGCATGCACGTTTCCACCATCTTGTCTTAATGAGGAAAATTAAATTTTCATCACCTACTCCCTTTTCGAGCTCTCTTTTTCTCCTATAAAGCTCCCGAAGAACAAATTATTCAGGGTTCCAGATTTATCAGAAAATTATGCAGTGAGAGGATTTTTGTATACATTTTTGTTGAACTCTTGTATGAAGGCTCAGAGCCCGTTGGGTCTCAGTGAGGAGGAGTTCCATCTGTTAAGAGGATTATGGTCTTTGGTATTTCACAGTTTGTAACTTCTCTCATATGTGCTATTTTAATAGATCATTTCATTTCATCCACCTTTCCTGTATCATGTTTCTGGAATGCGAGTGGCTCACTGATTTTTGGTATGGATTTATCCTAGTTGATACCCATGCTCGAATTAGTCAAGCGCTTTAAATATGGCTCAGGCATGATATTCTGTTTCATTATTCACTCAAACCATATTTCTGCTATATTAGTTTCTTTGGGAGGTTATTTTTAAAACGCTATCGTCATGTATGGATTCTTAAATTGGTAAGCCCATTACATGGTGATATTGTGTATCTGGATATCATCTCAGTGACAGCTAGTATTCTCTTAATCCTTCATACACAGCCACACCTTCTGATAATTTATTTCTGTGAAATATTTCTGAACCGGCCCTCTTTACAGTAAATTGTCTCTGAATTGTCTGATGCTTTTGTGTTAAATTTTTGCACCTTGCCTCTGCAATATCTCTTTTCCTGTGTCAAGTTGCTGTAAGTTTTGGTCCCATTTAAATTAACCTTCTTGTTTACAAGAGATAGCATTAGAGCCTTTTGCAGATAACTCCCCATGTTATATTACATGCTCCTTGCTATATAAGATGTCCTAGGCACTGGTCTTTCACAACTCAAGGCTGTCTCTAGGAATGACAACAGTTCTCATACCTTGTTAAAATGTAGTCTTATAGATGTCTTCTTCTTTGATGTGCACCTGATGATATCCTAATCTTAGACCAATCTTTGAAAATATTTCAGCCCCCTTCATCTGATCAAACAAATCGTCAATTCAAGAAAATGGATACCTGTTTTTTAAGGTCACCTTTTTCAACTAACTATAATTAATGCACAATGTGAGAGTATCATCCTTCTTCTTTACGAACAACATTGGTGCTCCCCAAGGAGATACACTTGGCCTTATGTATCCTTTATCAAGCATCTATTGAAGTTATAACTTCAATTCCACCAACTCAAGAATGTTCATCCTGTACGATGCCTTAAATGTTGGTTATTCTCTTGGCATCAACTCAATAGAGAAATCCACCCCCCTATGAGGAAGAAACTCTGGAATCTCTGATGGAAAGACATCCTGAAACTTTTACAAGATATGATACCTCCTCAAGAATTCACTGTCCTCATCATCCAACCCTTTGTCACTGGAAACATGAACTGAAAGTAATAAAAAACCTTTCCTATCACTGCCCTTATCCTGCATGGTTGGAACCATCCTCATTGATGAAGGATTTTTCTTTCCTTGCAAGGCTCTCTTTTCTTCATCTTCATCTAGGCAATCAATGGGATTCTCATATTAATCTACCTTGGTCCTATTAATAAAAAACCAATCCATGCCCAAAAGCATATTATATGCACCCAAAGGAAGAAATTTAGGTTAGATGATGTAGGCATGCCATTAAGCTCAAATGCACAAGACTTCACCCAATGGTGAACTATTCTCTTGGTCCCTGTAACCAACTGCACCAACCAATATTCAACATGCACTTCCTTATTCAAATGGTATTGATCCACCAGTTTAGGACTAATATAGCTAGAATTTAATCCTCGATCAATCAAAATAGAAGAAACTTTATCACAAAGCTTACCTTCCATCTTGAAAATGGATGCTTAGTGGTTTGGATGATTGTTATAAACTGTTGCATAAATATAGGGAATGATTAGACCTACATTGCCAACTATCTACGTCTCATGGGAACTATAGATCTGGCACCTACCACCCTTATACAATGGACAATCCTTCTTGCAATTATCTCTACCACAAATCCAACATTTCAATGGTTCTTTGCCGCTGCCACCATTCTACTTCTCCACATGTTGAGACCCATGTCCTATTTTTGTTGCATTTAACTTCTTATGAGGTGCCATATTTTCCTTCTCACCTACATCCTGATATATTCCTTGCTTCTTGGGCCATTTTCCTTTAGTCTTCTTGCCACCATTCCAGTCACGCTTCAACTCAAGCTTGCGATTTGACTATTCATAGAAATGCTTAAATTTTTTTATAGCTTCCTCCATAAACTGAGGTTCATCGAATTCAATCTAGTCTTTGAATGATAATGGAAACACACTAATGAAACTTTGGATCTTTTCTTTTTCACCCTTGAGATAGGGCACATATCTCAACAGTTATAGAAATTTAGTTGCATACTCTTCATCTGACATGGAACCCATCCTGACCTCATACAATTCCTTGGTCTTTCCATCATAATACCTCTCAGGTAGGTACTTATTTCTTAAGAGCCTTTCGAATTATTCCTAGGTAATATTATCTTACCTAGTGCCCCTAACATGCTTAAAATCTTCCCACCAGAGATTAGCCTTTCCTTTGAGACCGAAATTAGTTATCTTGAATTTCATATTCTTTGGGTAAACATGAAGTCGAAAAAAATGTCTCATTACAAGTAGCCATGCTTCTGCATCTTCTGATTTAGTCAACTCACCATCAAAAGTAGGAGGCTTGGATTTATTAAATTATTTGGAAAATACCCCTTCTCACTCCTACTATGATACTGGCAGTGATGGCAATGATGTCTCCTAGAAGTAGAGCTAGAATAAAATCCATGCATACTAGCCCTCCTCTCAGGTGTATCCTAGAGTATACCACTCCTTAGTGTATCATCCATATTTATCCTATACCTTTTCTGAGACAACCTTCCATCTGCACCATTAGTATTTTTTTCTTTTCGGCCTCCATTACTAGTCCCTAGTTGTCCATGCTTTTGTAAATCTGAAAGACATTTAAGAACAACTGCACTAACCTCAACTTTATCTCCTTGAGATTTCACAAGCCTTTCCTATGTTTTAATTAACCGCTCATTATCTGCTTTACAAATTATAATCTTTGCCTTCAGACTCCTTAATGTATTTTCCATATCAAGAGGGTCTCCATATCCCTACTACCCAGCTAATTTCTACTATCCCACTTAATTCTCTTATGGCCTATATGGGGAGTCATATGAATTGTACTCAGCCATTTTTCTCTTCATCTTTGGCCTTCTATTTCATACAACGTACCACTATTATATAAAGTAAAAGGTATAATCAAAAGCATTACCTTAATTTACTTTTGGGAGGCTATTGTGTTTGTACAATTCAATACAAATTAGAACAAAATATAATAATAATATCAAAATCATATAAGTTCATACATGAATACAATTTTAACATCATGTACATAGAAACAAAAACAAAATAATTGACATGCAACATGATAAACATATAGATAACTGACATGCATGTATAAAAATTTGTATTTACCCCGACGTCCAGTGTTGTAAACCTGCTCTAATACAACTCTGTAACACCCCACCCGACATTTACCCACTCTAACATACTTACCATGGTAACATTAGTTGAGATTTACCATGCATGACCCAACATCCAAGATCTAGTTATGAAAGTTGGGTCCACTTATCTAACTTTCTGCAGCACTCAGAGTCACATGATCACCCAGACGTCAAACCATGAGTAACATCAATAAAAAGAGCACATCATATAATAATAAATATTCCATGCATGTAACCAACATTTAACCAGAATTAATCCATGACAAACTAGTAATATAATTGAAACATTAAATCAATATGTGTGCTCATTGATCTCATTAAAGAAATACACTTAATAAGATATGCATAGTACCAACCAAGTCAGGGACTTCCACGTACCACCCAACCATAGATTGGGTTAAACCAAATATTTCCTTGATCTAGTCGCCCTCGTGCCATATTATAAGCTTGAATTCATGATCACATGGGATAAACCAAAACATAACCATACATGGATCCAAATCCAACCACCTCCACCCTCATACGACATAGATTTCACCCAATACCGGGTTTAGAAATCACCAAAACCAATACAAGTTTGGATGCCTCAAAATTTCTTCACCATACCCAAAGGAATTTTACTATCTTCGCCCACATGTAAAGAGCTTTTTAGAGAACACAATCTCCACCCTCAACCCTTGGGATTTTCCTGAGACCACCACGACCAAGATCCAAAATCTATCGGGAATCCAAATCTCAACCAAACAGGTAACCCAATACATCATATCTATCTTGGAAATGACATAAGGAAAGGTTGTACATGACTATCAATCCAGGAAAATCCCATGCCAATGAAAGCAAAAATTACCAATAAACCAATTCATGAACCATGCATTCAAATCCCAACAAGATAATTAAACATGCATACTATTACATGAAAATCCTCATTTATTTTCTGCCCTTGCTTGTTGTTGTCCAAATATTCTCTTGGATGTCACATGACCTCCTCATCCACCACTTTATTTCCTTGTGTTAGCCACCTATAAAATTTTGGCATAGCAAACAGGTGGCTAAATATGTTTCTAAGTCTTCAAGAGAAACATTTCCCTTGAAAATATATCATTCTTGAAGCCTTCATGTGTCTTCTGTCCTTTGAATAAATATTCACTGATGTTTCCATTGATAAGCCTTACTGTTTTGTGAAAGAGACTGCTTTAAAAGGCCTCCATTTGCACCATTTTATCCCCACAAAAACCCCATTTTCACCACTTTTTTCCCTTTTCAAAATCCCACAAAACCCTTCAGTTCAACCTCCATCTAATCCTAAACCCTCTTTTAAACCTCATATTACCCTTTATTTGGTTTAAAAATCCCTGTTTTTTGGGCTAAAAATACCCTTTTTGCACTATAAATCTTTTAGCCCCCAAGGGCTTATGGCTTTAAAACCCCCCCACCTCATATGAATATAGCCCGCAATCGGGTGCTTAGAAGCACAAACCTCCACTTTAAAAACCCCCAAAATCCCTTCAAAAGGCCTAAGAAACAAGTTTTCCGCTCCATTGAAGTATTAAGCCCTCGAGGGCTTATTCCCTTTAGCCCCTCCTCCATGCGACCTAAAGCTCTGTAATAAGGCGCTCAAAGGCCAAGAAAACCCAATTAAAGCCCCTTTATCCCTTTATTTTTTCACCTCCCGATTGTTCGAGTTAAATGAATACAGACCGTTGATCTGTACAAGATCAACGACCATCGCGACATCGGACACCCATTCATTCCTGATCCTCTTTTCCCTTTTTCACAAACCTTCCACCTCATCTTCAAATCTCGGCCGTCCATTCTATAGATCCAACGGCCAGGATCTATCCTGCCACCCATATAACATCTTAATCCCCCTTTTGAAACACTTCCTCTCTATCCTTCAATGTCGACCGTTCATTCCAGCAATCCAACGGTCGAGAATAAACCAGATGGCCCACCTTCTGCCCGCGCATCTCACCCGCTATCGCATTTATTCTGCACCGTCCGATCAACACATCCCGATTCGACGGCTGGCATTCCGTTTCACATAATTTTTGCGCCAGAACTTTAACACTGAAAAAAAACGCGAAATGGGCGGTTTTTTATTTCCACGTGTCAGGCACTGTGTGGAATCGCGTTTTTTTCGGAAAACCATTTACCCCCCTCAACACTGTGCGCAAACCACTCTTTTTTCTGCTTTACCACCCTCCACAACACAATTTCCCTTTTAATCATAGCCATCGATTGATCTAATCTGATGGCCCACATTACATCGTTGCCTCCTCGTTTGTTTTTCATTGACTCTCCCCAATAATCCCATTGGGCGATCTCCACCGTAGATTGGTTTCAATCTAACGACCCTGATCTAATCTCACCCCCATCCCTTTTCCACTCATCCAAGATTTTAAAAGACTCCAAGCGATCGCAGCCGTTGATCATCCTGATCTAACGTGTTGATCAATGGTTGTCATTGATGTCAACCCAAGCAGCACCAGGGGCTAACCCAATATTGCATGGGAATTTTGACCTGAAAAGTTAATATATTCTGGGTCAATAATTTTTTTGATGGTATTTACTTGTCGAGATGTTTCCATTGATATATGGCACGCCATGTAATTCTTCACGGTTTGAGAGATATTCATGTTTGAAGTTTGTAACCCAAATTAGTGGGCTAAAACCCCATGGGGTTGGGGCATGGGTCATTGAAAAGTCATAATTAATATTTTTTGTGCTCCTAAAATCCCTCCCACGTTCACTTGTTGAAGCCCCTCTCAACTTAAGCATTCATATAAATTGTGATCCTCATTTCCTCCTTATGTAAGGGATTCGACCATTTGAAACAGGTCATCATGGAATTTTCACTCTAACGTTTTTTCTACGAAGGTTCAGAAGCTGAAATTTTTATGAGGCGAAGCCAAAATCCTGAGGAATATGTAGTAAAAATTTAGATCAAGATGCGCAAAATTTTTGGAGATATGATCTGTGGAAGTCTAGGTTTTTGCAGGCTCCTGAAATTCATCTCAAAGAAGTGACCTTGGTAAAATCATCATAACTCTCTCTCTGAGTATCAGATTAGAATTCCATAAAAATTTTCAGATAGTGAATAGTCTGTAATTTTTTCTCTATCAATTTTAGAGCCAAATGAAGAAACAGTGACACGTGGCATGCCGTACAAGTGCGCTCTGCTGAAACAGTCCATAATTAGGGAATTGTGAGAGATTGGGCATAACTCTTTCTTGAAGAATCAAAATTGGGTCAGACCTGTTGCATTGGAAAGAAGACTCAGAGGACTAATATAGGACCAAAAATCAGATATAGAGGATCTAAAATAACAGAGATACACCAGATTCAATATCGAGCTCCTAGAAGGCAAGAAAAAGCTAGATCATGTGTTGTCAAGGGTTGCAAAGGACCAAAATTTCTACGGCATCAAAGCAAAGCAAGGTGCAGTAGAGGATAGCATGACAAGAGAAGAAACCAAGGTGCATAACAGTAGCAAGAATTTCATCATATGAAGTCTTCAAGTGGGCAGCACTGCATATAATCATTGTAAAGGTATCATTGTACTTAGTCATTGTAAATACATTATTATACAAATTCTACTAGTATCTATCTGCCAAGGGTTGAAGAGGCAGTGTTGGGAGGACTAGGATCATCATTATTTGGTTGTGTCAAAGTTGGGGTTATGGTCTATTATATCTTCTTCTTCTACATCATTCTATATCATTGTAAATTGGACCATTTTCCCTAGTACGAGAGTCCATTCTTCTTTTATTCTTCTATAGGGTGGTAGGGTGGTGCTAGGGTGAGTTGTAGATCATTGGGTGTTGGGGCATCCGTTCAGTTGACTACTGAGGAATCTTGGGTGTTGGAGCGTCCATCCAGTGGGAGTTGGAGAAGAATGCTTTTCTAGATTCTAGGAAGTTGGAGCTTTATTTTCAATTGGAGTTGAATATTAAAGAATTGTTAGAAAAGCATTAGGTGTTTTTTGTCCCGGAGTGGGTTTCCACCTTAAAAACTGTGTGCATTTGTGTTCCTCTTGTTTTCTGCTATCATTGTACAAACACTGATAATAATTGAAGATTAAATAATGCTCTAATTGAAAGGAATATTGATTCACCCCCCCTCTCAGTATTTCCAACATAACGGTCCCAGTTTATCCTCACACCAGACTCCCATCAGACTTGTTTTTCGCCTTTCGACATGGTTTTTCACCCATTTTTCTATTGCACACACATTTTCCGTCGCTGCTTCACCACCCCCACGAGCCTCTGAAACATTCCTCCTCGCCCCCATCGATTTTATTACTGTGTTTATTGTGTTTTGCAGGTGTCAAAGGGCCATGAGTTTACACTGTCTCCACAGTCATGGATATGGTGATATAGAGCACAGAATACCAGTTCCATAGCCAAAAGTAGTAGTGGAAAACACCTGAGAAGGTCAATAGCATGTTTTTCATTGAAGATCAGGTTATAAACCCTAATTCAAACCCTTCAGCGCCCCTAAAACCTGTATATTCACAAAAAAAAGTCAGAAGACAACTCAAAGAGTATCAGAAGAAGAATCAAGGGATTAAAGCCTAATGTTGAAGACTTAATGCTTATAATCCAGTGTTCAAAAGGATAAAGACTCAGATGAAGACCATAAGAATGATCAAGAAGACTTAATGAAGCCTAAATCACATAAACAAGTTATATCAGTGCTTTCATATCAGTAGAATTTTCTTTTTCCTAAGAAGGACAAGTTCCCACAGCATTCTCTATGCCTCATCGATCCCATTACAGTTATTAATCTGACAGAAAGCTCCTAGAACTATCAGGACAACAGTTATGGAAGTATGGAAGACCTGAAAGACCCTCTGTCACCATACTTGTCTCAGAAGATAAAACAGAGTACCAGCAGCCAAAAATTACTTCAAAGACACATACCTGAGGGTATTGTCAACCTGAAAAAGACTTCTAAACTAGCCTAAACCAACATGTTAATGCAAAGCCATTAAGTAGAGTGGGCATTCGAATACTTCCTCCCCTCTGTCTTAATGAATCATTTAAGTTCATATCTACTACTCCACCTCCTCATTCACCTATAAGTATTCATTGAAGATTCATTGTAAAGGGTTGGGATTTTATTGATTGTTAGAACTGTTATTGAGGGGAAGTAGCTGAGTAGTTTGTAATATAGTAGGCTGGGAAGGAAGGTTTGGACTGTAAAAAGCCACTGGGCTCAAAGTATGTGACTGGTTTTGCATATCAATTTAACAAGCAGATTCACGGGATCTTGGTCTATATTATTGGTGATGTTTTCCTTACTATAATTTTCTCCTTTTCATGTTTTTCATACTTTCCATTATTCTCTGATAAAGAACAGAAAGCATAGATTAGGACATACTTCTGGAAGTACCCTAAATCTCACTGTCAAATATTTATCTTTATGTTTTCCTCTGAATGTGTATCTTGGAACAAATTCAATATAATTTAACCATCTAAAGAGTTGGTCTACCCATACTTGCTGATGTATGAATTTAGAGTTTGTTTCTAGGATGTTCTTGTTTGGTTTCAGCCGAAAGAATTAGGAAACTAGGAGATTTAGATTTAGCCCTGTCCCACTAGGGTCCTATTCCAACAACTAGCCTTTCTAAGATCCCATGAGTCAGTGTCAAAAGCAGTGAAGGTTAAAAGTCTTTCTCTGATATTAAGCCTTGCTCTGTGTTTAGTCTTAAATGTTTTCTACTTTCTGAAAGTGGTTATGAGGAATGCTGGATTGTTTTCCTTGAGAGTATGCTGAAAAAAGGTTAGGTTAAAAGTCCTTACCTGATCTTAGGCTGCACTTTGGTTTCTTTCTTTCACCCACTCCTTAATGTTTCATCCCACCATCTATCTAAAAATATCCTTTGGTGTAGATGACTTGCCCTATGGAATCCCTTGGATAATTTTTATGCAAGTAAACTCTTTTATGACTCCATAGCCCAATGGATTGGTGCTTCTCTTGACTTATCTTCCCATGCTGAAACATCCTTCTATTTAGTTCCTTCTTCACTTCCATAGCCTTCTCAGGTAATGAGCTCCAACCCAACAAACAAAACAAACAAAACCTTGTGCTTCATACCTATCCTAATATCTCATTTGAGCCCAGTACATCATTCTTTACCTTTATAGAGAGATCCCTCTCTGGATCCAGGAGGGCTAGATCCTAGAATCCCAAAGTGCTTTGATGTTGTCTTGTCTTTTGGTCTTGCCAATCTAGCTAAAACACAGGAACCACAACATAATGGTGACTCCACTGGGGACTTTAAGTTAAAAGACTCCCTGAAACATCTCTAAGAACTCAAAGAAGACCAATTAGCCTCGGTTTGGTATAGATTGCTGATGGTGGACAACAGCCTGCTTCAAAACATTTTTAACCCTCCACCTGGCGACTCCACAGTTCCTAAATGACCAAAAGACTCCACTAGTGATCAGTAGGCCTGTTGATTATCTCTTTTTTCACAAGACTCCACTGGGAGACTAGTTTCATTTCAACATCATCCATACTAAAAGAAACACATAGGATTAAGCTCTCTTGTTTAAAGATAGTGTCCTCTTAAATATTTTTATACTTAACATACTGGCTTCGAGAAAAATTTATACCAGTGCTTATCCTGATCCAAATCCTCTTGAAATATTTGACAATCCAGAGAGCATTCTTAGGAAGTCTCCCACATCTAGGGGTCCAACTATTGTCAGACCCATTCATAGAGCTAGCTCAGCACCTGAAAACTTTGCAGCTCTGTCAGATACTCAATTTGACTTATATTTACCAAGAACTAAGTCATTTAGTGGTATAGATCATATAGACTTTGAGCCTCCAAGTTCACCACTGCATAGTGGTCAACACATTGATAACAGAGAAACCCCTCCATCCACACCTCCTGATATACATTTCATTCATAACTTGGGTCTCTCTAACCCTAAATCTACTCAACATTTTGTTGCTGGTCCAAGCATTTCTGTCATTCACATACCTACTATCCAAGATACCCCTCTCCCTCCACAAAACACTATCATGCCAGCATGGTATGCTCCCCTAGTGTTTCCATAGCCTTTGGCTCCTTTACCCAATGACTATCAGTCTAAAATTTCCCATTTCACTGGAAAATAATATACCACAGCTCAACACCATGTAGATAGGATGGAAGATGCTTTTGATTATATGGAAATAGAAGATGAAATCATTAAGATGAGAATATTTGCTCAAAGTTTAGGAGAAGTTAAAAATTGGTTTAAAGGTTTAAATTCTAATAGCATCAATGACCTTCCCTCTTTACATCAAGATTTCATAAACAAATGGGAAATCAAAAGCAACCCTCTACAAATACTACCAGAGTATAAAAATCTTAAAAGAAACCAGGGGGAGAGTGTTCATGATTACTACACCAAGTTTAACAGTGTCTACAATGATCTTCCACCCCACATGAAACCTCCCCAAGGAATGGCCTTAGTGAAATATCTTAAGGGTTTTGATGCTGACATGGCCTATCAACTAAGGGAGAGAGACTACACAACTCTAGAAGATATGCAGAAAGGAGCTGTGAGTGTAGAAGCAAACTTAATTGAAAAAAGAGCTAGGATGAGGGCTGAAAAGAAGGTAACCTATAGGGAGGACACCACAGCTTCTACATCTGATCCCAAATTGGATAATCTAGCCAAAAAAATGGAGAGGCTAGAAAGAATGATGGAGAAAATTGTTGTCCAAGCCAATAATCAGAATAGAAATCAGTCTCAAAACTAGAACCCAAACTTTAGGAGAAACACCCCTCCCAATAGACAAAGGGATTCTGACCAAAAAATCATACCCCCATTCCAAGAAAATTTCCTTGATGAGGATGAGGGAATAATAGAAGAATCAGAGGGAACTATCATAAACATGGTGGGAGTGGATAACCAAGATCACACCTTTTTCACAGAAGATAACCAAACTTCATACACACATTAGGATGAGGAAGGGTTAGAATCTGAAGACTATAGGCTAGGATTCGAGAATGCCATCATGCAGGTCCGAGAACAATATGATCTTAGAAGTAAAAATAACATAGATACTCCCAAGCCAAAAACCTCGAAAATCACCTGTAAGAAAAGACCTGAAAAGACTCCTAAAGGGACTGCTGAAAGCAAAAAAATTGCAGCTGAAAGTTCTGGAAAAAACAGGGACAAAGACATCCAAACCAATGAAAAACCAAGTCAAGAAACCAGTAGCATTAGCATTTCACCTAATGCCCCTGAAAAAAAAAAATTCGACCAATGTACATAGTGAAAATCAGCAAGCTGATTTTGCTAATAAAACAGTGACCAACAAAACATAATTGAACCTTTCAAAGGGTCAGTCTCCTTTCAATCTGGAAAGTGAGATTGCCAAAATAAAAATTTGTGTCCCTCTCACTGAGTTGGTCACCCAAGATGCATATAAATGTCAAATCTTGAAAGCTTTAAACTTAGGATAAAACAGTGACACTGTCAACTTAAATGATGATCAACCAGCTCTTTTGTTTGGCCCAAAAATTGAAGGGAAATTTCAGGAGGGGTAGTGCCTCCTTTCTTTGTCAGCCTAAATATCCATGATAAAATCCTACATAATGCTATGAATGATTCAAGGGCTTCACACAACCTCATGCCCAATGTGATCATGGAAAAATTAGGCCTAGAGGTAACTAGACCATATAAGGATTTATATTCTTTTGACTCTAGTAGAGTGAAGTGTTTGGGCCTGATTAAAGATCTCTGTGTGAATTTGACCCAAATCCTAGCCAAATGCATGGTAATGGATGTTGTAGTGGCTAATGTACCTCCTAAATATGGCATGTTGCTATCAAGATCATGGGGTGCCAAGTTACAGGGTACAATGCAAATGGACATGACATATGCCACTATCCCTGTTTTTAGCCAACTGAGAAGACTATATAGGGAAGCACACATGAAATTTATGGTAAGAAGCATAGAGAAACCAGAAAATTCCCCTCTTTACTCTGTCCACACAGATCTAGACTCTTTTATCCATTACAATGATGAGTTTACAGATGAACAAGAGCTAGAGAATAGAAACTTAAACAACAAAGTAGAGGCCACAAACCAAAACATAATAGTGACTCCACTGGGGAAGAAGACCAATTAGCCTCGATTGGTATTCAACTGCTGATGGTCGACAACAACCCTCATCAAAACAATGAGAATCCTCCACCTAGCGACTCCAAAATTCCTAATAGACCTAAAGACTCCACTGGAGGAAGAACCTGAAATATGGGCAGACATTCTAGAAGGATAGAACATTCAGGATGGATTTGGTTTCAAGAACTCATTGTTTTTATCTACAACTATGTTCTATCCTACTTTAAGCCTGATCAAGTGTACAAATATGAGATCCACATTGATTATGGGAAAGATCTTAAGCCTCAGTTTTCAGACCATGAGCAGACCTATACACCTGTGAAAAATCTAGTGAAACAAGAGCCTCATGTTGTATCTCTCACCCCTAAAGAAACTTCAAGCAGCCATAAGTCTCTTGTTGCACTACCTACACCCACAAAGGTCATAGAAAGATATAAGCCTCTAGTTTTTCCTCTTATCTTCCAACCCCTTCCTGCAGGACTTACAAATAAGCTGCCCCTTTTTTATGGAGAAAATAAAAATATCACTACTGAGCAACACGTTCAAAATCTTGAGGATTTACTTGACTTATTTGAAATAGAAAAGGATGATGTGCGCATTATAATTTTTTCCTTGTCATTACAAGGAAAGGTTAAGAGTTGGTTTAAGGACCTTCCAGCTACAAGCATCATCAGTTTTCATCAACTTGCTCAAGTTTTCCTTGATAAATGGGCAGTCCTGGGAAATGTTTTCCTCATCCTAGAAGAATACCAGAACTTAAAAATACAACCAGGAGAAAAAGTACAAGACTTTTCATCCAGGTTCAATAAGGTATACAATGCAATACCTACTAAGATAAAACCACCTTTGGGATGGGCTCTATTGCACTATCCGAGTTCTTTTGACCCTGAGGTGGAATTCCATATAAGAGAAAGAGAGCCTTCAACCCTGGAAGAAATGAAAAACATAGCAATTACTGTCGAATGCAACATTTGGCACAGGGAGGAAAAATTAAAAGCAATAAAGAAGGACCAAGCAGAGCAAAGAAGGCTGATCTATGCAGAAACCAAGATGGAAAGATTGATAGAGACAGCCAACATCTTGATGAACATAAAGGAGGAAGAATATGAGGTTGAAACTAGAAATGCCTATTCGAAAGGACCTACACCTTGTCCTCAGGAAAAACAAACCAGATCACTGCAAGACATAAGCAACATGCAAAGCATGTATGATAAACAAGATTTTGAATCAGAAAATGAACTTGTAGATTATTTTGAAGAAAGAATTGCTGAGAATTCATTAGGTTTGATTGGTGACATTGCTTATAACCCTGATCTTTCTAGTTTTGATCTATCTGATGATGATTTTTTCCAAATATAAGTTGATCGTGCAGGACCATCATCAGTAGATTTGTGGGAGGAAGATCATGTCCATCAACTTCAAGAATGTAGTGAGCCAATGCAAGCTATTTATGATATTGACGAGGAAAGTTATGAAGGTCTAGTAGCAGGTGAAGATTCGTTGAATCTTCACTCTGATTTATCTCAGATCATCATTAATAGTTTCCATGAGGATGGAAGTCAACTTCCTTTTAGCTCAGAGGATGAGGAGGAAAGCAATGAAGAAACTCTTGAGCAAGTTGAATATCCTGAACCTTCTCCTGAAAGGGTTGAGGTAATCAAAGAAACCCCTGCTCAAGAATATGTTAGTATTTTCACAGAGTTTAGTCCACTCAAGCAAAACCTATCAGGGTTACAAGAGGACAACACTGCCAAATATGATGAGTCCTCCAGTTCAGATTACAATGAAGATGAGGGAGATTTTCTTTCTTAGAGGAATCTTTTTCTTGATCCAATGGAAGAAGAATTAATCCTGGTTGAAACTTACCTGCCAAACACTCCCAACCAGGAAAGGGATGATTTTGATTTCAAGAATCACACTGAAGATGCAGTGATCAAAGATGTCAAGGATGCAAATAACGTACCAGTCATGGAAGGCCTAAAGGAAGAAATTTTATATCATGTTTTTGCTGATCCTATGGCAGAATATATGGAGTCCTTGATTGGCTCAAGTTCTCAAGCATTGACCCTTTGCAAGAGCCAGATACATTAGGAGTGGTCACCACTGGTGGTGGCCTTGGTTTTGAAGACCCACATTCAAAGTACCCTATGGTTATCTCTGGCAAGCAGTTAGATTTTCTATCCATTTTTGTTATTGCTTGACTAGCTGCACTAGCACTATTGTATCACATAGAGCATCAGAGATTCTCAAGTTAGAATAGGGTAGGTAGGAAATCTCAATAAAGCTCAGCCTTTAAGAATTTAGTTAGTTGTTTTTTAATTTCTGCAAAGTTCAGTCCATGAGCAGTTTTTCTTTATTCCATGGACCCACAGCAAATCAGACAATCTAATCCTAGTTTGGTTGTGTTTCAATTTCTGTTTTAGAATGTAGAGAATGAAAATCTGTCAGACAGTGTAATCCTGGCAGATATTAGTTTAGGTAGAGAAGCTATGAGTCCAACTGTTTAATCTGGTCTCATGGAGGAATAAGGGTAGAATTAGATTAGTTTTTGCTTTCAATAAAAAATGATGATGGGAAAGGTATGCAAGTCTAAATGCACCTTGAAGAAAAATGTTAGGACAATAGGATGGGTAGGTAGATTGTTTGGGAAATTTTTTCTGCTGATATAATATCCATCATGTTTATAGCAGCTGATCAAAGAAGAAAAGGATGGTCAAGTACCAGGCATCTGGCCTACTTCCAAATATTATTTCTAAGATTCTTGACACCTTCAAGAAGATGCCATCCCCATGTGGAGCCACTGTTAGCCACCTATAAAATTTTGGCATAGCAAACAGGTGGCTAAATATGTTTCTAAGTCTTCAAGAGAAACATTTCCCTTGAAAATATATCATTCTTGAAGCCTTCATGTGTCTTCTTTCCTTTGAAGAAATCTTCACTGTTGTTTCCATTGATAAGCCTTACTGTTTTGTGAAAGAGACTGTTTTAAAAGGCCTCCATTTTCTCCATTTCATCCACAAAAAAACCCCATTTTCACCACTTTTTTCCCTTTTCAAAATCCCACAAAACCCTTCAGTTCAACCTCCATCTCATCCTAAACCCTCTTTTAAACCTCATATTACCCTTTATTTGGTTTAAAAATCCCTGTTTTTTGGCCTAAAAATACCCTTTTTGCACTATAAAGCTTTTAGCCCCCGAGGGCTTATGGCTTTAAAATGCCCCGCCTCATATGACTATAGCCCGCAACCGGGCACTTAGAAGCACAAACCTCCGCTTTAAAAACCCCCAAAATCCCTTCAAAAGGCCTAAAAAACAAGTTTTCCGCTCCACTGAAGTATTAAGCGCCCGAGAGCTTATTCCCTTTAGCCCCTCCTCCATGCGACCTAAAGCTCTGTAATCATGCACTCAAAGGCCAACAAAACCCAATTAAAACCCCTTTCTCCCTTTGTTTTTTCACCTCCCGACTGTTCGAGTTAAATGAATACAGACCGTTGATCTGCACAAGATCAACGGCCATCGCGACATCGGGCACCCATTCATTCTCGGTACTCTTTTCCCTTTTTCACAAACCTTCCGCCTCATCTTCAGATCTTAGCCGTCCATTCTATAGATCCAACGGCCAAGATCTATCCCACCACCCATATAACATCTTAATCCCCCTTTTGAAACACTTCCGCTCTATCCTTCAATCTCGACCATTCATTCCAGCAATCCAACGGTCGAGAATAAACTCGATGGCCCACCTTCCACCCGCGCATCTCACCCACTATCGCATTTATTCCGCACCGTCCAATCAACACATCATGATCCGACGACTGACATTCTATTTCGCATAATTTTTTCCCCAGAACTTAACACCGAAAAAAAACGCGAAATGGGCGGTTTTTGATTTCCACGTGTCAGGCGCTGAGTGGAATCGCATTTTTTTCTTCAGAAAACCATTTACCCTCCTCAGCGCTGCGCGAAAAAAACTCTTGTTTAAACTTTACCACCCTACGCAACGCAATTTTGATTTTAATCGTAGCCGTCGATTGATGTAATCTGATGGCCCACATTATATCGTGACCTCCTCGTTTGTTTTTCATTGACTCTCCCAATAATCCCATTGGGCGATCCCCGCCGTAGATTGGTTCCAATCTAATGACCCTGATCTAATCTCACCCCCATCCCTTTTCCACTCATCCAAACTTTCAAAAGACTCCATCAAGCGATCGCAGCCGTTGATCATCCTGATCTAACGGTCCCAGTTTATCCTCGCACCAGACTCCCATCAGACTTGTTTTTCGCCTTCCGACATGGTTTTTCACCCATTTTTCTGCTGCTCTCGCATTTTCCCTCGCTGCTCCACCACCCCCACGAGCCTCTGAAATAATCCTCCTCACCCCCACCAGTTTTATTAATGTGTTTATTGTGTTTTGCAGGTGTCAAAGGGCCATGATTTTACACTGTCTCCATAGTCATGGCTTTGGTGATATAGAGCACAAAATACCAGTTCCGTAGCCAAAGGTAGCTACAGAAAACACCTGAAAAGGTCAATAGCATGTTTTTCATTGAAGATCGGGTTATAAACCCTGATTCAAACCCTTCATCGCCCCTAAAACCTGTATATTCACAAAACAGGTCAGAAGACAGCTCAAAGAGTATCAGAAGAAGAATTAAGGTATTAAAGCCTAATGTTAAAGACTTAATGCTTATAATCTAGTGTTCAAAAGGATAAAGACTCAGATGAAGACCATAAGAATGATCAAGAAGACTTAATGAAGCCTAAATCACATAAACAAGTTATATCAGTGCTTTCATATCAGCAGAATGTTCTTTTTCCTAAGAAGGACAAGTTCCCACAACATTCTCTATGCCTCATCAAGCCCATTACAGTTATTAATATAACAGAAAGCTCCTAGAACTGTTAGGACAACAGTTATGGAAGTATGGAAGACCTGAAAGACCCTCTGTCACCCTACTTGTCTCAGAAGATAAAACAGAGTACCAGCAGCCAGAAAGTACTTCAAAGACACATACTTGAGGGTATTGTCAACCTGACAAAGACTTATAAACTAGCCTAAAGGGTACCAACATGTTAATTCAAAGCCATTAAGTAGAGTGGCCATTCGAATACTTCCTCCCCTCTTTCTTAATGAATCATTTAAGTTCATATATACTACTCCACCTCCTCATTCACCTATAATTATTCATTGAAGATTCATTGTAAAGGGTTGGGATTTTATTGATTGTTAGAACTGTTATTGAGGGGAAGTAGCTGAGTAGTTTGTAATATAGTAGGCTGGGAAGGAAATTTTGGACTGTAAAAAGCCACTGGGCTCAAAGTATGTGACTAGTTTTGCATATCAATTGAACAAGAAAATTCACAGGATCCTGGTCTATATTATTGGTGATGTTTTCCTTACTGTAATTGTCTCCTTTTCATGTTTTTCATACTTTCCATTATTCTATGATAAATAAAAACAAGCATAGATTAGGACATACTGCTGGAAGTACCCTAAATCTCACTGTCAAATCTTTATCTTTATGTTTTCCTATGAATGTGTATCTTGGAACAAATTCAATATAATTTAACTAGTTAAAGAGTTGGTCTGCCCATACTTGCTGATGTATGAATTTAGATTTTTTTTCTAGGATGTTCTTGCTTGGTTTTAGCTGAAAGAATTAGGAAACTAGGAGATTTATAGTTAGCCCTGTCCCACTAGGGTCTTGTTCCAACAGCTAGCCTTTCTAAGATCCCATGAGTCAATGTCAAAAGTAGTGAATGTTAAAAGTCTTTCTCTGATCTTAGGCCTTGCTCTGTGTTTAGTCTTAAATTTTTTCTACTTTTTGAAAGTGGTTATGAGGACTGCTGTATTGTTTTCCTTGAGAGTATGCTGAAAGCAGTTTAGGTTAAAAGTCTTTACTTGATCTTAGGTTGCACTTTGGTTTCTTTATTTCACCCACTCAATGTTTCATCCCACCATCTATTTAAAAAGATTCTTGGGTGTAGATGACTTGCCCTATGGAAACCGTTGGATAGTTGTTATGCAAGTAAACCCTTTTATGACTCCATAGCCCAATGGATTGGCACTTCTCTTGATTTATCTTCCCATGTTGAAACATCCTTCTATTTAGTTCCTTCTTCACTTCCATAGCCTTCTCAGTTAATGAGCTCAAACCCAACAAACAAAACAAACAAAACCTTGTGCTTCATACGTAGCCTAATATCTCATTTGAGACTTAAAGATACATCATTCTTTACCTTCATAGAGAGATGCCTCTCTGGATCCAGGAGGGCTAGATCCTATGATCCCAAAGTGGTTTGATGTTGTCTTGTCTTTTGGTCTTGCCAATATGGCCAAAACACAGGAACCACAACACCTTGTTTGTGATTTTCTTGTGTCTTTCTCATAATCCCTTGCTTTCCTATCTCTTGTTGTAGTGTTCGCTCTCTTTTCTCCCTCACTTTTCCTCCAAGAGAATGCTAGAAATTTTGTCTCTTCAATTTATTTATTTTTTCTTTTAATTTTCCTTCATTTTCCCTTGCTTAATTTTCCTTAATTTATTTTTCATCCTTGCCACATGTTCCTTGCTAGCCTATAATAAATCATTTTCCATTTATTTCCTTTTACCTCTTTCCAATGCCAATATAATTTCCATATTAAATAATAAATTATTAAGCACAAGCGAATCCCAATGTAATAATTTTCCCGTCATTTATAATGGAATACGTGTCCCATGACCTTATTTTTATTTTTGCTTTTATAATGTCCATTTATTTACATGGAAACTTAACTCGGGGCTGTTACAAACCCATCCCCCTTGGGGGAACACCGTCCTCAATGTTCTATGACTCTTATGACAAACAAAACTACTAAAAACATGACAAACATGCTCCTTATTGGAGTTTTATAAACACAAATTGATGCATTATTTACAATGATATATATATATATATATATATATATATATATATATATATATATATATATATATATATATATATATATATATATATATATATATATAATCACATTTTCTTCAACCAACAAATAAAGAAGGATTAAATGCCAACATCTGATCATCCTTCTCCCATGTAGCTTCATCAAGCCCAAAGTGCTTCCATTACACTTTAACTTGCTCTAATGCTCGGTTTTAGAGCATGGGCTTCTTCCATTGTAGGATGGATTGAGTTTTTTTATGGAACTCTCCTTTTGGTTCCACCTGCAATACAGACCAATCAATCTCATGATAAACATCCTGTATATATATTTTAAGCAGAGATACATGAAAAACATCATGGATTTTCATTGATGGAGGAAAATCAAGTTTGTATGCCACTAGTCTAATCCTCTCAAAGATCTCAAAAGGCCCACAATACCGAGGTGACAACTTGGCACATGATCCAATATTAAATGAGCTCTTATTGGGCTTGATACACAAGTACACATGCTCTCCAACATGAAACTCCTTGAATAATATATGTTGATCTGCATAGCTCTTCTGCTTGTCTTATGTTACATTCAAATTCCTCTTGATAACCTGCATATCTTACTCCATCTCTTTTAACATATCTGGTCCAATCAACGCCCTAATCACTGGATCACTCTAGCTGATAGGAGTATTACAATTCCTCCCATAGAGAGCCTCAAGTGGAATCATCTTCAAGTATTCCTGATACCCATTGTTATAAGAAAACTCCACCAGTGGAAGATACTCCTCCCACTTCCTTCATTGATGCATGACATACATCCTCAACATATCCTCAAGGATCTTATTGATTCTCTCTATCTGTCCCTATGTCAACATATGATATGTTGTAATAAAGGATAACTTTGTCCCCAAGCCAACTTGGCATATCTATCTGATATAATCATCTTGGGAACTCCATGCAACCTCACTATCCCCTTAACGAAGATTTGAGCCACTTCACTAGCTGAATTAGTAGAATTTCCCACAATGAAGTGAGATACCTTGCTCAACCTCTCAGCCACCACCATGATGGAATCACAATTCCTTGATGTTCGTGGAAGTCTTATAATGAAATCCATGGAAATTACTTCCCATTTCCATTCCAGAATCAGAATAGGCTGTGAAAACCAACTGGATGCTTGCATTCAACTTTCACCTATTGATAGTCCAAGCACTTAGAAACAAACTCATACACCTTTTTCTTCAATTTATGCCAATAGTAGAACATGTTAATATTTTTCAAAGTCTTCTCATATCTCGAGTGGCTTGAATATGGCTTGACATAAAACTCTCTCTAGGTAAGCTTCTTCAATTCACTACAAATAAGCACATAGATCCTTCTTTTGAATCTAACCAAGCTATCTGATGTGAGGTGATACTCCTTGTCCTTATCACCCTCACCTTGTTTTTGTAATATTTACTTCAGTTGTTGGAACCTCTCATCATGTTCCCATGCATGTAATATCTTCTCTCTCAAATATGTCCCATAATATCTCACAGTTGACATATGATTCACATGCACTCTCCTACTGAGCGCATCCGCAACATGGCTCTCCTTTCCTTTGATATACCTGATTTCAAATTCAAACTCATTGAGAGTATAAAACCATCTATATTTCCTTGCATCTAAATTGGGTTGGTGAAAAAATTACCTCAATCCACTATGATCACTCATCAAAATGAATTTCTTGCCTAGGAGATAATGTTGCCACATCTTCAAAGCATGAATGATAACTTCCAACTCAAGATCATGAGTCACCTAATTCTGCTCATTCTCATTCAAATTTTATGATTCATAGAAAACCACATACCCTTCCTACATCAGGACTCCACCAAGTCCTTCCTTGCAAGCTTTTGTACACACCAAAAAATCCTTATTAGGACCTGCAATCCTCAAAACTGGATTATTGGTAAGAAATTGGTTCAAGTTTTCAAATCTATCTACACACTCATTATGCCATTTAAATATATTTCCTTTCCTTTCCAAAGATGTAATAGGATAGCCAATCTTAGATAAATCTTTGATAAACCTCCTATAATAACCTGATGGTCTTGTTAGCCACCTATGAATTTTTGGCAAGCAAACAGGTGGCTAAATATTTTTATGAGCCTTCAAGGGATACATTTCCTATGAAAATATCTCATCCTTGAAGCCTCTGTGTGTCCTTGGCCTTTGAAAATATCTTCACTTTTATTTCCATCCAAAAAGCCTCACTGTCTGTAAAAAATTGTGCTCAGAAAAGCCTTGATTTGCCCTTTGTATCCCTGCAAATTTCCCATTTTAACTCCTTTTTCCCCTTTTTTAGATTTCCCCTTTGACTCCCAAAATCCCTTCCTAAGTCTTCTAAATCATCCCATCTCACCTTTTGACCTTACAAACACCCTTTGTTTGGCCTAAAAATCCCATTTTCCCTCTATCGAAAGCCCCTTTTTAGCCTTAAAAACATCATTTTTAAACCTAAAACCCCACTTTTTTACTATACACAGGCTTAGCCCCTTTCGGCCAGCCCCTTAACCACTTCCCCTCCATGCACCCAAGCGCTAAGACCAAGCGCTAAGGCATAAGGCACTTATCGCAATCGGAAGGATGGTCGGGAGTGCATTTCTGTGTTATAATGAAAATCCCCGATGCGATGAAGACTTTGTTCTATAAGTCTCGGGAGCGATATCAACCGTAGATCTATACAGATCTAACGGCCCATGAAATTCTTACCGTGCCCCACCTCCTCCCTTTGTAAAGCCCTCCGATGATAATCTCCACCGTTGATTCACATATAAATCCAACGATCAAGCGCCAATCGCTTTATCGCCGATCGGAATTTTTATTTGTGCCATCCTCTATTTCCCCCGATTGTGATATCCCGATGCAATCCTTGCCGTTGAATCCACAAGAACCAACGGCCAGGATTCGCTCTCATTCCACCTTGTATCCCCGATTGGCCGCCCTCCAATCCAATCGCAACCATTGATCTACCACCGATTCAACAGTCCAGATGCAATCGCTTCATCGCCCATCGGAGATCTGGCCCCTACCTCTTCCGCTTTCGATTGAATCGTAGTCATTCATCCTTCTTGATCTGATGGTTCATATTCATCCCGCACATTCATATGGCCTATTTTCTTCTGCTTCATCTGTAAATCTCCATCGTCGATCCCAAGTATCTGACGGCCAGGATTCTCTCTGCCCACTAACCGTATCCTCCGCCTTTGCTTTCCCTCTGCAGATCTCGACCGTTCATCACATAAATCGGATAGCCCACAATGAAACCACCGTCTTCTTGACCCCACCTTACTGACCATGCACTTTCCTCGTATTGCGCTCCATCTCCTGCCGTCGGAACTTACAGTCCCAAATCCAATGACCCACATCAATATCACGTTTTTTCCTCGTCTGAAGTTTAACAGTAAAAACCTACGCGATATAGGCGGTTTCTAAAAGCCACGTGTCAGTCGGGGACCTATATCGCGTTTGAAAAGTGAAAACCGCCTTCCTCCCTTTTCGCCGTGTGAAAATAACGGTTTTTATCCTAAAACCACTTCCCCACTTCCATGCTCGAAAGCCTATCTTCAGATCTCAACCGTTGATCTGTACAGATCAACGGCCCTCATCGCATCTCGCATCACATGCATATTTTTCCATCAGGCGACCATTGAACTGCATCGCATCATCGCAGCCATTGATCTCCTCCTGAGATCTAACGGTCTTAATCAAATTGCCCTCCGCCCATAACCGGGTCCCACCATTAAACTCATTTCATATGTTTTTCTTGAATTTCCTTTGTATTCCATCCAAATGTCTAAACTGCATGTTTTACATTAAAAATTATTCATTCTGCCCAAACATTAGAATTTTAATGTTTTACATTAAAGTTTACTTCATTTTTTCCCAACCTACCAAATTCATTCCATTGGTTAATCTCCACCATCGATCATCACCTCCAGATATGATCGGACGATCCACATGCATTCCTCCACCAAACTTTCACCAGACCATTTTTCCACCGTTTCACTACATTTTTCATTGTTTTCCATTACATCCACTGCATTCACCTCTGTTGCGCTGCCATTCTCACAACCCTCCACTACATCAATCCTACCCTATGCATGGATTTCTTAACATTTTGTGTGTTTTTGTAGGGAATACAGACGATGAAAACTGTTCTGTCCTACACAGTCACTGTTAGTGACACAGTAGTGCAGAGAAAGCATTTTCAGAGCCGGAGATTATGGAGAAACGCCTGGGAAGGTGTTAAAACGTAATTTTTTATTAAAGGAACAGTGTTAAACCCGGTTAAACCCCTCCAACGCCATTAAAGCTCAAATTTCACAGACAGAGACAGTCATGAAGCGGCAAAGAGTATCAGTACAAGATCAAAGAGTTTTAAAGCCTCTAATTGAAGATTTTAAGCTTTAATCCACTATTCAACAGAAGAATGTACCAGATTGAATACCTTATGAGCAACACAGAAGGCCTAATGAGGCCTAAAGCACATAAAATAATATGGTCAGTGTTTCACATCAGCAGAATTTTCCCTCCCGAGAAAGGACAAAGTACCCATACTGTCTTTATTCTACATCGTGTTCCTGAGAAGATTTCCACCCTGACATAAGTCCTAATGCTACCAGAGCATTTGTTATGCAGTATGGCAGACCTCAAAGTCTTTTATTTTCCTTTGTTCTTGTCACCGGAGTACTACAGAGTACTACAGCCGAAAGTACATCAAAGAACATACCCAGAGTTAATTTCAGCCTGTCAAAGACCACTCTTTCATCCAAAGAGTACCAAAAATCAATGCATAGATATTAAGATAGAATGGGCCTCGAGCCCTCTTCTTCTACTCTATTTTAATGTTTCATTTAGTGTTTCATCTGCCTCCTCTACTTCTCTTTCATATATAAAGCTCATGAGAAAATGTTGTTGTGGGTTGTTGATCAGATATCTGTGAATTGTAAGTTGTTTCTCTTGAGATATAGTTCTCTGTGTAAAGTTGTAAGATAGGTTGAGGAAGATGTTTTGACTGAATATCAAGCCATTGGAAATGTTGTACATGACTGGTGTTGCTATTTAATATGACAAGCACATTTCTTTGGATCCTGATTTAAAGCGGCAGTGATGTTTTCTTACTTTGTCTCTCTTTATTTTTGTAATTCATTACATTTCATTTCTCTGGTAAGCATCAGAAATCTGGCTTAGGATATACCCTTGCATGGTACCCTAATTCTTCTGCTCTCCTTAACTTTGATTTTTTCTACTGAATGTGTTATCTGAGTACTGATTCAAGATAATTTAAGCAGTGTAGTAGATGTCTTTCACTGCTAGCTGATGTATGAATTTATGAATCTGTTCTTGGATGTTCTTGTTGGGTTTTAATTGAAATAATTGGGATACTGTGAGTTTATAATGCTAACTCTGTCTCACTAGGGTCTTTCTCAATCAATTGAACCTTTCTAAGTTCCCTTAAGTTGGATGTCGAACCATTGAAAGTTCAAAACCTTTCTTTGATCTCAGGTTTTCACCTTTGTGTTTAAATATTTAATGTTCCTTTGTCTGAAGAGTTAACCTTTTAGAGTTGGATCATAGGTGTCTAATGGCATGTCTTTTCCTTAGATCTGATTCCTAAATGGTCACCTTGGAGGTTTCCTTGTCATTCACCTTCTTTCCTTATCATTTCATACCACACTATCATCTTTAAGATCCTATGCTTTAGATGACTAGCCCAATTGAAAGCCTTGAATATTGAATGGAAAGTAAACCCTTTCCTGACTCCATTGCCCAATGGTCTCGAGTGTTCATTGAATTACCTCTCCTTTGCCTAAGTCCTCTTTGCTCACCCTTTGTCTTGTATGGAACCCTTCCATTCCTGTTTCCCAACAACCAAAAAAACAAACAAACAAAACAATCAACAAACCTTGTGCCTTATAACTAGCCTAATACTTTAAAATCAAGCTTCAAAGACATATATCTTTGCCTTTATAGAGAGATCCCTCTCTGGACCCAGCAGAGCTAGATCTTGAGGTCTAAAGTGGTTTTGATGTTGTCTTATCTTTTGGTCTTGCCAATCTGGCCAAAACATAGGAACCCCAACATAATGGCGACTCCACTGGGAAAATATGAGTGTTTTTTCATCTTATACATCCTTAGAACCTCAGAAATCCAAGTCTCTAGTTAGATTGGCATTTAATCACTGTGGTGGACAGTATACCTTCTTGAAACATTCTAAACCTTTCACCTGGAAACTCCATAGTTCCTTAATGTTTAAAGACTCCACTGGTGATCAGTAGGCCTGTTGATTATGTTGGTTTTCATAAGACTCCACTGGGAGACTAGATTTGCATTACAACATCATCCATATTAGAAGAAACAAGTAGGATTAAGATTCTTTGTTTAAATATAGCATACTGGCTTCAAGAACCATTCATACAAGAGCTTATCCTATCCCAAACCCACCTGAAATAGTTGAAAACCCTAAGAGCATTCTTAGGAAATATCCTACACCTAGGAGGCCAACTATTTCCAAACACATCCATAGAGCTAACTCTCACCAGAAAACTTTATAGCTCTATCAGAAACTTATTTCAACTTAGACCTACAAAGCAGTTTAACAAGAACTAGGTCATTCAGTGTTCTAGACCAGCCAGACCTTGAGCTTCCCGGTTCACCATCTCACAGTGGTCAACACATTAGGGATAGAGATACCCCTCCATCTACACCTCTGGATATTCACTTCATTCAAAACTTGGGGCTCTATCACCCTAAATCATCTCAACAGGGTGTTGCTGGTCCTAGTATCCCTGTCATCCACATACCAGCTACCCAATCCAATCCTGTACCTCCTCAGAACATCATCATGGAAGCCTGGTATGCACCTTTGGTGTTACCACAGCTTCTTGTGCCTTTACCAAATGATTATCAGTAAAAAATCCCACATTTCACTGCAAAAGAGACTACAACATCTCAACGCCATGTAGATAGGATGGAAGATTCCTTTGACTATATGGAAATAGATGATGAGACAGTCAAGATGAGAATATTTGCCCAGAGTTTAGGAGGTGATGTGAAGAAGTGGTTTAAAGGCCTACCTCCTAATATTATCTAGGATCTTCCCTCTTTATATCAGACCTTCATAAAAAAATGGGAAGTCAAGACCAATCCTCTCCAAATCTTAGCAGAATACAAGAACCTTAAGAGAAATGTAGGAGAGAGTATCCATGACTATTCTACAAGGTTTAACAGTGTTTACAACACTCTTCCTCCACACATGAAACCTCCCCAAGTTATGGCTCTAGTGAAATATCCTGAAGGCTTTGATGCTGACATGGCCTACCAGCTTAGGGAGAGAGATTACAACACATTGGAAGATATGCAAAAGGGAGCAGTGAGTGTAGAGGCTAACCTGATTGAGAAGAAAGCTAGAATGAGGGCTGAGAAAAGGGTAACATATAGAGATGACACATCAGCTTCCACATCCGATCCCAAGTATGACAGTCTAGCCAAAACCATCGAGAGACTAGAAAAAATGGTGGAAATTTTGACTGTCCAAGTAAGCAATCAGAACAGAAACCAAAATCATAACCAGAACCAGAACTTTAGGAGAAATACCCCACCAAACAAACAGAGAGACTCCGATCAACAAGTCATACCCCCATTCCAAGAGAACTTCCTTGATGAAGATGAGGGGATAATAGAAGAGTCCGAGGGAACCACAATAAACATTTTGGAAATAGACAAATCAATCCACAACTGTTCCACAGAAGACAATCAATCCTCACACTCATATTGGGATGAGGAAAGGTTAGAATCTGAGGATTATAGGTTGGGGTTTGAAAATGCCACCATGTAGGTCCGAGAACAGTATGAACTTAGAAGAAAAAAGAGTTTAGACAATTTCAAATCAAAAGCTTCTGAGATTACCATTAAGAAAAGGCCTGAGAAAAATCCTAAGGTGACTGTTGAAAACAACAAATCAGCAGCTGAAATTTCTGGGAAGAACAAAGAAAAGGACAGCCAAAATACTAATAAACAAAGTCAACAAACCAGTAGCACTAGCACTACGGCTAGTGTTCCTGATAAAACAATTACAAACACTGTACATACTGAGAATCAGCGTGTTGATTCTGACACTAAAGTAGTGGCCAAAAAAACAGAGTTGATCCTTACAAAGAGTCAATCTCCCTTCAATTTGGAGAGTGATATTGCTAAAATTAAAATCTCTGTCCCACTCTCTGAGCTGGCCACTCAGGATGTATATAAAGGCCAAATTTTGAAAGCATTAAATCTAGGTGAAAACAATGACACTATCAATCTGAGTGATGATCAACCAGCCCTTCTGTTTGGTCCAAAGATAGAAGGGAAGTTTCAGGAAGGGGTAGTACCTCCTTTTTATATCAGCCTCAATATCCATGACAAGATCCTTCACAACGCAATGCATGACTCTGGGGCATCACACAACCTAATGCATAAGGTAGTTATGGAGAGGTTAGGCCTAGAGATAACCCATCCTTATAAAGATTTATATTCATTTGACTCTAGCAGAGTAAAATGCCTTGGCCTAATCAAAGATCTGTGTGTGAACTTGACCCATATTCCAGCCAAATGTATGGTTATGGATGTTGTAGTGGCAGATGTGCCACCTAAGTATGGTATGTTACTATCGAGGTCATGGGGAGCCAAACTACAAGGTACAATGTAGATGGATGGATCATATGCCACAATCCTTGTCTTTAGCCATCTTAGGAGACTATATAGAGAGGCACAAATGAAGTTCATGGTTAGCAGCCCCGAAAAGCCTGAAAATTCACCTCTATACTCTGTACATACAGATCTGGACTCCTTTATCCTTTGCAACGATGAACCCATAGGTAAGTCAGAGCTGGAATACAGAGATGCAAACAATAGAGTAGAGCCCATAGACTTCAACATAATGGCCACTCTTGACTTAGAAGAAAACGAAGAAGAAACCTTTGGATAGTGCATTAAAACAGAAACTCAGAGTAAACAAGAACAAGAATACAAACAGTTGACTAGTCCTCTCTCTGAACTACATACACATCATGAAGAACAAAACACTCACCACGATGCAGACCCCATATTACAACATAACAGTGAAACCAACATCAGGGAGGAAAATGATGACAAACCTGAAAACGATCCCTTATGGAGAATGAATTTCGATGGGTCTTGCACTAGAAAGACTGCAGGAGCGTGAGTGTGGTTACATAACACAGAGAGTGAATATGCAAAGAGTCATGCCTTCAATCTGAGTTTCAAATGTAAAAATAATATCGTAGAGTATGAGGCTCTCATCTTAGGCTTGAATCTATTGAAAAAACTAGGAGCCCGAATGATAGTTGTACACGAAGACTCTGAGTTAATCATAAAACAGGTAAACATAGAGTATATAGCTAAACACCCTAGATTGAGAGCGTACAGGAATGATGCTATGGATTTACTGAAAACCTTTGTAGAATATGAGTTGGTGTTCGTGCCTAGGAGTAAGAACATAATTGTGAATGGATTAGCCTGCATAGCTAGTTCATATCATAAACCTCATAGTGACAAACAAATCATCATTCAGACAAAATAAAAACCTGCAGCGCCCGATAACGAGAAATATTGGCAGGTATTTGAGGGCGACAAGCAGATAAAGGATTTCCTGATTGGCAGGAATGAGTTTGAATTCTCTGATTTATACTCTAAATCCGATGAAAGCTTCCTGAGTGAAGAGCCCCCGAACGAAGAAAAATCACCACATAACGTAGAAATAAACACTTTAACTGAAAAACTTGGAAATCTGACCGAAGAATGTAAGAATTCAGATAAAGAGGAAATAGAGGTGTTGTAGTCAAAAGATAAGAATATACCCCGGGGATTGGCACCTTTATAGGATATTTTTTACTTTAACGACGTAGCGAAAAAACCCACTTTAGAACACTCAGACTCAGATGTCGAGGAATGCAACATAGGCACTGAAGATAAGCCTAAGATGATTAAGTTGGCTAAGTCCTTGCCCGCAGACATGAAAAAGAAATATACCAAATTATTTAAATAATTCATCGATGTGTTTGCTTGGAGCTACGAGGACTTAAAGGCCTACGATACAAACATTATACAGCACAAAATCCCTCTGAAAGAGAACCAAAAACCCTTCAGAAAGAAACTTCGCAGAATTAACCCGAAACAACTGCCTCTAGTTGAAAAGGAAATCAAGAAGATGTACGAGGCAGGAATTATAGTTCCTGTGAGGTTTTTCGATTGGTTTTCCAACCTTGTAGCTGTGAGGAATAAAACAAGGGAGATCAGACTGTGCATCGATTTCAGAAACCTCAACAGAGCTTCACTTAAATATAATTACCCTTTACCAAATATGGAACACATTCTATAGAGGGTAGTGGGCTCAAAATGGATATCCCTGTTAGACGGTTTCTCAGGCTATTTCCAAGTTTTAGTACTCCTAGAAGACCAACTCAAGACAGCTTTCACCACTCCATGGGGCACGTTTATGTACGTAAAAATTCCTTTTGGACTAATGAACGCTGGTGCGACCTTTCAACGAGCAATGGACATAGCCTTTTCGGAGGAAATATGGCACTTCATTTTCATCTATCTTGATGACATAACAGTCTATTCCAAGACTGATGAGGAGAACCTAAAACATCTGAGGAGAGTTCTTGAGAAATGTATAAGGTTCGGTCTATCATTAAATCCCAAGAAGACTATATTCAGGCTTCAAGAAGGTAATATTCTTGGCCATATTATATCAAAGAAGGGAATTAAAATAGACCCACAAAGAGTTGATGGAATACTACAGATTACACACCTGAGAAACATAAAAGAGTTACAGACCTTTATTGGGAAAATTAACTTCTTAAGGAGGTTTATCCCAACTTAGTTGAACACCTCAGGAATATGACAAACATGCCGAAAAAAGGTGTAGGAGTTAAGTGGACTGTAGAGGCTAAAAAATATTTTGAATTAGTTAAACTTGCACTCACTCGGGCACCTGTCCTAATTAGCCCAGATTTCTCAAAATATTTCTTGATATTTTCCTTTGCCTCCGAGCATACAGTGGTTGCAGTTCTGCTGCAGAAAAATCCAGAGGGAATGGAACAGCCTATTGCTTTCTTCAGCAAAGCTTTGAGGGATGCACCCCTGAAATATAACATAATGGAAAAACAGGCCTATGCCTTGGTAAAGGCCTTAAAAGACTTTAGGGTGTATATTATGCATTCTCACATCATCGCCTACGTGCCTAACATAGTGGTTAAAGACATTTTGTCCCAAGATCCTGATGGAAAGAGGGGCAAATGGATTGCTGTAATATTAGAGTATGATCTGGAAATAAAACCCACAAAACTTATCAAAGGTCAGGGCCTAGCTCAACTAATGGCTGAGTCTAAGTTGCAAGCCCTTGACATAAACATGGTAGATGCCCTGGATGAACAGGAAGGATTTCTTGATCCTACAGTGGAAGAACAAATTCAAAACTCTCCTTGGTATTCTGATATCCTGTATGTACTCACAAACCTCAATGCCCCTCCTGATTTATCAAATACTAAGGCTAGATTCCTAAAGTTAAAAGCCAAAAAATATTGCATACTGAATGAATGTTTATATTGGAAAAATACAAATGGTATATTTCTTAAATGTTTGCCTGAAACTGAAGCAGAGAGGATTAAACAGGAGTTCCATGCAGGATAATGTGGAGGCCATTTAAACTGGAAAGCCACTACTAAAAAAATACTCAGAGTTGGCTATTACTGGCCTACAATTTTTAATGACATCCATAAAATGATTATTGCCTGCCATAAGTGCCAGATTTCTTAAGGCAAAAGAAAGCTCCTCCCTTTACCATTACAACCCATTACTGTTGAGGCTCCCTTTCAACAATGGGGCCTAGATTTCATAGGAGAAATACACCCTGCTTCTTATTCACAACACAAATGGATCCTTACAGCCACATAATATTTCACAAAGTGGATAGAGGCCATACCTTCTAGGAAAGCCACATATTCTGTCATCATTAAGTTCCTAGAAGATCACATCCTCTCTAGATTTTGCTGCCCAAGAAAAATAATCACTGATAATGCTGCTGCTTTTGATTACAAGAAAATGATTGATTTTTGTCACAGGTATTAGATAGCACTCATTCATTCAACTGCTTATTACCCACAAGGTAATGGGTTAGCTGAATCATCAAACAAGATCTTGGTGACCATCATCAAAAAACGGCTTGAAGATAATAAAAATTCATGGCATAATAAGTTAGTGCATGCTTTGTGGGCTGACATGCTAACAACAAAGAAATCCATCGGAATGTCACCATATCAGCTTGTCTATGGAATAGAGGCAGTGTTTCCTACCAGCCTTGGGGTACCAATGATCAAACTAGTCCAAGAGATTCATATAGAAGAGGACAGTATGGTGAGGAGGATAAATCAAACAATCCATCTCCAACAAACAAGAGAAGAAGTCTATAACAGAGCTCTGAAAGTGCAGGAAAATATAAAGAAGTTATTTGACAAGAGAACAAAAGCTTGTGACTTCAAAATTGGAGACAAGGTTCTAAAGTGGGACTCTAGGAGAGAAGACAAAGGGAAGCATGGAAAATTTGACAGTTTGTGGCAAGGTCCTTACATCATACAGGCCACTGTTGGTCCGAATGCCTTTTTTCTGCAAGAGCTAGATGGTACAGATCTGTTTGGGGGTCTTGTCAATGGCAGGATGCTCAAGCATTACTACTGCTGATTTTCAATTTACAATTTTCATTTCCATTGTAAATACCATTTTTGTGTTTTGTTTTCAAAGAAAAAGAGAAAATGTTTCAAAAAACAAAGAAAGAGAGGTTCTGACATGCTCAAAACTTGAACCTTTGAAGTGCAACATATTGGCTCTAATATGATCAAAACCTGAGCCAAAGGAAGTAAGATAAGCTGGTTCTAATATGCTAAAAATCTGAACCAACAAAGAAGAAAGAAGAATCAGCTCTAACAATCCCAAAACCAGAGCTGAAGTGAAGAAGAAAGTGACTCTAACAAGCTCAAAACTTGAGTCACAAAGAAAAGAAGGATGCTTCAAAGTTTCAAGATTTCAAGCCTTCAAGATTTTGTTTCGATTTTCTACGATTCCAGTCCATGTGCAATTGTCTTTATGTCATGGATCCACAACAAACTAGACTGTCTAATCCTGGTTTGACTATTTTTTAAATTTATGTTGTAGAATGTAGAGAAGAAATCTGCTAGACAGTTTAATCCTAGCAGATATTAGATTAGGTAGAGAAACTATGAGGCCAACAGTTTAATCTGGTCTTATGGAGGAACAAGGGTAGAATTATACTAGTGTGTTTTCTATTTTCAATAAAAAAAAAAAAATGATGAAGAAGTTCTGCAAATTCAAATGCACCTCGAAGAAAAAAATGTTAGGATTGTAGGATGGGTAGGTAGATTGTTGGGGGAATGTTTTCTGTTGATTAATATCCATCATGTTTGTAACAGCTGAATCAAAGAAGAAATATGTTTCAAATATCAGACATCTGGCCTACTCCAAAGATCATTTTCTTAATTCTTGACACCTTCAAGAAGATGCCATCCCCATGTGGAGCCATTGTTAGCCACCTATGAATTTTTGGCAAGCAAACAGGTGGCTAAATATTTTTATGAGACTTCAAGGGATACATTTCCTATGAAAATATTTCATCCTTGAAGCCTCTATGTGTCCTTGGCCTTTGAAAATATCTTCACTATTGTTTCCATCCAAAAAGCCTCACTGTCTGTAAAAAATTGTGCTCAGAAAAGCCTTGATTTGCCCTTTGTGTCCCTGCAAATTTCCCATTTTAACTCATTTTTCCCCTTTTTCAGATTTCCCCTTTGACTCCCAAAATCCCTTCCTAAGTCTTCTAAATCATCCCATATCACCTTTTAACCTTACAAACACCCTTTTTTTGGCCTAAAAATCCCTTTTTCCCTCTACCGAAAGCCCCTTTTTAGCCTTAAAACATCATTTTTAAGCCTAAAAACCCACATTTTTACTATACACAGGCTTAGCCCCTTTCGGCCAGCCCCTTAACCACTTCCCCTCCACGCACCCAAGCGCTAAGACCAAGTGCTAAGGCATAAGGCACTTATCGCAATTGGAAGGATGGTCGGGAGCGCATTTCTGTGTTATAATGAAAATCCCCGATGCGATGAAGACTTTGTTCTATAAGTCTCGGGAGCGATATCAACTATAGATCTATACAGATATAATGGCCCATGCAAGTCTTATCATGCCCCGCCTCCTCCCTTTGTAAAGCCTTCCGATGATAATCTCCGTCGTTGATTCGCATATAAATCCAACAGTCAAGCGCCAATCGCTTTATCGCCGATCGGAATTTTTATTTGTGCCATCCTCCGTTTCCCCCAATTGCAATCTCTCGATGCAATCCTGGCCGTTGAATCCACAAGAACCAATGTCTAGGATTCGCTCTCATTCTGCCCTGTGTTCCTGATTGGCTGCCCTCCGATCCAATTGCGACCGTTGATCTGCCGCCGATCCAACGGTCCAGATGCAATCGCTTCATCGCCCATCAGAGATGCAATCGATTCATCCCACACATTCATATGGCCTATTTGCCTCTGCTTCATTTGAAAATCTCCACCGTCGATCCCAAGGATCTGACAGCTAGGATTCTCTCCACCCACTAACCGTGTCCTTCGCCTTTGCTTTCCCTCTGCAGATCTTGACCGTTCATCGCATAGATCGAACGGCCCACAATGAAACCATCGTCCGCTTGAACCCACCTTACTGACCATGCACTTTCCTCGTATCACACTCCATCTCCTATCGTTGGATCTTACAGTCCTAGATCCAATGGCCCACATCAATATCGTGTTGTTTCCCCATTCGAAGTTTAACAGTCAGAACCTATGCGCTATAGGCAGTGTTTGAAAGCCATGTGTCATCCGGGGACCTATATCGCGTTTTAAAAGTGAAAACCACCTTCCTCCCTTTTCTCCACGTGAAAACAGTGGTTTTTATCCTAAAACCACTTCCCCACTTCCATGCCCGAAAGTCTATCTTCAGATCTCAACCGTTGATCTGTACAGATCAACGACCCTCATCGCATCTCGCATCACATGCATATTTTTCCATCGGGCGACCATTGAACTGCATCGCATCATCACAGCCATTGATATCCTCCTGAGATCTAACAGTCTTAATCAAATTTCCCTTCGCCCATAACCGGGTCCCACCATTAAACTCATTTCATATGTTTTTCGTGCATTTCCTTTGTATTCCGTCCAAAGTTCTAAACTGTATGTTTTACATTAAAAATCATTCATTCCGCCTAAACATTAGAATTTTAATGTTTTACATTAAATTTTACTTCATTTTTTCCCAACCTACCAAATTCATTCCATTGGTTAATCTCCATCGTCGATCATCGCCTCCAAATATGATCGGACGGTCCACATGCATTCCTCCACCAAACTTTCACCAAACCATTTTTCCACTGTTTCACTGCCTTTTTCACCATTTTCCATTACATCCACTGCATTCACCTCTATTGTGCTTCCATTATCACAGCCCTCCACTGCATCAATCCTCCCCTATGCATGGATTTCTTAACATTTTGTGTGTTTTTGCAGGGAATATAGACGGTGAAAACCATTCTATCCTACACAGTCACTGTTGGTGACACAGTAGCGCAGAGAAAGCATTTTTAGAGCCCTAGATTATGGAGAAATTCCTGGGAAGGTGTTAAAACATAATTTTTTATTAAAGGAACAGTTTTCAACCCGGTTAAACCCCTCTAGTGCCATTAAAGCTCAAATTTCAATGATAGAGACAGTCATGAAGCGGCAAAGAGTATCAGTACAAGATCAAAGAGTTTTAAAGCCTCTAATTGAAGATTTTAAGCTTTAATCCATTGTTCAAAGGGTGAATGTACTAGATTGAATACCTTGTGAGCAACACAGAAGGCCTAATGAGGCCTAAAGCACAGAAAACAATACGGTCAGTGTTTCACATCAGCAGAAGTTTCCCTCCCGAGAAAGGACAAAGTACCCATACTGTCTTTATTCTACATCGTGTTCCTGAGAAGATTTCCACCCTGACAGAAGTCCTAATGCTACCAGAGCATTTTTTATGTAGTATGGCAGACCTCAAAGTCATTTATCTGCCTTTTTTCCTGTCACCAGAGTAATACAGAGTACTACAGCCGAAAGTACATCAAAGAACATACCCGGAGTTAATTCCAACCTGTCGAAGACCACTCTTTCATCCAAAGAGTACCAAAAATCAATGCATAGATATTAAGACAGAATGGGCCTCGAGCCCTCTTCTTCTACTCTATTTTAATGTTTCATTTAGTGTTTCATCTACCTCCTCTACTTCTCTTTCAGATATAAAACTCATGAGAAAATGCTATTGTGGGTTGTTGATCAGATATCTATGAATTGTAAGTTGTTTCTCTTGAGATATAGTTCTCTGTGTAAAGTTGTAAGATAGGCTGAGGAAGATGTTTTCAGATTGAATATCAAGCTATTGGAAATGTTGTACATGACTGGTGTTGCTCTTTAATATGACAAGCACATTTCTTTGGATCCTGATTTAAAGCGGCGATGATGTTTTCTTACTTTGTCTCTGTTTCCTTCTGTAATTCATTACATTTCATTTCTCTGGTAAGCATCAAAAATTTGGCTTAGGATATACTTTTGCATGGTACCCTTATGCTTCTGCTCTCCTTACCTTTTATGTTTTCTATTGAATGTGTTATCTGAGTACTGATTCAAGATAATTTAACCAGTGTAGTAGTTGTCTTTCACTACTAGCTGATGTATGAATTTATGAATCTGTTCTTGGATGTTCTTGTTGGGTTTTCATTGAAATAATTGGGATACTGTGAGTTTAGAATGTTGAATCTGTCTCACTAGGGTCTTTCTCAATCAATTGAACCTTTCTAAATTCCCTTAAGTTGGATGCCGAACCATTGAAAGTTCAAAGCCTTTCTCTGATCTCAGGTTTTCACCTTTGTGTTTAAATCTTTAATGTTCCTTTGTCTGAAGAGTTAACCTTTTAGAGTTGGATCATAGGTGTCTAATGGCATGTCTTGTCCCTAGATTTGATTCCTAAATGGTCACCTTGGAGGTTTCCTTGTCATTCACCTTCTTTCCTTATCATTTCATACCACACTATCACCTTTAAGATCCTATGCTTTAGATGACTAGCCCAATTGAAAGCCTTGAATATTGAATAGAAAGTAAACCCTTTCCTGACTCCATTGCCCAATGGTCTTGAGTGTTCTCTAAAATACCTCTCCTTTGCCTAAATCCTCTTTTCTCACCCTTTGTCTTGTATTGAACCCTTCCATTCCTGTTTCCCAACAACCAAACAAACAAACAATCAAAACAAACAACAAACCTTGTGCCTTATAATTAGCCTAATACTTTAAAATCAAGCTTCAAAGACATATATCTTTACCTTTATAGAGAGATTCCTCTCTGGACATAGGAGGGCTAGATCCTGAGGTCTAAAGTGGTTTTGATGTTTTCTTATATTTTGGTCTTGCCAATCTGGCCAAAACATAGGAACCCCAACAAGTCCCATAAATGATCTGACCTCATTCACATTATTTGGAGCTATCCATTCCAAGATATTTGTAATATTTTATGTATCCACTACCATCCCATCCTTGTAAACAACATGTCCCAATGAACGAATCTAAGTCTGAAAAAATTACACTTGTTGAGCTTCACATACAACTTATTATTCTATCAACAATGCTATCAGTTTCTCTACATGCTCTTCCTCATTATTCGAATAGACCAATACATCCTCAACAAATATTATCACAAACTTATCCAGGTAAGGGTGCAACACATTTTTCACCTACACATGAAGGTGGTTGGATCATTGGTAAGACCAAAATGAACCAATACAAACTTATAGTGCCCATACCTTGTGCAAAATGTAGTCTTATATAGATGTCTTCTTCTTTGATGCATTCCTGATGATATCCTGATCTTAGATAAATATTTGAAAATATTGCATATCCCTTCAGCTGAGAAAAAAAATATTCAATATGAAGCAATGGATACCTATTCTTGATGGGCACCTTGTTCAACTAACAATAATAAATGCAAAATATAAGAGTATTGTCCTTCTTATTTATGAACAAAATTGGTGCCCCCAAGGAGATACACTTGGCCTTATGTATCCTTTATCAAACATCTCTTTAAGTCGCAACTTCAATTCCACCAACTCAGGAGTGATCATCATTTAATGTGCCTTAGATGTTGATGTTTCTCCTAACATCAACTCAATAAAGAAATCCACCTCCATATGAGGAATCGGCTATGGAATCTCTGCAGGGAACACATCTTGAAAATGATGCAAGATAAGATACCTCCTCAGGACTTCACCATCCTCATCATCCAACCCTTTGTAACTAGAAACATGAACTGCAAACAAAACAACATTTCTTGTAGTTGCGCTTAGCTTTCCTGGTTGTAATCATCCTCACTGATGTAGGATTATTGTTTCCTTACAAGACTCTCTTTTTTCCATGTCATCCAGACACTCAATGGCCTTCTCATAGAAATCTACCTTGGTTTTGTGAATAAACAACCAATCCACACCCAAAATCATACTATATGCACCCAAAGGAACCAAATTTAGGTTTGTTAATGTAGGCAAGCCATTAAGATCAAATGCACAAGACTTCGCCCAAAGATGAACTATTCTCTTGATCCCTGTAACCAACTACACTAACCGATATTCTGCATGCACTTCCTTATTCAAAAGATATTGATCCACCAGGTCAAGACTAATATAGCTATGATTTTATCCTGGATCAATGAAAATAGAAACAACTTGATCATAAATCTTACCTTCCATCTTGATAATGGATGCCTGGTGGTTTTTTTTTCCTATTATCAACTACTACATAAATTCGAGGAATTCTCTAACCTACATCCCCAACTGTATGTGCCTCTTGCACACTATAGAATTGGGGCCTGCCACCCTTATACAATGTAAAATCTTTCTTTAGATGATCACTACCACAAATCCAACATTTAAATGGTTCTCTACCACTCCCTTATTCTGCTGCTCCACAAGCTGAGACCCATGTCATTTCTCCGTTGCATTAGACTTATTATGAGGTGCCATATTTTCATTCTCACTTGCATCCAGAGATATTCCTCGCTTCTTGGGCCATTTTCCTTTAGTCTTCTCTCCACCCTTCTAGTCATCGTTGAACTTAAGCTTGTGATTTGACTATTAATAACAATGCTTCAACTTTTCAAAAGCTTCCTCCAATGGTTAAGGCTCATCAAACTCAATCTGGTCTTTGAATGATCATGGAAACCCACTAATGAACCTTTGAATATTTTCTTTCTCATCCTTGAGATAGGGCACATATCTTAAAAGCTATAGAAATTTGGTTTTATACTCTTCAACTGACATGGAACCCATCTTGACCTCATAAAATTTATTGGCCTTTCCATCATAATACCTCTCATATATGTACTTCTTTTTGAATATTATTTCAAATTATTCCTAGGTTAGCTTCCTTTCCATGATGCCCCTGACATGCTTAACATATTCCCACCAGATATCTGATTTTACTTTGAGAGTGAAAGTAGCTATCTTGGATTTTATATTCTCTGGGTAATCATGAATTCTAAATTTTTTTCTCATTCAAGGCAACAATTCTTATGCTTCTAATTTATTCAACTCACCATACAAAATTAGGAGGCTTGTCTTTCTAAAATTCCTCTGGAAAATACCCTTCTCACTCCTCCTTTGATACTAACGATGATGGCAATGATGTATCCTATAAGTAGAGATTAAATAAAATTCATGTGTATTATCCCTCCTCTCAGGTGTATCTAAGATTCTGCCACTCTTTACTATATCATCCTTGTCCATCCTATACCTTTTTCGATATTGTATTCCATCTGCACCATTATACTTTTCTTCCTGTCATTATCCATGACTAGTCCCTATTTTTCCATGCTTCTGTAAATATGAAAGACTTTGAACAATTACTGCATTAACCTCAACTTGATTTTCTTGAGATTTTGAAAGAATTTCCTATGCTTCAATCAAATTATTATTATATTATTTACAACTTATAATTCTTTCCTTCATACTCCTTAATGTATCTGCCAAATTTTGATTCAATCTCGGCACCCATATGTGATTCTCCTGCAAGAAACTAAGGATCAAGTTGAGAAAGCTAGGTCATACCTTCTTAGTGTGTGTCATAGCTAGAATTTAATTTTGATTAGAGGGGACTAGAGGGTGGCACAGTTCAATACATGCAAGTCGAAGGTAGGGATCTTCATTACTGGTTTTTTTAGAGGTTCATCCACTAGGATACAAATTGTAAATTATTATGGCCATTTCTCTAAAGAAATTTTTTTTGGAATGTGTTGGTTAAATGTGGTATTACAAGAGTTAATTCAAATATATTTTTTGGTGACTTAAATCTATTTCTGTCATATACCGAAATTTCAGGAGTTCGTAGTGGGTTGGATCCTCTAACAGGTTTTTTCAATGATCTCTTTGCTAATAATCACTAGAAGGATATAGCCCCTTGTTTGGCCTAGCCTACCTGGAATAATGGGAGGATTGGGAGAGATGGAATTGCAAAAGAGGTTGAACCATTTTTTAATCAGGGTAGAAAGCCAACCATATATGAAATATACCGTGACTGATTTGGATGCTACTAACGAACCCATCAGTTTTTCCCAGGAGGAGCTTGGCATGTGCTTCTTGGAAGCCATTTTCGGATGTTATCATCTTCCTTAGTCTCCAGTAGATCCCGAGATCAAGTCTGAACTAACACTCATCGCGGAAGACCAAGCCACTCCCATCTCACACCAAATTGAAGTCCAGCCCCAAACTACAACCCCAAAGGAGCCAGAAAATGATGTGTGGACCCTGTACTATGACAGTTCCAAAACCCACGACGGAGCTGGTACAGGCTGCATCTTGCTAGACCCTCAAAAGAACAAATTCTTGATATCGTGTCGGCTTGAGTTCCAGTGCACCAACAATACTGTTGAATATGAAGCTCTAATCCTTGGACTCAAGAAGGCATTGGATTTAAAGGTAAGGTGCTTAAAAATCATTGGAGACTTCGAGATCATTACTTGGCAGGGGTACGTAATACCATTCATTGTTTGTCTCCACATTTAAAAGCGTATCAACAGGAGGTATGGCGTCTTATTTCTGCTTTCAATGCGTTTGGAATTAAATTTGTTCTTAGAATGCACAATGCAGCAGTCGATACTCTGGCTAATGCTGCTGCTAGATTTACCCCTTTGAGGGATGGATTTTCTATTGAAGTTATATATAGACCCTCCGTGCCAGATAATATTACTAATTTACGCGTTTTTGATGATGATAAAAAAATATTGGAATTTATGCTAAACACTGAAGTATTCAAAGACGCGGCAATTGTTGAGGCGGATCACGACCAAGATTTGCAGGAAGAGCATGACCAATGCAAGGAGAACCAAATGCCCAAGGGGATAGTGTCACTTGAAAATCTCTTTGACCTAAAAAATTGATTCTGCAGCCCCCCAAATACCAAAGTACAAAGTTCCATCTTGGCTCATCGGCAAGTGAACTTGGGATCAGATGAGAACCTGAAGTTTGTTAACCTTGGGAAAGACTGTACTGATGAAGAGACGCAGGCCTTTACCCAACTATTTCAGAATTATCAAGATGTATTTGCTTGGAAATATGCTGATTTACGTACGTACGATACTCGGATTATTCAGCACGTGATACCCATGAAGGAAGGCGGGAAATCGTTCCAACAAAAGCTCAGAAAAGTGCATCCTACTTTGGAACCAATGATTCTGAAAGAACTGAAGAAGCTGTTGGATGCACGCATCATCTTCAAAGTTTGTCACTCCACATGGGTGTCAAATTTGGTCTCGGTACGGAAGAAGTATGGTGAGATCCGCTTATGTGTAGATTTCCGAAATTTGAATCGGGCCTCAAATAAAGACAATTACCCGGTGCCACCTATGGAACAAATATTGCAAGATGTGTCTGGATCCGAGATGTTCTCCTTATTGGATGGGTTCTCTGGTTACAACCAGGTGCTGCTAGTTGATCCGGACAGATTGAAAACTACCTTTCGGACCAAATGGGGAACGTTCGCTTTCAGGCGCATGCCTTTTGGATTGATAAACGCGGGGGCAACTTTCCAATGGGCCATGGATATAGCTTTCCGTGGTTTAATAGGGCAGAGTGTGGTAGTCTATTTGGATGACGTCACCATGTTTTCGAAACACCGGGGCGATCATTTACGCCACCTCAAGAAAATCTTCGAGAGGTGCAGGAAGTACGGGATTTCACTTAACCCGAAGAAGAGTGTTTTCGCTGTCGTGGAAGGAAATTTGCTGGGCCACATTATAACTAAGCAAGGCATTGTTGTAGATCCAGAGCGGGCGAAAGCCATTTCCAAGATTCCCCCCCCCGAGCAGTAAGAAATCAATGCAATCTTTCCTGGGAAAAATAAATTTTGTTCGTAAATTCATATCGGATTTCGCCCAGATAGTCAGGCCTTTGCAGGGAATGATAAAAAATAATGCAGTGTTCAAATGGAATCTACCAGAGAAGGAGGCCTTCAACAAAATCAAGCACACTATAGCTGAAGCGCCATCCCTCCAAAGTCCAGATTTTAGCAGAGGCTTTATCCTATATACTTTCGCTTCAGATTCATCACTTGCAGCAGTCCTCACGCAGAAAGACAACAACAATGATGAACGGCCCATATCCTTCATGAGTACTAGTTTACAAGGAGCAGAATTGAACTACCCTGAAATCGAAAAGCAAGCTTATGCAGTCTACAAGGCGGTCAAACATTTCAGGCCATACATTTTGAAAAACCATGTCATGGTTTTCGTCCCTCACCCGGCGGTCCGCTCACTGTTTGTGCAGCAAGAGCTAGGCGAGAGGTGAGGCAACTGGGTGGCATGCCTGCAAGAGTATTATTTAGAGTTTAAACCAGCACACACCGTTAAAGGACAAGGATTATGCCAAATGGCTGCAGAGGCTGCAAGTTCACATGGAGTTGAAGAGGAGTGTTGGGAACATGAAATCGACATGTATCAGAGTGACCACGTGCCTCAGCAGACAAGCCCTTCTTGGTACTCTGACATTTCAGGATACTTAGCCCAGGGCGTCCTAGACCCTGCCCTAACTACTCAGCAGAAATGCGCGATAAGACTCAAAGCTGCATCTTACCAGCTGATCCAGGGTAAGCTTTTCAAGAAACATTACGATGGAGTCATGCTACGCTGCTTGGAGCATGATGAAGTGCAGAAAATCTTGACCAAGCTGCACGACGGACCAGCTGGAGGTCATTTTGCAGGCGATACCACCGCCCATAAGATAATGCACGCAGGATACTATTGGCCAACCCTTTTCAGAGATGCGCATGCATATGTCCGGAAGTGCACTCAGTGCAAAAAATTTGCAAACCGGGAAGCACGGCCAACCGCTCCCTTACTATCAGTAGCAGTGGAGGAACCCTTTCATCAATGGGGTTTGGACATCATTGGTGAAATCATACCTCACTCCTCCAAGCAACACCGGTATATTCTTACTGCTACTGATTATTTTACCAGGTGGGTCGAAGCAGCACCTTTACGCCAAATCAATGATCAAGAGGTAATAGAATTCGTCATTCATTCCATCATCACCAGGTTTGGCGTTCTAATTTCCTTGGTTTTTGATAATGCAACTTACTTTTCATCTTTTAAATTATACGATTTTGCTTTGGAAAACGGTATTGTTCTTAAACATTCTACAAATTATTATCCCCAAGGAAATGGGTTAGCTGAGTCAACTAACAAAAATCTTATCCGCGTCATTAAGAAGACCCTGTTGTCCCACCAGCGCAACTGGCACAACGCTCTTCACAATGCACTCTGGGCCGACCGTGTCATGCCCAAGTCCTCCTTAGGCACCTCTCCGTATTTTCTCGTGTATGTAAAAGAAGTTGTTCTTCCTCCCCATTTATCTCTCTCTGCCCTTCGGCTGTCCCAAGAATGTCATGGTACCCCATGCCCTACCTTGCAGACTCGAATCGACACCCTGCTGAAGTTGGAGGAAGAAAGACAAAAAACTCGAGAAAAGTTCGCCATCCACCAAAGCTGAATCAAGATATGGTTTGATAGAAAGTCCACAGGGAATAAAAACTTTGAGATAGGAGACCTGGTCCTGAAGTGGGATAAGGCTCATGAAGAAAAGGGAAAACATTCCAAGTTCCAAGCCCTGTGGACAAGTCCTTTCCAAGTTAGAGAGAAATTAGGTCCCCACACGTTTATACTGCAAACTCTTGAGGGAAGAGTTGAGGCCCTCCGGGTAAACGGGCATGACCTCAAACATTACTTCACTTAGCAGTCCTTAGGGGCTACCTTATCCTTGTAACATAGTTTCCATTTTAGTTCCTTTTGTCAAAAAAAAAAAAAAAAATTATAAAAGTGGAAGGACTTGTCAGAGCCACGCAAATTGGCACACTGAAACAGGTTCTATGCTGATGGAAGGCCTTTTCCTGATAAACTCGAAGGTGGTAAAAGCTTGTTTTCTACCGGCACCTAAAGGCAGCACATGATCTAGCTCAAGCCATCAAGCGGGGAGCCCACCTAGCAAGTTCGAGAGGGTGTCTACAAAAGAAAGTGTGATGCAGTGGTAACTAGATCGGAAGGGAACATAGGTACTCCATGCTACGTCAGGGCATCCGGGAAAAACCAAAGTCCTCATACCAGACTAGGAGCAACCTCTCTGCAAGTAAAATAAGTCGGGATCCCTCATCCGCCTAGGCAAAATTTCCCATCTCAAATAAGTGCCACGAGCACATCTAAACAAGTGCCTCAGGCACATTCAAAATAAGTGCAATAGCACACTAATAAAGGGTAAAGGATTGAGAAAGGCTTCCTGCACAGAGAGGTGATGTAATGACTCCACCGGGGTACTGACCAGGCTCGCTGGCAGCGAAGCAACGTTCACGATTCCTATGCAGTGACTCAGCCGGGGCCGAGAGGTTTGCTGGCAGCAGAGCAACACAATGAGGAAAAAATAATCGTACCGGACCCTGTAGCCACCTGGAGTTCTCCAACCCTTTCGGTCCTGAGACCTGAAGAAATGAAATTCGGTTTACCAGCACCTGAACGAGCCAGCAGGCCAAGCAACCTCGCAAGGTGCAAAAGGGCTAGGAAGTGTTGACCTTAAGGTAAAAGGAATAACTAGCGAAGGCCCCTCCCTCCCCCCTCCAAGGCTAACCATTGATAGAGACTCTAAGTTCATCCAGTGAATCGCCATTTGTTGTAGTCTCTACAACACCCTCCAAAAAACCCCCATTTTAAAAATTTTTGGAGCCCCTTGAGCACAAAGAAAAGTTAAGTAAAAGTTAGGAAGACTAAGTCACTGAGTCGCAAATCCTAAATTTGTGGAAAACTGCGACCCCGCGACCTTGCGACCCTACGACCCTGAGGTCACAAGGTCGCAAGGTCGCGAGGTCACATTCCCCTCGAATCACCTCAACATGCGACCTTGCAACCTCATTAAATGCCTGCACGTGCGACCCTTTTATATATTGGAGGTCGCTAAGTCGCATTTTGTATATGCGACGGATAGGAAAAAACGGCTGTGACAGGTCGACTGGAGCGCGATTTTCCTGGGTAAGTTGTCGTTTTTCCTCCTGTTGTTTCCTTTTTTATTATTCTTTCCAAATCCCTGCATCCCCCAGCCTTTAAATTTTCATTTGCCTCACCCATTGTTTTCATTTATTACTTAGGTTTTTCTTCTGATTCCAGTTTTCATCACACTTGCCCAACTCATCACAATTTCTTAATCCAGCTTCTCATGGCATGTTCCCTACTCCAAAAGCTATCCTTTGACTCTGTCTGGACCCATTTAGCCTTGTATTTTTCTAGTTAAATGGAAAACAACCCCACGCCGCGCGCGCCCAAAACCCCCGGCAAGACCTAGCGCGACTTGCGACCCCGCGACCTAGTCGCAAGGTCGCAAGGTCGCATTTCCGCGGTTTCTCGAAACTTGTGACCCTGCGACCCCGCGACCTAGTCGCAAGGTTGCAAGGTCGTATCCCTTCCATTTTCTGAAATCTGCGACTTAGCGACCCCGCGACCTAGTCTCAAGGTCGCAAGGTTGCATCCCTTCCATTTTCCGAAATCTGCGACTTAGCGACCCCGCGACCCAGTCGCATGGTCGCAAGGTCACATTTTCAATTTTTCCCTAAATTTGTGACCCCGCGACCCAGCAACCCAGTCGCAAGGTCGCAAGGTCGCATCTTCATATTTTTTCTCAACCCGCGACCTTGCGACCCAGTTGCAAGGTCGCACCTTGTCCATTTTCTTACAATCTGTGACCCCGCGACCCAGTAGGCCCTTTATTCAGTTTTGCCTGTGTCCCAGTTGAAGTAATTGATAAATTGTAATTGGTCTTATATCATCATGGCGTCTTTCTTATCTTGGGAATCTTTCATGAATATGACAGGTTAATTTGAAGCAGACATGGAATGTATACTTGTCCTCTCGGATTCCAGCGACATGGGACCTCCAGTGTCCCAAAAGAAAGACAAGCACTTGGTAGTGGAAGATGTGGAGATGGACATGCCAATGTCCCCACCCCCGATATACAGAGATACTCTTTGCACATTTGCCAAAGGGGACAGCATGCGTTGGTACCAAATGTACGCAGAGTTCGCCAAAACGGAATTCCCAGAAGACCTCCCGGATCGGGAAATATACTTACAAGTTAAAATATCCAAGCTACATCTCGTAGGTGCTCACCCGACCATATTCTCGTGCCCAGAGGTGATAGATTGGATTATACAGAAAACAGAACCCAAGAAGTTCGTGATCAGAGACAGCAAAGGCAAGGCTTTCGCAACGCTTAAAGGCTCAGATGCCCATGTTTATTACTCGTTGCCTGAGCGAGAAGAAGAGTTCACAGAAGATTGGGCCAAGGCTCATGTAGTTCCTGTAGTTGACACTATAAGGCAATGGTGGGAGGATCCCGAAAAGTTTAAGGTCAAGAAAGACCAGGAATATCCAGTGGCGAGCCTGAGAAAGGTATATAAATTAGTAGCTGCCATGCTTTGCAGATTGTACGAGCGCCCCGATGCCACTACCTTCAACGACACATGGGCAACTCTCATAGAATATGTCACAGTGCATGGCACCTGTTTCAACTGGGCTAGCATATTGATGACCTCCATGCATACAAATTTATCCTCCGCATTGGTACCAGATGAAGGAATGCCTTCAGAATTCTAGATGGCCTCTTATTTATTGGACGTCGTCTGTTCGAGGTTGCATTTTGAAGGATGGGCACATAACTGGGATCCCACACAGACCCGTGCAATTCATCTACAAACCAAGGTGTTTTTGGAATCCAGGTATAAACAAGATATAGAGCCAATCTCCCAGGTATTCATCCCCGCTCTATACAGAAAATTATTCAGCCAAGACACCCCTTGCATGTCTTGGCGAGCCAGGGAGACGCTAAGCCAAGTGGCACATTGGTTTCCTTTCGCCGAATATACATTCATCTGAGTCTTTGGCTCATTTAGGGCACCACATGCTATGCCTCATTTTGTTACAGACAAAGTGCTCATGCAAGAGGTCTGCTTCCAAATGTCCTCAGGTTTCTCCAGGGTCCTGTCCAAAGGTAAGAAGAAGCCGTGGCCCGCGCTACCCCTCACTATCGGCGCATACATAGTGAAATACTTCAGAGAGGTAGAGGCAGAGGGAGAAGAGATGAAAAGCTATCACTTTAGGGCTTTAGAATACCGAACATACGACTCGGAGCGGATAGTTCCTGAACATTTCAAGAAGGCTCAATTCAAATCGAACTATCAGCATGTTGAATGCCTAAGATAAGATGAAAGAAGGAACTGGTACAATGCATATAGACAACTTGCTCCGGGGGCAGACTCTGGCCAAGAAGACCCGGATGACCAAACCTGGGAAGAAAGGAGTCATAAATTAGGAGGTGCTTCTTCCTCTCTAGCTAAAAAGCCTCGGACCAGTACAGGGCATAGTACCTCTACCCAACAGAAAGAAATAGAGGCCAAAGCCCAGCAAGAGAGAGAAAATAAAATGAAAGAGGACGAGGATAAATTCAAGAAGAGCCTAAAGGCAGAACAGAAGAAGAAGCAGGCCGAGGAGGCCAAGAAGGAAAATGAGGAAAAAGAGGCGAAGGCTGCAGCAGAGCGGGCACTCAAGGAAGAGCTAGAAAAATCAGAAGCTGACTGCTAGAAGAAAGTAGAGCAAGCTGCAGAAGCCGAACAGAAGAGGAAAGTCGAAATAGAAGAAGCAGCAGAAGTGGAGCTTAGGCAGAAGAAAGAACATGAGAGGGTGGAAGCCGAATGCCTACAAAGGGAAAAGGAGGAAAAGAAGAAGAAAGAAGAAGAGGATGAAATGCTAGAAGACATCGAGGTATCTCCCCTTGAGGTACCTCTAGTTAGTACACGAGCCCCGCTCTCTGATGCCAGCTCCTCCCAGGGACAAGAGGAGGAGGTATTCGACCTCACCAGGCTCACATTCGATCAATTCTCCTTCAAAATCCGACAAGAGAAAAGAAGAAGCCTGGCGCAAAATCCTTCCACCACATCCACGGTCGCAACCGGAAAAGACATAGTCCTTGATACTAGGACTAATCCCATAATGATAGCATCAGCTGGCACAACTTGCGCTGCGGCCACGGAAGAAAATGTGACTAGAATGAGTAGAGAGATCGTTTCTCTACAAAATAGACTACAAGAAGTAGAACAGCGGGAGAAAGAGGCAGAATAGGAGAGGACTGCATTGAAAGAGGAGGTTCAGCAACTCCAAAGAAAAACTCCCCCTGTCAATGAAGTTCCACTTGCCATTCTAAAGGAATGCGATGTATTAAAGGTGAACATGAGGCAAGTGTATGGGGAAATTTTCACCATAAAACAAACAGTCGCCCCATTGGTAAGAGCACGAGCGGAAACTAAGTAGAAACACGAGTAGCTGAAGGAGGCCTCAGTTGCCTTGGACAGGATGATGGACTGGATAGTGCAGTACCCTCAGGCCCCTGAGCATTTGCCAAAGAAGGATTGGATTCATACGCAAGATGCCAAAGTCCAAATTCCTATGAAAATGCAGTCCAAGGATAAATTTTCCAAGGATTTAGACAATGTAATGTCTGCATATGAACACCTGATCAGCGGCATCAACTCGATGCATAACCTTCACCATATTCCTTCGTTGGGAGCATTGGACGAGGAGAAAACCTGGGAACAAGTAGATCAAGAGATCCAGTCATTTCTGCAACCCATCAAGCAAGCTGCTGCCGCTCCTGATCTTGCAGCTTCACGAGAAAACCTGGGTCAGTTCTTGTCACGCCAGTATGGATTTACACCAAGCTCGCCTCTCTTTCCAACCAGATCTCACAGAAAAAGGAAACTCTAGTCCCAAATGCTTTGGAGTGCATGCATCAGTTGAAAGAAGAGGTCCCTCTCGTTTCTCCCATAACAGCAGAGTATCAGACCAGGCAAGACTTCCTCAAAGAACAACAGATTGGCGCCCCTGACCTCACAATTGTGCGCTCATCTTCATAGCCCAGTGGGAGTAGGTCGCAGGTCGCACCACCCAGCCAGGTCGCAGGTCGCACTCACCAGCTAGGTCGCAGGTCACAGTCTCCCTCCGGGTTGCAAGGCAACTCAACAGGCAGGCAGGCGAAGAGTCAGGAAGCCCAAAGAGCAAGTTTTGTTCTATAAAACTCCCTCCGAGGAAAATGTAAAGGATCTTTTTTTTGGAGACTCAAGATCTATATAGCATTGTATTGAAAGACAACACTCTTGTGCATATGAATACAGATACCTATTAAAACTTCTTTTGAATCTGATGTGTTTTTCTATGCGAACACTATGAGTATTTCTTATACAATTTCAAACATCTTTTGATTAATGAAGCTGCACTCTTATCGACATCATTTTATGCATTATGGTTTTCTGTACTCGTGTTAATGATGTTCAGTTTATATTGCTTGCTTAATGGATGTTAATGAATTTGTTTATTAGCATATCGTTTTATCTTTCAGGAAGTAAAGGGGCATCTCGCCATAAAGAACTATTTCTTTTGTGGTCAGAATAGCCTGCAAGCATAACCCCAAAGATGTGTTTCTAACGACACCTCCTTCGGCGTATATGCTTTATTAATTGTCTCGCTATGCATAGTGTAGTATATAGGTTTAATGCATCAATCACATATCTCGTAATCTTGTGAATAAATGTGTGTTTGCAGGTTCAATCGGGTTCTTTTGAGACCAAAGGGAAGGTGACTTAAGCGGTAGCCAGACCCATACGCCGGACGGGATCCCTATTCCAAATGGTTCAAGGTCTAATTGGGACTTTCCACCGGGGAGATCCCCTACTGTTGGCCGGACATATTTTCCCGTCAACAAAATTGGAGCTAGAAGGAGGGCCTGAATGGCATCCTCCTAGCATACAACCAACATTCCATCACAAAATCCCCATGGGGAGGTCATAAACGACGATCCTATACCTCCCCCATTGGAATACATCCCAGGGGAGGAGGTTCCATATTATGAAATTACCAGAGAATAGTTTAGAGCCTTGCGCCCAACTGCCCGCAATCTCATCAAGGATTTGCAATATGCCCCAATCATGAATTTCTTAACCCATAATAGGACCCCTACTGAAAACCTCACTCGTAATGGTGCAATAGTGAGTTCCATACCTCAGTTGGTGAATCTCATGGTTGAAGACCTTGCCACTGCTATCCAGAACAACGAATCGATTCCTGAACTCCAAATAGGTGAAGACGATTTTGGCATTACTGAACCTTTCCCTGATCCCCAGCCCAACCAAGCCCAACAGAACAACAACCAAGTGCTTCCCCCACCTGGGGAAGGTGATGAAGATAAAGGTCGAGGGAACAATGGCGAGGGAAATAGAGCCCGCAGGAATGAAGGCGAGGGAAATAGAGCCTGCAGAAATGAAGGAGAGGGGAATAGAGCCTGCAGAAATAAAGGTGAGGGAAACAGAGGCCATGGGACTGGAGGTAGAGGAGATAGAGGCCATGGCCAAGTACACGTGCCAACCACTGCCACCCAAAGCCAAATAGGCCACCTATTTACAATTGGGGGTACCTTAGAAACATGGCCAACCATGGGAGACATCAAGACGAACACTCTCTCCATGAGGGAGAAGCATCGGTGTCAGGTACGAGGAGTGAATCCGAGCCTGAGATCAGGCACCACCAGTAGGCTAGGAGAGTGCAACCACTTGCCTGGATGGCCCAGTCCCCGTTAGATCTTTTGGGCCCCCTCCACGACCTGCCGAGGCACCCTGAGAAACATCTCCCCAAGTTCGATCCCGAGAAAGGCACCTTGGCCGCGGATCATATAAGCAGCTTCTATCTTTCCCTGCAAATCATGAGGGTTCAAACATATGACGTTGCTTGCCGCCTTTTTCTGCACACTCCTGAAAACAAAGCGGCCACCTGGTACCGCTCCCTCCCAAGTGCCTCCATTACATCATGGGACCAGTTCCATCGCGTATTCCTGAAGAAATTTTCAGAAGACAAAACCCCTTCCATGCTCCTTACAGAGTTAAGCACCATTAAGTGCCATAAGAAGGAGAAGGTTAGAGACTTCAACCAGCGCTTTTCCACCATACTACAAAAGTTTCCCCCCAACCTGGCATTAGATGACTCTATCACCATAGACTACTATACGAAAGCTCTCCCTAGGGATATCACCGTCTTCATAAAACGCGAAGCTCGGCCCACCCTTGCAGCAAACTACGCAGCCACCCTCGCTGTAGAGAGAGACATACTTTCTATAGGAGCCATCGATCACGAGGGGAGATATGACCACAAACCAATCACGAAAAAAGGTCAGTCCTCCACAAACAAAACCACAGATAAAGAGAAGGATGCTTTCGACTTTGAGAGTATAGCAAAGACCCTCAAGCTACTGACAAATGAAGTCTCTGACCTGAAGAGGAAGGGTATAGAATCCATGACTAGCACCAAGGCATCGAAGCCCTTTTCCAGAAAGAGAAACCCCAACACCAACTGACCCCCGTCCAACTCGAACATTGTTCTTAACGTGGAAGAAATAGGAAAAGATAACTTCTGTTCTTTCCACCAGGCTGCCCACTCTGAAAAAACATGCCCACAATGGATCGGCAGCATGACGGTAGTGGTAAATCAGCTTCTGGATGATCAAACCCCAGGGGATGCGGGGGAGGATGATGCTTCCAAACATGATGAGGAGTTTCCCCCGGATGAGGAACCAGGGTCCTCGGTTCTTGCATTTGATATTATCCGCGGGGACAACAATCTTACCGTCACTGACATCAACATGGCAGACAATCCTAAGGCCCAACCCGTAAGAAACTACAGCCTTAGGAGCAAAGGACCAGTTCCTGAACCATCCTTTGATAAGAAGAAAAGGGCTTTCTTAAGGAAAATCCTCCCCCCGGGGAATGAACAACAAGCTGCCCCTGAGAAGCCCACCAATAACAACACCCGAGCAAATTAAAAGAGCAAGCTCCCAGTGGGGTCCCCCAAAACCACTACTAAGCCTTGTCCTCAATCTGATTCCGCTTATAACATTGTAGAGGACATGAAGAAAACCAGAGCTAACATCTACCTATACGAGCTTGCCCGCATCACAAATCAACGAGAACTCATTCTTAAAGCCTTCGCCAATACCTCAACTACGAAACCTGTGAGAAATACGTCCGCACAAGCCAGTCCGAGTGTTCAGTCTATTGTGGACACCATCAATGCAAATTCTATGGGATCTACTCCTCCCTTCCTGTTATCTTTTGAGATTTTCAACTTCAACGTCCATAACTGTCTAGTTGACTCTGGGGCGTCCAAAAACGTCATGCCCCTATCAGTTTTTAAGAAGTTGAACATCCGCCTGGAGAAAACTGACGCGAGGATCATCCAACTTGACAGATCGCAGGTGCCAGCTGTAGGAGAGCTAAATAACGTCATCATCTGCCTTTCATCCGATTCTAGAGTCCACCAATGTATTGACATTGTGGTTGTTGACATTCCGAAAGCCTATAGCCTATTACTCAGCAGAGACTGGTCCAGCAAACTGCAAGGGTATTTTGCCACTGACTGGTCCCACCTGTGGCTTCCTTACAAAGGCTGAAATAACCAAATTAGGGTAGAAATCAAACCATATATGAAATATACCGTGACTGATTTGGATGCTACTAACGAACCCATCAGTTTTTCCCAGGAGGAGCTTGGCATGTGCTTCTTGGAAGCCATTTTTGGATGTTATCATCCTCCTCAGTCTCCAGTAGATCCCTAGATCCAATCTGAACTAACACTCATCACGGAAGACCAAGCCACTCCCGTCTCACACCAAATTGAAGTCTCGCCCCAAACTACAACCCCAAAAAAGCCAGAAAATGACGTGTGGACCCTGTACTATGACAGTTCCAAAACCCACGACGGAGCTGGTGCGAGCTGCATCTTGCTAGACCCTCAAAAGAACAAATTCTTGATATCGTGTCGGCTTGAGTTCCAGTGCACCAACAATACTGTTGAATATGAAGCTCTAATCCTCGGACTCAAGAAGGCATTGGATTTAAAGGTAAGGTGCTTACAAGTCATTGGACACTCTGAGATCATTACTCGGCAGGTACGCAATACCATTCATTGTTTGTCTCCGCATTTAAAAGCGTATCAACAGGAGGTATGGCATCTTATTTCTGCTTTCGATGCGTTTGGAATTAAATCTGTTCTTCGAATGCACAATGCAATAGCCGATACTCTGGCTAATGCTGCTGCTAGATTTACCCCTTTGAGGGATGGATTTTCTATTGAAGTTATATATGGACCCTCCGTGCCAGATAATATTAATAATTTACGCATTTTTGATGATGATCAACAGATATTGGAATTTATGCTAAACACTGAAGTATTCAAAGACGCGACAATTGATGAGGCGGATCACGACCAAGCTTTGCAGGAAGAGCATGACCAACGCAAGGAGAACCCCATTCCCAAGGGGATAGTGTCACTTGAAAAGCTCTTTGACCTGAAAAATCGATTCCGCGGCCCACAAATGCCAAAGTACAAAGTTCCATCTTGGCTCATCGGCAAGTGAACTTGGGATCAGATGAGAACCCAAAGTTCGTTAACCTTGGAAAATACTGTACTGACGAAGAGACGCAGGCCTTTACCCAACTATTTCAGAAGTATCGAGACATATTTTCTTGGACATATGATGATTTACATACGTACGATACTTGGATTATTCAGCACGTGATACCCATGAAGGAAGGCACGAAACCGTTCCAACAGAAGCTCAGAAAAGTGCATCCTACTTTGGAACCGATGATTCTGAAAGAACTGAAGAAGTTGTTGGATGCACGCATCATCTTCAAAGTTCGTCACTCCACATGGGCGTCAAATTTGGTCTCGGTACGGAAGAAGTCTGGTGAGATCCGCTTATGTGTAGATTTCCGGAATTTGAATCGGGCCTCAAATAAAGACAATTACCCGGTGACACCTATGGAACAAATATTGCAAGCTGTGTCTGGATCCGAGATGTTCTCCTTATTGGATGAGTTCTCTGGTTACAACCAGGTGCTGGTAGCTGAGCCGGACAGATTGAAAACTACCTTTCGGACCAAATGGGGAACGTTCGCTTTCAGGCGCATGCCTTTTGGATTGATAAATGCGGGGGCAACTTTCCAATGGGCCATGGATATAGCTTTCCATGGTTTGATAGGGCAGAGCGTGGTAGTCTATTTGGACGACGTCACCGTGTTTTCGAAACACTGGGGCGATCATTTACGCCACCTCAAGCAAATCTTCGAGAGGTGCAGGAAGTACAGGATTTCACTTAACCCGAAGAAGAGTGTTTTCGCTGTGGCAGAAGCAAATTTGCTGGGCCACATTATAACTAAGAAAGGCATTGTTGTAGATCTAGAGCGGGTGAAAGCCATTGCCCAGATTCCCCCCCCCCCCGAGCAGTAAGAAAGCAATGCAATCTTTCCTGGGAAAAATAAATTTTGTTCGTAAATTCATATCGGATTTCGCCCAGATAGTCAGGCCTTTGCAAGGAATGATAAAAAATAATGCAGTGTTCAAATGGAATCTGCCAAAGAAGGAGGCCTTCGAAAAAATCAAGCACGCTATAGCTGAAGCGCCATCCCTCCAAAGTCTAGATTTTAGCAGAGGCTTTATCCTGTATACTTTCGCTTCAGATTCATCACTTGCAATAGTCCTCACGCAGAAAGACAACAACAATGATGAACAGCCCATATCCTTCATGAGTATTGGTTTACAAGGAGCAGAATTGAACTACCCTGAAATCGAAAAGCAAGCTTATGCAGTCTACAAGGCGGTCAAACATTTCAGGCCATACATTTTGAAAAACCATGTCACAGTTTTCGTCCCTCACCCGGCGGTCCGCTCACTGTTTGTGCAGCAAGAGCTAGGCGAGAGGCGAGGCAACTGGGTGGCGTGCTTGCAAGAGTATGATTTAGAGTTTAAACCAGCACACACCGTTAAAGGACAAGGATTATGCCAAATGGCTGCGGAGGCTGCAAGTTCACATGGAGTTGAAGAGGAGTGTTGGGAACAGGAAATCGACATGTATCAGAGTGACCACGTGCCTCAGCAGACAATCCCTTCTTGGTACTCTGACATTTCAAGATACTTAGCCCAAGGCGTCCTGGACCCTGCCCTAACTGCCCGGCAGAAACGCGCGATAAGACTCAAAGCTACATCTTACCAGCTAATCCAGGGTAAGATTTTCAAGAAACATTATGATGGAGTCATGCTACGCTGCTTGGAGTATGATGAAGTGCAGAAAATCTTGACCGAGTTGCACGACAGACCAGCTGTAGGTCATTTTGCAGGCGATACCACCGCCCATAAGATAGTGCGCGCAGGATACTATTGGCCAACCCTTTTCAGAGATGCGCATGCATATGTCCGGAAGTGCACTCAGTGCAAAAAATTTGCAAACCTGGAAGCACGGCCAGCCACTCCCTTACTATCAGTAGCAGTGGAGGAACCCTTTCAGCAATGGGGTTTAGACGTCATTGGTGAAATCATACCTCACTCCTCCAAGCAACACCGGTATATTCTTACTGCTACTGATTATTTCACCAGGTGGGTCGAAGCAGCACCTTTATGCCAAATCAATGATCAAGAGGTAATATAATTCGTCACTCATTCCATCATCACCAGGTTTGGCGTTCCAACTTCCTTGGTTTTTGATAATGCAACTTACTTTTCATCTATTAAATTATACGATTTTTCTCTGGAAAACGGTATTGTTCTTAAACATTCTGCAAATTATTATCCCCATGGAAATGGGTTAGATGAGTCAACTAACAAAAATCTTATCCGCATCATTAACAAGACCCTGTTTTCCCACCAGCGCAACTGGCACAATGCTCTTCACAATGCACTCTGGGCCGACCGTGTCACGCCCAATTCATCCTTAGGCACCTCTCCGTATTTTCTCGTGTATGTAAAAGAAGTTGTTCTTCCTCCCCATTTATCTCTCCCTACCCTTCAGCTGTCCCAAGAATGTCATGGTACCCCATGCCCTACCTTTTAGACTCGAATCGACACCCTGCTGAAGTTGGAGGAAGAAAGACAAAAAACCCGGGAAAAGTTCACCATCCACCAAAGCCGAATCAAGAGATGGTTCAATAGAAAGTCCGCAAGAAATAAAAACTTTGAGATAGGAGACCTGGTCCTGAAGTGGGATAAGGCTCACAAAGAAAAGGGAAAACATTCCAAGTTCCAAGCCCTGTGGACAGGTCCTTTCCAAGTTAAAGAGAAATTAGGTCCCCACACGTTTAGACTGCAAACTCTTGAGGGAAGAGTTGAGGCCCTCCCGGTAAACGGGCATGACCTCAAACATTACTTCGCTTAGTAGTCCTTAGGGGCTACCTTATCCTTGTACCATAGTTTCCATTTTAGTTCCTTATGTCAAAAAACAAAAAAAAACAAAAATTATAAAAGCGGAAGGACTTGTTAGAGCCACGCAAATTGGCACACTGCAACAGGTTCTATGCTGATGGAAGGCCTTTTCCTGATAAACATGAAGGTGGTAAAAGCTTGTTTGCTACCGGCACCTAAAGGCATCACATGATCTAGCTCAAGCCATCAGGCGGGGAGCCCACCTAGCAAGTTCGAGAGGGTGTCTGCAAAAGAAAGTGCGATGAAGTGGTAACTAGATCGGAAAGGAACAGAGGTACTCCATGCTACGTCAGGGCATCCGGGAAAAACCAAAGTCCTCATACCAGACCAGGAGCAACCTCTCTACAAGTAAAATAAGTCGGGATCCCTCATCCGCCCAGAAAAATTTCCCATCTCAAATAAGTGCCACGAGCACATCTAAATAAGTGCCTCAGGCACATTCAAAATAAGTGCAATAGCACACTAATAAAGGGTAAAGGATTGAGAAAGGCTTCCTGCACAGAGAGGTGATGTAACGACTCCACTGGGGTACTGACCAGGCTCGCTGGCAGCGAAGCAACGTTCACGATTCCTAGGAAGTGACTCCGTCGGGACCGAGAGGTTCGCTGGCAGCGGAGAAACACAATGAGGACAAAATAATCATATCGGACCCTGTAGCCGCCTAGAGTTCTCCAACCCTTTCAGTCCTGAGACCTGAAGAAATGAAATTCGGTTTACCAGCACCCGAACGAGCCAGTAGGCCAAGCAACCTCGCAAGGTGCAAAAGGGCTAGGCAGTGTTGACCTTAAGGTAAAAGGAACAGCTAGCGAAGGCCCCTCCATCCCCCCTCCAAGGCTAACCATCGACAGAGACTCTAAGTTCGTCCAGTGAATCTCCATTTGTTGTAGCCTCTACAACACCCTCCAAAAAACCCCCATTTTAAAAATTTTTGGAGCCCCTTGAGCACAAAGAAAAGTTAAGTAAAAGTCAGGAAGACTAAGTTGCTGAGTCGCAAATCCTAAATTTGTGGAAAACTGCGACCCCGCGACCCTGAGGTCGCAAGGTCACATTCCCCTTAAATCACCTCAACATGCGACCTTGCGACCTCATTAAATTCCCGCACGTGCGACCCTTTTATATATTGGAGGTCGCTAAGTCACATTTCGTATATGCGGCGAATAGGAAAAAACGGCTCTGACAGGTCGACTGGAGCGCGATTTTCCCGGGTAAGTTGTCGTTTTTGCTCGTGTTGTTTCCTTTTTTATTATTCTTGCCAAATCCCTTCATCCCCCAGCCTTTAAATTGTCATTTTCCTCACCCATTGTTTTCATTTATTGCTTAGGTTTTTCTTCTGATTCCAGTTTTCATCACACTTGCCCAACTTATCACAATTTCTTAATCCAGCTTCTCATGGCATGTTCCCTACTCCAAAAGCTATCCTTTGACTCTTTCTGGACCCATTTAGCCTTGTATTTTTATAGTTAAAGGGAAAACAACCCCACGTCGTGCGTGCCCAAAATCCCCGGCAAGCCCTAGCGCGACTTGCGACCCCGCGACCTAGTCGCCAGGTCGCAAGGTCGCATTTCCGCGGTTTCTCTAAACTTGTGACCCCGCGACCTAGTCGCAAGGTCGCAAGGTCGCATCCCTTCCATTTTCTGAAATCTGCGACTTAGCGACCCAGCGACCTAGTCGCAAGGTCGCAAGGTGGCATCCCTTCCATTTTCCGAAATCTACGACTTAGCGACCCCGCGACCTAGTCGCAAGGTCGAATTTTCGATTTTTCCCGAAATTTGTGACCCTGCGACCCAGTCGCAAGGTCACAAGGTCGCATCTTTGTCTTTTTTCTCAACCTGTGACCCCGCAACCCTACGACCCAGTGGCAAGGTCGCACCTTGGCCATTTTCTTACAATCTGTGACCCCACGACCCAGTAGGCCCTTTATTCAATTTTTCCTGTGTCCCAGTTGAAGTAATTTATAAACTGTAATTGGTCTTATATCATCATGGCATCTTTCTTATCTTGGGAATATTTCATGAATATGACAGGTGAATTTGAAGCAAACTTGGAGTGTATACCTGTCCTCTCGGATTCCAGCGACATGGGACCTCCAGTGTCTCGGAAGAAAGACAAGCACTTGGCAGTGGAAGATGTGGAGATGGACATGCCAATGTCCCCACCCCCGATATACAGAGATACTCTTTGCACATTTTCCAAAGGGGACAACATGCGTTGGTACCAAGTGTACACAGAGTTCGCCAAAACAGAATTCCCAGAAGACCTCCCGGATCGGGAAATATACTTACAGGTTAAAAGATCCAAGCTACATCTCACAGGTGCTCACCCGGCCATATTCCCGTGCCCAGATGTGATAGATTGGATTATACAGAAAACAAATCCCAAGAAGTTCGTGATTAGAGACAGCGAAGGCAAGGATTTAACAACGCTTAAAGGCTCAGATGCCCATGTTTATTACTCGTTTCCTGAGCGAGAAGAAGAGTTCACAGAAGATTGGGCCAAGGCTCATGCAGTTCCTGTAGTTGACACTATAAGGCAATGGTGGGAGGATCCTGAAAATTTTAAGGTCAAGAAAGACCAGGAATATCCAGTGGCGAGCCTGAGAAAGGTATATAAATTAGTAGCCGCCATGCTTTGTAGATTGTACGAGCGCCCCGATGCCACCACCTTCAACGGCACATGGGCAACTCTCATAGAATATGTCACAGTGCACGGCACCCGTTTCAACTGGGCTAGCATATTGATGACCTCCATGTATACAAATTTATCCTCCGCATTGGTACCAGATGAAGGAATGCCTTCAGAATTCTATATGGCCTCTTATTTATTGGACGTCGTCTGTTCGAGGTTGCATTTTGAAGGATGGGCACATAACTGGGATCCCACACAAACCCATGCAATTCATCTACAAACCAAGGTGTTTTGGGAATCCAGGTATAAACAAGATATAGAGCCAATCTCCCAGGTATTCATCCCCACTCTATACAGAAAATTATTCGGCCAAGACGCCCCTTGCATGTCTTGGCGAGCCACGGAGATGCTAAGCCAAGTGGCGCATTGGTTTCCTTTTGCCGAATATACATTCATCTGAGTCTTTGGCTCGTTCAAGGCACCACATGCTATGCCTTGTTTAGTTACAGACAAAGTGCTCATGAAAGAAGTCTGCTTCCAAATGTCCTCGGGTTTCTCCAGGGTCCTGTCCAAAGGTAAGAAGAAGTCGTGGCCTGCACTACCCCTCACTATCGGCGCATACACAGTGAAATACTTCAGAGAGGTAGAGGCAGAGGGAGAAGAGATGAAAATCTATCACTTTAGGGCTTTAGAATACCGAACATACGACTCGGAGCCGATAGTTCCTAAACATTGCAAGAAGGCTAAATTCAAATGGAACTATCAGCATGTTGAACGCCCAGGAGAAGATGAAAGAAGGAACTGGTACAATGTAGATAGACAACTTGCTCCGGGGGCAGACTCTGGCCAAGAAGACCCGGATGACCAAACCTTGGAAGAAAGGAGTCATAAATTAGGAGGTGCTTCTTCCTCTCTAGCTAAAAAGCCTCGGACCAGTACAGGGCATAGTACCTCTACCCAACAGAAAGAAATAGAGGCCAAATCCCAGCAAGAGAGAGAAAAGAAAATGAAAGAGGATGAGGATAAATGCAAGAAGAGCCTAAAGGCAGAACAGAAGAAGAAGCAGGCCGAGGAGGCCAAGAATGAAAAGGAGGAAAAAGAGGCGAAGGCTGCAGCAGAGCGGGCACTCAAGGAAGAGCTAGACAAAGCAGAAGATGACTGCCAGAAGAAAGCAGAGCAAGCTGCAGAAGCCAAACGGAAGAGGAAAGCCGAAATAGAAGCAGCAGTAGAAGCAGAGCTCAGGCAGAAGAAAGAACATGAGAGGGCGGAAGCCGAACGCCTACAAAGGGAAAAGGAGGAAAAGAAGAAGAAAGAAGAAGAGAATGAAATGCTAGAAGATATCGAGGTATATCCCCTTGAGGTACCTCTAGTCAGTACACGAGCCCCGCTCTCTGATGCCAGCTCCTCCCAGGGACAGGAGGAGGAGGTATTCGACCTCACCAGGCTCACATTCGATCAATTCTCCTTCAAAATCTGACAAGAGAAAAGAAGAAGCCTGGCACAAAATCCTTCCGCCACATCCACGGTCGCAACTGGAAAATACATAGTCCTTGATACTAGGACTAATCCCGTAATGATAGCATCAACTAGCATAGCTTTCGCTGCGGCCATGGAAGAAAATGTGACTAGAATGAGTAGAGAGATCGTTTCTCTACAAAATAGACTACATGAAGCAGAATAGTGGGAGAAAAAGGCAGAATAGGAGAGGAATGCATTGAAAGAGGAGGTTCAGTAACTCCGAAGCAAAACTCCACCTGTCAATGAAGTTCCGCTTGCCATTCTAAAGGAGTGCGATGTATTAGAGGCGACCATGAGGCAAGTGTATGGGTAAATGTTCACCATAAAACAAATGTCGCCCCATTGGTAAGAGCACGAGCGGAAACTAAGCAGAAACATGAGCAGCTGAAGGAAGCCTCAGTTGCCTTGGATAGGACTGGACAGTGCAGTACCCTCAGGCCCTTGAGCATTTGCCAAAGAAGGATTGGATTCATACGCAAGATGCCAAAGTCCAAATCCGTATGAAAATGCAGTCCAAGGATAAACTGTCCAAGGATTTAGACAAAGTAATGTCTGCATATGAACACCTGATCAGCGGAATCGACTCGATGCATAACCTTCAACATATTCCTTCGCTGGGAGCATTGGACGAGGAGAAAACCTGGGAACAAGTAGATCAAGAGATCCAGCCATTTCTACAGCCCATTAAGCAAGTTGATGCCGCTCCTGATCTTGCAGTGTCACGAGAAAACCTGGGTCAGTTTCTTGTCACGCCAGTATGGATTTACACCAAGCTCGCCTCTCTTTCCAACCAGATCTCACAAAAAAAGGAAACTCTAGTCCCAAATGCTTTGGAGTGCATGCATCAGTTGAAAGAAGAGGTCCCTCTCGTTTCTCCCATAACAGCAGAGTATCAGACCTGGCAAGACTTCCTCAAAGAACATCAGATTGACGCCCCTAACCTCACAATTGCACACTCATCTTCATAGCGTAGTGGTAGTAGGTCGCAGGTCGCAGGTCGCACTCACTAGCTAGGTCGCAGGCCGCAGTCTCCCTTCGGGTCGCAAGGCAACTCAACAGGCAGGCAAGCGAAGAGTCAGGAAGCCCAAAGGGAAAGTTTCGTTCTATAAAACTCCCTCCAGGGAAAATGTAGAGGATCTTTTTTTTGGAGACTCAAGAGCTATACAACATTGTATTGAAAGACAACACTCTTATGCATATGAATACAGATACCTGTTAAAACTTCTTTTGAATCTGATGTGTTTTGCTGTGCGAACACTATGAGTATTTCTTATACAGTTTCAAACATCTTTTGATTAATGAAGCTGCACTCTTATCGACATCATTTTGTGCATTATGGTTTTCTGTACTCGTGTTAATGATGTTCAATTTATATTTCTTGCTTCATGGATGTTAATGACTTTGTTTATTAGCATTTTGTTTTATCTTTCAGGAAGTAAAGGGGCATCTCGCCATAAAGAACTATTTCTTTTGTGGTCAGAATAGCCTGCAAGCATAACCCCAAAGATGTGTTGCGAACGACACCTCCTTCGGCGTATATTCTTTATTAATTGTCTCGCTACGCATAGTGTTGTATAAGGGTTTAATGCATCAATCACGTATCTTGTAATCGTGTGAATAAGTGTGTGTCCGCAGGTTCAATCAGGTTCTTTTGAGACCAAAGGGAAGGTGACTTAAGCGGTAGCCGGACCCACACCCCGGACGGGATCCCTATTCCAAACGGTTCAAGGTCTAATTGGGACTTTCCACCGGGGAGATCCCCTACTATTGGCCGGACATAATTTCCCGTCAACAAACTAGAAATCTCAATCAAATCTACATATCATGTCCATCAAATACATATGGATGTAGTGTCTTTCCTAGCAGAGTCTCAATTCGCGCGCTATCTTGCAAAGCATGGGGAACATGTACACAATGCACGTACAAACATTAAAATTTGATGTTTTAAAAATGAGTGAGAATATATATAACTTCATGTAAAAAAAATATATATAAAAAAATCATGTAATACCTCATGAGGTTCCCTCTCCATTTGTTTGCCTGCTACAACTTCCCCCATGGGAACATCTCCGAAAGTAAACTGTACAATATACATGTATAGTTATATATATATATATATATATACATTAAAAATTTTCAGATGAAAATGCACATGTGTATATATAAACTTATTTTCAATAATATTAAAAAAAAGTTAGACAACTTGTTCAAATGGTTGAAATGGTGTGGATGTTCCTATCTCCGTCGCTAGAGTCCATGGATTAAAGAAATCTTCTATAGAAACCTAAAATTCAAAATTTTAAAAGTATAAAATAACTCAAGATCAAGATCTCAATTTATAATAAAACTTAAATAAACTTCTATTTATAAATTATAACTTTAAAATAAACATATATATATTTAAAAGTGAAAAATTGAATACTTCTGCAGGTGAATTTGGGACATCTCCTAAGAGAGGCTCCAAAAGAAAATCTCCAAACCATAAAATTCAAAAAATTTAAAATAAGTCAAGATATAGATATATATATATATATCTCACTTTTTAATGGAACTTTTTGAGGCGGAATATATATAACTTAAACATAAATTTTAAAAGTGAAAAATTGTCCATACTTGTTGTGGATCTGGCACATCTCCTAAGGAAGTAGAAGGTACATCTCCCAAGGAAGAAGAAGGTACTGCCATCCCAAAAACATCGGACGGAATCGGAATATGTTAAAACATTTTATTATTATATATGTACATGTACATGTGTGCACAGTTATTTATTTTAAAAATATCACTTAAAAAACACCAACATTTGTCAACATATCTTGATGGTGAGACCCATCTTCGTTGTTTGAACTAGAGGCCCTGAATGTGATATTAACATTTTCGTCATTCATCATGCATGACAACTGCAAATGGTGTTTTAACATATATATAATGATACATTTTTGTTATATTAATGTACATAAAAATAAATGTATACATATACATACACATGTATTTATTACAAATTGTACACATGTATGTGTTAAAATAATTTAACACTAAGTTCATTAACACATACTGTTCCTATGCCCTCTTCCTCATGAAGAATTAGGTCTTGCCAACCATTGTGACAATTCTTTGCATATATTCTGAGATCTTCAAAACTCATGTTATCAATCTCTTCATCTGTACAATAAACAAAATTGGCATGTGCATTCTCATGTGATCTTTGTCGATTTATACAAACATCGACTCCACCCAATCCGCTGTGAACATTTTCGATGATGGCATCCCTTGCTTCTCAACTTATTTGAGAATTCACATCCGTATCTGACCGCAAATTTTCGACCCGAAAAGGTCGACTCACCAATGGTGGCTTAGGGCGAGGCAACTCCACATTTCGCTTAGCACCCCTACGGTCACACAATCAAACTTTCCCAGCACCAAAAAATTCTTACAGAAGGTCATTGTAATTGGGTTTCATTTCCAAAAAAAATCATGCGTAAAATAATTTGCAAAATAAACAGGAACCTCGTCGTTCCATGGGAGTCTTCCATAGGCCGCAAGGTGCCTATCATACAAATAGTGAGCTATATTGGGGTGCTTGAAATATTGCACCTTCAACATCTTTCTTTTTAGCCCTTCCTTGAAATTAAACATTGAATTCGCCATTTCTTTTGTAACTATTTGTTTTACATCCTCCCATTTATCGGGACCCATTAATGTTTCCTTTATCTTTCTCATGACTTCTACAGATGTATCAGTCGTTGGCCCAAGATTTCTGTACACATTTACTAGTTTTCCCAATGAATGTGTAACTATTTTGAGGCTTTATCGACTCTCAGCAGGTAGAGTCAAAGCCACATGATCTCTCTGCAATTTTACATGAAGTTGTTGACACCTTTATAAGGTGCATTGCGCCATGTTTCTTTCCCATGGTATATCAGAAATTTCGGCCAGATAAGTTGTGGTGGGTAGACAACCTTCTTCTTGAATGTAGCGTTCTACCCTGTGTCTATTTTGACCAACATTTGGAGCATTTTCAGCCTTAGCATCAATATATATATAATTTTGTATATTAGAAAACACATGTAAACAAATCTGTACAAATTTAATGAAAAATATATTGAAATTAATGGCAACCTCGACGTGGTTGGCTAGCATCTTCTCCAACCTGAAACTGTTGAGAACCAGAATGACCCTGCTGAGAACTAGCACCACCAACCGTTGATTGGCCTCCGGGGGAATAAATATCACCACCTCCACACAACCTGCTACCACTTATTGATGGCCCGGTAAGGGGATTTGAACCACCACCAACCTCTTGAGAGGAGAGAGAAGCTTCATAAAAAAAAATGAATTTATAATCAATTGAAAAATACATGCATATATATAAATACATGTACATATTCATTGATTAAATTGTGTTCAAACCATACCATGACTAGGTGAACCATGGGCATGCTCCATGGATGGAGTAGAGACCCTTCTCTTCTTATTAGCTCCTAAAAAATAAAAAATGAAACTTATTAACAACTAATTTAACTCACAAAGTTGATTAAAAATCAATTCCATATGTACACACATGTATGGAGATTTAAGATTATATTTAAATACCATGAACAACCCTCGATCCCTGATCTCCCCTGTTAGTCATCAATATTTTTTACATGTTGTTGATGACTAGATTCCTTAGCTAAGTTTTCTAGAAGCTAATTTCAATTTGTCAATTTGTCATTTAGAAAACACCCCAAACAAGCTTTTTTCCTCCTACCCCTCCCTGTCAGTCTATGATGAGAACAATCTCCAGTTTTCAAGTCATATCTCACTTCAGCAAAGTCTCCCTGTCTATAGCTGTCATAACTTCACTTCTCTGCTATATTTTCCCTTGTTTCTCATGCCATTCACTATCCGAAAGTTGACAAAGTGTCTGCTCCTCTATCCCTGATCATCTTGTCATATGACAATATGATCATGCCTAAGAAAACACTCATAATATGTGACTATTGTCTCTAAGTTAGATAGTGGTGTTTAGGGAGTTTTTCCTTGGCTAAGATATCCTAAGCCAAAATTCTTGTGTATAGTACCAGTCAGCCATGAATCTTTCCCTATTTTGCAAAACAACCCTTGATCTATCCATAGGTCGTGCACCACTAAGAGGTCACTTTGTCTCATTTAAGAAGAAGTTCAACAAAGATCCAAATAGGAAAAGATGAGGATGTTCATTGTCTTAAGAAATATGCTTAGATCAGGAAAAATCTCCATGAAACACCAAAGGAGCACTCTAAGGTTCAAAAGCATATATTTTTACATCTCTGCAGGGGTGTAATTGAATGATGATCAGTGTGCAAATGGGAGCAAAGGATCAACTGAACAAGTTTCTCATACTGAAATATTTTTCCTTCAATAATCAGATGGAGAGCTGTAAAGTAAAAAGCAGCAAGTATACATGGTTTAAATCCAAGGGCTGCCTGAAGAGCAGAGAGCATTCCTCAAGTCAAATCAACATAAAAGACCAAGTGATGCTGATCAGTAGTGCTCCATATTCACCTCCAAAGTCAATGTTGCATAGTCTTTCCAAAAGGTATCATCATGAAAGGCATAGGAGGACAGCCGCCTCTTATGTTACCTTGAACCTGGGATTTGAAAATTAGTCAAAGGCAATTTCAATATACCTCTGAAAACACAATCAAGAGAAAAGTTTGTTCAATAATGTCCAGCAGTGAACACTCTCCATATACCAATCAAATTGCTTCTGGTCTAGATTTCACAGTGATATTTTACAAAAGGTATATACACCACAGACAGGGCCTTATAAAGCAAGAGGGCATTAGGTTCAAGTGATTTTATCAATGATAAATGGAAAAATTTCACTTTCTTTCCTATTAGTATTCTTCGAGCAAACATACAAAGGCACAGTGTTGAAATAGCTGAAGACTCTGTGTTTAATAGAACCTCCTTCAAAAGCAGAGGGTTAGAAGCACAATAATGGAAACCTCCTTCAAAAAGCAGAGGGTTAGAAAAACATTGTTGTGACCTCCTTCACAAACAAGCAGAGGGTCAGCATGTTTTTAAGAAACTTCAGAGTTTGATTTGCGCCACTTCCTCCAAAGATGAATAGAGGATACATCACCAAGATTAAAATTGTGTTTGAGAAAGGTTTCTTGTGGCAAAGAAAGGTTGAGAAACAATGGTGAAACAAATGAAAGATGATAAGTTAAAGGCCTCTTTCACATCAAAATCCAAAGATTGACATAATGATGCTAACAGGCCTCTGTTCTTATCTTTATGAAAGCCTTCTTCAAAGGATGAATCGGAGGTTATAATTTTGATTAAAGTAGCCTCATCTGAATGGTAAAATCATTAGACTAAGCTTTGTTTCCAGTGAATTTTGCAACTGATATAAAGAAAAAATCCACACAGATGGTTTATGTGAAAAGAGCATTTTTCATTTAAACAAATCCATTATGGTTTATCAAAGATACTCCCTCCAAGTGATGAATAAAAGGGCAAGCGCCAAGAGTAACTTTTCCAGCTCATTTAAAAAACAGAGGGCACTGTATTGTTAAGATAGGTGAAACTTTCACTTTTTAAAGGCCTTTCCATAATTGAATCACATGTTTCTTGTCTGAAGTTTCAAAGAGAAACAGTGCTAAGAGAGACAGATATCACAGGTAAAGTTTTATGAAGAACAAAGGGACTGTTTGTAAGAAGATATTCAGGAGTGAAAAATTGAAAAGGTCACTATTTTCCCTTAATGGTCTCTTCAAAAAAACAAGGTTGAGGATCAAGAAACGCATTTTTATGCCTCCTCCCAGAGATGAGTAGAGGGAAAATCAACAAAGGATAAAGTTTGTTTAACAAAAAGGAGAGATAATGTGTTTTTAAGCAAGTTTTCAGTTTGATGACAAACACAAAGGCACAGTGAGAAATCAAAAAGCATGCAAAAAATGCGTTCAAAACGTTTTTAGAAAGAGCTATAAAAACTCTCAAAGTCAAAATTCATTTCTACTGAGTGAAAGGGCAAAGAAAAAACGTTTTCTTTGAAGCCTTGGGTGAGCGTTTGCAAAAAATTGAGAACACAACGCACCTGGAATTTAGCGCGACGCGCCTGTTGGCGTTCACTGAAGAAATTTACACATGGCGCGACGTGCCTGTGCATGTCAACCGACCGGCCCACTCGGTGTTCAGCAGGCGCCCAGGGCCTGACCCGACAGCACCAACATGGCGTGCAGGCACTACGAGCCTGTGCACAGGAGCGTACCACCTCTCAAACAACCTCCATTTCACCTCAAGTTGGATTTTTGCACGGTCAAATTGTCTCCAAAAGCAACCAACGTATTTTCCAAGAGGTATTTACTGTTTTCATCACCCAAGTTTTTGAGTTTGAGGGGTTTAAGAGTCAATTTGTTTGAGAATAAAAACACAGTCTTATTAAGGAGAAAAACACAGTTTCTCTAGAAACCACCATGTTTGCTAAAAAACAACAAAACAGTGATTCAGGAAAAAGGCTATTGTTTGATTGCAAAGGCTTGTTTTGCTTAAGAAGCCAGGCATAGTTTTAAAAAAAGGAAAAATAGTGTTTTAAAAGGAGAAAAGGTATGTTTTGTTTAAGAAGCCAGGGCACAGTCCAAAGAAGAAAAAACCCCAGTTTTTAAGAAAGCGCCTATTATCCGTTTGCAGAATTTGTTTGGTCTTAAAGGTTAAAGGGAAGAACTCAGTGATTTCAAAGCAGAGAAGGCACAGTTCTTAGGAAGGAAAACTCATTTTCATTAAAAGAACCTAGTTGCTAGTTAAAAAGAGAAAAATAGTGATTAAAAAGGAGTTCTATTTTCAGTTCATTTCAAAAGCCTGTTTTGATAAGGGAGTGAAGGAAAGCTTTAAACAAAACTATGCCTCCAAAGAAGGCCAACAATTATGGATTTCACAAAAGGTTTGAGCCTGTGACAACTCAAGAAGTAAATAAATCTCCTTCAATTATTTTTAACTTCCATGAGGTGGCTTGCCTTGATTTTTTCCAAAAAGTCCAGGAGGTCACCAATTACCCTCCCTTAGCACAACTATTCGCCCTGAGGCTGCAAGGAAAGCATGTCCACTTAGCAGGTCTAGACTTTAAACTCACTCCTAGGGCTATCTCCAAAGCAACTAAGATCCCCTACATAGGAGAGAAATGGTTCAAACAAGCATACCTAGATCTGAATCACTATAAACCTTTCTTAAAACCAGACCATCAGGATGCTTGCCAAGCTATATTTCCTTTTTCTCACTTATTGAGAAGGTATGCCCCCCTCATGAGAGTCATCATGAAGTATTTCACATGTGAAGTGAGGTTTTCCTGGATTTATTCCTATCACATCAGGCTTCTCATGCATTTCACAGGAACTAAGTTTCTGAACCTACCTTTCTTCCTCTACAAAAGCGTAGACAAGATGTCCCCCCTTGTTCAAAAGAGACCTCCTGCTCAGCAAAAATCTAGTCTTTTCCATCATTCCTTCATCCAAAACATCATCCTTTACCAGCTTGAAAAGAAAGGAGTGTCTTGGGAGACTTTCATTTCTCATCCAGATTTTTCCATTGCCTCTTCATCTCATTGCCCATCTCACATATCCTCCTCACCCTCCACTCACTATTTCTCTCCTCCATCAAGTCAAAATACTCCTCAAAGGCAAACATCACCCATGATTGACAATGAAAAAGAGCAGTCTTTTGAAAGCAGACATGAGGTTAGTGGTGTTGAGGAACATGGGGGCACTAAGAAAATTAGTGAGCATGAACCAAGTGACAAATCACAAGGCAGTGACCATGAGCAAAAAATTAGTGATGATGAAGACAAACAGAGCATTGAAAATGAGCAAGGAAACAGTGAGGAAGAAAAGGTGAAAAGTAGTGAAAGTGAAGAGGTTCAAAGCAGTGATGAAAGACAAAGTGACCATGGTGGCATCCCACACACAGAGTCTAAAGAAAATAGTGAGAGAGGTGACAGCATGAAAAATGATAAAGAAAATAGTCATAGTGAAGGCAGCCCTCAGCAAATTCAAGACAGAGATGACGGTAAACAAGGCAGTCTACAGGCAGAAAGTAAAGATGGTCAAGCAACAGAAAAACATGATGAAGCTGTCAGCCCTAGACAAAGTCAAAACAGTGAAGAAAATAGTGACAAAGGTGAAGTTGGAGCAGATGATGATGGAGGCAGCACGGTAAAGGACCAATTTGAGCAAGTGCAAGTAATGAAACCTCCTCTCTCTTCTCCTCAACACAGCCAAGAGCATGTGCTAGCTGCCTCTCCTAGGCAAGGGGCCATGACTCTTCCTCCAAAAGTGGTGAAGCCTAAAAACACCAAATCCACTAAGAAGAAAATCACTCCAGCAGTGACTAGCAATGTCACAAGAGCGCTAAAAAGTAGAGGCAAATTTCCTAAGAGGAGTATTTTTGAATTTCCAAAGAGGAAAAGGACCAAGAAGTATATCCAAGGCAAGGGTAAAGAAAAAGAGGAACAACAGGAGAGTAGTCATGAAAAGGAAAGAGAGTTTGACATGATAAAAATAGACAGTGATGCTAGAGATGATGAAGCTAGAATTCTTGAGGCTCTTTTGCAAAATAGAGAAGCCCAAATTCATGACATAGAAGCTAATCTAGAAATTTCAAAGGACCTCATACATGTTCTACAAGTGCAAAATAAACAAATGAGTGGTCAAATGGCAGTTTATGAGGCCCGGGCTTTCAAATACCAAAGGGAAGCCTAAAAAGCACAAATCAAGCTTGAAGAGTATATGGGCAAATTTGATGATACTGAAGAAGAAGAGCAGCCAATGAGAAAGAGGCCTAGGACTATGGGTCTTAGGAAAGCTTTGTAGAAAAAGAAGGAAGAAGAAGCAGCCCTTGTTCGATCTTATCCTCTCACACAATTGCTCGCCCAAGAAATAGAAAATGATAAAGCATCATGGCTTGAAAGAGCCAACAAGCATTTGGAGGATAAATTAGAGAAATAAAATAGAGACTTGGATCTACAGAGGAAGATGACCGAGCACTACAAGAAATTGAACCAATTTGCCTGAAGAAAGCTCAAACTTGCTCAAGAAAGGCTCAAAACAACCCGAAAGAGGCACCCGGTAGAAAAAGTGGAGAAAGGCGTATCTAGGCTTGAAATCTTGGCCTCAGCTTCCTTGCATGCTTCTAAGAACCCATAAGGGGCTTGCTCGCCAAAATTGAGCAAATTTTGACATGATTTTTTTTTTGTGTTTTTTGCCGTAATTGCACATTTTTCTATGCGCTGCCATGGGTGCTAGGAGCATCCTCAGCTCATGAGGGCAGATACTCACAAATTTTTAGATCCAAAGGAGGTGTTTTGGTCCCCAAAAGAGGCAAAAATCAGTCAAAATTCACCTTTCTGCCTCACATATCAACAGATGAGACCCCCCTGGGTTTTTTTCCCTTAGTACACCTTTTTATAGACTTATAGGGATCATTTTGGAAAAAATCAAGTAGTTCCATAACTATACATCCATGGCTTTCCAACGAGCTATCACGGGCCTCATTTCGACATCGGGAGGTCCCTCAAAAGTTGTCTGCAAAACAGGCTTCTTTCTGCTGCTACGCTCCTGTAGCATTTTGGCTAAAAAGACAGTTTTCTGAATATGCTCCTCCAAATGTGCGTTTAGCTATTTTTTTCTCTTTTTCAGTGATTAAAAGTCAATTTTCTTCTATTATTAGCTTAAAAAGATATTTTTGAAGATATTTTGTGTCTTGGGCTTTGCAAAGCCTCAAGGACAAAATCAGATATTTGTATTAAGCCAATGGCCTTCTAGATGCTCTAGGATAGTTTCTTTCCCTTTGGCCGATATATTCCAAGGGAATTCATTGTAGCACGAGGCTAAAATTGATGTTATAGAGCAATACATAGTATTACAATCTTTGAAGAAATACTTTGTCTCATGAAGTGGATGATTTCTTGTTTGACTTGGATGGTGGAGAAGGACTGTTTGTAGGATTCCATGGCTTGGTGAACGGTATTGTGTTCCTTATCTGTTATGTTTCCTTAGTTTATCATACATGTTTCCATGCTTCTTGCTTGATTTAGGTCAGTAAAGAATATATTTGAGATATGCCCATGGAGACACCTCAAGTTTCCTGATTCCTTACAGCTTCTATGTTTTTCTTCTTTCTTGGTTATGTCAAAGAATTCTTAACTGCTCTTTGATACCCTAAGAACTTGTTATCAATTTCATTAATGGTTATTATGTATTCTATCTAGTATGATTCACGGTATGCCCTACTTACTCATAGCTAACCAAAACCCCATCACTGAAACCTTTATCTGAATATTTGATTGTCCTAGTTAAACCAAAGAGGCCTTGTTTCGATCTTTCCCTTTGCCCATGCTCTGCAATCTTATTTCAAAGTTCCCGATAGCTCAAATTATGTTGTTTAGGAGTTCCCTCTTCATAGATTGATTTGTTTGTTTGTCTTATTTGTTTTCCCAAAATTATGAAGGTGATTTTCCCAAAGTTAGAGGGTCTTATACTTCTATGTATCACCTGAATGTTTATTTTATGCATCTATCAGTTTGAGTTTCATTTATAGTGATTAATGGCTAGCCCTACCACATGGATGTTAGCTGTAAAACTATTTATGCTTAAAACCTCTTAGTCTCTCACAAACTTAGTGTCCATCTCATTTCATTTCACCCAAAAGTATCCATTTATCTCGACCAAATCGGACCTGCAATATACCTTGTCCACCCTTTGAGGCAGTCTTGACCTTATCGACCCCATAGCCCAGTTGATCTAACAAAATTTTGATCTAGTTATCCTTTGATCAGATCTCCCTCAAAAAACCTAAAACAAACCAAAACATACTTAACAACTAGCCTAAAATCAAATAAAAAGAAAGCAAACAAGTTTACATCCTTTTCACAAATAGAGAAATCCCTCTCTGAGTCTAGGAAGGCTAGGTCCTAGGGCTCCAAAGTTGGTTTGATGTTACCCTGTCACTTGGCTTGCCAATCTGCCAAATCACGGGACACTAACATAATGGCGATCACGGTAGGACATATTGAGTACATGATAATCTAGCAAACTCTTGTAGACTCATTAGTCCTTCAATGATAAAACTTGTTGAATCAGTGAAAAAATAGGTAAACCCTAGGATTCTCATAAGACTTTATCTACCCTTGAAAAATATGCTGGCTTAGCCATAAGAGTGAATTGTCTTTGTCTCATAACCATAGCTAAGTTTTGAAACAGAGCTAGGATATTCTTAAAAACCACACAACTGAAAAATAACTCAAAAAAAACCTAAAAATATTTCAGATTGGTATTCAATAAACATGGTGGTGGACCATAAAACCTTTTACCTCTGAAAAGAGCTAAAAACTTCCACTTGGCGACTCCACAATCCTTAACAGACCTGAAGACTCCACTGGGAAGAACCTTTGTCATTGTAATATCATTCAAACTCAGTTAGAGGACTGTAGGATTCAAATTTAGGTAAACAGATTAGTTGAACTTTTAAATATTGTCATACCTGGTTGAAATTTTCTTGTTTATTTGGGTCTAAAAAACACAGCATAGTGGCTCCTAGAAAGATTCACACTAGAGCCCATCTTGACCCTAACCCACCTGAGATAGTTGATAACCCAGAAAGTATCCTTAGGAAGTCTCCTAAGATTAAATTATCAATTGTTTTTAGATCACCCTTGAAGAGCTAATTCAGTTCCTGAAAACCTTGTAGCTCTACAAGAAACATATGGTGGTGGAACCATAAAACATTTTACCTCCTTACGAGCTAAAAATTTTCCACCTGGCGACTCCACACTCCGAAACTCCCAGAAGACCAAATGACTCCACTGGTAGAAGACCCTGAACTAATTGACCAAACACAGTGACCTCTTTTTTAATTTACAAACATGATTCCAAGGATAAAACGAAGATATGCCCCAATGAGTAGAGATCATATCCCTGGGTTTCCACATAAGATGCCCCAGGTGAGTTGGGATGACAACCTGCCTATTTTTCAAGGTGAAAAGTTTGATGACCCTTTATTTCATCTTATCAAATTTCACATACATATATGGAGGTTGAAAGTTGAATGGCATGAAGACTGCCTAATGAAAATGTTCATGTTAACATTAGAAGGAAAAGCTAGGGATTAGTATGAATGCTTAAGATCTAGTAGTTTGTTTTCTTTAAGAGACCTTGAATATGTGTTCTATGAGAACTATAAAGAAAACACTACATCATTATCATGGGGTGAAATATATTATGATCCATCACAAAACATCACCCAACACATTATAGATAATGAGGAAGCTTTGGAAGAGATGCATCCTGAAGATCTTTTAACAGCCATTCATGAGTTTAATCTCCTATTGAAAAATTTTAAGAACATACATGAATCAGTTGAGGAAGAGATTATCCAAGCAATAAAGAACATTCCTCAAGATATCCCTGAAAACTCAAATATTGATTCATCATCCCTTATAGCTGAGGCTCAAGAAGACATACAGCCTCGAAATTAGTCTTCACAAGAGACAAATAACTGTTGTACTCATGTTCAAAGGAACATAGAAACATCTTCCCCTTTGACAGAAAAAGAGATTGATCAGACTATTTATAAACAGTTGCTCTCTAAAACTTTCTGCAAAACAAACACTCTTGTCCATTCACATAGAGAACTTTGTTGTACAAATTTAGAAATTTATTTTGTAGATCATAATGAAGAAGGACCTGCTGATAACCCAGTATGTTTGATTGCTAGTATTACTTATATTCGTGATTCTCCTAACTTTGATCTATCTAGTGATGATGCTTCCCAAATAGAATTTAATTTTGCAGGATCATCATTAGCAGATTTATGCGAGGAAGATCAGTTCCTTCAAAGAAGTAATGAACCAGTGCAGACTATTTATGATACTGATGATGAGAATTTTCAAAGCCTAGAAGTGAGTGAAGATTCATTCTATCTTTGCACTGCTTCATTTCAGATCATCGGTAATAATTTCCATGAGATTGGGACTCAGCAGACTTTCAGCTCAAAGGATGAGGAGGAAAGAAACAAAGAAATTGTTAGGCAAGTTGAAACCAAGGAGCCTTCTCTTGAAACAAAGGAAGCAATTGAACATACCCCTGCTCAAGAATATAATAACCTCCTCATAGAGTACAGTCCACTAAACCAGAGCATACTAGGGCTACAAGAGGACAACACTGCCAAATATGATGAGTCCTCCAGTTCATATGATGATGAAGAAGAGGGAGAGAAACAGATAGAAGACTGTCCCACTGAGGATATACCATATTCTCAAGAAGAATATTTTTCCTTTTTTGTTAAGAATGATGATGCTTCCAAGCAACTTTCTGAAGACATAGCCCTCAAAGCTGAAGTCTTGGAAGCAGACAATCTACCAAACATGGAGAACCAAAAAGAAGAGAACCTTCATCTTTCCTTTGTTGATCCTATGGAAGAGTGTGTGGAAATCCCAACTGGCTCAAATTATCAAGCATGGATCCTTTGCAAGAGCCAAGTGCATGAGAAACTGTCACCACTCGTGATAGCCTTGGTTTTGAAGATTAATCTTCAAAATCTACTATGGATACCCTTGACAAGCAGCCAGAGTTTCTTCTTCTTTTTAACATTACTCAACTAGCTGCATTGGCACTTTTGTATCATATGAAGATGTAAGTACTTCAAGTTAGAATAGATTAGATAAGAATGTCAATAAAGCTCAGTTCTGAGCATTTAGATAGTTGTTGATTTTTGTCTCCAAAGAAAATCAAAAACAAAAATACAAAAATAATAGAAGAAAGAAAAGAGGGCAGATTGTGAAAACAAGAAAGGTATAGCCCCATACCAAAAAAAAAAAAGAAACAAATCTGAAAGTGTGCAAGCTCAAATGCCACTCCTGAAGAACACACTTCTAGTTAGTCAAACATCTTAATCTTGACTAATTAGCTTTAAATTTTCTGCTGATAGGATAGTGAATTCGATTTGCCAAACTGTTTAATCTTGGCTTATCAATAGATAGTTTAGGATAGAAATTAAAGGTTCGAACATGTTCAAAATCTGAACCTAAGTTCCCAAAAGAGAGATGACTCAAATCTGTTTTTTTTTTTTGGAGTCAAAAAAGAAGTAAATCTGGTTCTAATTAGCTCAAAATCTGAACCAGAGAACAAGGAAGAAACAGCTCAAACAAGAGCCAAAACAGAGCTGTGAAAAGAGACGGCCATGATGAGAAACTTTCAGATCTTAAGCTTTCCATTTTGATTTAATTTTCTGCAAAATAAATGTCTGTGTGCAGCTTGTTTTTTATGCCATAGATCAGCATCAAGTTAGACTGTTTAATCCTGAATCGAATGCTTTTCAATTTCTGTTGTAGAAATTAGAGAATAAATTCTGTTGGATAGTTTAATCCCAACAGATAATAGATTAGGTAGAGAATCATATGGGCTCAACTGTTTAATCTGAGTCCATGGAGAAATAAGGAGTAGAAATAGATTGGATTTCCTGCTTTCAAAAAGAATAAAATGTTGTGAAAAGAGTTTTCCAATCCAAGTGCACTCTTATGAATAAAAAATGTTAGATCAGTAGGATTGGGTAGGTAGAAAGCTTGTTGATGAAAGATCCATTTTTTTTATAGCTGCTAATGTGTTTTCAGAGCAATATCATCCCAACAAAGGAAGGGCAGCCCAATGGATGAGACACAGGTCAGCCTCCTAGAGAACACAATGGATGTGGCACATGTCAGCCTCCCAGAGAATGCAAGTCTGAAATTCTTGATGCCTTCAAGAAGGCACCATCCCCAAGTGGAGCCACTGTTAGCCACCTATAAAATTTGTTATAGCAAAAGGTGGCTAAGACTTTTTGAGCCTTCAAGGAACAAATTTTATTACTAAAAAGTGTTGGTTCTTGAAGACTCTTGAGGGCCTCATGCCTCTGTCCAAATCTTCACTATTGTACCTATTTTATACTCAGAATTTCTGTTGTTTCCATGAGTGAAAAGACTGCTACAAAACCATCATTTTTCCCCTCCCCCTCTTCCAAAACTAACCCTCATTTTGCTCCCCTTTTTCTCCATAAACTCCTCTATTTTTATGATCCCTCTTCTCCCATTCGTGAAAATCCTCTTTACATAGTTTAAAACTCATTTTTAAACTATACCGAAACCCCCAAATCCTTTGAAAACTCTGAAAAATTTCATAAAAAACAAGTTTTTTTGTTACCATGGACTTAAGCCCCCTTGGGCTAAATCCTAACCACTTCCCCACCATACGCTTTGAGGCTGGAACCAAACGCTAACCCTTTTCGTCGCTTATCGCATCACAAACATCCAAGTGTGCAATTCCTTGTGCCATTACAAAAACTTCGATGCGATTAAGCCACGTGTTTTATAAACCCTGATCATATTATTTTTCATATATCCCATGGGCCCGCCTCCGGCGCTTAAAACCTTGTAATAATTCTTCCCCGGTGGTCTTTTTTCTTTGTCAAAACCAAAAAACCCTTTTTTCCAAAGTTTTGATCTAATGCGTTAGAGTCACGTGTTAATATAAAAATGGTTAGATTGAAAACACCCGATCGCGCAATCGCATCGGAGAAATCCAAATGGGTTGATTGAAAAGGCCGCATCAAAGCTTCCGGTGCGATTAAGTCCCATATCCATAGACCCCGGTCCTTTGTTTTCTTTATAAAACCAAGCACAAATGCCGAAGCCCTTATTGCATCGGAAAAATTAAATGGGTTGATTGAAAGACCGGGCCCAATGGTTCCGATTGCGATTGGCCCCTGTATGTATGGCCCTGGGTCTATTTGTGTGTTATACGTTCGAAGGCCCCGCAGTCGGGCGCCAGACCATTCCATATATATATATATACCCCACCCCTGAAGCATAAAACCTTTGTTTTATTTTAATTTTGGGTTTTTTATATATCATAAGGGTTTTCCGCCGGTTCGTTCTAAAACTAATCTCCACCGTTGATCATAAACCGATCAAACGGCCAGCGCTCAATCGCATCGCATTTTTCAATTGCTGCGTTTGTTTGTTCCTCCTAATCGGCCAATCCTCAGATTCATTTTCCACCGTTGATCTTATCCTCAGATAAACGGCCCACGCTCGATCGCATCGGAGTTCTTCATTGCATGCCTTTGTTCACTCCCTTTGATCGGCCATCCCTCTGATTCATTTTCCACCGTTGATCTGATCCTCAGATCAACGATCCGCGCTACATCACATCGCAACTTTTTCATCGGGCGCGTTTATTTGCCACCGCCAATTGCGATCCTCCGATTGGATCTGGACCGTCCACGTGTCCAGATCGAACGGTCCAAGATCATTCCGTCTTATTCTTCTCCCCACTCTCCTTTTTTTACCTTCTCTTATTTGATCTCCACCGTTGGATGCTGCCATCCAACGGCTACGCTCCTCCCACGCCTTCTGAAGAAGTTTTTCCCCAATAACGCAGGATTTCTTAATAAGTTTTGTATTTTGCAGGTGTTAAAGGTTATCCGTTATATTGAAAGAAAGGCCGAAAGCCGGGGATGATGATTCCTGTGCCTTCAATTCATAAAAGGGAACCATTCGCTGGGCTCTACTCCATGTCTCGTCATTGCTTCATGAGGCAGTGATGCCATATAAGCCCAACGTGGCCCTGCACATCGACAAGGCACTGTGTTATTAAAACATGATTTAAAGAGTATCAGTGTTGAAGACAGAGCACAACAGAACAGAAGATTGAAGATCGATTTCCGGGGATTACGGCTAAGATGGATTATCAAAAGCCTAATCCCCCAAATTAAAACACAGTCAAAGGAAAATCATAAGTGTTTAACAGACAGAAAGGCCTCCACCGCCACAACTGAGGCAAAGTGATTCCTCCCAGCTACCACGAAGCCACCTGTGCCTCAAAGAATTCAAACAGAGGCTGAAGTTATTGTTTGAAATCAGATATTTACCTCAACGCAGCCAAACAGTTAATTCTGCTGAAAGAATTTAATGACAAAAATATCAGCAGAGTTACTATAACATAACGCAGAGCCTTAAAAGTCAACAAGAGCTCCCACCGAGCTTAAAATCTTTCATGTATATCAATTAATACAATGAAACACATGTAAACTTCTTCATCGAGCCCCTCAAAGGCCGAGAAGTCATCACTCTGTATTAATTGTCCTGAGAGATCTTTTATCAGATCTCACCTCCTCATTCTTCTATAAATACTTCTGTAGAAGATGAGAAATTGTTGGTTGCAGAACTTTGAAATACATTTGAGCTTAAACTTCTGATTGTAAATAGTGTTCATTGGCCCTTGGAGCTCTGTTTGTGCTAGATTAGTTAGGCTGAATAGTGAAGATGATTGCTGAACTAAAACATTGGACTTGAAGACTGTAACTGGTTTGACATCAATAACAAGCTGTTTCTTGGGATCATGGTCTATATCACTGGTGAAGTGCCCCTTTCTTTGTTATTTTTTTCCTTCTATGTATGTCATATTGTTCACTATTCTCTGATAAAGAACAACATTTATGGAGTTAGGATTTACTGTTTACCAGTACCCTTCTCTAACTGATAAGCTTTATCTCAATGTTTTCCTCCAATTTTTTTATTTAAGAATGATTAAATACGGTTTAAGCAGTTAGGAATGTTGGCGTTCCCTCGTCCTATTTTTTGCTTTAAAAATTGTTCTTGAAAGTTATTTTCATTATTTGATTATTAAAGTTAGACTAGAAAAGTGATGGTTTGCCCTGTTTCTAGCTTCTATTCTCCAAAGGCAGATTCTGAAGGTTTCCCTTGGTGTTGGCCAAAAGCAGACTAGGTTTAAAAGTACCTTATCTGATCTTAGGTTACACTTTGTTTCCTCTTATGTGTTTTCATACTTTCTGAAGGTAATTATGCGGATTACTGGATTGTTTGTCAATTAAGCTGCTTTAATACAAACTTGCCCAAGAATTTTATGGTTAGCCCTGTCCTTGGTTGGTTTTAAACAGTTACTTAAGAGGCTTTTCTTGTTTGGACTGACTATAAATCCCTTGTGAAATTATTATCAGTTTCCACCCCTCCAACACTTTATTGTTTCCATTCCATCATTTTAATCTCAATAATCTTGTGATATAGATGACTTGCCCCTTGGATACTCTTGATGTTGTTGCTAAATTAAAGCCCTGATATGACTCCATAGCCCAATGGACTAAAAACCAGTGTTATATCTATATTTTTAGCCAAAGCTGTCCTATTCATTTGCAACTTCACACCTTTGAAACTTTTTATATTTAGAACTTTCCCCTCAAATAATAATCATGCTCAACCATCCAAAAACCAAAACAAACCCTTGGCCTTCATAACTAGCCTAAAATCGTTACCCCAAACTTCCAAGACAAATCCATCTTTGTACTTATTGGAGAGATCCCTCTCCGGATTTAGGAGGGCTAGATCCTAGAATCCCAAAGTGGTTGAAATGATGTTGTTTCTGTGATTGGACTTTGCCAATCTTGCTAATTACAGATCCCTAACATTTTTGGCGACTCCGCTGGGGATTAAACCCTGAATCATTTATATTTTGAGGTAACCATAGGACATCATAGATTTTTTTCAAAGAATATTTGTTATATCAACCAGCTGAGCCACCATCAACTAACATTTCTAGCGTCTCCGCTGGGGAGCACTTCCCTTAAAATAAATAAAACTTTGAGAGTAAAAAGTAGCCTTTTCAAGCACTACCAAAGAATGGTAATCATGATAAAACTTGTTGAATCAGTGACAAAATAGGTAAACCCTAGGATTCTCATAAGACTTTATCTAACTTTGAAAAATCAGTTGGCTTAGCCATAAGAGTGAACTGTCTTTGTCTCATAACCATAGCTAAGTTTTGAAACAGAGCTAGGATATTCTTAAAAACCACACAACTGAAAAATAACTCAGAAAAAACCTAAAAATATTTCAGATTGGTATTCAATAAACATGGTGGTGGACCATAAAACCTTTTACCTCTGAAAAAAGCTAAAAATTTCCACTTGGCGACTCCACAATCCTTAACAGACGTTAAGACTCCATTGGGAAGAACCTTTGTCATTGTAATATCATTCAAACTCAGTTAGAGGACTGTAGGATTCAAATTTAGGTAAACAGATTAGTTGACCTTTTAAAGATTGTCATACCTGGTCGAACTTTTCTTGTTTATTTGGGTCTAAAAAACACAGCATAGTGGCTGCTAGAAAGATTCACACTAGAGCCCATCTTGGCCCTGACCCACCTGAGATAGTTGATAACCCAGAAAGTATCCTTAGGAAGTCTCCTAAGATTAAATTATCAACTGTTTTTAGATCACCCTTGAAGAGCTAATTCAGTTCCTGAAAACCTTGTAGCTCTACAAGAAACATATGGTGGTGGAACCATAAAACATTTTACCTCCTTACGAGCTAAAAATTTTCCACCTGGCGACTCCACACTCTGAAACTCCTAGAAGACCAAATGACTCCACTGGTAGAAGACCCTGAACTGATTGACCAGACACAGTGACCTCTTTCTTAATTTACAAACATGATTCCAAGGATACAACGAAGATATGCCCCAATGAGTAGAGATTATATCCCTAGGTTTCCACATAAGATGCCCCAGGTGAGTTGGGATGACAACCTGCCTGTTTTTCAAGGTGAAAAGTTTGATGACCCTTTATTTCATCTTGTCAAATTTCACATACATATATGGAGGTTGAAAGTTGAATGGCATGAAGACTGCCTAATGAAAATGTTCATGTTAACATTAGAAGGAAAAGCTAGGGATTAGTATGAATTCTTAAGATATAGTAGTTTGTTTTCTTTAAGAGACCTTGAATATGTGTTCTATGAGAACTATAAAGAAAACACTACATCATTATCATGGGGTGAAATATATTATGATCCATCACAAAACATCACCCAACACATTATAGATAATGAGGAAGCTTTGGAAGAGATGCATCCTAAAGATCTTTTAACAGCCATTCATGAGTTTAATCTCCTATTGAAAAATTTTAAGAACATACATGAATCAGTTGAGGAAGAGATTATCCAAGCAATAAAGAACATTCCTCAAGATATCCCTGAAAACTCAAATATTGATTCATCATCCCTTATAGCTGAGGCTCAAGAAGACATCCAGCCTCGAAATCAGTCTTCACAAGAGACAGATAACTGTTGTACTCCTGTTCAAAAGAACATAGAAACATCTTCCCCTTTGACAGAAAAAGAGATAGATCAGACTATTTATAAACAGTTTCTCTCTAAAACTTTCTGCAAAACAAACACTCTTTTCCATTCACATAGAAAACTTTGTTGTACAGATTTAGAAAGTTCTTTTGTAGATCAGAATGAAGAAGGACCTGCTGATAACCCAGTATGTTTGATTGCTAGTATTACTTATATTCGTGATTCTCCTAACTTTGATCTATCTAGTGATGATGCTTCCCAAACAGAAGTTAATTTTGCAGGATCATAATTAGCATATTTATGCGAGGAAGATCAATTCCTTCAAATAAGTAATGAACCAGTGCAGAATATTTATGATACTGATGATGAGAGTTTTCAAAGCCTAGAAGTGAGTGAAGATTCATTCGATCTTTGCACTGCTTCATTTCAGATCATCAGTGATAATTTCCATGAGATTGGGACTCAACAGACTTCAGTAATATTGTTCATTATTCTCTGATAAAGAACAGCATTTATGGAGTTAGGATTTACTGTTTACCAGTACCCTTCTCTAATTGATAAGCTTTATCTCAATGTTTTCCTCCAATTTGTTTATTTAAGAATGATTATATACAGTTTAAGCAGTTAGGAATGTTGGCGTTCCCTCGTCCTAGTGTTTGCTTTAATCATTTTTCTTGAAAGTTATTTTCATTATTTGCTTATTAAATTTAGACTACAAAAGTGATGGTTTTCCCTGTTTCTAGCTTCTATTCTCCAAAGTCAGATTTTGAAGGTTTCCCTTGGTGTTGGCCAAAAGTAGACTAGGTTTAAAAGTACCTTATCTGATCTTAGGTTACACTTTGTTTTCTCTTATGTGTTTTCATAATTTCTGAAGGTTATTATGCGGATTACTAGATTGTTTTTCAATTAAGTTGCTTTAATACAAACTTGCCCAAGAATTTTATGGTTAGCCCTGTCCTTGGTTGGTTTTAAACAGTTACTTAAGAGGATTTTCTTGTTTGGACTGACTATAAAACCCTTATGAAATTATTATCAGTTTCCACCCCTCCAACACTTTATTGTTTCCATTCCATCATTTTAATCTCAATAATCTTGTGATATAGATGACTTTCCCCTTGGATCACTCTTGATGTTGTTGCTCAATTAAAGCCTTGATATGAATCCATAGCCCAATGGACTAAAAACCAGCGTTATATCTATCTTTTTAGCCAAAGCTGTCCTATTCACTTGCAACTTCACGCCTTTGAAAATTTTTATATTTAGAACTTTCCCCTCAAATAATAATCATGCTCAACCATCCAAAAACCAAAACAAACCCTTGGCCTTCATAACTAGCCTAATATCATTTCCCCAAACTTCAAAGACAAATCCATCTTTGTACTTATTGGAGAGATCCCTCTCTGGATTCAGGAGGGCTAGCTCCTAGAATCCCAAAGTGGTTGAAACGATGTTTTTTATGTGATTGGACTTTGCCAATATTGATAATTATAGATCCCTAACACCCGCAACTTTAGAAGAAATTCAAAAGGTAGCTATTAGTGCTGAAGCCAACCTAACTGAAAAGAGAGCTAGGATCAGATCATAAAAGAAAGTCACATACCGAGATGAAGCCATGCGTTCAGTTTCCTCCTTATATCCCAAAAGAGAAAACCTGGTTAGATCCATGGAAAAAATGTGGGAAAGAATAAATCTGAATTAAAAAGCACCTCTTAAGGACAACTAGCCAAACCCTCAAAACAGAAACCGAAACCAAAACTTTAGAAGAGACTCGCCTCAGAAAAAACCAAGGTAAAATGACCAATAGATCAGGCCACCTTTCAATGAAAACTATGTTGATGATTTAGAAAGAGATATGGAACCACTTGATGAAAATTACTTAAACTTGATAAGTTCTGATAGTGAGGGTGAGGTTTTCCTCATAGAAGTAGAACAAGTTTTCTTCTCCTCAAATCAAAATGAAGCAAATTATGAGGACCCCGAAGATCCTAAGGTAGAATTACAGAACGCTATAATGGAAGTCCATAGGCAATACGATCTTAGGAGTAAGAAAAACCAAGACAACTCTAAGAAAGATAGCTCAGACACTGCTATTACCAAAACCCCCGATACCATTCTTAAAAGAACAACAGATAGTAACAAAATCATGGCTAAGAAAACTGAGCAAAACAAAGACAAAGCTAGTCAGGCGATCCTTGATACAAACTGTCCTAGTACCTCTACTAAGATTCCCGAAACAGCTATATTGAACAAAACCCCAAATCAAAATCAGCAAATTAAAAATATAGAGAAAGTCATGGCTGAAAAAACTGAAGCAAATCTATCTAAACTACAAGCACCCTTCAGCTTTGAAGGGGAAATTGCCATAATTAAGATCACCATGCCTCTCAATGAACTTATTTCACAAAGCTCATACAAATCTCAAGTGCTAAAGGTCCTAAACATAGGAAATGATGCAGATACTTTACACCTAGCTGATGATACCCCTGAGGTGTTGTTTGGACCAAAAATAGAAGGAAAATATCAAGAGGGAACCACTCTCCATTTTTACATTAGTCTGAATATACATGACCAAATCCTACATAATGCCATGCTAGATTATGGGGCCTCTCACAATCTCATGCCGAAAGTAGTAATGGAAACATTAGGCCTAGAAATAACGAAACCTTATAAAGACTTATAGTCATTTGATTCAAGCAGAGTCAAGTGTCTAGGCCTGATAAAAGATCTTTGTGTCAGTTTGGCACAAGTACCTGCAAAACACCTGGTCATGGACATAGTGGTAGTATACATCCCTCCGAAGTACGAATTATTTTATCCATATCTTGGGGGGCCAAGCTTCAAGGAAACATTCAACTAGATATGTCTTACGCCACCATTCCTGTGTTTAATCAAACAATAATACTATATCGGGAATCACACATGAAATATATGGTCAGCAGCCAAGAAAGGCCAGATAACATCCGTATGTATTCCATACATTCAGATCTAAATTCCTTCATTTTACACAATGATGAAGACATTAATAAACATGTAGGATAAATTGAAACAAATCTAGGCACATTGCATCAACCGCCCTAGATTCTCTATGATGAGCTGGATACTCAAAACTATCATGACCCTGAACAATTATGTCTTGAAGAGTGGGAGTTTGATTTTCTAGAAATAGAGATAAATCATAAAACAGAACACATTCCACACCCTCAAGCAAGTTTCTCAAGCTAAGGACAAACATCAAAAGTACAATCAGAAACTTTTTTCAAAACAGAAGCACTAGAAGGCTTACATAGTACAAATCTTTTTGCAAATCAGTAATAGGGGAGTCTTATGTTCTTACCATACTTAAATGATTCACCATCCCAAAACCTTACCTCTCCAAGTAAAGCTTTAACTTTTGGAACCACTTTGATGAATCCAGGGAAAATGTCTAATGCATTCAATAAAGAGGAATATGATGACAGTAGTCCCAAGACACCTGAGTTAATTGAACTAGCTAAAATTTTGTCATTTCACTAGAGATTAAGAACTGCTAGAGTATGCAAAATTTTTCAAGATACTAATACATGTCAAGAAAATAGTTTAAAACACTGTGACAATGCTATCATTTCAAGAAGTAACACTTACAAAAAGAAATGCAAAAATCTTGGTCAAACATTAACAATTAAAGACAAAGCAAGTGGACATAGGATATGTGTAGATTTCAGGAACACGGATAAACCTCCCCGGAACAACACTCATATCCTTCCCAAAACAGATAATACCATACAGAAGCTAGGATTTTCTAATCATACATCTTTGCAAGGTTATGTCTCAGGATATCATCAGTTAATTCCTCTTCAAAGAAAACAGCTTAAAGATTTTTTCAAATACACTGGAAGCAGCTCCAAATTCAAACCTAGAATTGCAAAACCGCCAGACACCAAAGACAAGTTCTTGAAGGCCATGTTTCCAGTTCTGAATTTCTTCATTATGATCTACCTTGACAATGTCATCATCTATTTTAAAAATGACAAAGAGTATCTGTATTACCTAAAGAAGATGTACAACAAAGGCAGGAGCGGAAATCAAAGGTATGGAGAAAAGAAGCAAGTAGATACAGAATTTTTCAAAGACTCTTGCAAGAACCCTTATGTTGTGGTTGAAAGGGAAAATTTTCCAAACTTTTATTTTCAAGAGCTGACCGGACCAAGAGCATCAGGAGATCCCTTTGAAGACAAAATGCTCAAGTTCCACCATTTTCAATGTTTCTAGTTTCAAAAACATTTTCACTCATTGTACATATCACTGTTTGAAGAAATAAATCAAAAAAAGAAAATACAAAAACAGTAGAAAAGTTGAAAAGAGGGCGGTTTTAGAAAATAGCAGAAAATCCCCATGTTGAAAAAATAGTCATACTGAAAGTGTGCAAGTCTAAATGCCACTACTAAGTGCTCCAAAGTTATCTTGTTCAGTTATCTAGCCTAATAATAACTAAACATGTTTTATGTAGAAATTTGAATAATAGCTGAATTATTCACCGATATTATCCTGATTACACACTATTTAAGCTTCATGCATAATACATAACCTCTTCTACAATTGATCATCAACTTGCGGAAATAGAAGCAGTCGCATGTGCACATTAAAACATAATCAAGCACACATATAACACAGTATGTAATGGGGAAAGCATACAACTGAAAACCCCCAACTATCTGTATATTATAATGATAGAGAACATGTAACAATACATAGCACAAAGCTCCTCTCAGCTCTCCACACTATCTCACATGCTACACACAAAACTAGCTCTGAGATGAACAAGTCACAAGTTCAAATCTCCTCCATAAGTCTGCCTGCCTCTACTGCGCAATATAAGATGAATAATGATGAGATCCAAGTTCGAATCCCACTGGCTTGTACTACGCAATCCTCATTGGAAATCTCAATCAATGTGTGTGCAAATCTCATGCACAGCTATAGTCACAACTGATAGTAGACTCACCCTTTCACCCACCTCTAACACTGGTCTCCATTGAACTATCCATGCATTGCAGTTAACTGATGTATTCTTTAGTTGATTTATGAGTTAATAATTAGTGAATTAATTAATAATTAATTCACACCACTTATCACTAGTTTATTTATCAGTTAGACTAAATACAACTAGTTCAACTAAGTTAAACCGAACACAACTCCACCAAACTCTGCCACATGAGTTCTAACTGAAGTCAACCATGGAATAGCTCAACTAACCCTTAGGAAAAGTGTATTTCCTTCTGTCAGCTACATGTGCCACATCCAAGCATCAAACTGAAGTGCTCCAAGAGGATAAGATAATGTTTATAGTCTAAATATTATTAACGGTTAATAATATTCGACTGTTCTATTTTTAGCCTAGCAGTCTAAAAATAGATTCCACCCAATGTCTAAAAATAGAGGTCCATCTATTTTTACCAACATGACCAATCATCCATAAATAGCATCCTGCAACTCATATACCATGATCCATATGTCTAAAAATAGACATAGTCTCAAAATATACTTTGCGCCAAAAATAGCCTGCAGGCCCACTTAGTGAAGGCGACTTCTTTTCACTAAGCTCCATCATCTTGTTGCATTTTCAACACTCCCTCTAAAAAAGATATGGATTATCTGCAACCCCTATCATGCCTCTGTGGTATTCGAATTTGCTCCTAGTGAGCGCCTTCGTCAAGATATCGGCATCCTGATCCTCCGTGGGAATGTATGAAAGTAACATGATTCTCTGGTGCACACAATCTCTGATATGATGGTACCTAATGTCGATGTGTTTGGATCTATCATGAAATACTGGATTAGCCAAGAGTTTAATGCAACTCTGGTTATCACAATAAATCATAGTAGGCTCCAAGTGTGAACCGAACAACCCGACCAGGATCTTCCTCATCCATATAGCCTCGCATGCAGCCAAACTTGCTGCCATATACTCGGCCTCTGCTGAACTGAGTGCCACGGATCTCTACTTCCTACTATACCAAGAAACTGCTGTCGACCCGATACTGAAGATCCCTTCAGATGTGCTCCTTCTATCCGTTGGGCTCCCTGCCCAATCTGCATCTGTGAAGCCACATAGCTTCACCTCATCCTCATGTCTGTACCACAATCCATATCCCGATGTGCCTCTAAGATAACGCAATACATGCTTGCCTGCCTTCCAGAAGAGCTTGGTAGGCTTAACCATAGCTTGTGAGAAAGGCCCAGTTGCGGCATAGCATATATATCGGGTCGTGTATTGACCGGATACATAAGCGACCCCACCAGCGTCGAAAAACGGTGGCATCCACTAGCAGATCTACCTCTGAAGTAGCATCCTCCTTCCTCAACCTCCGGAAGAGGAGTATCGACGAGCTTGCGGGTCATGCGCTGTTGAACTTCCCGAGTATCTCCCGGGCATACTTGCACGAGTGTGCCGGTCCATCCACTGCGCTACCAAATTTCCAATCCCAGGAAATAATGAAGGAGGCCCAAGTCCTTCATCTCAAACTCTCTAGCAAGATCCTCCTTGCATGAAAGTATCAACAGCTCATCACCCGTCAAAATCAAATCATATACATAAAGTACAATGATCAGCAACTTACCCTCCACCACAATCTGGTACAGGATAGGATCCGCCTCACTCTTGGAGAATCCAAGTTCGATGAAATAACTGTCTATCTATGTGTACCAAGCACGAGGTGCTTGCTTCAACCCATACAGCGCTCTCTTCAATCTGCACACATGTGACTCACTGCTGAAGATCTCGAAACCTTCGGGCTGCTCTATGTACACCTCCTCCTCAATGACTCCATTGAGGAACGCAGTCTTCACATCCATCTGATGAATGTGCCACCCCATCTGCGCTGAGAGAGAAAGAATCGTCCGTATGGAAGAGTACCTTGCGACGGGTGCAAAAGTCTCCTCATAGTCAATCCCCTCGATCTGTGAGAAGCCACGGGCGACAAATCTCGCCTTGTACTTCTCCACACTCCCGTCAGCCGCCTGCTTCACCTTGTAGATCCATCGTGAACCCACCAGCGATTTCCTTCCGGTCTTGGGTTAATCTCCCATTGCCAACCTTTCGACAATAGAATCATATGGTTCCACCATGGCATCTACCCATGCGGGGTCCTCCATAGCTTCCTCGAAGGATGGCTCTGTCACCGACACATTTTCTCACAAGAGCCATGTATCTGATCTTAGGTCCGGTGGCTTGTCTCTTGTACGCGGTATGTTGTAGGTGGTCCTACAACCTTCTGCATCTTGGGCTAGTCGCTCAGCTTACTTTCGTAGTGCGCTTTCACCCTGCGATGGTTGGTATTTTGCATGGTGGTCTCTTCCACTCCATGAACTTCCTCTTGTGGCTGATCACATCCTGAAGCTCATCCTTAGGAACTAATAGCTCCTCATCTGCATGCAAGTGTGGCTCCCTCTCAAGCGAACACTTCATGGCTTTCTCCTCCTGAAATTTGATATCCCGTTGCACAACAGTCTTGCGACTGTCTGGAAAATACACACGATAGTTTTGGGGCGTATCAGTGTACCCCAAAAATATCCCAACCTTTGCGGTCGGCTCCAGCTTCTTCCTGGCATCCTTCGTCACATGAATGTAGACAGGTGAACCAAAAATCCTTAAATGGGAAATATCAAGCCTCTTACTAGAAAACGCCTCCTCGGGTGTACTCATGCCAAGTATCTTGTGAGGACAACGGTTCTGCACATATACTACAGTATTTCATGCCTCCGCCCACAAGTGAATGGGTAGGCCTTGATCATGCAACATTGCCCGTGCAGCACCCACGATCGTTCTGTTCTTCTGCTCAGCAACCCCGTTCTGCTGTGGGTTATGGGGTGCTATGAGCTCTCTCCAAATTCCTTCTGCGCTGCAAAAGTCCTTGAATTCGCCAGAGATGAATTCACCACCATTGTCACTCCTAAGAGCCTTCACCTGCTTCCCCGATTCCTTCTCAACCAGCGCCTTGAACTCACAGAACTTTGAGTATGTCTCACTCTTCTTCTGCATGAAGAAGATCCAGCACTTCTGATAAAAATCATCAACAAAGATCACATAGTACATGTGCTTTGTTGTCGAAGCTACTGAGAAAGGTCCACACACGTTTGTGTGAATTCTCTCAAGTATCGTCATGGCGCGACTATCCTTCTCGTGAAAGGTGGCTTTCACATATTTTCCTAAGCTAAACCCCTTGCACTGATCTGACTGCGCAAGAGTGCCTGTAGGAAGCCCAGTAGAAATCTGCTACAGTATCTTCAAATCTCCATGGTGAAGGTGTCCCAATCTCCGGTGACACAGCTCGTCATCATCCCGGCTCACCACTCCTTCTGCCTTGCATGCCATTTTTGCACAGCCATCTACTTGAAATTGATAAAGGTTCTTGACTCGAACCCCTATATTCCGGGTTTCTCCAGTTGTCTTACTGCGCAGGAAAGCCTTTCCCTCGCTGAAGACAACATCATATCCCTTGTCTTCTAACATCGCCACAAAGATAAGATTCTTCTTCAATCTTGTAACATGCATCACTTCCTTCAATACGAAGGGTTTACCAGACTCCCTCTCAAAGGAAATGGTACCAATACCGGTCGTACTGTATCTACCATCATCGCCCATCTCGATGTGCACTCCAAGATCTTTCTCATCTAGATCTGAAAACAAATCTCGATCTCCTGTCATGAGAAAAGACGCACCACTGTCCAAGAACCATACTGATCCCATCACACTTGAGACCAAGCATGCGATCAGCGAAAAATCCAGCTCAAACTGGGAGGCTAAGGCCTCTCCCACTGCAAATCCAGCAGCCTTCTTATTTTTCTTCTTCTGCAGACAATTTGTGGCATAATGTCTGTGTTGGTGACAGTGAAAGCACTTCACCTTGGACATGTCCTGCTTCTTTCCTTTCGCACCAAACTGAGAAGCTTTCTTGCTCTTCCCCTTCTTTTCTTTGGCAGCCAAAGCGCAATTTTCTTCATCAGATGCCTTTGATGAAGATCTGTCCCTGGTACTCCACCTTATCTCCTCTTGCATGAGATCCGACCAAAGTCGCTCCCATCCTAGCAATTTCTCCCGACCATTGACAGAGTCCTGATAGGAATGCCAACTCTTCGGAAGACCAAGGAGAGCCAAGTACACCAAGTCCTCCTCATCTACAGTCACCCCCACACTTCCCAGCTCATCCCTGCATTGGGTGAACTTCGTGAGGTACTTGGGTATACTGTCGCCTTTCTCCATCTTTATGTTTCTGAGTTTATCCTTGAGCGCCAACTTCCTCTGGTCGCTCTTGCTTTGGAATAAATCTGTCAATGCTTTCCACATCAAGTATGGAGAATATTTTCCATGCAGGCTGGATACAATGTGATCCTTCACGCCCTCCAACAGAATCCTTCGACATTTTTCCATCTTCTTTTGCCAAGCCTCAACTTGATCAGCATTAGTAGGCTTTGGGACCTCAGCATCTATGAACTCCTTCAGCCCATTTTCGTCTAACACCACCTCCATCCTATCCTTCCATGCAACATAATTTGAGCTGCCCTCAAGGGCATACTCAAATCGCAATTCGTTGAAAGACATTTTGACTTCGACACCAAGAAAACACTGCTGCAAATTCGAATTCAACCAGCTCAAAACTCAACCGCTTCCGATCTGTGAGAAAAAATTATTTCTAGCACAGAGATCGACTGTAGGGGCATTTACTGGATATATCACCTTTCAAAGAAAGGATGGATCCAGAGGCTACCTGTCCCGCTTACAGACTCTGTCTACCGAAATAAATTGTAATCACTGTAATAGATCCGATGATCAATTCTCCCTCTGATACCATGTAGAAATTTGAATAATAGCTGAATTATTCACCGATATTATCCTGATTACACAATATTTAAGCTTCATGCATAATACATAACCTCTTCTACAATTGATCATCAATTTGCGGAAATAGAAGCAGTCGCATGCGCACATTAAAACATAATCAAGCACACATATAACACAGTATGTAATGGGGAAAGCATACAGCTGAAAACCCCCAACTATCTGTATATTATAATGATAGAGAACATGTAACAATACATAGCACAAAGCTCCTCTCATCTCTCAGCACTATCTCACATGCTACACACAAAACTGGCTCTGAGATGAACAAGTCACAAGTTCAAATCTCCTCCACAAGTCTGCCTGCCTCTACTGTGCAATACAAGATGAATAATGATGAGATCCAAGTTCGAATCCCACTGGCTTGTACTGCGCAATCCTCATTGGCAATCTCAATCAATGTGTGTGCAAATCTCATGCACAGTTATAGTCACAACTGATAGTAGACTCACCCTTTCACCCACCTCTAACACTGGTCTCCACTGAATTGTCCATGCATTGCAGTTAACTGATGTATTCTTTAGTTGATTTATGAGTTAATAATTAGTGAATTAATTAATAATTGATTCACACCACTCATCACTAGTGTATTTTTCAGTTAGACTAAATACAACTAGTTCAACTAAGTTAAACCGAACACAACTCCACCAACTGTCTCATCAACTCCACCAAACTCTGCCACATGAGTTCTAACTGAAGTCAACCATGCAATAACTCAACTAACCCTTAGGAAAAGCGTATTTCCTTCTATCAGCTACATGTGCCACATCCAAGCATCAAACTAAAGTGCTCCAAGAGGATAAGATAATGTTTATAGTCTAAATATTATTAAGGGTTAATAATATTCGACTGTTCTATTTTTAGCCTGGCAGTCTAAAAATAGATTCTGCCCAATGTCTAAAAATATAGTTCCATATATTTTTTCCAACATGACCAATCATCCATAAATATCATCATGCAACTCATAGACCATGATCCATATGTCTAAAAATAGACTTTGCGCAAAAAATAGCCTGCGGGCCCACTTTGTGAAGGCGACTTCTTTTCACTAAGCTCCATCATCTTGTTGCATTTTCAACATTTTAAATTGATTGTTGATAAGTTAGTGAAAGAAGTGATAGTCAAAATTTGTAAGCTTGACTTGTCAAATAAAGTAGATTAGGAAAATATGCTGGTTCCACATGCTCAAAACAGAACCAAAGAGGAAAATAGGGATGAAAAACAAACTATGTATCCTAGCCCTGATTCTTCTAAATCTCATTTTGTGTGAAAATAATATTTGTGTGCAGCTTGTATTTTATGCCACAAACTCATGACAAATCAGACCATCTAATCCTCATTTGGTCATTTTTCATTTTCATGTTTTAGTGTAGTGAATGAAATCCTGTCAAACAGCTTAATCTTGACAATCGATCTAGCATAGGTAGAGAATCAAAGGATTTCATCAGTTTAATCTGATCTCCCGGAAGATATAAGTGTAGAGTTAGATAGTTTTCATTTTTTCAAAAATATCATGTCAAAGGGTTGCTAGTCCAAGTGCACCTAAAGAAGAAAAAAATGTTAGGAGATATAGCTGGGTAGGTAGAGATGAGGTTGATGCTAATCATGCTGTAAATTTTCAGAAATAACATCAAGAAAGAGAGAAATTTGCACCAATGGATAAGGCACTAGTCTTCACAAGCCATAGATATGTAGTTCTGGACATCTCCTAAAAAGGATCTGCCCTCCCCAAATGGAGCCACTGTTAGTCATCGGTATTTTTTACATGTTGTTGATGACTAGATTCCTTAGCTAAGTGTTCTAGAAGCTAATCTCAATCTATCAATTTTTCATATAGAAAACACCCCAAACAAATTTTTGTCCTCCTACCCCTCCCTGTCAGTCTATGATGAGAACAATCTTCAGTTTTCAAGTCATATCTCGCTTCAGCAAAGTCTCCCTGTCTATATTTGTCATAACTTCGCTTCTTTGCTATCATTTTCACTTGTTTCTCATGCCATTCACTATCTGAAATTTGAAAAATTGTGTGCTCCTCTATCCCTGATCATCTTGTCATATGACAAACTGATCATGCTTAAGAAAACACTCAGAATCTGTGACTATTGTCTCTAAGTTAGATAGTGGTGTTTAGGGAGTTTTTCCTTAGCTAAGTTATCCTAAGACAAAAAGCCTGTGTCTAGTACTAGTTAGCCATGAATTTTTCCATATTTTTCAAAACAAGCCTTGATCTATCCATAGGTCATGCACCACTAAGAGGTCACTTTGTCTCATTTAAGAAGAAGTTCAACAAAGATCCAAATTAGGAAAATATGAGGATGTTCACTGTCTGAAGAAGTATGCTTAGATCAGGAAAAATCTCCATGAAACACCAAAGGAGCTCTCCAAGGTTCAAAAGAATATATTTTTACATCACTGTAGGGGTGTAATTGAATGATGATTAGTGTGCAAATGGGAGCAAAGGATCAACTGAACAAGTTTCTCATACTGAAATATTTTTCCTTCAGTAATCAGATGGAGAGCTGTAAAGTAAAAAGCAGCAAGGATACATGGTTTAAATCCAATGGCTGCCTGAATAGCAGAGATCATTCCTCAAGTCAAATAAACACAAAATACCAAGTGATGCTGATCAGTAGTGCTCCATATTCACCTCCAAATTCGGTGCTGCATAGTCTTTCCAAAAGGTATCATCATGAAAGGCATAAGAGGACAATTGCCTCTTATGTTACCTTGAACTTGGGATTTGAAAATTAGTCAAAGGCAATTTCAATATACCTCTGAAAACACAATCAAGAGAAAAGTTAGTTCAATAATCACTAGAAAATTTGGCGCAATTTCCGACAGCCAAATCGTCGCTATTCCGACACACAGTCGTCGCAAGAACGACAGTTCAAGGACGGGAAAAACGTGGTTTGTCATGCAGTCGCAGTTCCGACGCATTCACAAAGTGTCGCACTACTGACACTTTTTCCGTCGCTTCCAAACACGCGTCACTCTTCCAACGTTTCCAAAACTGACGTTTGTAAAGTGTCGCCATTCCGACGAAATTTGGTCCAACGTTTTTAACGTCACTCTTCCGACGTTTGTAAAGTGTCGTCATTCCGACGAAATGTCGTCCGACGTTATGAACGTCACTCTTCCGACATCTTTATATTGTCGCTCTTCCGACGTGTCTAAACTGTTGCATTTCCGACGCCGTACAAAAGTGTCAGAAGACCGACATATTGCAAAAGTGTCACAAGACTGACGCTTTCCAGAAGCGTCGCAATATCGACGCCAGGAAGAACTGTCGCAATTCCGACGAAATGTGGTCCGAAATTTTGAACGTCGCCCTTCCGACGTCTTTGTGCTGTCGCTCTTCTGACTTTTCTAGAACTGTTGGAATATCGACGGACGTCACAAGACCGACGAAAATGGAAATCATTCAAAACGTCAGAAGAGCGAAGCTTACAAAGCATTGGTATACCGACGGCAGTTTCAATTTAAAAAAAAAAATGAAACTTTAAAACAGGACAGTAAATCTCCAATGTTTTTTATCACAATAAGAAATCAATGATCAGTGATCACGTCAAATTTTCCTCGGAGCGTGACGGGTCTAATAAATTTTATTGTAAAGGTTGATGGCCAGTGACAACTGCAGCATTGAAGGAAATGCATTAAAGAAAATTAATGAGGCTACGAACTCCAAGCCAACTGGCAACAACCCTGATAATTTTCCTTACCAACTTCCAAGTTGTGACTCGGGCTTCAGACTCCAAAGCTAAGAATTTTCTTTTCATCGTGTTGGAGAAGAGAACTGCAACCTGCAGCAAAAGGGCAATTCCTCAATCTCACTGCTCAGGACTCGGAGTCATTCCTTGCTAACACGGTATGTGGTAATTTTGATAAGATAACTTTCTTCACCCTCGTTTTTACTAAATTTATTCTTTTGAAAAGGGCCTGGTTCCATTTCAGAAATTTTCAACTTTTGACTTCTAGAATTTGTACATATGATTTTTGGAATGAGGTTTTTTTATTAATGAGGAGATAGTGTCTTCATTCTATCTGTATAAAATAATTGCCTCTTTTTTTTCTTCATGTTCAGGGTTTTTGATTTTATCAAACCCTACCTCTCTTTTAAGCATGCCTGCAAATTAATATATTCTAGGAATGTACACAATTCCAGGCTTCATGTACAACATATTGTATCAACTATATTTTAACAAGTGAGCTGCATGCCCATATAGTGTTATAGATTACAGGGCTTCATTTGGAGAATAAATGATAAACCTGGGAGCACTAAATCCAAGTAATTCCCCTCATCCCTTAAAAGACACCTCTAAATATGACTAGAAATTTCAAATAGTTAGTAAAGGAAAAGTACAAAGATATAACAGATATGTGTTGAGCCAAAAACCTGTGCATTCACAACAAAACTGGGATGGATAAAACTTAAAACAATTATGGACTTTGACAAAAAATCGTCTTATGCATACAAAATGAAAGAATAATTGGCATACTACTATGTTTACAAATTTAAGGATAGGCAGAGTGAGTCTCCGGGCAACACAGTTTCATGTGGAGACCCTAGATCCTTGTACCCACAATATCTAGCGACTTAAAAAATGATTGCCAAAACAATGCCTTTGCTATGCATGTAAGAACACCACCTGTATAATGAGGGAGATGTAATATTGTCCGAGAAGCAGATTTATACAGAGTGGTCCAAGATTGTGTATTTATGGAAGATACAACTGATTTTGGCATGAAACATGTATCCAAGATTTCAATGTTGCCTTATTTTAGAGCCCATTGATGATTTACTATGAAACCTAAAATTTCAAAAAAAACACATTGAAATCACAGGATCTCCATCATGAATATCATAAATATTAACTGTCTTTTGGGCACTGGCAGTAGATACCATAAGAGGCCCACATGGCCTGTACCACCAATGTTGATTCTCTGGCACAACATTTACAAAGCCAAAATTTCTCCCCGAGACATCCCTCTCTGCCAAAACTGGAGAGATGGTACTGGACGTTGAAGTGAAGGCCTCTGATTTAGTATGGAATGCCATAATTTCTTTATTATAAAAGTCCCATGAACAGAAACCTGAGTCCAATGTACAACCTGCAGATGCTGCCACAACATATTTACCAGAGCGACCATCTGAACCAGCTGCTTTGATCAACCAGCAATCACCCCACATGTTTGGGGTAAGCCCATATGGAGCTTTATATTCAGCCTTCTCCCGGAGATTGGAAAAAAACAATACTGAGTATTACTCATACATCAACTGCCCTTTATGTTAAGGGAAAATTTAAAGAGTGCATAAATATTCTTGAAATCCCAATCATAGTTTCTAGAAAATTTCAACAATTTTTGAAATGAACTACATCCTATTTAAACTACATCAAATATTTAGGAAAATCATTTTTTTAAATAGAAATTGGTGAATTTTATTTCAAATATAGAAATTTAAACCATCAGAATAATCTAACCCCTAGGCTTTTCCCTATTTCTAATAGAAAATCCCAAAATGTATAAATTATAACACCCATAAACCCCAAAATTAAGTACAATAATTAAAACCTCCACACCTCTGAATTTTCTATATCGTGAAAAGAGTAGCATCCATCATCATGGGAAAGCAAAACCGATTCTCCTTCTGATACAAACCAGCCTGCAGTAGATGTCTTATGGCTGAGTTGATTCAATCGATCACAGGAAACCTCTTCAGTTTCTTCAATATTGCCAAAATGCTCTGGCTTGTTTTCCCGATCATCATGAAAGTCCATATTTTCATCACATTGAATTAGTTGGGGTTCATTACGATCAGGTCCAGTGCCTATTGCAGAGCTCCGGACATCCAATCCAATATTGGAACTACCATACCTGTTCCCATTAGAGATTGTAAATCCTGCTTCTGGCTTTAATTCGGTAAGTTCAAGAGCACTAGAACTGGATTCAGTTGATTTAGACTTGGTATAGTTGTCCTCTAATTTGTATTCCGATACAACACTATACTTGTGCTTCAACGCAAACAGAAATTCTGCAGCAATGGGATCTTCATCTATGGGGCTTATGGATCTGCCCTCAAAATCATCCCGAATATCTGATTCATTTTCATTCAACTGATCATGCAAATCCACCCTCGTCTTCAGCACAGCAAGCTGAACTGAAGGCCGGTTTTTCAGCAATTTATGGTGGGGGTAAATCCTGTCTTCCAGATCTTGACTATTTAAGTGTTTAATTGGTTTTTTTAGAGACCTAACCATAGAATCAAATGAATCCTGCGAATCCTGTGAAATAATAAACAATAGTAAGGCCATTATTTATTGGTTTGAAATAATAAACAACATGCAAAAAACCCGCATAATTAGTAAATTATTTAAAGACAATGTTGGCAATATGTTTCTTGTATCCTACTATATGATTGTCCTTGATGGCAAGCTCTGCATTTAATGGAGAATCAATATAAATAAGGACGAGTTAATTCATGTGTGAACATATGTATGCATCCTGATGAAGGATAATTGACATCCGTAAGAAACCATGTGCTCTGTATGTTGATCGAGGAACCGATGTTAATACGGTTGACAGTGTATCCAAACTGGTAGACAGTGGAGTTATATATATTCGTTAAATATATGATGGAAGGGTCTACGCTATTAGTAAGGAGCTGACTGGCTTTCATGGAGAAAGGAACAAGGAGCGAGATCAAACCAGTTATAACGCGAAAGAACTAAAACAGAGTATTTGGCATTGAAATTTCGATGGAACACGGACTAACCCTTTGGAATCATGAACGGAACCTGGAAGGAAAGAGGTGGAACATAACAAAAGGAAGCGCGACGGAACCCTACGTGAAAGAGCGGAACTATGACCGAGAAAACAGTAAAGGTGGTTTGTGGTTTCTATCGCACCACCTTCGACGGGCAAGCAGTTTTCAAGAGGTTGGGAGCGATTCCATAGAACGCGCGACACGCGTCCTTGTACGACTCCACAAAATCGCTTGTCACTGCACGCCATCGCGCGTTATTGCTCGACCCAGGATGCCCAGCAATATTGATAAGCACAGTTGATCTGGGAAGGGGTCATCGGACGGTGTTCATTTGCTATAGATGCGTGAAAGTTACCCAAGGTATGGCGCGCCATCGCGCATTATCATCCGTGCATCATCAACGAACGATATCCGTCAGATCATCTGATGCCGAGCGATGTGTTCTCCACCGTCGGATGGAAACGATTGTAAGCGATGGGCCCCAGTTTTTTAAATTATATTGATTGGGCCGTCGATTATGTATGTGGGGCTGGAACCAAAGGTCTATTTAAAATCCTTTTGATAAAAGCGTTGGTTATTACTATAAAGTTCTATTATATATTTAATTTCCAAAGGTTGTGAATAATATTTATTTATCAAATTCCACTAATTTGATAAATAAAAGAAAGAAAACCATCAGCGGCACGTTATTGGTACTTTACCTTGGCTATATTATTATTTGGCAGAGACAGAGATTACCTTTGGGATAATTCTAGCATGGAAGAACAAAGATCGGGATTTCAATTTGGATTGGTTCAACTTTTAATAATACCATTAGCAATTGAATGGTTTTGACCCATGGTTTCAATAAAGGCGAAAACTATATAAGGTGATGAGAATCATAGTACGAGGTGTGCATGCAAAGGCATTGTAAATAAAAATCTCTTTATGAGATCTGCATGATCGAACTCTGTTGTCTGATAACGCTGAATCCATGATGCACCTATGGAGTTGATCGAGGAAATGAAAAAGATCTAGGAAGATCAGCAAAGAAATAATAAAGATCTAATGCAAGTCTGATGAAGAAATTGAAGAAATTCGGTGGATCTGAGGGTTGAAGTCTTCTACATAAAAGTGGAAGCTTTCTGCCAGTTCAAGCTGGTGTTAAATCAGGGGGTCGAAGCTCCCTTCTAGGAGAGGCTAGAGAACGAGAGAAGGTTGAAGCCTTCTGCAGGTTGGTGGCTGCGTGCTGGTATGAGTCTGCGCCAGCACAAAATTGTAAGATGTTTTCTTTATAATAAATATTGAAGACTGAGACGACATCAGCGGTGGTTTTCTCCCAAATTGGGTTTCCACCTTAAATACTGGTGTTCATATGTGTTCCTTTTGTGTAATGGCTTATTCTGTTATTTCTTTTCACATGTTTACTAAAATAATGATGCAATAATCTAAGTAAAGAATTAACAGCATAATAAGATCTCTGGTGAAAAGTTTTCAGTCAGCCCTAAATACTGATTCACCCCCCCTCTCAATATTTTTCCCAACAGACAATAATTCCTACATATTAAAATATAAATTTATAACATACCAGCTCATACTTGAATATAACATCTGTATCAATATTCTTCTTCTGTATCTTCTTGATTTTCATCCAACTGATCGACATCTATATCAACATCTGATTTAGAAACGGTGTTGAAATGATCGACCATGTCATCATCATCATCAATTATGTCATTTTCAATAATATCCTCATCGAAATCATCATCAATAATTGTTGCCTCATCTCCTATGCCTAGTTCATCTTCTAAGATATCTTCTTCATCTGTCAATGCATCTTCCTGCTCATCTGCCACTGCATCATCTTCTTCTTGATCAATATCATCATCTTCCTCTATAGTATACTCTACTGGCCTTCCTCTTGGATCATATCTAATAGCAAATGACCATTCGTTCTCACCTGGAACCTCTGAGTAAAAGACTTGTTCGCATTGGCTTGGAAAAACATAGCGATCTTTTCCTGCTTCAAACTGCGATGTTTTAACCATTGGAAATCCATTGTCATGTTGAATAAGTGTTCTATTATCATCACGTACATTCATTCGTAGCCTATACCATTTGACGTCGAACAAAACTATTTTGAAGGAATTAAAGTCACACTCAACTATATCATCTAAGAACCCATAATATCTATTTTCAGATTCTCGAGGATGTCTGTCACTCCTGGAGGAAACATTAGTGACCTGGAATACTGTAGTTATCCCACTATCAAAAATTTTCCTGTTATCATCCAACTGTTTAACGCAAAATTGACAACCATTGCACCACATAGCCTTGTGGTGTTTTAGCTGCAATATGCCAAACATGAAAAAGATGCATTCTCAATTAATAATTAAACATATAATTTACACAGCATGAAAATTAACTGAAAAATCAAACTTTTTGTCACATTGTAAATATAGTATAAAATAAGTAATGAATAAAATAGGTGAATTAATTTGTTACCTTTCTATCTTTCAAACCATATGCTAAATCGATTTCCCTGTCCGTAACGTTCCCATCTCCACTACGATACGCTTCTCTAATCAATTCAGACAGTAGTTGCCATGATAACCTATCGTTGTTACGTGCTTTACATGTTTCAATCCATTCACTCATCCACTCAAGATTGTTTGCAATGTATAAAAGTAGTGCCTCATAATCTTGAGCACCTGAATAAAAAAACAATAATTCACCAATATTAATAAATACTACTTATAACCATGGTAAATTATATTAATTAATAAAATATGAAAGAATAAGACCTAAATGAATATAATGATCATATACATGATGTAAAAAAATGAAACATTATATGTATTATACATAATAAATCTTTTACCTCTCACTTTATTCATTCTACCTTTTCCCAACAGGTGCTCCACTTCAAATTTTTCGATGGAGTTCACATCCCAAATGCAATCCACCGCCTTCATGGCTGGCGCAGCTAATTTAGGAAGATAATGACTAATATACACCATGGATTGATATACCACATATCCCTCCACCATAGAACCCTCAGGTCATGCTCTTTGTTTAACCAAAGCCTTCAAGGATTTCAGGTGCCTCTCGACCATCCACATTGACCCTGTGTGTACTGGTCCACACATTTCAATCTCCTCAACTTGGTGTATCAAGTAGTGTTCTTGTGCATTGAAAAATGTTGGAGGTAGATACTTTTGCATTTCACACATTAGCCAAGGAATTTCTCTCTTCCAATACTTTATTTCATCTTGATGGATTTCTTTCAATGACAACCATCTGCAAATCATTACGCAAGGTTATTTCAATTAAACATAATATATATTTCATTACAAGTAAATTAATACATCATTTCATCAAGTACGAAAAGAAATTGTAGCAATTAGATTTTGCGTATAAATCAAAACTACTTACCTCATGTATTTACTAAGACCATATATAACTTGTTTGACATTGTTGTCGAAGTAGTTTGGGAGAGATATAGGTAGAACATAATATAACAATAAAAAATGAATCGTTATTGGTTTCCAAATTAAACAGAAAAAAGGAAAATTTAAAATATGTATTCAAGCAATAACATACAAAAACGTATACCAAAAAAATTACCTTAACAAAGGTATGCCAATCATGTGTTTTACCCCACTTAAGTCACCTTTCTTCGTTAAGATATTATTTATGTTTGAAGCAAAACCCGTTGGAAATTTAATTCTTCTAACGACCTCTTTTACATCATTGCTTTGTTGTTCTGTTAATAACCATGGAATATTATTATAATTTCGACCTCCATTGTTATTTGATCCATCGATCACACTTTTCATTGCATGATTTGATTTCTCAATGTTAGCATAAATTTTGTCAATTTTATCTCTATCATGTGCACCATCTATGGTTCGCCATAAAATTTCTGTCACATTCTTCCCAACATGCATTGTATCAAACAAATGAGCTATTTTTAGGTCCTCATAGTAGGCTAACCTCGCGAATTGAGAAGGATAACATTTCATTCCAGGTGGAAGTACAATATTAGTACCTTCACGGCGACGATGACCTTGATATCAAAGAATAAAATAAATCAGAACAATATTAATTATAAAATACAATAAGATAAATTCATTAGTTAAAACAAAAATTCCAAACATTACATAAACAAATAATATATATATATATATATATATATACACACAAATTACGTACCAGCTGCTCGACGATTATTAATTCTGTTATATTCCAACATCCACAACTGAGGTGTCATTCTTCGTGGTTTTAATCTAGTTTCTTCTTTATCATTGAAAAGATGTTTTTCAATAGTACGATACTTATGGTTCCTAGGGAGGAAGTGCCTAAACTCATAAAACACCATCTTTCTTAAGTCTGGTGAATGATGATACTTCATCTTAGGGCCACAAACTGGACATGAAAATCTACCCTTTGTTTGAAGACCTGCAATAGATGGATCAATAACAATTAATATACTATGAGATCATTTTTAAAACATGCAATATGGTATATATAATTTAGATAATTATGTATCATATTAAAGTGCAATGAAATATTACATACCACAAACATGTGTTAGTCCTGGGGCATCATGAATTGTCCATACAAGCATTCCACGACATTGAAATCTCTTCTGCTTGATTGGCTTAGTGATGTCATACATAGTGATGCCATGCCATAGCTGTATTAGCTCATCGATAAGAGGCTCAATATATACATTCATATCTTTGACCTAGTACTTACCTAATTGTTCAAAATTACGGTACATAATAATTACTCCCATGATATATATATATATACAAACATGTGTTAGTCCTAGGGCATCATGAATTGTCCATACAAGCATTCCATGACATTGAAATCTCTTCTCGCTTGATTGGTTTAGTGATGCCATGTGCCATAATCGTATTAGCTCATCGATAAGAGGCTCAATATATACATTCATATCTTTGACCTAGTACTTACCTAATTGTTCAAAATTATGGTACATAATAATTACTCCCATGATATATATATATATACAAACATGTGTTAGTCCTAGGGCATCATGAATTGTCCATACAAGCATTCCACGACATTGAAATCTCTTCTTCTTGATTGGTTTAGTGATGTCATACATAGTGATGCCATGGCATAACTGTATTAGCTCATCGATAAGAGGCTCAATATCTACATTCATATCTTTGACCTAGTACTTACCTAATTGTTCAAAATTACGGTACATAATAATTACTACCATGATATATGTATATATAAGTAAGTAAATAAATAAAATATATATTTATGAAAACAACAAGAGAAATGAAAATGTTACATTCAAAGAAATAATGTATCAAATACCTAGAATAATCCTAGTCAACATTATGTGCTCCCTCTTTATTGACATCCAAGGAGGAATTTTATTGTTGATAATGAAAATAGGCCACACTGAGTAAGTAGACCTAAGCTCTTCGAATGGATTAACACCATCAGTTGCCAATGAAAGCCTAACATTACGAGTTTCATTTTTAAAATCTACATATTTTTCTTCATTTCCCTAAATGCAGAACCATCTGCAGGCATTCGAAGAACACCATCTCCACTTCTATTTTTTGAATGGTATTCCATAAATTGTGTTATGCTCTTACGACTGAACATTCCCTGCAAACATGGAATTATGGGAATATGACGAAGAACCTTTTGAGGTACCTTTTTTTTTAGTTTATCAGTTCGATATCTACCGGTACCACATTTCGGACATGATGTTTTCGATGCATGTTCTTCGTAATATATAATATCATCTTTAGGACATGCATCTATAGTGTTATATTCCATTAAAAATTCTTTCATAATAGCATGTAAATCTTGATATGTGCGAGGTAAAGTATTTGGCAATACTAACACAAATTCACCCAACAATATACAACAGAAAACAAAGTAGTGTCTTGTAAAGATTATTAATCATATATATATATATATATATATATATATATATATATATATATATATATATATATATATATATATATATATCATAGTTATTAAAATCCTGAATCGTGACCGGAATCCCAGACCTAGATTTCCAGAGCTAATGAACCGGGTTTCGAACCGGAACCGGTCTAACCGATAGCGGTCAGATCTCAATGAACCGGTTTAAAAAAAAATACATTAAATAATTATTTTTTATTAAAAAAAAAAAAACTAATTTTAAGATTTTCAACCATGATTCCAAGCCAACAGAGACAAAATATGAAAATTTTGCTCATTTATATACCATGAAAAGGTGAATATATCAAAATGGCACCAAATGCAATACATATCATCGAAAAATACATAGGCAAACTTTTTGAAGTAATGTATCAAGTTTCTCTTATATTATTCACCATGTTTTATTGCTGAGTTAATATTATAATATACAATCTGTCCCTGCTCAGATCTGTTGTCAATTCATTGTATCAGCCTTAAAGACAATTCTGGGTTTAGTATATATATATATATATATATATTAGACCAGCATTTTGAATATCTTGTATTCTTCATTATCTATGTTTGCTTGGCAATAAATTTCTAGAAAAACATCTGCAACACTTAGAGGTATTGAATTGGTTTATGAAACCCACTATTAGTGCTATTTTTAACAAGTTGAGAGAGCATTACAACTTTAGCAATCTGCTCACAATGAGTTTGATGAAATTTATGACTTAAAATATTCATTAAAACCCAGAAAACTCAATGGCCAGTTTAGTGCATTTCCAAGTGGGAATTTTCTAGTGGTCAATTTATTATTGCCAGTCACATTTTCATTAGGTTGTATGTTGTTGTCCCTTGAGTGGTGTCAGACCATTTGCATCCGTCTTGATGCCATGATCAAATTTCTTGTATGTTGTGTGAAAGGTTTTGTATTTATGCTGCTGCTATGTGTGAGCAGAGAGAGAGGGTCTAACAGTTCCTAGCTGAGTGTGAAATAAGGTTGCTGCTAATTGTTTTGAGAACATAAATTGTCATCAAGTACACTTGATGATTTGCATGCTGCCAGGGATTTTATGCTAGCCATCCTTGTATTTATCAATCATCATGTGTATTGTTGCTGCTATAAGGTGTTGAGTATGAGTTATTAGACAAGTTTGTTGCTAGCATAATAGAGGAATTTGCAGCTCATGGAGGAGACACTGAGGAATTTGCAACTCATGGAGGGCCGGTTAAGTACCTAACCGGCCGGTTAAGTACGGAACCGGTTGGTTTATGCATAAATAAGCCGGTTCCGTACTTAACCGGCCAAAACAGGTGAGAATAGGCTATTGACCGGGTTGCAAGGCCGGTTCCAACCGGCAGCCATCTTGACTGGCCGATTTTGATATATATATATATATATATAAGTTATTATTTTACACATTTATTACAACTTAAAAAAGGGAAAATAATCAACATTTACATATATGTGATCATATCTACATATTGCATACCTTAGGAGTTGTGTCATACATATGTTCGACAAATTATTCATAACCTTTAAGTTCACCAACAACAATGTAGAAGAGAGCTGGTGAACTTAAAGGTTATGAATAATTTGTCGAACAGATGTATGACACAACTCCTATGGTATGCAATATGTATATATGATCATATATATGTAAATGTTGATTATTTTCCCTTTTTTTAGTTGTAATAAATGTGTAAATTAATAACTTATATATATAAGTTATTATTTTACACATTTATTACAACTAAAAAAAGGGAAAATAATCAACATTTACATACATGTGATCATATATACATATTTCATACCTTTAATTTGTGTCATACATCTGTTCAACAAATTATTCATAACCTTTAAGTTCACCACCAACAATGTAGCAGAGAGAAGAGTTGCATTTGAGTGTTCAAAAAGTCATTCACTTGACCTTTGATCAAAGGTACATCATAAAAACCATCAGTATCTCCACCATCATCATCTGACTCACCATACAAGTCTTGGAGCATTTTATTTGTCTCATCATTTTGAGTTGTGTCATTATTGCCATCATCGACCTCCATGGGATCATTAACATTATCTTCATCATTCGCTTCATGTTCTTCACCTTGTACAACATCATTTCCAGTACTACTATTTGCTGCAATATTCTCTTGTGGTGCAACATCATCTAATCTACAACTATTTAGTTGTGGAGGGTTCTGCAAAAAGTTGGGGGCAACTGTGCCTTTATAAAATTTATGAACAATCATTAAACATTAGTGCGTATATAAAAAATATTAAAATAATATAAAATTTTACTATATAATCAAAATGAAGATAAATAATGAATTACCACAGGACGATAGTCATTCCATCCACCATCAATGTGCCCATATTTCCTACAATGCACTGTTGCTGTTGCTATTAAAAATCTAACATTATTTCTCATACAACATTTTTTACAAGGGAAATAAACTCTGCCATCACCCCTTTCACCCTTTTGAATTTTTTTTCCAGCTCCAATGTTTTCTTCCATTGATATAAATTATTCTATAAAGAAAACAATAAATCTCCCTCAATGGTGTAGAAAACCCAAGACTTGTTGAACTCAATGGGAGCTCAATATATAAGCAAAAAGAAAATAAAAGTGGGCATTCTACAAATTGTGAGCTTTTTACAAAATGTGGACTTTTTACAAAATTGTGGGCTTTTTACAAATTGTGGGCTTTTTTTATTCTTAATGCATTTTCTGTAGAATAATAAACAGATTTGTCCAAAATTTTAGATGCAAACTGTAGCCTCTACTACGTTTGGAAAATTGGAGGTTTATAAAAGATAAAATGCGAACGGAATTGTACCACTATGACAAGAAGTTGTCAGAAGCATTCCTTCTGCTTCACAAATGTGGAACTACCTTAAGAATTATTATGTTTGATATAAATATTAGAGAATGGCAGTTAAATGTAGTAGTTATGCTAAAATACTGAATAACAACTTGAGAGTGCTCCTCAGATACTGTACAAATGCACCAAATTAAAGCTGTACCATTACTAAAGATAAATGGCCAAAAATAGTAAATTTTGATATTGTGAAGTTATGTCTTTCTCGCATAAAATCGGGGGATAGGATGATAAATATGAGAGAACTAAGTTCCAAGGACTAAAACCAAGGCCAACATAGGCGGCCTTGAATTCAGAGACAAAACAAAAGCCGCCAAAAGTGTTTGAGAGCACCCATTCAAGCTCCTATATATAGCAGAGTCAACATTTTCCTATTGAACAAGTTTATATAGTCAAAGCCACAGCAAGATCAGATAGCCACAATCCTAAATGAGAACTAGAGCCAAAGCTAAGATAGATCCACGTTTAGCAGAACAAGGCAGCCATAGCAAAGGATTTGACCATAGAACCAGATCATGAGAGATAGCAAGACTCTTGCTTCCACTGTGGAAATGTAGAAACTATACAAGGGCTTTGCTTCCAGTAGATTTCATTGTGACAGTAATTGCTATGGTGTTGTAAGCACTCATTAGTAGAATCTTAAAGCCATTCTGAAATTCTTTTAACCTAGAGAGGGTTTTTTGTGGTTATAAATCCTAATGTTCAAATTCCATTGTGGATTGGTTGTGTTTGATATTATGTTTTTACTGTCCACGGTTGAATTTTCGCACAGAAAATTATCAATCTAAAGTGGAGCAATTTTGTGATGTTTCTTTTGCTTCCTATTGTGAAGTATTTCGCTCAGAACTCTACTCGTTGTAACAGAGGTCTTGGGCATAGAACAGGGGACTTCGGTTTTTTGGAATCAAACTTCAAGTTAAGATGCTCATCTGAAGAATGGCATAGTGAGCCTTAGCATGGAGTTGGGAGTACCAATTTGAAGTGCAGGTAGGGAATTGTACAGTAGACCAGTTAGATTTCTGGACCCTAATACAAAAGTTTATTCTTCTTTCAAAATGTGTTTCTCGTTTTCTGTAACCAATGTGGGTCATGTTCTTGTTTCAATTGGGGATGGATTAGCATTTTTTATTGCTCCAGATGATCACACTCTGGGTAGCCCTGGAGGCTATTTGGGGGTGATGATTCCAATAGGTCTCAATGAACTGTTTCCCTCGCTCGTAAATACCATTTGCATAACTTGATACTATTTTAGACATGAATTCCACGATCCTAATGTAAACCAAGACTTTCACTTCCGCACTACCAAAAGAGGGTGCCGCAATGGTTCATACGTGCAGAGAGGGTGAATCTTGCAGTGCATTGCAACAAAATGACGTGTTGTTCGTTGCATCACACAGGATTGTCGGTTCCACTACATAAGCGCAGAGTATTGAAAAGGACAGACAAATTTAGTTCATATATTCTGAAATTGCCTCGGAAATTCACCTACAAAGAGCTCAACAATGCTACGAAAGACTTTTTTTTAATGTGATTGATAATCGATAATTTCAAGCAAGGGTAACCCCCTTGTGAAACCCAAAATTCTAAGCATTTTCTAAAACCTAATGACAGAGTCATTGTAATGAACAAGCACCTAGGTCCATATTACGTCCAAATCTACCAAGCACCTAGGTCCATATTATGTCCAAATATACCAAGCACCAAGATCTATAAAAAATCATGATTCATAATCCAAGAAGAAGTGGTAAATGTACCCAAGCAATTCGTTCGAATAGTTATTTGGTTTCCACTTATTAAAAATTTGACAGAGCTTCTCCATGCATTTCATATCATTGAAATTCTGGCAGTATCATTCAACTGGGCAAGCACCTGCCTCAGAGCTCCATGACTGAGGGCAAGATCCCTAAATGATGCACAGTCTCCAACAATATTTCCCAAAGCCCAAACAGCCTTACACGAACACCAGTTGAACTCAAAGTTGGGTAGTAGTTTTTTAAATCAAATTCCGAAATTACAGATGTATAAAGATAGTTGGGAAGAATAATTTTATGCCTCTAAAATGAACGTGCTACCTGTTCTCGAACATTATCATTCCCAAAGGAAAGAAGTTCCACAAATATAGGCAGTGCCCCGTAATCAATCACAACCTTTGTATTCTCAGAGGCTCCAAAAAAACCCAAATAGGGTCAACCCTACTACAGGAGGAAGGGCCTACAGTAAGAACTTACCATTTTGCAAGAACTGAGGGCGAATGCTGTTCTGCAAGAGGTAAGGGCGAATGCTGACAGCGAATGCTATTCTGCAAGAGCTGAGGGCACGTCGAGGTAGCTAACGCTGCTCGCAAGAGCCGAGGCGAATGCCAGACATCGTGACGACGTTAATGTAGTTTTTTTAAAAGTCATTTTTATGTAGCGCGCATTTGATTTTTGCATTTCAAATCATTTTTATTTACATTTGATTTTTGCATTTCTAATACAAGTGGCAAACAAATTTCTACAAGAGGTTGAAATTTTTACTAGAATATCCATGAAAGACTAATTAAAATGGCTTAAAATGCAAGTGGAACTTCAAAATAAATGTAATTGAATGTTCTCTCCACTAAAATTTTGCAAAAATTCTTACATTATTTAAGTTATCTAGGATATTTTTTTTATTACACAATCTAAATTAAATAATGAAATAGTTGGGTTGTCTTATTGTTTCAAATTAGGACACAATTTTCAAATGGTGATGAAGCCTCATGTGATGATTAACTGACAATATTCTCCTTTCCTATCCTTGAAAAACTATACAAGGTTCCCTGCTAGCACATGAAACCCTAACTCATGTAGCAGCATAGGTCCAGTCCTCCATTTTTCCCGTCATAAGGCATTTTGCACGTATTTGAAAACTAGAATTTGCAGATTTGTGTTTTCTGTGAGGTGCTAGGAAGGATAGAAGACTTAATTTTGACGTTTGAAATTTTTTCAAAAACGTTCTTACACCCTTTAGTTAATAATTTTGCAACACTAGTCCTCTTCGCAATTGCAAGGCTGTACTCAAAAAGTAAGGAAAGTTACTTTTTTGGCTCACTCAATGATCCAGGTGGATACTGGTGGCCACCCGCCTATTCCACTTGGGGCCCCACCATTGTCTCTTTCGGTTTTTCAGTTTCGGCACAACTTACTATTTTTAGCAGTTTTTCGGGTCCTGAACTTCCGGAGCCGTTTTGAGGCCCTCAACGACGTTTTTTGGGCATCACGCCTCTAGCAAATATCGTTCTGTATCATACCATTCTAGAATTATATTCGTGGCGAAAGTTTTAGTCCTCAGATAGATCCTTCTAATGATGTATCATGTGCGTCAAACAGAGATAGTATGCCAAAGTTATGTCCCTGGGAAGTTGAAACACCAATTTACCCAAACGGGGCCCATAGTTTTGGCGCTTCATCTCCTAGGGTTAGGTTTTTTGATGTTTAGGGTTCTCCATTGTTTCTCAATAATAAATAGGCCCTTGAACCTCATTGTAACTCAGTTCAGAGGCCTGTAGCCGCCACATCTCTCCTCAGAGATAGCTACCAGCGCCCTAGCTAGTTTTATTTCCATTCTGTCTATAAGCAAATTTCAGTTCTTTGATATTAATAAAATGAAGTGTTATTTCCGCTGCATCTCTGTATTTATGGTTATGTGTTTATTCTGTTGCATTCCTGCATAAATCCGGATCAGTGGTATCAAAGCGGTCTGCTTGTTCTCGATCCTTCTTTGCATGTCCCCAACGAGGTCGGGGTATAAGGAGTTAGGGCTCGATCTGGTGGAACCTTTGCAAGATCAGCCTCGCAAACCCCGACGGACGCCCATGGGGGACGAAAAGAAAGATGAGGGAGCAGGATATCCTATGAAAATATTGCTCAAGGAGGCCCTCGAAAAACAAAGGAACACGATGATGGATAACTTTGCCTAGATCCTTCAATGGCTGCCCACCGATGGTGCATTTGTTGTGTAACCAGCTCCAAAAAGAGAAGAAAAGAGATATCAACGCCTTAGAAATGAGCCACTTCGAGGGGGAAACCTCCAATACATTACATAAATGAACAATTCTTGGATGATACAATTTACAAAACCTCCTTTCTATATATAGGAGTCCATGGGGCCATAATGTAATCCTAGTGGGCCACAATGTAATCTTAGCCGACCTAACAATACTAATTTAAGGGCACAATAATAACAAAATGGGGGTTACAAGGGTTCAATAATAACAATAAGGGGGTTACACTAACAATAATAAGGGACTATACTAGTGATATAGGGACCTAACATGCCCCTCTCCTTCAAAAAAGTGTTGTCCTCAACGCTTGAGTAGCTACGGGTGCTTCTGTATAAAATTCTCATCCTCCCATGTAGAATCTTCAGTGGGTAAGTTCTTCCACTTGATGAGATACTCTGAAATTGATCGATTCGGTAGTTGTCGAGTTCTTTTTTCTATGACTGCTTCAGGTTCCAATATGATCTTCCCTTCCCCATCAAGTTCTGGCAATACTGTTTGAACTGGAAGATTTTCACCTATAACCTTCTTTAAGCATGAAACATAGAAAACTGGATGTACTCGCGAAGAAGCAGGAAGCTCCAATTTGTATGCCATAGTACCAATATTTTGCAACACCTTGTAAGGACCATAGTACTTTGGCGATAATTTATTATCCTTCTTAGCTTGCTTGAGGGACATTTATTTATATGGTTGTAGCCGTAAAAATACCCAATCTCCTACATCAAAACTTCTCTCGCTGCGATGTTGATCTGCCTGTTGTTTCATTCGATTTTGTGCCAAATTCAGGCTATCCTTTAAGAGTTGGAGAACTTCTTGCTGATGCTCGATGTGATCTTCCACTGCTTGAACTTTTGAATTTTCCCTTAAAGATGATGTGATTGATGGTGGATGATATCCATAAAGTGCCATAAATGGGGTCATTTTTGCTGCAGTATGGAAGGAAGTGTTATACCACCATTCAGCAAGAGGTAACCACTTGACCCATTGTGTTTGTTTATCGGATACAAAACAACGAAGATATCCTTCCAAACATTTATTTACTATCTCAGTTTGACCATCAGATTGAGGATGATAAGATGAGCTATGAGCTAATTGAGTACCCAAACAAGAAAATAACTCCGTCCAAAAATTTCCCATAAAAATGGGATCTCTATCGCTCACAATAACCCTTGGGCTTCCATGTAGCTTTTGAATTCTGTCCACAAATGTAGTAGCAACTATACTTGCTTTAAATGGATGAGATAATGCACAAAGTGTGCATACTTGGTAAGTCTATCAACTACCACCATGATGACATTCTTGCCTTCGGACTTCGGTAAACCTGTGATAAAATCCATTGAAATCTCCTCCCAACGTTGACTTGGAATGGATAAAGGTTGTAGAAGTCCCGGGGTCTTAATTGTCTCCACTTTATTCTGCTGGCAAACCAAACATTACGCCACAAACTTTTGAATATCAGATTTAAGGCCATCCCAAAAAAATTCTTTCTTCACCCTGTGGTAAGTTTTTAAAAATCCTGAGTGTCCTCCTAAAGGAGACGTGTGCAATTCCAAAAGAATCTTTTGTTTTAGTTGGGAATTCTTAAAAAGATATAAGCAATATTTGTACCATAAGGAATCATTTTTCCAACTAAACGTATCAGATGTACTAGGATCTTGCTGCAACTTTTGAATGAGTGTCCATACATCTTTGTCATTCTTCCATTCATCTCTTGCTTCGGTTATCCAATCTGGTTGGATAATAGAAATGGCACAAAGCAATGCTTCCACCTCTTCATTCTTTCTTGAGAGTGCATTTGCAACAACATTAAGCTTTCCTTTTTTGTAGATTATTTCAAAGTCATAACCCAACATCTTTGTGACCCATTTTTGCTGCTCTTCTGAGGATAGTCTTTGTTCCAAAAAGTGTTTAAGACTATCATGATCGGTTTTTACCTTGAAGTGTCTTCCCATTAGGTAAGTTCGCCATTTCTTTAGTGCATGCAGTATTGCTAACATTCCTTCTCATAAATAGGTTTCTGTAAATACTTTCCTTTGATTGGACGACTTTCAAAAGCAATGGGTCTTCCTTCCTGCATTAAAACTGCACCTATTCCATTTCCTGAGGCATCACATTCCACAATAAAGGTTTTTGTGAAGTCTGGCGTAGCTAAGACCGGTGCTAGGCACATTGCCTCTTTAAGATGTTCGAAGGCCTTAGTTGCTTCAGGAGTCCATGAAAATGCATCTTTCTTCAATAATGTTGTTAGAGGTGCTGCTATTCTCCCATAATTCTTAACAAACTTGCGATAATACCCTGTTAACCCGAGAAATCCTCGCAACTGCTTTATGGTTGTGGGGACTTTCCATTCCTTAATGGCTTTAATTTTGTTAGGATCTACTTTAACACCCTCATGAGATACAATATGACCCAGATATTCCACCTCTTGTACTCCAAAGAAACATTTGGATTTTTTTTCATATAATTGTTTCTCCTGCAATAGTTTGAGCACCCTGTCAATATGTTCAACATGATCCTTCCAAGACCTGCTGTAGATTAGTATATCATCAAAAAATACTAGCACAAATTTTCTAAGGAAGGGTTTGAAAATTGAATTCATCAACCCTTGAAATGTAGAAGGTGCATTGGTAAGGCCAAAAGGCATGACCAAAAATTCATAATGACCCTCATGAGTTCGAAATGCTATTTTCAGAATATCTTTAGTCTTCATTTTAATTTGATGATATCCTGAACGAAGATCCAACTTGGTAAAATAAATTGCTCCATGTAATTCATCCAATAATTCATCAATCACAGGAATGGGAAATTTATCTTTAATGGTGAGCTTATTGAGCTCCCTATAATCCGGACACATTCGCCATGATCCATCCTTCTTGTGTACCGATACTACAGGAGCAGAGAAAGAACTTTGACTAGGTTGAATTATACCCGCCTCTAACATTTCTGCAATCATACGTTCAATTTCGCTCTTTTGGAAGTAAGGATATCTATAAGGCCTGATGTTTGGAGGAACACTTCCTGGAATAAAATGAATAGCATGATCATGATCACAAAAAGGTGGGAGTCCTTTGGGAGTTTCAAACACCTTGGAATGATTGTCCAAGACTTGTTAGAGATCTGCAGAAATAGATGATTTTGATGTCGGAACTTCTAGTGAGCATAATTGTGAAATTACGCCTCGTTGTTATTTCTTTAGAAGCTTTTTCATGACATTAGAGCTTATTATCCTTCCCAGCTTCCCTTCAATACCCCGTAATTCGACTTCCCTTCCTTCTGAAAAAAAATTTCAAGAAAGGTTCTTGAAAATTAAAAGGTACCGTCCCCAAAGATTGTAACCATTGTACTCCTAGTACAACATCAACACCTCCCATAGGAATGGAAAGCATAGGACTAGTCAATACATATTCCCCCATGGTTAGCTTGATATTATGGCATTTTCCAGAGCAATTTATAGTTCCTCCATTTGCAACCATCACTTGACATTCGGGTGTTGGGTATAGGAAACAATTTAATTCCTTGGCTACCTTACAATGAATAAAATTATGGGTGCTACCTGAATCAATCAACACTATTACCTTTTTCTTCTTGATTTTTCCTTCTATCTTGAGAGTTTGAGGAGTGGTAATTCCTACCAGTGCATTACACGATATGGTCGGATTCATTTCGTCCTCTTCTAGGGCTAGTTCCTGGTGTATATCCTCTTCTTGTTCATTTTCTTCTTCCTCTTCACAATCTATGTAAAATAATTTCTTCTCAGCACACTTATGACCTTTAGTGTATTTTCTATCACAACTGTAGCAAATCCCTTTTGCTCTTTTTTCTTCCAATTTTTATGGTGTCAACCTTGTAGGTTGTGGAAATCTAGGCGTAGCAACACTTCCTTCTTTATAGAATTGAGTGGTAGGCTTCCTTGTCGCCATAATTTTACATTCAACTTTTCTTGCCAACCCGAATGCCTTCTCCAATGAATCAGGTTCCAAAACGCGAACTTCATGTTGGATGTTATCCTTTAAAGTGCCTAGGAAGAGATCAATCCTATGTCCCTCTGGAATATCAGTTACCCTTATATTCAATTTTTGGAAGTCCTCAATGTGCTGCCCCACTAAACCCTTTTGTTTGAGATTTATCAATTGGCCAAAGAAGGTGTTGCTCTTTGTATCCTCATAATGTGCTATCATTTCCTCCGTAAAAATTGACCAAGTGACAATTTTTTTACGGGAGCAAAGCCATTGATACCATACAAATGTATTTTGTTTTAAATTTAAAGTTGCAATGCGTACCTTTTGTGTGTTTTGCACGTTATGGAGATCAAAATATTGCTCCATCTGTAGTATCCATGTTACAGGATCCTTTCCATCAAACTTCCTCATATCCATTTTTGGAATATGGTGGTTCTTCCCGCCAACATTAGAGTTTATGAAATCACGATTAACATTTATTTTTTCTCATCATGAGGTTCTTCTACTATCTTTTCACCATTAGGAAACATTTCTTGTATCAACTTTGTCAAACCTTCGATGTCTGTTTTGAGATCATTCTTCATGTTTTCCATGTTGTCTTTGATGTCTGCTTCCATGCCATCCATCTTAGCTTCCATGCCTTTCTTCAAACCGTCCATCTTCACTTCCACGCCTTTCTTCAAAACTTCCAATTCATTTTTTGTTGCTCTTTGCGAGAGTGAAATTTGTTGCACTTGCTCTTGTAATTTTGATAGATCATGTTGCAATTCTTCATCTTCATGAGTCATAGTAGAGCCTTCTGAAGGCTTAATGGGTGTTGAATTATTTTTACGGGGCATATTTTAGAACCCAATACTATTATATATTCTACAATATGCCCTTGGAATCAATTCAAATTGATTCTTCAAGACGACTCATGCAATTTGGAAAGATAAAAAATATACACACCTTTTTCTTGCTTTTGAGGAACTCGATATTGAAATTGGATTATATCTATGATTGCAGCACTTCAATATTTGAATTTTGGTATCAATGTAGACCTCTGAATTATCTTTCGAATGCCACAGGTCTGACCTGATTTGGATTCTCCAAGACAAAGTTGTGTCCAATCTCCCACAATGACCTAATTCTGGACTGGTTCAGTAGAGCGAACTTGTACGAATTTCCACGTGTCACTGTTTCGTCCTTTGTCTCTGAAATTGATAGCCAAGAAACTAAAGTCAGTGTAATTGCGACCACTTTTTAAGGCACTCCAATCCGATGCCCAGAGAAAGAGTTATTGAACTTTTCCCACGATCACCTCTTTGAGATGAAATTTAGGAGCCTAAAAAAGCACTACCTTCCACAGATCATATCTCCCAAAATATTGCGAACCAAGCTCTGAAATTTTTTGAGGCATTTCCTTAGGATTTCAACTTTGCACCATACGAATTTCAGATTCAGAACCTTCGTAGAAAAAAAAATTATAGTGCAAATTCCACGATGACCTATTTAGGAGCCTGAAAAAAGACCTAACTTCCATAAATTATATCTCATAAAATATTGTGAACCAAGCTCTTAAATTTTTAGACAATCTTCCTCAGGATTTCGGCTTCGCACCCTAGACATTTCAGCTTCTGAAACTTCGTAGAAAAAAATTTATAGCGAAAATTCCACGATGACCTGTTTGGAGCAGCGAAACCCTAGAATCCAAAGCTCTGATACCAAATGTTGTGTAACCAGCTCCAAAAAGAGAAGAAAAGAGATATCAACGCCTTAGAAATGATTGCTTGCATTAGGTGCATTGATTTCAATGTAGAAGTTATTTTCTAATCTTATTTGATTGCTTGCATTAAATGCATTGATTTCAATGTATATGTTGATTTATGATTTGATGTAATTGGACATATGACGGTACATTAATTTTAAAGTGATTGGATTAACAATAAGCATTGATTTTAGTGTAAGCACAAAAAGTTATTGACAATGTACATTGATTTTTGTGTTATAGTAATTTAACCTATTAATATTGGAGAGCAAGAGAGACAAGGTATCATGTTTACTACAATAGCTCGAGCTAAAGATTTAATTGGTTTATGATTTAGATTTTATTTTTCATATAATTCATATGAAAAGATAACAAAACTAACAAGGGTGACAATAAGAATAGTAGAAGAAAATAGTTTGAGATTGATCACAATGAAGACTATTTGTAACATGAGTACATTCTTCTTATTCACATTTTCTATCTTTCAACACTATTATTGTCACTTTGCATTCAAAAAAATTATTTCATCATTTTTCATCATTATAGTTATTAACAATATTTATCATCTCAACAAACTAAGGTAAGTCAGAAAATTTAAAATTAAAATGACCAAGTTAATCTCAAAAATATTTATCATATTTAAAATGATTATATTAATATTTGATATATTTACATATTATTGATAAAATTAATCATATCTTCGATAGATTTTCCTTGGCAGTACACGACGGAAACCAACGTAGATCCATCTTAACTCCGGATCTATCAAGTGCCGAGAGGGATCAAATCTCTCGAGGTGCAAACCTTTTCTCAAGTTTTCCACTCAAAAAAAAGGTTTGCACCTCGAGAGATTTGATCCCTCTCGGCGCTTGATAGATCCGGAGTTAAGATGGATCTACGCTGGTATAGAATTTACCCCTAGAATGCCACATGTATCCTAAAACAAATTAGTTGTATGGCAATTGTTATGGTGCATATATTATGTGTATTACAGTTTATCTTATAATTTTGTTGAAGTAGTATACAACAATTTACATAGTGATATGAGAACCACTCTCTAGAGTATACATCGATTTTGTACACATGGCTTTTCAGTTGCTTTTTAAGATATATCATTGGTGATGCTCACATGATTATATAATGAACCATTAAGTTGAACTATGAAAGTATTCCTCACAACACACACACACAAACACATATTGATGAATTAATAATTTTTCTCATATAATTTTTTTAATCTATTTTGGAAGAAAAAAAAAATTTATATATAATTATTTCTAAGAAGAACAAGAGAGAGTTCCTTACCATATCTTCGTAAAACATATAATAGCGATGTTTGGAGGCAATTGCGATGTTTGGAGGCAACCGTCTAGCGACGCTTTGGGGCATAATGTCACAATTGCGACACTTTTTCTAAGTGTCGGTATTGCGACACTTTTCTCTAAATGTCGGTATAGCGACGGTTTCCCAAGATCAATGGCTCAAAGTGAACCCAATAACTTACCTTTTCCTCGCACCTTTCCTTTTGATCATGGCCGTTCACTCGTTGAATCCAGATCTGACGGCGCTAATACATTTTCGCGCTCATAAAGTAATCGTTTGATGTTTTGGCAAAGCTGCGCGAAATGGGTGGTTTTTCCAAACCACCCGCGCTTGCGTGTCGCCACCACGTTGTATCGTGTTTGAAAAGCTAGTTTTCGCTTACCACCATTTACCCTCGCAAATACCACGGGAGGTATTCCCTAAACCTCACCCGTTTAACCCGAGTTTAATGTCATTTAACTATGGTTATAACATCGTTTAATACATTAAAATTACATTTTTCATTCAAATTTTCACCTTTTCGCTTTAAACTTGTAAAAACATTGCAGAACTATTTTTCCTCAAAATCACGTCGTTTGAACCCTGAGAAACTTTGCAGAGCCATTTTCAACCTACCAGTACCATTTTTCGACGCCCATTGCCCTGAATTTCCATTACAAAGTACTACATTGTCCTCTGCGAAGCCATTTTCAAAAAATTGAAGACTGAGCACCTCTGCAACGTCTTCAACCGAATTTCGCTTGTTCTCCAGGTATTTTTATTCGAATTTTCCCTCTGATATTTCAAAATTCCTGTCGATTTCAAATAATTACCAAAGTTACTGCAAAAAAGTGTCCATTTTTCAGGGAAAACTCTGTCAAAATTTCCCTGGAATCCCTAATTTCCCTTTCTCGCAGTTTTTTCCATACCCTGGTCCATTTTGCTGTTGAAATCGATTTTAAATACATGTTCTGAGCTTTAAATTCCTTGCATTTCCTAAAAACCCTGCTCAGAAACCCCATTTTCAGTAGAAATTCGCCAAGAAACCCTTGTTTCTCGTAAAGGAACTTAGAAAACCGTTTAAGCTTGCTTCGTTCATTATTAACAATGACCAAGAAACAGGTAACCCCCAAGAATGGAGGCCCAAAATCTCAAAAGAAGTCTTCTGCAAAGATTCCTCAGCCTATGTCCTTCAAAATCGACAAACCAACTCCTGTACTCACGGCTGATTCTACAAAAGTGGTCAGACCAGTCCAGCCTCCAGTCATTTCTCCAGAGAACAGCCCTTTAGTTGATCTGTATTGTAGAATACTAGACCCTAATGTAGAATTTAACCTGTTTGATGTCTATAATTGGTGCTATGGCAAATCAGTGGAAAAGAGTGACAAATATATTCCAATTTTGGAATCCAATCTGCCTAGATATGTTGTCCCTCTCACTCATTCTGTTCCTGAGTTTATCAGATCATGCCAAGCCTATTATATGCCAGAACAAAGATGTATTGTAAACAAAGAAAAATATATCATGTTTTACATCACCGAAGAGTCGATAAATTCCATGCTGCAAATGAATCATGACCCCAATTCTGCTTCCCTATCAATAGAAGATTTAACCCAACTATATCTTGACTTGGAGTTCAATACTAGATTCAAAATATACTAGACTTTTTGTCCAAATCAAGTTGATATTCCTAAGTTAAATCCTCCTTTCGACACCGTTGATTTCCCAGATGAAACTAGACAGATTGTCTCAATGCTCTCCTTCATACTAGGATACACCAGTGATGAATTCACTGATGTGGCTATCCTAGGTTTTCTGTCAACTCTAAGCGCTAGTCACTCACCATCCATTCAGTTCAATTTTGCTAGATTTATTGCTGAAAGTATGCATTATCAGTTATCCAGATTACCAGACGAAGGAGTTTTCAGATACTCCTCTTATCTACTCCACCTCTTCCTATATTATCAAACAGATAAGTTTCCAATAGAATGTGAGAAAGTGGATGCAGAAGGAAAATTTCTATCAATAGTATTTTGGTCATCTATTCTAAGGAAATGGAACAGAAAGTATAGTTTTATAGATTTCAATGACTCATTTATAGCCCCTGCTATGTATCTCTTGGAAAAAGAGGAGATCCCTAGGATCAATGATGAGACAAGAAGAATTATGCATTTATCAGAGAGCTACAAAACTGGAGATTGGTATTTATATAAAAATCATACAGAAATCAGAGTGTATGGCTCATCCCTGGCCCCATATAAGTTACCCAGATTTGTTACTACAAGAATATTTGCTTTAGAATATCTGAGACAACTATTGAATGTAGATGAAATCAACTTCATAGCTTTCAAGAAAAAGACCCAATTTAAGCCGAAAAATCAAATTGGGCCATTCATTGTGAATAACAGAGAAGCTGCCAATGAGATAAATGTCAAACTTAAAGAGTATAAGTTCCCATGTAGTTTTACATGGAAGTATGACCCACAAGGTATTTTGAGTGCAATAAGGGTAAAATGTAAGTTTCTTGTTTACTTGCATGATCCTAAGCCCCATATTGAAAGATATGTAAATAAAATTGAATGGGAGCCAAACACCCTATCTGATGATGATTCACAGGCAATACAGGTAATACAGGTAGACAGTGGCAAAGGCAAACAGATTGAACAGACACAGGTGGCTTCTACAAGCAAAGATACTGATAATGTACATAAAAGAGACAGAGAAGGAGATAGTTTCATAGCTGAGACTATTGAAGACATAAAATTCAGAACTCCTTATAGTAAAAGAAGCAAGTCAACAGAAGAAGAAAAGGATAAGGCTTTAAATATTGATATAAATGATGAAGCAACAATAATAGTCACTCAAACATTAAAAGAGCTTCAAAATATAAAAATTGGAACACAACAAAAAGATACAGTCATGAAGGAAAACCAGGCTACCGTCGATTTGCCTCCTTCTTCTCAGGAAATTGACAATACAGAGTCAGAGATTCAGATCAGATTCAGACATATTAAAGAGAAAAATGAAGAGCTCAAGGATCAAGCTCATTCTATATTTCTTAAGGAAAAGCCTGGAAACAAAGACAGGCTTCTTTCAGCATTTGATTATTCATCCAATAAATTGGTAATGTCATTCTTGAAGCCTATAGTGGTTGAGCCAAAATCAGTGGCAGATTATTCCAAAACAGATCTTGAACTGGATGCAGATGACATTCACGAATTAGATCAAATTGAATTTCATAGGAGCAATACTGAAATGCTATATTCCAAAATTGTCAGTAAAACTATGAAATCAATTAGGCTTGAGAAAACAGTGCTCAACCTCCAAAATCAAATGAGGTTGGACAAAGCCTCACTGTATGCTAATAATTTTAGAATAAAAGCACTAGAAGATATAGTGATTGAAGCAGGGGGTGACCCAGCCAACATTGAAGGGGAAAAAGTCTTAATTAAACAGAAAAATGAGGATATAGTTGCTCTTAGAAAATAGTTGAAGTTGCCTCAGAGTGAAAACTCTCAAGCAAAAGAAATTCTACAGCAAAAAATAGAGAATGATGATTTAAAGCAGCTTGTACATCAAATGACAGATCAGATAAAAACAATGGAAAGTCAAATAGAAGCTCTAATGAAAGATAATGAAGAACTAAGAAAAGCACAACCAATGGTCATTCCTACAGTGATCCCCACTGTAAACACTGCTATACCATCTACTTTGGCAGAACACTTGGCACCGAAAGGAGTACTGCCAACTGCAGTGCCAATTACTTCTCTAATCTCTGCCTCTTCTTCTTCATCCTCACAGAGGAGCACAATACAAGACCAAGATAAAGAGATTCTTAGTTTGAAATGCACTATGAAAAATTTAGAAAAATCCAAAAATGATGCCTTGATTACTTCTAGAGGACATGAGCAAAGGGCTGATCAACTACAATAACAGGTAAAGATTCTGCAAGCACAAGTAAATCTTACAGATCAAGTGGCCTTTATAAAAAATCATTTATGGACCAAAATTATTGATGGCATTCATTCTCAATGGCCTTCAATTCGGATAATTTATGAACAGAGGGAGTTACTTCAAGTTGCTAGTGCAGAGATTGACAAGACTAAGAGGGAAATTGACAAAAAACCAGCCCAAGCAATCAAACTCATAGCTTTTTTAAACAGTAAAACCAGGGAAGAGTTGGAATAATTGAAAATTGTTGATAGAACAGAAACCATTCTTCAAATCAAAAAGGTCCTGAACAAAAGAAACATAATGAGTAATATAGAGGACCGGTGTAAAGACATGAATTTATCCATCTCAAGATTTTTAGCCAAATACAAAACATTGTCAGAAGCAGGTTTGCCTGATATTCACGCATTGAATGACAAGTTAATGCCTCAGAAAGATTATGATCTAAAAATCAAAAATCATTCAAAAGAGCAAGCCAGACAACAACCGCCTCAAGGATCACCAACAGGCAAAATACTTCTTCAGTATTTTGAAAATCTGTTCTTTTTAGATAATGAGATCAGGCATATGTTCACTATCAAGCCTAACTTTGCCAAGTATACAGAGGCAGATGAAAGTTACAGAAAATTGAAGACTATGACGATCCCCTCTGCAGAAAAGTGGCAAGAATTCACAGATCTGCTGTGAATTTAATGGATAAAAAACAGGAAATTCACTTGGAAATTCATTTTTTACTATTACCTCAAATGGTAAAAATACAGGGCTAAAGTGCACAACAACAATCAGTTCAAATTAGAATAATCAGTTCTATTTTTGCTTGTAAAAAGGTAACATCTTGCAAACTGTTTTGCAGCTGTCCCTCTTTTTAAGTTTTCTTTCCTATTTTTTATTAAAACATTATCTCAATTCCTGAGATATTTTGTAAACATTTTTTTGTATAAATACTTCACAATTCAAAGTATTCAGTGTGAATAAAATTTCTCAAGACAACTATAGTTCGTGCTCTCTACTTGGCATTTTAATGTTTTCTACTTTGTTCGTGCTCTCTACTTGGCCATTGGCCTGTGGGTGATATGGAGTTGTAATCTTGAGCTAAATGTGGTAGTTTTGCAATGTTTCAGCTAATTTATTACCTACAAATTGTGGTCCTCCATCTGTGATTATGTCCCTTGGGAGACCATAGCGCACAAAGATTTGGAAAAGAAACTGTACTACAGAGTCCTCTGTAGCTTTTGAAAGTGCCTCTGCTTCGACCCACTTAGTGACGTATTCGGTTGCAACTAGGATGTATGTTTTTTGGTTTGAGGGAGGACTAATAGGGCCAACAAAATCAAGTGCCCAACATTCAAATGGTTCAATCACTAGTTGAGGGTTCAAAGGCATTTCATCAGACTACCCAGGGCGTCCTGCTCCTTGGCAGCTATCACAGGCCTGCACGAATTTTTTGGCATCCTTAAAGATGGTAGGCCAGTAATAGCCTGTTCGTAAAACCTTATGGGTAGTTCTATGGTTCCCAGTTAGATCCCCTTCTTCAATCTTCTTATCTGTAGCTTAAGGATTCTTAAGTGCCCTTTTGCTCAGATTCCATCCACTCCATCAAATCAAGCCTATACATAGCCTTAGAGGTCACATATCTTGCCCTAGCACATTTGCATCTCTGAGCCTTATTTCTTAGTTATGCTTGCCTAGAGAGTTGACTCCATTGCCCAATATTCTGGTAGATCCTTCTGGTTTACCTTTAAATCTCTTTATTCCCACCAATATTTTAAAATCTAACCCAAATACACAATCATAGCTAGCCTAATATCTGTTACTAAAACAAAGCTAAATCATACGGAGAGATCCCTCTCTAGGGTTCAAGAAGGCTAGATCTTGAATTCCCAAAGCGGTTCTTGGTTACCCCTGGTGTTCTTAACTACAAAAATCCCTATCCCACAACCCGAGAATTACTAGGGTGATAACAGGCCTTGGGGGTATTATGATCCTTGGAGGAAACTCCCACAGCTAGAAGATTTGACAGAGAAAATTGGATCGAGTACAAAGGTGTGGCAGGTGGGTTTTACCTTGTACCAATTGTTATGGTGCATATATGATGTGTATTACAGTTTATCTTATAATTTTGTTGAAGTAGCATACAACAATTTACATAGTGATATGAGAACCACTCTCTAGAGTATACATCGATTTTGTACACATGGCTTTTCAGTGGCTTTTTAAGATATATCATTGGTGATGATCACATGATTATATAATGAACCATTAAGTTGAACTATGAAATTATTCCTCACAACACACACACACACACACACACATATTAATGAATTAATAATTTTTCTCATATAATTTTTTTAATCTATTTTGAAAAATATATATATATATATATATATATATACAATTATTTCTAAGAAGAACAAGAGAGAATTCCTTACCATATCTTCGTAAAACATATAATAGCAAGAAAATTAATCTATTGAAATTTCATTTCCAAACATATTCATGGAGTAAAATGAAGATTAAAAGGAGATATTCATGGATTTACCCATAACATCACCTCATAATTAAGAATGTAAATGTACAATATTGATGATACATAAGTTAGGAGAAAATTAATCTATTGAAATTTCATTTCCAAACATATTCATGGAGTAAAATGAGGATTAAAAAGAGATATTTATGAATTTACTTATAACATCACCTCATAAAAGTGTAAATGTCCAATATTGATAAAATTTATTTATATATGATAAATAATAAACCTTTATCTCACATGTATCATATAATCTTATAAACAAACAATTGCACCGGGGTGCAATCCTCAAAACTTTTAAACTGTCTAATGTATATGTACCTATTTAAAGTATTCGGGGCCCACATTACAAATGCCCAAAGTGAAATATTTGCACATATGTTATATATGAGCCAATGGTTTAAATAACTATCGGGTGGTGAAACAAAACTTATAACAAAATATTAATAAAACTATATCATACGTCCGGACTTCAAAAAAAATAAACCCGATTTCAATCACAAATTCGCGTTCCAAAATAGCCTGCTGATGTCACCCTAATTTGTGACGCGAAAACTTCATAGAATACGCCATATAAAAATTCGGGTCCGTTTTTTGGATTTTCGTACGGAGGAAAACTGTGACGCGAAAATCAAATTAATTCCGCCCTATAATGTTTCGGGTCCGAAATTCCACAATGCAGATGGGCCAAAAAATAATGCGATCGAATCTCCTGCTTCCACGTGGATGGCTGATTTGGTATGTGGTCTGTGGGACCACGCTCTTCTGAATTAAAATCTCCCGCGTTTACTATTAAATTTCTCTATTTCCAAAACAATACAGCGCTCTATTTTTAAGTGTGCCAGGACTGTGATTTCAAAACCAAAATTGACTGTTCATCAGTTTTAGAAAGCGGTTGTTTGACAGAGCCATTCAAACAGATTTAGAAAGCAGCCGGAGGATAGGGTAGGTAGTTGAAATTAATATTTCAACATCCCTCATTCACTGAGAATACCCTCCTTGGTGCCTTCTTCGCCGGACTACGATGTGTTCATCAACAGTCGTGAACCGGATGTCCGTTTCTTCGCCAGGCATCTTCACAACAGTATTGTTTCAAGACGATTGCGAGTCTTTCTCGACAGCATAGAATTGCAGGCTGGACAATCCATACCTTCACAAATCAAAGATGCAATTAAAGGAGCCTATATCATTATTACTATTTTCTCTCCAAATTATGCGCAATCGCAAAGGTGCCTCCATTAACTACTCCTCGCGCTGCTCTGTAAGCCGACCATTTTTGCAAAGGCATATAACTATCGTTTATTGCATATAAGTGCCGTTATACCGACAGAGGCCAGAGCGTCGCTGACGGATCCCTCTAAACGTCGTAATTGCGACACTTAGACATTGTGTTGCAAACAAAGCGTCGTTATTGCGACGGCTGCCTCCAAACGTCACAATTGCGACACTTAGACATTGTGTCACAATTGCAACGTTTGGAAGCAGCCGTCACAATAGCGATGCTTTGGGGCATAGTGTCGCAATTGCGACGTCTTTCTTCAAACGTCGCAATTGCGACACTTTGTCTAAGTGTCAGTATTGCGACACATTTCTCTAGATGTTGGTATAGCGATGGTTTCGGGCGAGATTGAAAAAATTTGGGGAAATTTCCGACATTTGGTCAAAAGTGTCGGAACCAAGTGTCGGAATTTCCGCCAAATGCACTAGTGAATGTCCAGCAGTGAACACTCTCCATATACCAATCACATTGCTTCTGGTCTAGATTTCATAGTGATATTTTACAAAAGGGATATACACCACAGACAGGGCCTTATAAAGCAAGAGGGCATTAGCTTCAAGTGATTTTATCAATGATAAATGGAAAATTTTCACTTTGTTTCCTATTAGTATTCTTCGAGCAAACATACAAAGGCACAGTGTTGAAATAACTGAAGATTCTGTGTTTAATAGAACCTCCTTCAAAAGCAGAGGGTTATAAGCACAATGATGGAAACCTCCTTCAAAAAGCAGAGGGTTAGAAAAACATTGTTGTGACCTCATTCACAAACAAGCAGAGGGTCAGCATGTTTTTAAGAAACTTCAGAGTCTGATTTGCGCCACTTCCTCCAAAGATGAATAGAGGATACATCACCAAGATTAAAATTGTGTTTGAGAAAGGTTTCTTGTGGCAAATAAAGGTTGAGAAATAGTGGTGAAACAAATGAAAGATGATAAGTTAAAGGCCTCTTTCACATCAAAAGCCAAAGATTGACATAATGATGCTAATAGGCCTTTGTTCTTATGTTTATGAAAGCCTTCTTCAAAGGATGAATTAGAGGTTATAATTTTGATTAAAGTAGCCTCATCTGAATGGTAAAAGAATTAGACTAAGCTCTGTTTCCAGTGACTTCTGCAACTGATATAAAGAAACAATCCACAAAGATGATTTATGTGAAAAGAGAATTTTTCATTTAAACAAATCCATATGGTTTATCAAAGATACTCCCTCCAAGTGATGAATAAAAGGGCAAGTGCCAAGAGTAACTTTTCCAGCTCATTTAAAAAACAGAGATCACATTGTTAAGATAGGTGAAAATTTAATTGTTTAAAGGCCTTTCTATAATCAAATCACATGTTTCTTGTCTGAAGTTTCAAAGAGACACAGTGCTAAGAGAGACAGATATCACAGGTAAAGTTTTATGAAGAATAAAGGGACTGTTTGTAAGAATATATTCAAGAGTGACAAATTGAAAAGTTCATTGTTTTCCCTTAATGGTATTTTCAAAACAACAAGGTTGAGGATCAAGAAACACATTTTTATGCCTCCTCCCAGAGATGAGTAGAGGGAAAATCATCAAAGGATAAAGTTTGTTTGACAAAAAGGAGAGATACTGTGTTTTTAAGCAAGTTTTCAGTTTGATGACAAACACAAAGGCACAGTGAGAAATCAAAAAGGAGGGAAAAAAAGGCGTTCAAAACATTTTTAGAAAGAGCTATAAAAACCCTCAAAGTCAAAATTCATTTCTATTGAGCGAAAGGGCAAAGAAAAAACGTTTTCTTCGAAGCCTTGGGCGAGCGTTTGCAGAAAATTGAGGACGCGATGCACCCAAAATTTAACGCGACGAACCTATTGGCGTTCACCGAAGAACTTTACACACGGCGCGACGCACCTATGTGTGTCAACCGACCGGCCTACTCGGCGTTCAGCAGGTGCCCAGGGCCCCACTCGACAGCACCAACACGACGTACAGGCGCTACGCACATGTGCACAGGAGCGTAGCGCCTCTCAAACAGCCTCCATTTCACCTCATGTCAGATTTTTGCACGGTCAAATTGTCTCCAAAAGCAGCCAACGCATTTTCCAAGAGGTATTTACTGTTTGCATCACCCAATTTTTTGAGTTTGAGGGATTTAAGAGTCAATTTGGTTGAGAAGAAAAACACAGTTTCTTTAGAAACCACCATGTTTGCTAAAAAACAACAAAAAAATGATTAAGGAAAAAGGCTATTGTTTGATTGCAAAGGCCTGTTTTTCTTAAGAAGCCAGGCATAGTTTTAAGAAAAGGAAAAATAGTGTTTTAAAAGGAGAAAAGGTTTGTTTTGTTTAGGAAACCAGGGCACAGTCCAAAGAAGAAAAAACCCTAGTTTTTAAGAAAGCGCCTATTATCAGTTTGCAAAATTTGTTTGGTGTTAAAGGTTAAAGGGCAAAACTCAGTGACTTCAAAGCAAAGAAGGCACAGTTCTTAGGAAGGAAAACTCATTTTCATTAAAAGAACCTAGTTTCTAGTTAAAAAGAGAAAAACAGTGATTAAAAAGGAGTTTTATTTTTAGTTCATTTCAAAAGCCTGTTTTGATAAGGGAGTGAAGGAAATCCTTAAACAAAACTATGCCTCCAAAGAAGGCCAACGAGGGTGGATTTCACAAAAGGTTTGAGCCTGTGACAACTCAAGAAGTAAATAAATCTCCTTCAATTCTTTTTAACTTCCATGAGGTGGGCTGAATTGTTTCTTGCCAAAAATTCCAAAAGGTCACCAATTACCCTCCCTTAACACAACTGTTCGCCCTAAGGTTGCAAGGAAAGCATGTCCACTTAGTATGTCTGGACTTTAAACTCACTCCTAGGGCTGTCTCCAAAGCAACTAAGATCGCCTATATAGGAGAAAAATGGTTCAAACAAGCATACCTAGATCTAAATCACTATAAACCTTTCTTAAAACCAGACCATCAGGATGCTTGCCAAGCTATATTTCCTTTTTCTCACTTATTGAGCAGTTATGCCCCCCTCATGAGAGTCATCATGAAGTATTTCAAATTTGAAGGGAGGTTTTCCCAAATTTATTCCTATCACATCAGGCCTCTCATGCATTTCACAAGAACTCAGTTGTTGAACCTAACTTTCTTCCTCTGTAAAAGCATAGACAAGATGTCCTCCCTTGTTCAAAAGAGACCTCCTGCTCAGCAAAAAGCCAGTTTTTTCCATCATTCCCTCATCAAAATCATCATCCTTCACCAACTTTAAAATAAAGGAGTGTCTTGGGAGACTTTCATTTCTCATCCAGATTTTGCCATTGCCTCTTCATCTCATGGCCCATCTCACATATCCTCCTCAGCCTCCACTCACTATGTCTCTCCTCCATCAAGTCAAAATACTCCTCAAAGGCAAACATCACCCATGATTGACAGTGAAAAAGAGCAGTCTTTTAAAAGCAGACATGAGGTTAGTGGTGTTGAGGAACATGGGGACACTAAGCAAATTAGTGAGCATGAACCAAGTGACAAATCACAAGGTAGTGACCATGAGAAAAAAATTAGTGATGATGAAGACAAACAGAGCAGTGAAAATGAGCAAAGAAACAGTGAGGAAGAAAAGGTGCAAAGTAGTTAAAGTGAAGAGGTTCAAAGCAGTGATGAAAGACAAAGTGACTATGGTGGCAGCCCACACACAGAGTCTAAAGAAAACAGTGAGAGAGGTGACAGCATGAAAAATGATAAAGAAATCAGTCATAGTGAAGGCATCCCTCAGCAAATTCAAGACAGAGATGAGGGTAAACAAGGCAGTCTACAGGCAGACAGTAAAGAAGGTCAAGCAGCAGAAAAAGATGATGAAGCTGTCAGCCCTAAACAAACTCAAAACAGTGACAAAGGTGAAGTTGGAGCAGATGATGATGGAGGCAATAGTGTAAAGGACCAAGTTGAGCAAGTGCAAGTAATGAAACCTCCTCTCTCTTCTCCTCAACACAGCCAAGAGCATGTGCTAGCTGCCTCTCCTAATCAAGGGGCCATGACTCTTCCTCCAAAAGTGGTGAAGCCTAAGAACACCAAATCCACTAAGAAGAAAATCACTCCAGCAGTGACTAGCAATGTCACAAGAGCGCTAAGAAGTAGAGGAAAAAATCCTAAGAAGATTATTGTTGAATTGCCAAAGAGGAAAAGGACCAAGAAGTCTATCCAAGGCAAGGGTAAAGAAAAAGAGGAACAACAGGAGATTAGTCATGAAAAGGAAAGGGAGTTTGACATCATACAGATAGACAATGATGTTGGAGATGATGAAGCTAGAATTATTGAGGCTCTTTTGCAAAATAGAGAAGCCCAAATTCATGACTTAGAAGCTGATCTAGAAAGGTCAAAGGACCTCATACATGTTCTACAAGTGCAAAATAAACAAATGAGTGGTCAAATGGTAGTTTATGAGGCCCGGGCTTTCAAATACCAAAGGGAAGCCTACAAAGCACAAATCAAGCTCGAAGAGTATATGGGCGAATTTGATGATACTGAAGAAGAAGAGAAGCCAATGAGAAAGAGGCCTAGGACTATGGGTCTTAGGAGAGATTTGGAGAAAAAGAAGGAAGAAGAAGCAGCCCTTGTTCGATCTTATCCTCTCACACAATTGCTCGCCCAAGAAATAGAAAATGATAAAGAATCATGGCTTGAAAGAGACAACAAGAATTTGGAGGATAAATTAGAGAAAGAAAATAGATACTTGGATCTGAAGAGGAAGATGACGTGGCACTACAAGAAATTGAACCAATTTTCTCGAAGAAAGCTCAAACTTGCTCAAGAAAGGCTTAAAACTGCCCGAAAGAGGCACCCGGTAGAAAAAGTGGAGAAAGGCATATCTAGGCTTGAAATCTTGGCCTCATCTTCCTTTAATGATTCTAAGAGCCCATAAGGGGCTTGCTCACCAAAATTGAGAAAATTTTGACATGATTTTGTTTTTTGTGTTTTTGGCCCTAATTGCACATTTTTCTAGGCATTGCCATGGGTGCTAGGAGAATCCTCAGCTCATGAAAGTCATTTTTTTGGATGGAATAAATTTGGGGGCAGCTACTCACAAATTTTCAGATCCAAAGGAGGTGTTTTGGTCCCGCAAAGAGGCAAAATTAAGTCAAAATTCACCTTTCTGCCTCATATATCAGCAGATGAGACCCCCCTAGGTTTTTTTACTCAGTCCACCTTTTGATAGACTTCCAAGGATCAGTTTGGAAAAAATAAAGTAGGTCCAGAAACTATACATATTGGGCTTTCCAAATAGCTATCACGGGCCTCGTTTCAACATCGGGAGGTCCCTCAATCGTTGTCTGCAAAACAAGCTTCTTTCTGCTGCTACGCTCCTGTAGCATTTTGGCTAAAAAGATAGTTTTCTTAATATGCTCCTCCAAATGTGCGTTTAGCTATTTTTGTCTCCTTGTCAGTGATTAAAAGTCAATTTTATTTCTATTATTAGCTTAAAAAGATAGTTTTGAAGATATTTTGTGCCTTGGGCTTTGCAAAGCCTCAAGGACAAAATCAAATATTTGTATTAGGCCAATGGCCTTCTAGATGCTCTAGGATAGTTTCTTTCTCTTTGGCCTATATATTCTAATAGAATTCATTGTAACAAGAGGCTGAACTTGATGTTATAGAGCAATACATAGTATTACAAGCTTTGAAGAAATACTTTGTCTCATGAAGTGGATGATTTCTTGTTTGAATTGGATGGTGGAGAAGGACTGTTTATAAGATTCCATGGCTTGGTGAATGGTATTGTGTTCCTTATCTGTTATGTTTCCTTAGTTTATCATACATGTTTCCATGCTTCTTGCTTGTTGTAGGTCAGTAAAGAATAGATTTGAGACATGCCGATGGAGGCATCTCAGGTTTCCTGATTCATTACAGCTTCTATGTTTTTGTTCTTTCTTGGTTATGTCAAAGAATTCTTATCTGCTCTTTGATACCCTAAGAACTTGTTATAAATTTCATTAATGGTTATTATGTATGCTATCTAGTATGATTCACGGTATGCGTTGCTTACTCATAGCTAACCAAAACCCCATCACTGAAACCTTTATCTGAATATTTGATTGTCCTAGTTAAACCAAAGAGGTCTTGTTTCGACCTTGCCCTTTGCCCATGCTCTGCAATCTTATTTTCAAGTTCTCGATAGCTCAAAATATGATGTTTAGGAGTTCCCTCTTCATAGATTGAGTTTTTTGTTTGTCTTATTTGTTTTCCCAAAAGTCTGAAGGTGATTTTCCCAAATTTAGAGGGTCTTATACTTCTATGTATCACCTGAATATTTATTTTATGCATCTATCAGTTTGAGTTTCATTTATAGTGATTAATGGTTAGCCCTACCACATGGATGTTAGCTGTAAAACTATTTATGCTTAAAACCTCTTATTCCCTCACAAACTTAGTGTCCATCTCATTTCACTTCACCTAAAAGAATCCATTTATCTCGACCAAATCGGCCCTACAATATACCTTGTCCACCCTTTGAGTTAGTCTCGACCTTATCGACCCCATAGCCCAGTTGATCTAACAAAATTTTGACCTAGTTATCCTTTGATCAGTTCTCCCTCAAAAAACCTAAAACAAACCAAAACATACTTAACAACTAGCCTAAAATCAAATACATAGAAAGCAAACAAGTTTACATCCTTTGCACAAATAGAGAGAGCCTTCTCTGAGTCCATGAAGGCTAGGTCCTAGGGCTCCAAAGTTGGTTTGATGTTACTCTATCACTTGGCTTGCCAATCTGCCAAATCACGGGACCCTAACATAATGGCGATCACGGTGGGACATACTGAGTACATGACAGTCTATCAAACTCTTGTAGACTCATTAGTCCTTCAAAATTAAACTCAGACAAACAGCCTATGAAATCATTTAGAGTAATTCTTATTGTTTCACCATCTTAGCAAAGTGATGAATCAGGTTTATAACACTCATACAAACTAGGCTGCATATAAAAACTCAGAAAACCCCAAAAAAAATATCCCTAGATTGGCTTTTTTTCAGTTATTGGTGGTGGACCATAAATACATATCTCTAAAAACAACAAAACATCCACCTGGCGACTCCACTACCCTCCAGTAGACCTAATACTCCATAAAAAACAAAAAATTTCATAAATCATACTATCTTGTTGAATTTCCTTTCCAAAAACACAAACTCATGATGCAGCCTCTGAAATCAGTGACAAACTAAGTACAACTTAGAGATTCAGAAATCTTCATCTAAACATAGGAAATCAACAAAATAACTTGCAAATAGAACTATCACTTTCTCAACAATCTAGAAAACTGTTGAAACTGAGTTTTAAGTCATTCTTGCAAGTTTCCACATAAAATTTTTCTAGAAAAGCATTTTCCTAAAAACATTTTTGTCAATATCGGTGGTGGACCATAAATCTCAAGAAAATCCACCTGGCGACTCCATTAGCCTTCATTTTGTTTTTCACATTAGTGAAACCCCTAGAGAGGAAAACCATCCAAAAAATAATCACAACTATCACCCTCTCTAAACTTTGACTTTGAAATCTGGCTTCACGAAGAATTAATACCAGATCTCATCCGGACCCGGATCCCCCTATCATAGTTGATGGCCCAGAAAATATTTTGTGGCAAAATTTTGAAATTGGTAACTTACCTGCCGATAGGACCATCCACAAAGCAAGCTCCATACCTGAACATCTTACATCCTTGCAAGATTCCCAGTTTGACTTGAGTTCAGCAAAACCTCTTTTTAGAAACAAGTTGTAAAGTAAAATCAACCTTGACAATCTTGAGCCCTTAGATTTGCAGCAGAGTCCTAGCAGAGAATCCTCACCCACTACACCTCCTGATTTTTCAGCTTCTCCATCACTTTGGCTCTTATCACCCCAAACCTGCTCAGAATAAGTCCACAAGTCCAAGTACCTCCGCCACACCCATTCAGACCACCACTGTGCAAATCACCTCATCACATACCACAAACCATCATACTGTAAATCTACCATCAGCTCCCGTCATGGAAACTTGGTATGTGCCCTTAGTATTACCACTGCCTTTGGTATCTTTGCAAAATTATTACCAATCCCGAATCCCACACTTCACCGGAACTGAGGCTACTACTGCTCAACAACATGTAGATAGGATAAGTGATGCTTTTGACTAAATGGAATTAGAAGATGAAACCATAAAGATGAGAATGTTCGCCCAAAGCCTAGGCGGAGAACCCAAGAAATGGTTTAAAATCCTAGCTCCTAACAGTATACATGATCTCCCAGCACTTTACCAAACTTTCATAAACATGTGGGAAATCAGGAAAAACCCCATCCAAATCCTTTCCGAATATAACAATCTTAAAAGGAATATGGGGGAAAGTGTTCAGGACTATTTCACTAGATTCAACAGTGTCTATAACGCCTTCCCACCTCACATGAAACCTCCACTTGGCTCAGCATTAGAAAAATTTCCCAAAGGTTTCGATCCAGATATGACATACCAACTAAGAGAAAGAGACCCCGCAACTTTAGAAGAAATTCAAAAGGTAGCTATTAGTGCCGAAGCCAACCTAGCTGAAAAGAGAGCTAGGATCATATCAGAAAAGAAAGTCACATATCGAGATGAATCCATGCCTTCAGTTTCCTCCTCAGATCCCAAAATAGAAAACCTGGTTAGATCCATGGAAAAAATGTGGGAAAGAATAAATCTAAATGAAAAAGCACCTCTCAAGGACAACCAGCCAAACCCTCAAAACAGAAACCGGAACCAAAACTTTAGAAGAGACCCACCTCAGAACAAACCAAGGGAAAATGACCAACAAATCAGGCCACCTTTCAATGAAAACTATGTTGATGATTTAGAAAGAGATATGGAACCACTTGATGAAAATCACTTAAACTCGATAGGTTCTGATAGCGAGGGTGAGGTTTTCCTCACAAAAGAAGAACAATTTTTCTTCTCCTCAAATCAAAATGAAGCAAATTATGAGGACCCCGAAGATCTTGAGGTAGAATTACAAAACGCTATAATGGAAGTCCACAGGCAATATGATCTTAGGAGTAAGAAAAACCAAGACAACTCTAAGAAAGGTAGCTCAGACACTGCTGTTACCAAAACCCCCGATACCATTCTTAAAAGAACAACAGATAGTAACAAAATCATGGCTAAGAAAACTGACCAAAACAAAGACAAAGCTAGTCAGGCAAGCCTTGATACAAACTGTCCTAGTACCTCTACTAAGATTCCCAAAACAGCTGTATTGAACAAAACCCCAAATCAAAATCAGCAAATTAAAAATATAGAGAAATTCATGGCTGAAAAAACTGAAGCAAATCTATCTAAACTACAAACACCCTTCAGTTTTGAAGGGGAAATTTCCAAAATTAAGATCATCGTGCCTCTCACTAAAATTATTTCCCAAAGCTCATAAAAATCTCAAGCGCTAAAGGTCCTAAACATAGGAAATGATGCAGATACTTTACACCTAGCTGATGATACCCCTGAGGTGTTGTTTGGACCAAAAATAGAAGGAAAATATCAAGAGGGAACCACTCTCCCTTTTTACATTAGTCTGAATATACATGACCAAATCCTACATAATGCCATGCTAGATTCTGGGGCCTCTCACAATCTCATGCCGAAAGTAGTAATGGAAACATTAGGCCTAGAAATTACGAAACCTTATAAAGACTTATATTCATTTGATTCAAGCAGAGTCAAGTGTCTAGGCCTGATAAAAGATCTTTGTGTCAGTTTGTCACAAGTACCTGCAAAACACCTGGTCATGGACATAGTGGTAGCAGACATCCCTCCCAAGTACGAAATTCTTTTATCCAGATCTTGGGGGGGCAAGCTTCAAGGAAATATTCAACTAGATATGTCTTACGCCACCATTCCTGTGTTTAATCAAACAAGAATATTGTATCGGGAATCACACATGAAATATATGGTAAGCAGCCAAGAAATGCCAGATAACATCCATATGTATTCCATACATTCAGATCTAAATTCCTTCATTTTACACACTGATGAAGAAATTGATAAACATGTAGGAGAAATTGAAACAAATCTAGGCACACTGCATCAGTCGCCCCAGATTCTCTATGATGAGCTAGATACTCAAAACTATCATGACCCTGAACAATTATGTCTTGAAGAGTGGGAGTTTGATTTTCTAGAAATAGAGATAAATCATAAAACATAACACATTCTACACCCTCAAGCAAGTTGCTCAAGCCAAGGACAAACATCAAAAGTACAATCAGAAATTTTTTTCAAAACAGAAGCACTAGAAGGCTTACATAGTACAAATCTTTTTGCAAATCAAGAACAAGGGAGTCTTATGTTCTTACCATACTTAAATGATTCACCATCCCAAAACCTTACCTCTCCAAGTGAAGCTTTAACTTTTTCAACCACTTTGATGAATCCAGGGAAAATGTCTAATGAATTCAATAAAGAGGAATATGATGACAGTAGTCCCAAGACACCTAAGTTAATTGAACTAGCTAAAATTATGTCATTTCACCAGAGACTAAGAACAACTAGAGTATGCAAAATTGTTCAAGATACTAATACATGTAGGGAAAATAGTTTAAAACACTGTGACAATGCTATCATTTCAAGAAGTAACCCTTACAAAAGGAAATGAAAAAATCTTGGTCAAACATTAACAATTAAAGACAAAGAAAGTGGACATAGGATATGTGTAGATTTCAGGAACACCGATAAACCTCCCCGGAACAACACTCACATCCTTCCCAAAACATATCATACCATACAGAAGCTAGGATTTTCTAATCATACGTCTTTGCAAGGTTATGTTTCAGGATATCATCAATTAATTCCTCTTCATAGCAAACAGCTTAAATATTTTTTCAAATAAACTGGAAGCAGCTCCAAATTCAAACCTAGAATTGCAAAACCGCCAGACACCAAAGACAGGTTCCTGAAGTCCATGTTTCCAGTTCTGAATTTCTTCATTATGATGTACCTTGACGATGTCATCATCTGTTTTAAAAATGACAAAGAATATATGTATTACCTAAAGAATATGAACAACAAAGGCAGGAGCGAAAATCAGAGGTATGGAGAAAAGCAACAAGCAGATACAGAATTTTTCAAAGACTCTTGCAAGAACCCTTATGTTGTGCTTGAAAGAGAAAATTTTCCAAACTTTTATTTTCAAGAGCTGACTGGACCAAGAACATCGGGAGATCCCTTTGAAGACAAAATGCTCAAGTTCCACCATTTTCAAGATTTCTAGTTTCAAAAACATTTTCACTCATTATACATATCACTGTTTGAAGAAATAAATCAAAAACAGTAGAAAAGTTGAAAAGAGGGTAGTTTTAGAAATAGCAGAAAAGCCCCATGTTCAAAAAATAGTCATACTAAAAGTGTGCAAGTCTAAATGCCACTACTAAGTGCTCCAAAGATATCTTGTTCAGTTATCTAGCCTAATCATAACTGAACATGTTTTAAATTGATTGCTGATAAGATAGTGAAAGAAGTGATAGTCAAAATGTGTAAGCTTGACTTGTCAAAGAAAGTAGATTAGGAAAATATACTGGTTCCACATGCTCAAAACATGAACAAAGAGGAAAACAGGGATGAAAAAAAACTATGTATCCTAGCCCTGATTCTTCTAAATCTCATTTTGTGCGAAAATAATATTTGTGTGCAGCTTGTCTTTTATGCCACAAACTCCTGACAAATCAGACCATCTAATCATGATTTGGTCATTTTTCAATTTCATGTTTTAGTGTAGTGAATGAAATCCTGTTAAACAGCTTAATATTGACAGTCGATCTAGCATAGGTAGAGAATCAAAGGAGTTCATCAGTTTAATCTGAACTCCCGAAAGATATGTGTAGAATTAGATAGTTTTCCTTTTTTCAAAAATATCATTTCAAAGGGTTGCTAGTCCAAGTGCACCTAAAGAAGAAAAAAATGTTAGGAGATATAGCTAGGTAGGTAGAGATGAGGTTGATGCTAATCATGTTGTGAATTTTCAGAAATAACATCAAGAAAGAGATAAATTTGTGCCAATGGATAAGGCACTGGTCTTCACAAGCCATAGATCTATAGTTCTGTACATCTCCTGAAAAGGAGCTGCCCTCCCCAAATGGAGCCACTGTTAGTCATCAGTGTTTTTTACATGTTGTTGATGACTAGATTCCTTCGCTAAGTTTTCTAGAATCTAATCTCAATCTGTCAATTTGTCATCTAGAAAACACCCCAAACAAATTTTTGTCCTCCTACCCCTCCCTGTCAGTCTATGATGAGAACAATCTTAAGTTTTCAAGTCATATCTCACTTCAGCAAAGTCTCCCTGTCTATAGCTGTCATAACTTCGCTTCTCTGCTATCATTTTCCCTTGTTTCTCATGCCATTCACTATTCGAAAGTTGACAAAGTGTCTGCTCCTCTATCCCTGATCATCTTGTCATATGACAATCTGATCATGCCTAATAAAACACTCAGAATCTGTGACTATTGTCTCTAAGTTAGATAGTGGTTTTTAGGGAGTTTTTCCTTGGCTAAGTTATCCTAAGCCAAAAAGCTCGTGTCTAGTACCAGTCAGCCATGAATCTTTCCCTATTTTGCAAAACAAGCCTTGATCTATCCATAGGTCGCGCACCACTAAGAGGTCACTTTGTCTCATTTAAGAAGAAGTTCAACAAAGATCCAAATCAAGAAAAGATGAGTATGTTCACTATCTGAAGAAATATGCTTAGATCAGGCAAAATCTCCATGAAATAACAAAGGAGCTCTCCAAGGTTCAAAAGAATATATTTTTACATCACTGCAGGGGTGTAATTGAATGATGATCAGTGTGAAAATGGGAGTAAAGGATCAACTAAACAAGTTTCTCATACTGAAATATTTTTCGTTCAGTAATCAGATGGAGAGTTGTAAAGTAAAAAGCAACAAGTATACATGGTTTAAATCCGAGGGTTGCCTAAATAGCAGAGATCATTCCTCAAGTCAAATAAACACAAAATACCAAGTGATGTTGATCAACAGTGCTCCATATTCACCTCCAAAGTCAGTGCTTCATAGTCTTTCCAAAAGGTATCATCATGAAAGGCATAAGAGGACAGCTTCCTCTTATGTTACCTTGAACCTAGGATTTGAAAATTAGTCAAAGGCAATTTCAATATACCTCTGAAAACACAATCAAGAGAAAAGTTAGTTCAATAATGTCCAGCAGTGAACACTCTCCATATACCAATCAAATTTCTTCTGGTCTAGATTTCACAGTGATATTTTACAAAAGGGATATACACCACAGACAAGGCCTTATAAAGCAAGAGGGCATTAGTTTCAAGTGATTTTATCAATGATAAATGGAAAAATTTCACTTTGTTTCCTATTAATATTCTTCGAGCAAACATACAAAGGCACAATGTTGAAATAGCTGAAGATTTTGTGTTTAATAGAACCTCCTTCAAAAGAAGAGGGTTAGAAGCACAATGATGGAAACCTCCTTCAAAAAGAAGAGGGTTAGAAAAACATTGTTGTGACCTCCTTCACAAACAAGCAGAGGGTCAGCATGTTTTTAAGAAACTTCAGAGTCTAATTTGCGCCACTTCCTCCAAAGATGAATAGAGGATACATCACCAAGATTAAAATTGTGTTTGAGAAAGGTTTCTTGTGGCAAAGAAAGGTTGAGAAACAGTGGTGAAACAAATGAAATATGATAAGTTAAAGGCCTCTTTCACATCAAAAGCCAAATATTGACATAATGATGCTAACAGGCCTCTGTTCTTATGTTTATGAAAGCCTTCTTCAAAGGATGAATCAGAGGTTATAATTTTGATTAAAGTAGCCTCATCTAAATGGTAAAAGCATTAGACTAAGCTCTATTTCCAGTGACTTCTGCAACTGATATAAAGAAACAATCCACACATATGGTTTATGTGAAAAGAGCATTTTTAATTTAAACAAATCCATTATGGTTTATCAAAGATACTCCCTCCAAGTGATGAATAAAAGGGCAAGCGCCAAGAGTAACTTTTCCAGCTCATTTAAAAAACAGAGGGCACATTGTTAAGATAGGTGAAACTTTCACTGTTTAAAGGCGCCTTTCCATAATAAAATCAAATGTTTCTTGTCTGAAGTTTCAAAGAGACACGGTGCTAAGAGAGACATATATCACAGGTAAAGTTTTATGAAAAACAAAGGGATTGTTTGTAAGAAGATATTTGGGAGTGACAAATTGAAAAGGTCACTGTTTTCCCTTAATGGTATTTTCAAAACAACAAGGTTGTGGATCAAGAAGCACATTTTTATGCCTCCTCCCAGAGATGAGCAGAGGGAAAATCAACCAAGGATAAATTTTGTTTGACAAAAAGGAGAGATATTGTGTTTTTAAGCAAGTTTTCAGTTTGGTGACAAACACAAAGGCACAGTGAGAAATCAAAGAGGGGAAAAAGGCATTCAAAACGTTTTTAGAAAGAGCTATAAAAACCCTCAAAGTCAAAATACATTTCTATTGAGCGAAAGGGCAAAGAAAGAACGTATTCTTTGAAGCCTTGGGCGAGCGTTTGCAGAAAATTGAGGACGCGATGCGCCTGGAATTTAGCACGACGCGCCTGTTGGTGTTCACCGAAGAACTTTACACACGGCACGACGCGCCTATAACGGCTTGCGACGCGCCTGTGTGTGTCAACCGACCGGCCCACCCGGTGTTCAGCAGGTGCCTAGGGCCCGACCCAATAGCACCAACACAGCATGCAGGCACTACGCGCCTGTGCACAAGAGCGTAGTGCCTCTCAAACAGCCTCCATTTCACCTCAAGTTAGATTTTTGAACGGTCAAATTGTCTCCAAAAGCATCCAACGCATTTTCCAAGAGGTATTTACTGTTTGCATCACCCAAGTTTTTGAGTTTGAGGGGTTTAAGAGTCAATTTGGTTGAGAAGAAAAACACAGTCTTATTAAGGAGAAAAACACAGTTTCTCTAGAAACCACCATGTTTGCTAAAAAACAACAAAATAGTGATTAAGGAAAAAGGTTGTTGTTTGATTGCAAAGGCTTGTTTTGCTTAAGAATCTAGGCATAGTTTTTAAAAAAGGAAAAACAATGTTTTAAAAGGAGAAAAGGTTTGTTTTGTTTAGGAAACCAGGGCACAGTCCAAAGAAGAAAAAACCCCAGTTTTTAAGAAAGCGCCTATTATCAGTTTGCAAAATTTGTTTGGAATTAAAGGTTAAAGGGTAGAACTTAGTGATTTCAAAGCAGAGAAGGCACAGTTCCTAGTGAGGAAAACTCATTTTCATTAAAATAACCTAGTTGCTAGTTAAAAAGAGAAAAACAATGATTAAAAAGGAGTTCTATTTTTAGTTCATTTCAAAAGCCTGTTTTGATAAGGGAGTGAAGGAAAGCCTTTAACAAAACTGTGCCTCATCTATAGCTTTCAAAGCCTCCTTGTCTATAGCTGTCATAACTTCGCTTCTCTGCTATCATTTTCCCTTGTTTATCATGCCATTCACTATCCAAAAGTTGACAAAGTGTTTGCTCCTCTATCCCTGATCATCTTGTCATATGACAATTTGATCATGCCTAAGAAAACACTCAGAATCTGTGACTATTGTCTCTAAGTTAGATAGTGGTGTTTAGGGAGTTTTTCCTTGGCTCAGTTATCCTAAGCCAAAAAGCCTGTGTCTAGTACCAGTCAGCCATGAATATTTCCCTATTTTGCAAAAAAACCCTTGATCTATCCATAGGTCGTGCACCACTAAGAGGTCACTTTGTCTCATTTAAGAAGAAGTTCAACAAAGATCCAAATCAAGAAAAGATGAGGATGTTCACTGTCTGAAGAAGGATGTTCACTGTCTGAAGAAATATGCTTAGATCAGGAAAAATCTCCATGAAACACCAAAGGAGCTCTCCAAGGTTCAAAAGAATATATTTTTACATCACTGCAGGGGTGTAATTGAATGATGATCAGTGTACAAATGGGAGCAAAGGATCAACTAAACAAGTTTCTCATAATGAAATATTTTTCCTTCAGTAATCAGATGGAGAGTTGTAAAGTAAAAAGCAACAAGTATACATGGTTTAAATCCAAGGGCTGCCTAAATAGCAGAGATCATTCCTCAATTCAAATAAACACGAAATACCAAGTGATGCTGATCAGCAGTGCTCCATATTCACCTCCAAAGTTAGTGCTGCATAATCTTTCCAAAAGGTATCATCATGAAAGGCATAAGAGGACAGTTGCCTCTTATGTTACCTTGAACCTGGGATTTGAAAATTAGTCAAAGGAAATTTCAATATACCTCTAAAAACACAGTCAAGAGAAAAGTTAGTTCAATAATGTCCAGCAGTGAACACTCTACATATACCAATCACATTGCTTCTGGTCTAGATTTCACAGTGATATTTTACAAAATGGATATACACCATAGACAAGGCCTTATAAAGCAAGAGGGCATTAGGTTCAAGTGATTTTATCAATGATAAATGAAAATTTTCACTTTGTTTCCTATTAGTATTCTTCGAGAAAACATACAAAGGCACAGTGTTGAAATAGCTAAAGATTTTGTGTTTAATAGAACCTCCTTCAAAAGCAGAGGGTTAGAAGCACAATGATGGAAACCTCCTTCAAAAAGCAGAGGGTTATAAAAACATTGTTGTGACCTCCTTCACAAACAAGAAGAGGGTCAGCATGTTTTTAAGAAACTTCAGAGGCTGATTTGCGCCACTTCCTCCAAAGATGAACAGAGGATACATCACCAAGATTAAAATTGTGTTTGAGAAAGGTTTCTTGTGGCAAAGAAAAGTTGAGAAAAAATGGTGAAACAAATGAAAGATGATAAGCTAAAGGCCTCTTTCACATCAAAAGCCAAACATTGACATAATGATGCTAACAGGCCTCTATTCTTATGTTTATGAAAGCCTTCTTCAAAGGATGAATCAGAGGTTATAATTTTGATTAAACTAGCCTCATCTGAATGGTAAAAGCATTAGACTAAGCTATGTTTCCAGTGACTTCTGCAACTGATATAAAGAAACAATCCACACAGATGGTTTATGTGAAAAGAGCATTTTTCATTTAAACAAATCCACTATGGTTTATCAAAGATACTCCCTCCAAGTGATGAATAAAAGGGCAAGCGCCAAGAGTAAATTTTCCAGCTCATTTAAAAAACAGAGGGCACATTGTTAAAATAGGTGAAACTTTCACTGTTTAAAGGCCTTTCCATAATCGAATCACATGTTTCTTGTCTGAAGTTTCAAAGAGACACAGTGCTAAGAGAGACAGATATCACAGGTAAAGTTTTATGAAGAACAAAGGGACTGTTTGTAAGAAGATATTCAGGAGTGACAAATTGAAAAGGTCACTGTTTTCCCTTAATGGTCTTTTCAAAACAACAAGTTTGAGGATCAAGAAACACATTTTTATGCCTCCTCCCAGAGATGAGCAGAGCAAAAATCAACAAAGGATAAAGTTTGTTTGACAAAAAGGAGAGATACTGTGTTTTTAAGCAAGTTTTAAGTTTGATGACAAACACAAAGGCACAGTGAGAAATCCAAAAGGAGGGAAAAAAAGGCGTTCAAATTTTTTTTAGAAAGAGCTATAAAAACCCTCAAAGTCAAAATTCATTTCTATTAAGCGAAAGTGCAAAGAAAAAAACGTTTTCTTCAAAGCCTTGGGCGAGCGTTTGCAGAAAATTGAGGACACGACGCGCCTGAAATTTAGCGCGATGCTTCTGTTGGCATTCACCGAAGAACTTTACACATGGCGCGACAAACCTGTAACGACTTGCGACGCGCCTATGCATGTCAACCGGCCAACCCGCTCGGATTTCAGCAGGAGCCCAGGGCCCGACCCGACAACACCAACATGGCGTGCAGGCGCTACGTGCCTCTCAAACAGCCTCCATTTCACCTCAAGTTGGATTTTTTCACAATCAAATTGTCTCCAAAAGCAGCCAACACATTTTCCAAGAGGTATATACTGTTTGCATCACCCAAGTTTTTGAGTTTGAGGGGTTTAAGAGTCAATTTGGTTGAGAAGAAAAACATGGTATTATTAAGGAGAAAAACACAGTTTCTCTAGAAACCACCATGTTTGCTAAAAAAAAACAAAATAGTGATTAAGGAAAAAGGCTATTGTTTGATTGCAAAGGCCTGTTTTGCTTAAGAAACCAGGCATAGTTTTTAAAAAAGGAAAAACAATGTTTTAAAAGGAGAAAAGATTTCTTTTTTTTTAGGAAACCAAGGCACAGTCCAAAGATGAAAAAACCCAATTTTTTAAGAAAGCGCCTATTATCAGTTTGCAAAAAAAATTTGGTGTTAAAGGTTAAAGGGTAGAACTCATTGATTTCAAAGCAGAGAAGGCGCAGTTCTTAGGAAGGAAAACTCATTTTCATTAAAAGAACCTAGTTGCTAGTTAAAAAGAGAAAAACAGTGATTAAAATGGAGTTCTATTTTTAGCTCATTTCAAAAGCCTGTTTTGATCAGGGAGTGAAGGAAAGCCTTAAACAAAACTATGCCTCCAAAGAAGGCTAGCAAGGGTGGATTTCACAAAAGGTTTGAGCCTGTGACAACTCAAGAAGTAAATGAATCTCCTTCAATTCTTTTTAACTTCCATGAGGTAGGCTGCCTTGATTTTTTCCAAAAAATCTAGGAGGTCACCAATTACCCTCCCTTAACACAACTGTTCGCCCTGAGGCTGCAAGGAAAGCATGTCCACTTAGTAGGTCTGGACTTTAAACTCACTCCTAGGGTTGTCTCCAAAGCAACTAAGATCCCCTATATAGGAGAAAAATGGTTCAAACAAGCATACCTAGATCTGAATCACTATAAACCTTTCTTAAAACCAGACCATCAGGATGCTTGCCAAGCTATATTTCCTTTTTCTCACTTATTGAGCAGCTATGCCCCCCTCATGAGAGTCATCATGAAGTATTTCACAAGTGAAGGGAGGTTTTCCTGGATTTATTCCCATCACATCAGGCTTCTCATGCATTTCATAAGAACTCAGTTGCTGAACCTACCTTTCTTCATTTGCAAAAGCATAGACAAGATGTCCTCCCTTGTTCAAAAGAGACCTCCTGCTCAGCAAAAATCCAGTCTTTTCCATCATTCCCTCATAAAAATCATCATCCTTCACCAGCTTGAAAAGAAAGGAGTGTCTTGGGAGACTTTCATTTCTCATCCAAACTTTTCCATTGCCTCTTCATCTCATGGCCCATCTATCATATCCTCCTCACCCTCCACTCACTATGTCTCTCCTCCATCAAGTCAAAATACTTCTCAAAGGAAAACATTACGCATGATTGACAATGAAAAAGAGCAGTCTTTTGAAAGCAGACATGAGGTTAGTGGTGATGAGGAACATGGGGACACTAAGCAAATTAGTGAGCATGAACCAAGTGAAAAATGACAAGGTAGTGACCATGAGCAACAAATTAGTGATGATGAAGACAAACAGAGCAATGCAAATGAGCAAGGAAACAGTGAGGAAGAAAAGGTGCAAAGTAGTGAAAGTGAAGAGGTTCAAAGCAGTGATGAAAGACAAAGTGACCATGGTGGTAGCCCACACATAGAGTCTAAAGAAAACAATGAGAGAGGTGACAGCATGCAAAATGATAAATAAAATAGTCATAGTGAAGGCAGCCCTCATAAAATTCAAGACAGAGATGAGGTTAAACAAGGCAGTCTATAGGTAGACAATAAATATGGTCAAGCAGCAAAAAAATATGATGAAGTTGTCAGCCCTAAACAAGCTCAAAACAGTGAAGAAAACAGTGACAAAGGTGAAGCTGGAGTAGATGATGATGGAGGCAACAGTGTAAAGGACCAAGTTGAGCAAGTGCAAGTAATGAAACCTCCTCTCTCTTCTCCTCAACACAGCCAAGAGCATGTGCTAGCTGCCTCGCCTAGGCAAGGGGCCATGACTCTTCCTCCAAAAGTGGTGAAGCTTAAAAACACCAAATCCACTAAGAAGAAAATCACTCCAGCAGTGACTAGCAATGTCACAAGAGCGCTAAGAAGTAGAGGCAAATTGCCTAAGAAGAGTATTGTTGAATTTCCAAAGAGGAAAAGGACCAAGAAGTCTATCCAAGGAAAGGGTAAAGAAAAAGAGGAACAGCAGGAGAGTAGTCATGAAAAGGAAAGGGAGTTTGACATCATACAGATAGACAGTGATGTTGGAGATGATGAAGCTAGAATTCTTGAGGCTCTTTTGAAAGACAGAGAAGCCCAAATTCATGACTTCGAAGCTGATCTAGAAAGGTCAAAGGACCTCATACATGTTCTACAAGTAAAAAATAAACAAATGAGTGGTCAAATGGCGGTTTATGAGGCCCGGGCTTTCAAATACCAAAGGGAAGCCTACAAAGCACAAATCAAGATTGAAGAGTATATGGGCGAATTTAATGATACTGAAGAAGAAGAGCAGCCAATGAGAAAGAGGCCTAGGACTATGGGTCTTAGGAAAGCTTTGGAGAAAAAGAAGGAAGAAGAAGCAGCCCTTGTTCTATCTTATCCTCTCACACAATTGCTCACCCAAGAAATAGAAAATGATAAATAATCATGGCTTGAAAGAGCCAACAAGAATTTGGAGGATAAATTAGAGAAATAAAATAGAGACTTGGATCTGCAGAGGAAGATGATCGGGCACTACAAGAAATTGAACCAATTTGCCCGAAGAAAGCTCAAACTTGCTCAAGAAAGGCTCAAAACTGCCCGAAAGAGGCACCAGGTAGAAAAAGTGGAGAAAGGCATATCTAGGCTTGAAATCTTGGCCTCAGCTTCCTTGAATGTTGCTTGCCAAAATTGAGCAAATTTTGACATGATTTTGCTTTTTGTGTTTTTGGCCCTAATTGCACATTTTTCTAGGCGTTTCCATGGATGCTAGGAGCCTCCTCAGCTCATGAAAGTCATTTTTTTGGATGGATTAAATTTTGGGGCAGCTACTCACAAATTTTCAGATCCAAACAAAGTGTTTTGGTCCCCCAAAGAGGCAAAAATCAGTCAAAATTCACCTTTCTACCTCACATATCAGCAGATGAGACCCCCTTGGGTTTTTTGACTCAGTCCACCTTTTGAAAAACTTCTAGGGATCAGTTTGGAAAAAATTAAGTAGTTCCAGAAACTAGACATCCAGGGCTTTCCAACGAGCTATCACGGGCCTCATTTCGACATCAGGAGGTCCCTCAAAAGTTGTCTGCAAAACAGGTTTCTTTCTGCTGCTACGCTCCTGTAGCATTTTGGCTAAAAAGACAGTTTTCTTAATATGCTCCTCCAAATGTGCGTTTAGCTATTTTTGTCTCCTTTTCAGTGATCAAAAGTCAATTTTCTTTCTATTATTAGCTTAAAAATATATTTTTGAAGATATTTTGTGCCTTGGGCTTTGCAAAGCCTCAAGGACAAAATCAGATATTTGTATTAGGCCAATGGCCTTCTAGATGCTCTAGGATAGTTTCTTTCCCTTTGGCCTATATATTCCAAGAGAATTCATTTTAACAAGAGGCTGAACTTGATGTTATAGAAGGAATGTTTGTAGGATTCCATGGCTTGGTGAATGGTATTGTGTTCTTTAGCTGTTATGTTTCCTTAGTTTATCATACATGTTTCCATGCTTCTTTCTTGTTGTAATTTAGTAAAGAATAGATTTGAGACATGCCCATGGAGGCACCTCAAGTTTTCTGATTCATTACAGCTTCTATGTTTTTCTTCTTTCTTGGTTATGTCAAAGAATTCTTAACTACTCTTTGATACCCTAAGAACTTGTTATCAATTTCATTAATGGTTATTATGTATGCTATCTAGTATGATTCACGGTATGCCCTGCTTACTCATAGCTAACCAAAACCCCATCACTGAAACCTTTCTCTGAATATTTGATTGTCCTAGTTAAACCAAAGAGGTCTTTTTTCGATCTTGCCCTTTGCCCATGCTCTGCAATCTTATTTCAAAGTTCCCGATAGCTCAAAATATGATTTTTAGGAGTTCCCTCTTCATAAATTGAGTTGTTTGTTTGTCTTATTTGTTTTCCCAAAAGTCTGAAGGTGGTTTTCTCAAAGTTAGAGGGTCTTATACTTCTATGTATCACCTGAATGTTTATTTTATGCATATATCAGTTTGAGTTTCATTTATAGTGATTAATGGTTAGCCCTACCACATGGATGTTAGCTGTAAAACTATTTATGCTTAAAACCTCTTAGTCTCTCACAAACTTAGTGTCCATCTTATTTCACTTCACCTAAAAGAATCCATTTATCTCGACCAAATCGGCCCTGCAATATACCTTGTCCACCCTTTGAGGTAGTCTCGACCTTATAGAACCCATAGCCCAGTTGATCTGACAAATTTTTGATCTAGTTATCCTTTCATCAGTTCTCCCTCAAAAAACCTAAAACAAACTAAAACATACTTAACAACTAGCCTAAAATCAAATACATATAAAGCAAACAAGTTTACATCCTTTGCACAAATAGAGAGAGCCCTCTCTGAGTCCAGGAAGGCTAGGTCCTAGGGCTCCAAAGTTGGTTTGATGTTACCCTATCACTTGGCTTGCCAATCTACCAAATCACGGGACCCTAACACCCCCCTCGCGTAGAGATATGGGATTCTGTTGATCTTCTTCGTTTATCCTCCATGATATATATATCTATGGTGGACATTTACAATTATTTTTTTAAATAACTAATGTAAAATAAATTCAAAATAAATTTAAGAAAATTAATGTAATTTAGTGTAAACAATTTATGTAAAACACAACTTTCAAAGCACTAATTGATGTGTGAAACTCAATTTAAGCAAAAATTTTTTTATAAAAATGATAATTTCACCAAATTGCGTTTTACATGGTGGGAGCACACTTGGTATAAAATTGAAAAAAATACATTGTCATTAAAAAAGAAGTGAAACTCCATTTAAACAAAAATTTGTTGAAGTCCCCACATTTTAATTTTATAAAAATGTGAAGTTCACCACTTGTTGAAAATGTGAAGTTCACCAAGTTGCGCTTTACATGGTGTGGTGGGAGCACACTTGGTATATAATTGAAAAAAACACATGGTCAATAAAAAAGACGCATTTATAAGTACACAACACACACATATCCAAGATATGTTACAATGTCCATCAATAAATTTTGAAGGAGAGCGTTTCAACACTAATTCATCTTTTAGAGATGAATCTTGAATTTTTGAAGAAGAGCATCTCAAAACTAATTCATCTTTGAGAGATGAATCTTGAATTTTTGAAGAAGAGCGTCTCAAAACCAATTCATCTTTGATAGATGAATCTTGCATTAGCATTACCCCATATAATTCTAATTCATATATTAATTCATCTTTGATAGATGAATCCTGAATTAGCATTGACCCACGCAATAGAACAACAGACATCTTATTCACATTTGTACAATGCCTTATTTAGATATTCTATTTAAAATGAAGAAATTCTATATAGATCTATTCCAGAGATTGACTGTAGGGGCATTTACTAGATATGTCATCTTTCATAAAAGATGAGATCCAGAGGCTACCTGGCCCTTTATAGACTCTACCTATAGAACTTGTAGAAGTTAACACTACATGTCCCAATTATACCCTATGAAGGGTGTAGAGGACCCGTGGAATCACTCACACTACTTTACGTAGACATAAGGGCGTATAAGAATGCATTTGTTTTACATTGAATATTTTTCATTTTAAATTTAGAATCTATTTGAAACAATTACCTATAGAAGTTTAAAACCTATTTTTTGTATCAAATCACTTTTGGTTTCAATGGGAAACTTTTATGGCTTTAATATGTTTTTCTCGAAATGTGATGCACCCCGTTAAAATGGGATATATATCGAAATGATTCCTATGGTGTAATAAAATATAGATGCATAAATTCAATGAGCATAGTTTTGAGCTATAAAAGTCCAAAATGGAAGAGTTGTTTGTGAACAAATATTAATGCCACTATGGATATAGATCTGCTTCATTAAAAGGGAAAATTTCTAGAAGGATGTCGGACTAAGTTGGAAAGAAGGGAAAATATCACAATTATATGTTAATGCATGTGTTTTACATTGATTATTTTTCATTTTATTAAAAATCTATTTGAAACATTAAACTATATATAAGGTTAAAACCTAGATGTTTTTGTATCAAATTACTTTTGGTTTCAATGGAAAAAATTTATGGCTAATGTGTTTTTCTCGAAATGTGATACACCCCATTAAAATGGGAGATATATCAAAATTAATCCTATGGTGTAATAAAATAGTTTCAAGTAGTTTAAAAATATAGATGCATAAATTCAATGAGCATAGTTTTGAGATATAAAATTCCAAAATGGAATAGTTGTTTGTGAACATATATCAGTGGATCACTATGCATATCACTATGGATACCATTAAAAGAGATTTTTCTAAAATGATGTCCATTAAGTTTGGAAGAAGGGAAAGTGTCACAAAATTATATATATGT